>CM065423.1:25289117-26534352 GCA_033060865.1 Dorcus hopei | reverse complement strand
TTTGTTCTAACGTTCCTCAGACACAAATTCCAAAAAATATCGTCTCGCCTTCGCAAAGTACCGATAGTGGAAACGTAATTTCAACTTTAACTCGAACTTCTAGTAAAAATTTATTAGTTTGTTGGAATTGTGGGTCATCTGGGCATGTTTTTTCAGAATGTGCTGCTGAGAAACGTAGATTTTGTTATAAATGTGGGAAACCAAATGAAACTGTCAGAACTTGCCGTATATGTCACCGACATAATTCTTCAGGTATCTTTAGGCCCAAAGTCAATCGTCATTTTGTTAGAAAATCTAGTAAAGAAATAAAGCAAAATTCCAAAAAATTTCCGTTGCGAAAAATTACTTTAGAGAAATGTAAACCAAGTTCTAATGAATGGTCCCTTTGGTTATCGGTTGTTAAGAATTTTTATGAGAAATCTTCTGAGATTAATCCATTGTTAGTGAATAAGGATAATGATATTAGACCTTATGTTATCGTTTATATTTTTGATTTTGCTGTAACAAGTCTTTTAGATTCCGGATGTACTCAAACAGTTGTAGGACAAAATGGATTAGATGTTTTAGATAAAGCAAATCTGAAAGTTTACCCTGCAGATAATAAGTATGTTTCTATGGCCGATGGCTCTAAACAACGCGTCACAGGTTTTGCCTATTTGCCGATCAGAATTAATAATGACACAAAAATTTTGAAAGCACTTGTTGTACCTTCAGTATCTCATTCGTTTGTATTAGGCATTGATTTTTGTCGAAGTTTCAATATTGTTCTGAACTTTAAACATAATGTGTGGTCTGTACAATCAGATTCTGTTTCGATTTCTCTCTTATCTAACGATAATTCTGTTTCAAGTGATGAAAATTGTGTTAGTTTAAATTCTGAACAACGAATTAGGGTCTCTCAGGTTTTGAAGTCATTTGATGAAATCCATAATGATGATATGTTAGGTAGAACCCAGGAAATTACTTATCACATTGATACGGGTGATGCTCCACCAATAAAACAGAAACAGTATAACATGTCGCCTTATATGTTAGGTCATCTTAATAAAGAACTTGATGAAATGATTAGGTTGGATGTAGTTGAACCATCTTGCAGCAGTTGGTGTTCACCTGTATTTTTAGTCAAAAGATCTAGTAGCTCTGATTATCGATTTGTATTTGATGGGAGAGGTTTAAACAAGGTAACCAAACCTGATAGTTATCCTTTACCAAATGTCGATCGTATCTTAAATAGTTTAAAAAGAATGCAGTATATATCTTCTGTGGACTTGCGCAAAGCTTTTTGGCAGATTCCATGGACGATGAGTCTAAAGAAAAAACTGCATTCGCCGTTAGTGGTCGCGGTTTGTTTCAATTTAAAGTTTTACCCTTTGGTTTATGTAATGGTCCTCAAGTACAACAGAGACTGATGGATAGATTATTTGGTCCGGAATATGAGCCTAACATATTTGTTTATCTTGATGATTTAATCATTATTTCTGAAACTTTCGACGAACATATTCGATTTCTTGAAATTGTCAAAAACAGACTACAGGAAGCAAATCTAACGGTAAACATTAAGAAGTGTAAATTTTTTCGATCTAGTCTTCATTATTTAGGATTTATTGTTGACTCTGAAGGATTAAAAACGGATCCCGATAAGGTATCAGCGATGGTGAATTATCCTCGACCTACTACTTATACCGAACTTAAGCGATTTTTAGGTATGACAGGCTGGTATAGGCGCTTCATTTTTCAGTTTTCTTCGTTAGCTGCTCCGCTTAATAATTTATTAAAAGGTAAAAAGAAGGGTCAAAAATTGCAATGGTCTGATGACGCTGAAAGTTCCTTTATGAAGTTAAAAGAAGCTCTTGTGTCAACTCCACTTCTTTTTGCAGTCCAGATTTTAGTCTTCCTTTTACTATGCAGTGTGATGCAGTCAGGATGGTGCAGGATGTGTCCTCACTCAGATTCAAGATGGAGTAGAAAAAGTTATAGCTTTTGGTAGTCGAACCTTTAGTAGATTAGAACGTAATTATACCGTCATTGAACGAGAACTCTTAGCTATTCTGTTCGCATTCGAAAAATTTCGTTGTTATGTTGAAGCGTGTCCTCATGTGGTAACTGTTGTAACTGATCATCATTCACTGATATGGTTAAATAATATTAAGGAACCCTCTGGTAGATTGGCACGTTGGTCAGTAAAACTTCGACAATATAATTTTTGAACTAGTTCATCGTAAAGGTAAATTTAATGTTGTTCCTGATGCTTTGTCTAGAGCTCCTCTTCCGATATTTCTTTTTATCGATATAGCTTTTGATGAATTTGATGATTGGTATAGTAGGATGTTGAAGTATGTGAATGATTTTCCCGATAACTATCCAAATTGGTCTGTCAAGGACGGATTGTTATATAAGTTTATTCCTCAAAAGTTCGTATTCGCACTAACGTTAAAGAATGAAATTAGTTGTACCTCTCGCTTATCGAGATGAAATATTCGAGAAATGTCATTCTGATCCGTTTCGTCGCATTTAGGATTCTTTAAAACTTATAAAGAAAATAGCTGAGGATTATTTTTGGCCAAAATGAGGATAGACATTTTCAAGAAGTTTAAATCTTGTCGAATCAGTCAATCGCAAAAAATGCCGGGTATGACACCACAAGCTCTTGTGGGAAGTGAGAAAAATTTTATTTCCATGGCGGTGCATTAATATCGATTTGATGGGACCTTTTCCTAGAAGTTCCCAAGGTAATAAGTTCTTTTAGTTGTATCGGACTTCTTTTTCTAAATACGTTCTTTTGAAACCTCTTCGACAAGCTACGTCAAAGCCGATTATTACCTTTATTCAAAATGAAGTATTTTTGAACTATGGTGTTCCTAAATTTATCTTTTGCGATAATGGTATTATATTTTGTAGCAAATCTTTTTATAATTTTGTTGAAAGTTTGATGTTCAGAAAATTTATTTTACCGCTAGATATTCACCCCATGTAAATCAAGTCGAACGTGTGAATAGGTTGTTGGTACCGCTATTCGAAGTTACATCAAAGAAAGGAACATAAGGGGTGGGATAAAGAAATCTTTAAAATTGGTCATGCTTTGAGAACAGCAACTCATGAGTTACCGGTTACAGTCCAACTTTTCTCAACTTTGGACGTAAAGTTCCACTTTCTGGTAAATATTATGGTCCTCTTCACACTTCACATGATGTTAATATTCAGCCAACTGATCGTAATAATTATGTGGATGAATTGTCGAAATTACCCGAAATTTATAAGGATGTTCAGTCTAAACTTTCTGCCGCTTATCGTCGAAATAGTCATTATTACAATATGAGGAGACGTCACGTAGAATTTTCCGTAGGTGAACTTGTTTGGAAAAAGAATCGTATTTTATCAGACGCTTCTAAGAACTTCTCATCCAAGTTAGCTCCAAAGTACGTATTATGTAGGGTGATTTGCAAATTGTCAAAATTGGTCTATCAATTAGAATCATCAGATGGCGTTGATCATGGAAACTGTCATGTTAAAGATCCAAAGAAACATTTCGGTTCAAACTCAGATGTTTCCGAAATTTAAGGTTTTGTCGTCCGCTTTCATTTTCATTTTTTTTCTTTCCCTTTTTGCATGTATCATCTATCCTGTATAACTTTGACTTATCGATTATGACCTCACTCCAATTTGACCCCTTCTCAATTTAAGACTTTCCGATTTTGTTTATCGTTTGGTACGCGTAGTTACCGTAAGTTTTATAGTGATGGATGATAGATTTTATGTTGTGTTGGTAAAAACATCTCGCAGTGTCTCATGTTTTTATTTCTGGGGAGAGGGCGTGTGTAACGTTCACATTTTTCGCTGTCCGTTACATTATTTTTTTACGTATTTTCTCGTTATTTTGCTGTTGAAATTCAAGTAAACACCGTTTCGTTCATTTAATTAATTTCGTATTTATGACTTTCACGCCTCTATCTCTCAGGATTTGTGTTTTAATTTCAGTTTGTAATGCGGATTTCGATTTTCTTCTTAAAGCTATTTGTTTTGTTTCGGAAATTAATCTGTAGATGTCGTACATGGTTCTGGGTCGATTTTATTGATCGATGTGACGTATGCGGAAATTGCGTGTAAAATCTTTGACGAGTTTCCGTCCTCCTGCTTGATGATCGTGCGACTTGGGTGTGTGCTCGTACACCATTAAGACGTGTGTCTTGCGTCTTCAATTTTTGTGGTTTTGTGAAGCTGAACGGCTTTGAGATATTCCAGTTTGGCAAATATTACGTCACTACTCTCGTACTGCCCTACTGTGTCAATTTTGTCGTCTGTTTTTTGCCACAAACGCTACCGTTTTCGTTCAAGCACGTATCCGAGCACGTGTTGCGTTAAAGTTCTCGCTCAGGAAAAAAAAAACTAACAGAAGATTGTAAGTACCCTAGTTGTTTAGGAGAATATTTTCTAAGATTCCTTTTCTCTTTATGTAGAGTTTTTTTTGACTACCGAAATTGTGTTGAGTTTCCGAGGGCGAAGATTTCCTCCTACCGCACGAGTTTTTATTGGAAAATTCCTTGCTGTTTACTGCATTGTCGTTTGAAGATACTACCGAACAGGAGTTCCTTCTTTTTATTTGACGTGGTTGTTTTTGGAAACAAATTCAGTATTACGGAGTCGTTTGATGAAATAATTCAACGTTGTCGTAAATGGAACCAAGGTCAAGTTACTACGGAGTCGTTTGAAGATAAGTTCAACGGAGTCGTAATTGGAACTCAGGTTAAGCTATCGTCAGGATTGAGTAAGCAACACTCACCATTATTATCGTACCGTATCGTTGAGAAAATTATCGTATCGTACCGTATCGTATCGTATCGTACCGTATCGTGCCGTATCGTTTAGGAAATATTACCGTACCGTCTGGATTTAGTCTATTGAATTTTATTTTGATTGTCGCCAATTTATTTAATTGTATATTGGGTCACTTTCGATTTAATTTAGCGCTTTTTGTTGGGTCACTTAGCATAGTTGCGTCATATTATTTTTTGTTTATTTAAGTTACTGTACATCGTTAATTCTATGTATATATTTTGTTTCTCGAATCACCATTTATGTTTAATCATTACACCAATTTTTTTATCAATTATATTAATTTTTCATTCTCAATTTTCTTTTTATTTTTGCTGCAATTAAAGACTAATTTCTTAAAAATTAATTTGCGTAACCTAAAAATCTGTTTGGAGTTCATTAGTTTTGTTCCGGACTGTTTTAGTAATTACAGTTTAAAGAGATTACTTGGCGCTCAACAGCTTTCGTTTTTGTCACCTAACGTTTATTTTATTTTTTATGAATTACGCAAGTTATTTTTTTAAGAATATAGTTCACAGAATTATCCTTCCGAATCCACCTCAGCCTCCGACTAAACTGAGCTATGGCAACCAAACAGGTGAGAATCTACTTACAAAAAAAGTATGTCACAGTTCCCACAAAAACAAGGCCATCCTAGAATACTAGATTGTCAACTGCTATCGTGAAAATTAAAAAGGGGCATTTAAGTGACGTGCTTAAAGCCTATCTGACAGAGTCAATATCAGTAGAGTGGCAAGGATATTATTCCTGTGCCGACTAAGCCCAGTAAAAAAGGGATGAATTTCAGATGTTATAATCAGCGCGAACGCAAACTGTTAAACACAGCGTTACCAACTCGCTCGCTATACCTCCATTCGACTGAAATTGGAATAGCGGCAATTGACGGTCTACGCAGCTTGGATTCGAAGGAGATGTAAACAAACACTGTTGATATTACTGAATATATGCAAAGACAATAGAGAAAGATCAATATACAAAGTGGTCAAGAATCACTGTTTGAGTTGGCAATGTTATTCTTGACCACTTTGTAGTTTTAAAAAGGCTATTTGCTTAATTTTCACAAAAGTGTCCGCCGTCTTCAGCCTAGAATTGACTGCTTTCAATCCAAGGGTTGAATCTTGTACTGCAACGGTTCGCAACGAGATGATGTAACAAAGTGCTTCCTCGACGATCACGCCCCAAAAGGTTCGATTAATAAAGTGTCCACAAATGACGAAGAAAAGATGTCCACGATGAGTTTCGAAACAAGAAAGGAATCCGAATAGTGAATAGTGATTAAAAAAAAGATACAAGGAGCGAGAAAAGGGGAGCATTATTTTCCTTAGCTACAAATAAAGAATTACAAAGTTACCTGAGAACGATTTCTCGGTCTTTTTGCAAGATTCTTTGAAGCTTGTGGTGCAACGGTTTGCAATGAGTCAGCGTAACAAAGCACTTCTTCGATGGTGCGCCCCAGAAGTTCCCAGTAGTAAAGCGTCCACTAATGATGAAGAAAGAACGTCCACGAAGAAATTTCAAATAAGAAATGAATTCGAATAAAAATTCCAATAATAAAAAATGATGCAAAAATACGGTATTTTTAAATATTTTGTACAGCCCTATACCGTATTATACTGTATTTTATCATAAAATACCGTATTTTATCATGAAACATGCGTAGGGCTATATAAAATATTTTAAAATACTGTATTTTACATCACTACCGACACTACCTAATCATATAAACATTCTGCACAGGTCAACACAGATTTTAAACATCTTTAAAATCCGTCATAAAAAATACTACCTAATGCATTTAAAAAAAATCGAAGAAGGTGTAGCTGTTTAAAAAAAATGAAGATGGAGATTACTGGTGTTCTCCGTGCTGTAGTAGTATTCAATGTAACTTTTCTCAAAAACTCTTTGCTCAATCTATCAAAATAAGGAAGCAATTTTGAGAATACAGAACAATGAATTAACTTCAAGCGAGTAACGAGATACCTTCAACATGACCGCTCCCTTCAAGCTTATAATAAGTTCTGGAATTACACCCACGATCAATAATACCTCTGCTAACAAGAAAACCACCGCATGTACCTACACAGGGTGTTACTGAACTTGTGTTATTGATTGAAACAAAAAAAAAGTGTTCAAGAAACGAAGCAAAATTTATTAAGCAACCGTCGAACGAATTTTAGCGGTACTGGAATCTTCTAAAATGTCAACGAAATACTATCGCTTAAAAGAAAACATCTTACACATTCTAGATAACCATTACGATTCGCACCTGAAATTTTTTTTTCTGCAAAATTGAATCTCAGCTCTAAAGGGGGGGTCTTGAGTTCTTCAGCAGAAGTGTCGACTGTCTTAAGCAAGTGTGTGTGTGTGTCAACAATAACCTATCGTTCAAGATCAACACCTTTAGTTCCCGCAACTAAGGAAGAGTCGGCAATGACATCATTTTGCCAGACGATTTCTTTCCTGTGACTGCTTTAGTTCTTGCATCTGAAGCCAGTAATTGTCGACACTTCTGCAGATGCAAGAACATGATCCCTTACCAAAGAATAGTTACGCTTAGTGCTACTCATACTAAGCCGGTCATCGTTCTTGCACCTCTGAAGAAATGTTACTCTAGGGTGGTCATTGAAGAATTTTTTCGTAGTTACATTAAAACATTCAAATCGGAATGGAGGTTTAAATTTAATGATCTGCAGGAAATATTTGTACGTATTTTGAAATCAGAAAGTTTAATTTATTTCTACGTCCTTTCAAGAACCGAGGAAGATTGAAAGCAGTTTTCTTCGAATGAGTTGCACGTACATGAGAACTGTGAAAAATTGTTGGCATCAAAAAAATAATTAAAATTATAAGCGGTGCAATAAGTATGGAAAATTATAATGGGATTACGTTGAACAAATAATATTTTGAGTTATTAAAAGATGTTTCCCCTATTCCTTAAATTTAACATTGTATTTATAATTAATGAGATACTCTGTTTCGGCAGTTATCCTAAACCTTTGCGCAGTTGTTAGGTCATAGGTTAACTGTTCGATTTTTCCCCAATTGTTAAAAAAAGCCCTCTGCAAGTTTTATATTTAATTTTATCATTGTGTTGCTGCTGCAGCCTGGTGCATCTGTTCAACATGGAACGACTGAGGGGGTCATTCTAATTGGGGTTGCAAGTTACAACTTGGTATGATCCTATTTCCGAGCATTATCGAGCCTGCACAACGTTGTATCTTGTTACCACCGAACATTGTCGAGATTGAAGCTTCTTAGCAGTTGCTAAGGAGGTACCACCATTGCTAGGTTGCAAATCCGATTAGAATGACCCCCTGAGTCTACAATTTTCTTTCTAGTTATTAAATTTTCATCGCTTGATCGAAACATATAAATATCTTTCTGTCTCTTAAGTCAATAGAATCAAGATATCGTCCACAACATGAACAGTGAACTAATAGGATTGCTCAATTCGAGAAATTGTTCTTGACCTGTGACGTCAAGCGCGGGGCTCACTGAATAACGACGTCACTGATAAATTTGGAATTCTAAAATTTTCATTAAGATACCGAAATAATAAGGGTTCAAATAATGAGTTTTCAGCTGTGCCAAATTATATAAAATGAATGAAGCAAATACTTCATAAATAATCTCCAAGGAAGTGAAGAATATATTTTAACTTGAATTGAATTGTTGTTGTTGGTTTCTAATCTCGTTTCTCTTGTGAAATTGATCAGGAAGTAGACACAAAAATGTTGAAAAACCGAGGTTCGTACCGATGCATATTCTGCAGTATACACTAATTTCTTTTATTAATTAATGTTAGTATTATACGTATGTATATTCCAATAAGTACGTATGTTTATATTTGACCTTGTACAGATTTTAAATAAAATAGCTTTTGTAAGATCTTGTATATTACAATGCTTTAAGAAACAATTAAGTTTTGAAATAATTTTTTTGTTTTATTTACTTTAAGAAATAGTAAATATTTCTGTCTTCCTTGAAGCATAGGGATTGAGCAGTTCTTTATAACCCTTTCAGGTCAAGTAGTTCCCTGGTGTAACCACAAATAAAATAATTTTTTCCCTACATTCCTAATGGTTTTGCTGAGTAACCATAGTGCTGTGCGGTTTGCCTATAATTCCTAGAAGTAGAAAGTAGTATGCTTGTTGGGGTTCTTGCAAGGATAGTCTTACAACCGTCAGAGGCATGCGCACAACAAAAAAACGTGTGGTTTTTCGATGGTTCTAGGTCGGTTCCAGGACGGTTCTAGGACGGTTCTAGGACTGTTCTGTGATCATATTTGAAATAGTTGCAGTTTACTAATAAATGGGCATGATGATATTTATCCGTTATATTACGTTCTGTATTCTTTATTGTTAAGATAATTTGTTAATAATGAACACGCCTCGTAAGTGTGTGTGGAAAACATTTCTTAGAATGTCTACAAATGGTTTGCAATTATAAGTTTTTAAATATATTTTGAATTTTCGTCTATGTTCATCTTTATTTAACAAAATTATACGTATTTCATTTGTTAAAAAATTAATTCGGGCCTGAAAGGGATAAAGTATAATATCTTTGTGGCCATGCTGCTACACATCTTTGTCTTAACCAATAGACTAGAGCTCCTGCTGACTTCCACAGTAGAGTGAAAGACTAATGGCCGATTTCTTCACTATGTTTAACCTAAGGTTAATTTATCTAACAGTTGGAATGTGACGTACAGCTGGCCGCACACGTACTATGTGTCACATTCTAACTGACAGATAAATTTAACCTCCAGATAAGGCGATGAAGAAATCGGGCATAAGAAGAGAGTTTAGCATTGGAATAAAACAAGTAGGTATGTAAATTCTTTATGGTAATACAGTGAACAAATTGGAGCTTTTATTTTGGCCAGGGATGCAAAACGTAAGAGAACCGGCTCAAGGAACCAAATAAGTGGGACTGGAACTTTTGACTAAAGTCATCCCTAAAACAGTCGTCGTCTGATATTATTTTTGTTGATTCATTGAGAAACCTGATTTAACTTATGACATCATGTGTACATCTCTCGAGTCATCTATGAATATTTATGCCATCCCTATTTTTGTGTGCGCTCAGATCGAGTCACTTTCGCGCTATAGAAGCACATCAGATCCGAACGTGATTTATTTGCGGCGTAGGTGCGCGAACACCGTGTAAGGATGTAGTCTGTCAGGGGTGATGCGAGCAAATGAAGAAAAAGGGACCAATTTCTCAGCCTCCATCCATCATCAATTTTCCAGGACGCTCCTTCAGCGTAATCCGAGCCACCTTCGCGTCCCGAATAAATTCAAATACATGTTGACGTTTAATTTGCATATTGGCATCTTATAAGGCGCGCGTCGACAACGAAAACAAACCGTTGAGGCAAATTGTGCGAGACGCTTGCTTAAACTCGCTGAATATTCCCGACGCTCGCCTAAAACCAACTTCGACGCGAATTTACCGAATACATGTAATGTGGTGGCTTCGTCTTTTTGTTTCTCTGACAACAATTGCGAACTTTATCGGAAAACAACATACAAATGCATAACCATTAAACTTAACTGAATACTCTTACCATTTCACCGCAGCAAAACGTTGAGGCTTGATGGAATACACACCTGCAACAAAAAGGAAAACAATGTAAGTACAAGACTGTTTTTGGGAGACTTAATCCGGTCCTGCGCCGAACGCTTATTTACAGGTTTTTCCTTCAGTGATTACCGCACAATTATAACTTCCGAAGTGTGCACAGCAAACCTCGAGGCGGAACCCATAAATCACCGGAACAAGTCGAGGAAAACGAGCGCGAGTTTTTCGCGAAAGTTCGTCCGAGTTTCCGCAACTTCCGGTAATAAAGAAACATAAACCGAACGGCGTATAAATTCGCCAAAAACACGCTGCGTCGACAGATGCGAGTCCGCCGCTTGTTGCGACTGCTCGGAGTTATTTATTTTGCAGAGAACTCTCCGGAATCCGGGCAGGTTATTTTGCCTGTGCAGTTTTGACGCGACGCCCGGAATGTCGGCGGTTTTGGACGGTGCCCGGAAACAAACAATTGTCGTTTTGCCCGAGGCGTTAATATTTAGCTTGTGGGCGCACGTGCTTCGAATGAACGTGGTTCTTTACTTACGCTTGCAGATGTCACAAGGGCATTATGTTCTATTACGATTCTGGATTTTATTACGTAATTTACTTATGCATTAAAGAGATGGTTGCAGAACGTTCTGAATACAAATTTCGAAATTCTTTTTCGCTGTTATATTAATAAAACAACATTTGAAGCAGAGAACATATTGCATTCGATGCCTTGCAGCCTTGTTAAAATTAAGGATAAATGAAGCTGATATGTACAACGAAACCTTAACATTTCAAACATTTTTAAAATTGAAAATTTAAAAAAAAATTGATTTGTTTTAGTTTAGTTTTACAAATATTTAAAACAAGTTTAGATGTGTAATAATTTTCTATTAAAATGAACGAATGTAGTTGGTTCACTTATTTGAATTTAGATTTTCGCATTTCCAGCTGAAATTCAGTTCGAACTTCCAATCAGGGAATTTCGTTTCAATCAGAGCGCGCGATATGCAAAATTCGACTTTTCATCAGGGGCCGTTATTTACGCTTTGCAATCGATGATGTCCGTCCGGCGATGGGACAAATATTTATTTTTGTCTACGGCCTTCATTAATTTTCGAAGGGGTGAGGTCTGACGAGCACCGATTTCCGGTTGCGGTTTATATCGCCGAGTAATTACCCAACGATTAAAGAATGTCGTTGTGTACGTTGACCACATTGAAATACTTTAATAATTGTTACACAATCAAGTCACCACAATACACAAACAATTTAGACTATTACTTTTCGTCTGTTTTATCGGAAGATTTCTTTAAGGAAGCGATTTACTCTCGAAATTCTAAACGTTGCGCTTCTAATAAAGAAGGGTTTATGAACCTCCGACATTGCTATTGTCAAAACTGTCGATAGTTTACAAGAGCCTGGTAATTAGGCTACACACAACGGATGTTGCGTCCCAAAATAACTTTTTCTGCCTCAGAAGAAACTGACAAATTTTAAATGGGAAGTAGTGCCTCATTTCTCCGGGTATCTTTCAGAAACTCTGGTCAGATTTTTTCCTTACACCGGCTCATAACTTTTCTCTTCAATGTCTTTAGCACTCTATCATAGGGGAGTGATCTTTAGTCTTGCTCTGTATTGTAGACCAAATTGTTTCCATTTCATTTTCTTTAACCTAGCTTATTGTTTGCAAGTTGTTTTAATATTTTTGGTTAACCTCTTCGGTTTTTCGATTTTTGGCCTTGTTGTCTTCATTTACTCTTTCCTTAAGTTTTTAACTGATTTAAAATGAAATTTGTATTGAACAAGTAAGGAATAAATCAGCCCATCTGAAAATGTTATTCTTACCTAGTACTTTTATCCTCCAGTGTAGATGTATCCTTGCATAGTAGAAGATAATGCATTTTATTCGCGCAAGCGAACGCTATGTATGTTACAGAAACCTCTTACAACCAACGTTGCTAGGGAGAATGAATAACATTCATCATCGTAATTAGCACAGCCTGAACTCTGCACTCTCTCACATCTGACATTGTCCTTTGAAGCGCCAGAGTTAATCGACTGCGTCATCCTTTTCTAACTACGACGATTTTTAACGTCAGTTTGTTTTCATGCATTCCAAGGATTCCGCCGATTGGCTGAAAGAATTTTAATCTGATTATTACTAAGGAGACCAACTGAAACCACTATCGTTTGATGAAGCTCTTTCAAGTTGGAGAATTATTTTTCCCGTCATTTTTCAGCTTTTTATATAAAATCGAGAAGTCCCGGAGGCGACCAAACATTTTAAAAGGATTTAATCTTCCATTCTGTCCTAATCCATTCGCTAAGTTCGCCGCTCAATTCTTTCATAAGCTTCTAATTTAAGTGCTTCGCCATGCTTTTCATAACTGTGCCGGTTCTCGATGACATGTTCATATCATATACAAAAGGTTGAATAAGTCTAGCCAAAGAAATTGGAAATTGCTGTTTTTTAAAAGCTCGAAGAATTTTCAGTTTTAAACCTCGTTAAAATTAACGGAATAGAAGTGGCATTCAAGTAGAGAGGTGGTGGCGAAGGTGCAGTCGGTGGTATATAATGGAAACTGACGGTAAATTCGATTTGAAAACATAAATCATTTATTCGGGTCACGTAATTTCCTACGTTTTCATTCCGCATTACATATTCAACGTCTATAATATTTAAGGTAAGCAAATTCGGACGAATTTCCATCGAATAAGACGAGCCATGTACTACTACCACGGGGGCGTAAATAAAAACTTCTGAAAGCGCTTCGCTAATGTATTTCGGATTTACCTGCCAGCGTTCACTTCGTAATCTTTTTACTGAATATGTCCTACAAGAGATCTTTGCAATAAGATCAAATTATATTTTCTTTTTGTAATTGATATTAATAAATGTGCTTGCAAAGTTGTTTCCTGCCAGTCTGCTTTGATAAGCACATAGAAAAGTGCATAAAACATAAACATTTTAATGTAATTGACTTCTGTTGACGTTGCGTTACTTGATACGATGACAGGGCAATGTATTTATTACGTGCTTCTTTCTTTGTTCTGTTGTTAACTCAGAATGCTGTAAATTTCCATTATAAATAAGACTAAATTAGTATTTTTTAATTTTTCTTTCTTTCCTGGGAAGTGAAACATTTTTTCAACTTCCTCTACGGTAAAACAGTGAAGCTTGGCAAAAAAGAAAATAGAAACTTGCATTATGACGTTATTATAAGTTCCCTTCGATTATGTAAAATTCTATCCCCGAGTGCACTGTCAAATGGTGGTTGTAAATTCGAGATATTGTTGAAATACGTGGAAATTGAAAAATGTGAGGTTTTGAAAGTGCTTGAAATTTGAGCCTCACATTGAACACCTTCCCCCGGCTTTCAAGTAAAATAACGTTCACCACCTATAAAGCAATAATAATTTACCGTAACGCACGTTACGTGACGGGCACGGAGATTACGCCTTTACATCCGAGCATTTCAAATAAACGTCGACGACGCATTTATCCGTCGCATTAAATAAATCATAATTCGGGTCGAAAACTTTCCGAACGTTATCGCCCCCGCGCTCGCCCTCGTTCTTTCCGCTTCGCCCTCCTGTCCGTCCAGCGAAGTCGACAAGCGCGCGTTGTTAGAGAACAATAACCGTCGAGAGGGTCCTTTTCGGGGAGTTACGACTCGGACCTCCAGGATAATTGTATTCTAATGGCGTCCTTAGAATTCTTCTCCGGAGTGGAGGACTGCGTTTTTCGGCGATTTGGTCCCCTCGATAAAAGCGAACGACGGTCCAAGCAAATTTCTGCATTCGAAGATTGCGAGAACTTAATGCCGCGGATGCATGCATTATTAGTGAGATTCCTTGCGTGCTCTTCGCGCCGTATGCAAGCAGTATCGGAAATATAAATAAGTAAAGCGTCTGCAAAGCCGCTTGTTTTATCATCTATAATTCCATCGGTACGGTCGTTGACTTCGCGTTTACAATGCGTCAATGCCTTATGTAAGTAAGACAGGTCAATTGCATATACAGAGGGGATACTTTAAATGAAACACTCGAATGGACATACTATTTCAATACAAAGTTGTTTTTTATGTTTTTACCTACAATAATTTTTGTTTAAATTAGTACCTACCTACTGTTTCAAGTTTTATTTTATTTTATAACTATGTAATCATAAAATTTGTGCCTCGTCTTTTTTGCTCTTTCGAAAACCAAACTATCGACGTTTTTGGGGAGTGGGGGAGGTAGTAATCGAGCTAGCTGAGTTGGCAGTAAGAAACTGTGATGTACGTCGAAACGGACCGAGATAAGCGACGAGGACTGAATGTGGAACAAGAGGGCCCCCGAACAACAATACCGTCCGTAATGTAATCAAACCTCTCACAGGCGATTGTATTCCATTCATTCCCCGCGCAAAATCGATACCGAATTATAACTAAGAGACAGAGTCATCATTAACCGGGGAGATCTTACACGGAATTCGAATGTGACACGGGTTTCTAGTTAACGACGCCCGACTTGTTTTGTATGCATTTAACCGCTCTGAAAGCCCAGTTAGCAATTTCAATAGCAAATTGTGACGAGCCACCGAAAACTCTCGCGGCGAATCTATGTAATACCACATTTGTATGTGGGACAGCTATAAATAAGCTTTTTCCAAAAGCTTTTGATCAAAACCAATACAATTTTTCTTATCCAGAAAATAATTGTTAGATATGACCTTCAAAATAAAATTGCAATGATAGTCCTAAGTATACCTCCTCTTTAAAAAAATGTTAACAAAAACTTTGATGTTTCCTTCACTTTGAAAAATAAACTTATTCGATTACACCCTGTGCATCCTCTTATAATTATTGTCGTTGAGATAAAAACTTTTTTCTTGAGTCATTTTTCTTCTAGTCAGTTTCTAAAAATGAAATATAAACCTAAAATAGTACTCAGAATTCTGAAACAAGAAACTTTACACTACATCCTCTAGTTTAAAATTTCATGAGGATCCTATGACTTTCACCTCAATCTCTCACGCCTCAAATCTTAAGAACTTCATTTGGCTGACGCAAAAACGTGCTTTTTTCGGTTTTACGTATCGCATGCAAACACGCGCTGAAAACGTGCCATTTATGAAAACACTCGGTGCAATTAAAGGCATGTAAATGAGAAACATAATTGCCGACGTCGGTGTTTCTATTCTTCGCTGGCGCCGATGTAGTTTACGAGGCCGTTTTTTCTCCGCGAGCGAGACATCGCGGAATGAATAATGAAGGTCCGACCTTGAATCGAAAGGATAAGTTCGCAAATTGAGATTATTGAAAAAGCGAAGCCCGACTTTCTCTTCTTTAGGACCATATTTTTGATCAAGCGAAATGATAAAAACAGAGTGACGCATTCAAAGCAACTGTAAAAGCATAAAATCTCTTTCTCTTTCTGGATTGTAATGGATTCTAGAAAAGTTCTAGAACCGCCCCTAAACATATGCAACATATAATAAATAATTCGCTGGGAGAGCGTGCAGAAAACTATTCGGGAATTTTATCGCGCTCTTTATCATAAATTACAATAAAAATAGCCAATTTCCCAGCTATAAATTATTACAAATTACATGCTACGTATCCTTGCACGTACAGCTGCTACCTACCTGCTTCGAAGCCTCTAAATTAGGCCCGCACCAAGAGAGGAACCCACTAAATTCCGTCAGTCACTCACTGACCTTCTTTTACATTAACAGTTTCAAGTGTATACCAAAAGCCAGCTGATATATTGAGGGGCCATTCTGGTTAGCTACGTTGTGAACTTCAACAGTCGCATGAAGGAGAAGAAAGGACGATAACGTATGCTCGTCATGGGCTGAGGGTGAGCTCACCTTGACCTACATATCACCTGTTTAGGTAGGTACAGGTAAACACAGACTACACTAATAGTTAACGAAACTTTAATTATGAATCGACAAAAATGTTCCTAAGGTAAACAAAGAAAAATTAATAATAATTTCTCTAAATAAAAAAGAAAAAACTTTCATCACAGATGGCGTTTCGTACATTCACTTTAGTTCTGAAGTGTGGATTTACTAACTTTTTTTTTTAAATAAATCAAAGGCGCTTTCATCTCTTTTGGTTGGCTTTCAAGAAAATACATTGATGAGTGACATCGTTACCAAATGCTTAATATCATGGAATATGAAGACAGGCGATGACACTTTCGTTTGTCAACATTGCTTTTGAAAAAGCGCTTCACACAGTTTGCTAAGTAATACAAGACGTCAAGACACTTCCTTCGATTTATGGTTTAATTTGAGATGTTCAGTATTTACGCTTAATTCTACTATCTACATTCTTTGAACGTTATGGCATACACATTTACACGTTATGGAATTTTTTACCGCTGATATCTAAAAATAATAATAGCAATTTTTATGTTAAATAAGGAAAAGGAAAGCGAATTTCCTAAAAGGTGATTACTCTGATAACTCGACTATGACATTTCTTAATTTTCAAAGAAGGATTAAAAGACAATTGAAAAAATAGTTACTTAGAAATAACTACAAAAATGTTCGAAACAAACAGGGGTGTTTATTGAGCCCATTGTTGGTCTCGTTAATACATAATGAAACAATAAAAGAAGCAAAACACGAAATAGGTTTCTGGAAAATAGAAATTACCGATAGTGTTATATTGATATTTGCAAAAGACGAGAGAATTAAAAAGAAATTGGACGTACCCAACAGAACACTCAAGAAATATAACGTCAATACTAAATACAGAAAAGTCTAGAACAATAATTTTGAGCAAAGAATGGCCAAACCTTTACCATTACCATATTTTGTTTAACATAAAGAAAGTTTCGCTGTTTGCTAACAGATGGCGATACAACGTGATGAGAAATATTTTTTCTATTGATACTGTTCTGTTAATAAAATATCTTCCATGCCAAAGAGAGATTGATAGAAGAGTCAACACATGTTTGACATGATTTGACTGTACAACAATGAAATAAGGCTTTGGTTCTTAGTATACGACGAATACCTTAAAATCAACAGTAAGAAGCAGTTATCTAACCAGCAGCTTTTAGAATGTTATATGGATCACTGTATCACGCGAACGCAAATTAAAAAACTTTAAAATATTTTTCGAGACGGTGAATATCACTCCGTCCCAACAAAGCTTTTGTAGATTTCGGTTCTATTTTAAGAAGCAAGAACTTACAAGACGTTTTTCTTTGAATTTCATACGTACTTATCAAGTGAATGAAAAAATATTTAAGAAAAAATGTTCAATGAATCAATTTACATATATTTATTATCATTTTAATTACTTTTATATATTTATAATCATTTCAATTTCATTTATAGTCGAAGAAAAAAAGTCTCTCTATTACCTACTGAAGAATTAATTAAGAATTTCAAAAATCACTCGGTATAACGTCTACATTTTTTTAATATTATTAAATTATTATTGTAAATTAATTATATTACAGAAATAAATATAAAATACCTAATGGATTTTTACAATAAAAAATGCGACATTGCTGATCAAAGGACCTGATATACATGGTGATTGAAATTCGAGAGCCAAAAAAAATCTGTTAAATAGAAGCAAAGTTGCTAAATTTTATACAAATTGATAACATGTCAAGCATATTTTTTAACACAAAATCTTTTAACCGGACACTAAATAGCGCACAATACACTTAAGGTTTCGCCGTCGTTCGACAGCTTCGGACAAAAACCTATTTTTTAACGATCATACTTATGAAAAGTTTAGATCACGACATCCTGAGATCACTTTTTGACCTAACATTGCCCAATTAGGCCTAAAACAGCGCTGTACAGAGGCTGCTCGAGGAATCCTCTGCAATCAAAACCGACTTGGAACAAAAATCATACTTATGTTGAGATCATCGTAATTTAAGCCAATTGGAACCTTGTCATATGTAAACTATTCTAGGCTGTAATGAAGGAAGAACTTTATCTGTAATTTTACTGAAAATGTTATAATACTTTACTTCAGTAGAATCTCTCTTGGACACAAAACAAGTCTTTTTTTGACTACGTAGACATAAAATACACAGAATAATTCCTTAATTGTTAGACACATCTGTAGTTTGCATTAACTTTCACTCAACCCAAGAGCCAGTGTATTATTACTAGGCAGAGGATTTTCGTCGGCAATAAAGTGGAAATAGGAAGGTCAAACCATATACGACTCGCACAGCAGACCCCGCTACCAAACTTGCAATTACTTAAATCGAATATCATGTATTAGTTTATATAATTATATGTCGGGCTTCGACACGTTTGATTTTTCTTGCAAATTTTAAAATATTCTAAAAAAACAGTGTATTATTTAAATGTATTATTCAATCGATAATTTGGATTATAAAAACGATTAATTTATTTGCATTATCCGCCGCTACTGCTTACGTATTTTAGCCAGTTCGAGACGTCCCTGCTCTTGCCTGCCCGACCGTCGCCCTCTGCCTAATTATTACAAAACAGAGAATTTTTAAACATTTTCTCGTAAGCTCCTATATCGCTTTTCTTATTGGTTAGAATCATCTGTATACACAGAAGGAATCTTCTTTAGGTATCCATTTGTTTCGCATGTTAATGATCATAACGTCCACTGAGGATCATGTTTTTATTGTTAGATTAATCAATCGTGAGATAAGTTTTCAGGTCCAGTTGTACAATGCCAGTTTAAATTTAAGCTGAAACTTAAACCCATAACAAGGATTATTTCAACAATTGTTGTTAAGGATTTAAGCTTTGGCTTAAAGTTAAGCTGGAATTGTACAACTGGGCTTAAGTCTTCTCTGAAGCTTTGTCTTAAAGAGTTCACTGTAAAAATCCATGGGATCAGGCATCGACATTAATGATGCCTATTTTTCCATGTCTTTTGTCATTTACTACTTAGTCACATGATATACAGTCCAAAAGATTCTTAAGATTGCTTTTGGACAAACTTCTTAAGGTGCGTTTTTGTTGGTGCAATCAGTCGCTGCGACTGACTGCAGCGACTAGCCGCGTGACACACCTTTAATGGGATTTATTGTTAACGGTTTCTTTGCTACGGCGAGCCGCTGCGACTAGGAATCGAAACGGCTGCGGCTGCGATTCGACTGCTTCAGTAGCAATGCAATCGCAGTCACGCGCGAATTGACATCTGAAGTTTTAAATACGTTATGCCTAAATTTATAAAATTTACCGATGGAGAGGATGAAATTCTCACTTCCAACATACAAAAGTTTTCTGCTGTGTGGGATGCTGGTAACAAAGACTACAAAAGTACTAATTTCTCGACGTGACTTAGTTTTAATTGTTCAATATCTTCTTCCTCATCTTCTAGGAGCTAAATTGCTGCTGCTAAACGTCGCCTTTTGGTACACATATCCATAAATAATATCCTCTCTTCCTCGTGACTTTTCATTCACTAATCGCAACAACGAAATCATGCCTAAGTTGCGACTAATCGGTACGGCTAGTCGCTGCAGCCAACCGCAGCGACTGGTCGCACCAACGAAACTCCACCTTAAGTTGCGACTAATCGGTACGGCTAATCGCTGCAGCCAACCGCAACGACTGGTCGCATCAACGAAACTCCACCTTTAGAAATAGGTACTTCTAAACTCATTAGATGGTAAATAAGAAATATTATTGAAACCGTTATTTTCTAGATTGTAGGTCTGTTCGATAGCTCTGCACTTTTCTACACTTTTTACACCAACCGCTCCTGAGAGAGTGAGATGTATATAATTAATGTGATTAGGAGTGAGAAAAGTAGAGTAGAGGTATTAAAAGTGTATGAAAGTGCAGAGCTTTCGAACAGACCTAAAGACTGCAACAACTGACCTCCCACAAAAACTATAATTTTAAATATTATATCTCAAAACTCAGTACAGCTGTGCCTTTTTTGCATCAATATGAATAAGTCTATTCTTATTAATAATCAGCTGCAGACATTGATGGGTCTTGATTAAATAAACCTTAACTGGCTACAAGACAGAGACTTCAAATAAAAAATGATAATAAGCGCATTAAGATTTCGTAAAGGCGATCCAATAATAATTTCCAGGCGAACATCTGCGCGAGATAAATAAATCCGTGCGGTTGTTAAACCCGAGTTGACAGCGTCTAAGTAATTCATTTTTTATCGCCGCCGGAATACCGATTTCGCCGATAATTCTCCTGAAAGAATGAGCCGATTGTGTTTAGATGAACGCCCACCGAACAGAACGGACAACAATAGATTTATTATCGGCGTCGCCCCGAATTAAATCAGTTTTTAATCATCCCAAAGAAATTGATTTTATTTTAAAATACAGTACGATTGAAAAAGAATTGATTACTTATTGTAATTATACTATATTATAGATTTTATCTTTAGATAAAAATGACATAAACACTTATTCACTCACTCGTTTACTATGTTAAGAAATGAAATTGTTTAGAAATTCCTATAATATGTTTCTATCTGAGAGAAAATATAATTTACAAAGCAAACCCGAGCAATGTAATAAAGTTGCAAGAGATAACCATTTTGGAATATTACAACAAATAAAAGAGTAAATACCTCGTCGTCAACTCGCTTCATGTAAAGCACTTCAAAGAGAATAAATACGTCGGGCAATTTATTTTTCGAACGCAAACGGCTTGACTTACTCTAAGATCAAATAATGTATATTTTTCTAAGCAACGAGCAGTCTGATAGAGAAGCTATTTAAAAAACGACGTCCCACGGAAGGAAAGTAATCGATCTAAATTTATGTATTCCTTGTTGGTAGATTCCACGAAAGAGCTCTGTTCTTGACACCAACAAATTCCTTCCAACATTTTTCTCCGGGACGTTTTGTTATGAAATTGTGTAATTATAATTGCGGGCAGGGGCGGCGAGTTCTTCGCGGCCCGGAATTAATTATTTCCTCGCGCGTTACGTCGAATTACCTAAACTCGAATTGATGCTCTGCTAATTCAATTAAAGTTTATGTAAACTTTGTAATAAATTAAGGAACGAACCAGGGGGGTGGCAAAAAGTTTGTCGGTCAAAGATTTCTCGTTTGTGAAACTGAAAGTGTCTCTGCGAAATTAATAACGAACTTGTGCTGATTGCAGATAGAGTAATATTAAGTGATTCAAATTGTTTGTGTAATTACTATATGTATAAAGAGGCTGTCCCCAATTGAATTGTAAGCAAATTAGCCGCCCCAACGCATTTTCCGCACATTAAAAAAATTGACACGTACTGTTGTTTCAATACATCGAATACAAAATCAACACTGAATTTTACTCAAAAGAAAACAGGAAACCAATTGTTCTGGTAACCTTGCGCGCGAAGCCATTAACATTTTTACAGCAACGCGCGAAACATTCTGACTCTCTCTTTCGAATACACACACACCACCTGTATACACATACAACCATGTATACATACATACATTCAACAATGGATGAATATGTGGTCGTAATAAATAGATGGTGGCTGTGATAGCGCTGCTACAATGATATATTGTTACCGTTCGCTGAAGCACTCCGCATTACGGTGGTGCGGGTGTTGCATTTCAGGACGTTTCAGGAGCGTTCGTTCGTTTTCCGATGGCTTTCGTCCGGGTGATGCACGAGGTAAAACGGACCAATAAAAGTGGGGGCTTGATGAATGGGGGCTCAAAATAGCGTCGCCTTTATTCTTGCTAATTAATTTGTTTGCCAATAATCATCACAAACGCACTGAAAAAAGTTTTCATTTCCTAAAAGCTCGTTGGATGCTTAAGTTATTAATAACACCTATTGCATAAATGAAACAGTTTCGTATTATAAAATCGGAAGTACTTAAACTCCAAAAATGGATTTGTTATGTAAAGAGAAACAATGGCGTAACTGCAGGTAGCAAGTTAACAGTGTTCGGGAGCCTGGACCCAGCACACGTCAACTTTGCCATCAATCTTGGTCGCCGCACCTGCAACATAGGAAGAAAGACGTTGACTTCCTCCTAATCGGAAATGTGAATTGTCTAGTCACAGTTGTTCTAAATTTCGAGCGTGTGATGATCAAACATAAATATAGAAAAGTTTCCTCTACCGCATTTCAATTCTTGCGAAAGGATCTTCTTTCATATTCATTGACACTTAAGATATTTTCAGTTAATCATCACATAAGCAGAATGGGCCTAAAGCGAATAAAATTATTCAGAAATCCACTTAATACAGTTTAGCCAAATACAATCCAATTGAAAAACTAAACTATTTGATGAACAAATCATTTATTTTATCTCTTTCAAAAACTAATAATCTGTACATAAGTGTTCTACTTGTGATAGTAATTAAAATAATTTTACAATTAATGAGTAACATGAAGAAAGAGAAAAATGGATTGACCCCAAGAACAATCTATTCTGCTTCAACTATTAGACTGAATTTGACATTTAAATCATCCCGAAAAGCTTATAAATTATATACCTAGATATACTTTAGAGAAACAGATGATAAAAACAAAAATATTCCGAAGAATTACTGCTTACTGCCATACCAAATTCTGGTGAAGACGATTATCGTAAATAACCAGATGGACTGAAATTGAAGTAGGATGACTGAGTGTTTGAACTCCGTGTGAAAGTGTTTTGAAAACCCAGAAAGACCATTACTTATGTTACGGGTGAAAATCCAGTTAAAATCATTTTATTATTGTCAGTCACCCTGTATGGCGAAGTAACGTGAACATACCGTTATTCTACCATGCGCGTTTCATTTGTAGGCCGTTAAACGAGAGCCTGCACTACGCAATACGGAATTGTATTGCGTAGTCTCCCTCTGTCCTGAAGTGAATTAATTCTGTTCTTCTATCAACCCCCCTCTTGTGATATCTTACATGCGCTGAAAACCCTTGCACGCTAGTCAGTCCTTCGTGGCTCGTTGTAGGGTGTACACATGTGGTGCCATTGTTGTTGTTTTGTGCTTTGCAATTCATTTGGCTGAAAACGCCCGGAGATGAATAATTACGGTACTTTGATTACCGGATTTAAAAAAAAATCGTCACCCCTGCATTTTTAAGCATTGTTAAATGCTGCAGTTTGCTGCCATTCAGGTAGGTAGCACTCATACCATGGTTAAGTCAGTTTTATGCTATGGTTACAAAATTTAGACAATCAAAGTAATAACGAAAACATGTTGGACACAATCAAAATGGACAACCTAAGAAGAAATATACGGAGGGGAGACCGGGGCACGTTGTCACAAAACTTACATTTACGTATATTATGCAGTTCATTTCTATTTTATCGACAACCTATCTTATGTAATATATCTTTGGGAATATATTGCCGGAGTTTCAAAACGAAAATAATGAACTGAGAATTTTAATCGATTTTTAAGTTGGTGAAGATTTTTGTGACAAACTACCCCGTAAGTTGTCACAGGTAATTTAAATGCACAAAATAACAACTTTAAAACTAGCAAACCAGTAAAAATAGTAAAAAAAGTATGAATTATTTTAAAGGATACTAAAAAAATCTTTATTTTTGCTTTAGAACAAAAAGACACTTTGGATTACAGTAATTTTTGTTTTTCATATTAAAATAGTTAATTTCTGTCTTCTCTGACAATTTTGCCAGATGTAAAAGGCATGGGGTATACAAAACATGAGCCCAAATTTTAGATTCTGTGCATTGCACCTGTTTTTTCAAGCTTTAACTTGCCCCAGCCGATATGTGACAACTAGCCCCAGGCGATTTGTGACAACTAGCCCCAGGCAGTCATTTTGGATTTAAAAAAATTATTCTGGAAACATAAATAGAGTTAACCTAAAAATCGGTCATGGAAATAATCAGCGAAGTAGTGAAATAGTGAAAGAATTGTAAGAAATCTTACGTTTTAAATATTTACTCACAGATCGAAAAAACTGATAATTTGCTATAACTATCACAATCCTCCACCAATAAACACGAAAACAAGACTAAAAGCATAAAATGATGTAAACAATCACTAGTTATAGCCACAGCCAATATCAGTTACTGAGAAATGCTAGGTGTGACAACTTACCCGTGTGACAACAAGCCCCGGTCTCCCCTACATAGGTACATTAAAACTGTGCAGTTACTAACACAGAAATCAAGAAAAAGACGAAAGCTTCATCAACAAAACAAATAAGAAGATTATAGTTTCGACAATTTTCTAAGTAGAGATTACTACCTATGCGAGGGTCCAAAAATTATTGAATGGAAGAAAATGAGAAGATCTAGAAGATCGTATAATGAAGGGAGCACACTGGGTAATAGCAAAGAAAAGAGAAATGGAGAAACGAAATACCCTTCCTATTGAATCGCAGGTTTAAGAACGAGAAGCAAATCTGGAATATATAAAAATGAAATTTTAGTTCAAATTTAAATATGTTATGTTTGTCTTTGCTTATTCTTAAGTATTTTTAACAATTATCAAAAAATCTTCTGAATGCAGTTTGTTCTTCCCATACCTTCCTCGTTTTAAAGACGATTGGTCAAAATCTATAGATGTCGCACGTTTACCAACAAACTGGCTTTAAAGAAAAAATAACAAAAATGAAGATTCACTAGAGTATTTGTCTTTCTATGACAAAAGTCTCATGCTACACACATTGCAGATACCAAAGAGATCAAAGAAGTTACTTTACAATCGTCGTGTGATGATGTCCTTTTTTGTGGATTGGTTTTATTAAAGATTTTCTCCAAATTTTTGGGTCTTCTCTTTTCTATTCATGACTCCTTATGTTTTTCTACATTCATCCATTATTTATGTTGGAACCCTCTTCACACATTTTTTTTATTTTTATTCATTTCACCATTTATTTCATTGACTCTTTCTTGATGGGGATTCTCTTCTGCTTCGTGTATTGTTTTCTTCCTTCATTTAGTAGTTCCTCTCTTTTAGCAGCATTTTAAATTTATCTACGAAATATTCTTTCCAAATTTCTAAAACCTGTCTGTGTTCTATTTTCAGCTCCCCGTCCTTTATCTGTTACTATATTGTTTAGTTTTTCTATTTTAAACCTTTAATTATTCCCTAGAACTTTAGTTCATTTTTCCTACATGATAATTTCATTTCCCCCAAGTTATCACAGCGTTTCTTTAGTCCATTTTTCCTACATGATGGTTTAATTTCATTATCACGGCGTTTCTTCTTAAATGATTCATTCCTTGTCCTATAACATTTCTATTATACTCATTGCAAAACAACCTTTTCTCTTTATCTTTTTTTCTTCAATTTTTTACTCCCCTATTTCGTTCTCTTTTGATTTTTTATCTTTGTGTCACACAGCTTCTAATATATTTAGGTGTTGTTCATTTGCTATTTAAATTCCATTCGTCGTTTCTTTTTTCGAACTCGAATTTCAAGTAGATTTTGTTTTCATGATGCTGCGATGAATTAGAGTCCTCCATGTTTTCCTTGTACTCCATTCCTCTTTTATGTTCTTTTAAGTTTCAGTCTGCCAATGTTATTATTTTTGGGCTTTTTTTCTTGCTTTACGTTCACTTGATTTTGCATTTCTCTTCTGTTATTTGTATCTCTGCTCTTTCTCTCAAAGCGTTTAGTTGGCTAAAAAACGTTTTCCATTTAACTTTCTGCCTCCAGCGTACTTTATTGGTTCATATTCTCACCAATCTCAATGTACCAAAAATATACCCAAATATGTTACTGTACTTTATAATTTTCTTCTTCCTCCAGCATCCTCACCAATCTCAATGTACCAGAAATATACCCAAATATGTTACTATACTTTATAATTTTCTTCTTCCTCCAGCATCTTTATTTTTTTTCCATTTAAACCCTGTTCGAACCAAGTCATCAAGAATATCAAATCAACTCTCAAAATGTATTTTCACTGGAAATTTTTTGAGAAGAATATCCTCTTGTTCATAGCCAAAGATTTCATGGACTGCTTTTAACTTGTGAGTGTGTGTACTGAAGATACTAGGGTAAGTGTCGAAATTCGTATCTACGACATAAACTAATTGTGGTAAGAGATCACTTTTTGATTCATCTATTTCTAAACCACTGGTCTCCTTTACTATTCTTAGTTAGAGAAAGTGAGACTCGAAGAAACGATTTGATTAAAATTTCCTTCATTTCTCACAAGTAACTCACAGAAATTCTTTTTTCTTCATTTTGATACAAAAAAGGAAACTAAAAACTGAAAATTTTTAATCTTTTAAGAATAATCAGTCAATTGATCACATTCCCTTTGAATTGATTGAACCAATTTTGACGAGAAACGTTTTCTTTCACAAAAATTATGGCAAAAGGAAATTTTCGTTTTTCATATTCGTTTATCTAATAATGTAGCCAACTCGACCCCATTTTATTATTAATAACCCATTTTCTGCCCTCTATATATTTTGCTTTCCACCGTAAAAACAAGCAAACAAACCCCCGAACAAATCTTGATTCTCCGCCGAAGGCTTAGGAGATGCGGGCGACCGAAAGCGTTTCCATCTACTTCGACCTCAGACGAAAGCCCGTTTGCCCCGAATGAAACCAGTGGGTCAACTGGAATAAAAATAGGTCCATATACAGACGCAGCAATCAGTTTTTATTACCGTTAACTGGGAGGAAGACAACAATAAATCCGCCTGTCCCGACGCTAAGTATCTACATGAAGTGGCTCGGAAAAATCGCCGCACGCAATCCCGGGGCCATGAGCTCTTTCTTTCATGGTGCTATCATGAGATCAGATCTAAATGAATACGTTGCTGGAAGTAAATATTTGGCCACGGGAAATCGTTAGTGAAATTACGTTGTATCAAATTAGGAACGCTGAAAACACGTGAGATTAACGTTTGATCTGGCCTGAAGATCTACGTATGTTTGGGTGAGTTTATTTAGTTAAAGATTTCTGCGAAAAGAAAAACTGTGTCAAGCCAGTTATAGTAAGCGTCGATTCAATTCCATGATTCAGTATTGAGTCGACGAAAGAACTTCTTCGTCAAAATGAGTAGTGGAATTATAAGTCAAATTCGAAAACGTCATTATCCCGTTGCCATGAAGGGCTAATTATCCAAAAACGGCAACGCAGTTATCTTTTTTTGTGTCCATTGGGCCTAAGATTAAAAGAAAATGTTCAGCTGGCTTTGGGTATCCCTTGGTGAATCGACGAAAATTTTAGTGAAAATTAGTAAACTTGGAGTGAGAATTGGGTCCTCCTCAGCTCACGAAATTGGTATTTAACTTCTCTCTTCAGGTAAAAATTAGGAAAATGATTTCTGCTCCTACCTCTTCCATTTCAGTAACTTTTTGGAAACTCGAATGAAACACAAAATTTAAAGATCCAATTCAGATATGTTTTTGATCAATTTGTAACCTCGAACGCCATATTTTCAAGATCAGTAAAGACGGTAATTTGACAACCCCATCGATTTAGTCATAACATTAGTGCTAACGAAGTTCATAAACAATAAATGCTCCGACTGTAGAAACTACCTCGCTTTTAATATTATGACATGGTGAAAACGCCATTTCTCTCAACAACTCCTCTTCTGGAACGTTCGCTTTCGTTTTCATCGTCGTAAACAGCTACAGAGCAATAAAATCTCGCGCAGTTAATATATGTACATGTAATACACGTGACGGTGACAAGAGCACCTATTTGTGAGCGGGGAAATTCCCCGAGTTCATCAACGACCGCACGCCTCGCATAAACCCGACGGAATACCAATGCGACACCAATGGAGGACGAGAGCTCCAATTTCAGTAGAAATAAAAGCCCTCGTCTGCTTGAACATGGTATAAAAGCCTTATGCATTTCTGAAAGTTGAAAAAAAACAGACATTCTTGTAAATGCCATGAATTTAATACTGAAACAGACAGGCAAACATTATTGATTCCTGGTTGAAAAAAGAATATTTTGCCTTCTACTAACGTTTAAGATATGGCATATAATTAAAACAGTTATGTAACCATTTTTATTACTTTGACATATCAGCAAAAGAATTGGGATATACATATAAATATTTATTACAGGGTTGCATGTGCATACCGCTTACCCAAATTCTTTCCCTTTTTGTATTTTTTAAATTTTTGTTCCGAATTCTTTCACCTGCTGATGAGAATTTGTTCCGTTAATTTCCAGTGTTAATTAGTAACATTCATACCAACAATGATAGCAGCACATAAATAGCTTCGCCTCCTTTGTTGGCGAGCACATCCGATGTTCGAGAATTAAACCTATCTGATCTACACTACGCAGCGGTCAGCCTTCACACCGATTAAATTTTCACAATAAACCGCAGCCACCACTGGCCTCATTCGACCAGTTTTAGACCAACTCACAATCACGTTAATTGATTGAAAATGCTAAACAACGCTGGGATTTACAGGTTCTTCATTTTAAAAGCAAAAACTTTTGCTACTCCACGTGGACATTCTATTACAGGATCTTTCTTCCAATAAAAAAAAATAGGTGTAAAGGAAAGGTTGTTTCGGAACTTAGATAATAATCATAATGTAAGACGGCCCAAAATATCAACTTTTTGTACCTACATACATAAATTTAAGTAATCAGAACAGTAACCGTTTTCTTTGGCTACCGAATGCCACCACCTCCAGTCCACACGGTGCATTCATGCAACAATAACATGTGTTCACAATCAGTTGTTTAAGAGACAACGTTGTTTACTCACTGGGGACTAGACTTCCCTGGCCCTTGTACTTGCTCAATCCTTTGGTTGATCAACAACTCAAATTAGTATCTTCGCCATCGCCCCTGTTGGTGACCAACCCTGGGCCTCCCAGTTTAATTTGTTCTTTGATAAACGAACGCTTTGAAATGTTCTTTTTTCCAGAAACGCAAGCTACATGCAACATAGATGACATGCAAACTACGTCTTGGCACCATCCGTAGATTCTACTAATCTACTCTTCTCCGCAGGTGACATAGTTTACTACACCGCGGCACTTCACTTTCACCTGACACGTAGAGGTGGTGAGAATTTAATAACCTTAAGGCTCCTTATCACATCGCGTCCCTAAGGTACCCCGCTCAAGGGACCGTGGAAAGTAGATCGTCCACTCTCGCAGCTCCTTTATTCTGTTAGTATGATTTCCCTTCGGGAGAGGCCACTCCTCAACCACACCCCCATTGGGCTACAGAATGTCCGACACAGTGACGTCTTCCTACGCTATAGTGACCATAATCCAGCCAAATTTTTGGGCAGTGGTCAGTTAATTTTTTTCTTGTTAATATCATCGTACTGCTTCCACATCTTTCAATGAATCTTCTATATCTTCTTGATTTTCAGCTAATAACGGGATGTCATCTGCCTTCCTTCACCAGAAATATTTGCGGACCTGATCTTTTACTTTCTACTTTTCATGTTCTCTAACTTGCTAATCGCTGCATGTCGTATTAATTAGTTCTGGTTATTGTCAAAGGATTATTATTAAAGCTCTGTGTTAAATAGCAACACCGCTCCAAAGAGTGTGACACGCTTACTGAGGTAGACATACGTAAGAGAAGGAGAGACGCTCTAGATATTATTATTACCAATTAAGGTCACTGAATTTCTTGATCCCCTATATTTTGCTCTGAAATGCTGATTCCAATACTGTTAATAAATTTTTCTTCGTTCATTAATTGGCCTCCAATTCTGTAATATCCTTTCGAACCTCCCTTGATCTAGTTATTTGACTTCTACACTTACTGTGGAGATATTAAAATGTTTTAAAAAATGATGCATTACATTAAGAAACGAAAATTAAATTGAAAATTTGTTAGATTTATTTATTATATTATATTTATTATATTATTTTATTAAATTTTGTTACTGCTATTATATCTCTTTTACTTAGACGACTCATTCTACTGCATTATGTCATCGTCCAGATCCCCACTTCTATTTGTTTTAGTAGAGCATTATCAATCGTCCAAACAACTAACTAAAGAATAATGGTAAAGCAAAATAAAATCGAGTTATAAGCAGAAAAAATCGCTTACTATTGTTTTTAGAACACTGCCCTCAGACTGAGTACGCAAAAGTCCTAAATAAATATTGGCAAAGTGTAATAAAATTATCAAAAATCAAATGCAAACAAGGTACGCATATTACAGATGATACGTAAGTCGAAAACATGTAATATTTAAATTTTTATCTCGATTTATCATCGACATCCTTATCAGAGGATCCAGAACCTATATTGCTAAGGTGCTTCCAAATTTGTTTTAAAATTTTGTATTATCATCAAGAAATAATATTTAAATTGAAATCAACCATCATTGAAGAGAAGAAGTAGGTATCATTATTATCATTATTATGTTTTGACGATAGCAGCTTGATGAAGACTTTAATATCGGAAGCGATAGCTATACAGGGTGAATGACAATTGTTCCGACAAAAATCACACATAAGAGAATCGGGGAATTACGGGAGAAAGATTACGGGGAAAATGTTTACAATTAATTAAAAAATTACCCCAAAGTCAAGCTGCGACACCGCGTACAATATACGACGCCACGTTCTATAAATGCGGCAGTATAACAGAACTATAAAAGTTTTTTGTTGACTACTCGCTTGCACACAATGCGACCTTGATACATCTCAATTCGTTTTATTACACGTTTAACAGCTGGAAGCGGAAGTCTGAGTTGTTTCTTTTATGCGACGTAATTATTAGTAATTTCTAAAAAAAAAACTGGAATTACGTATGAAGTAACAAATCGCAAATGATTGTTTGTTAAGTCTTGCGGCTTATTTACTAGAGCGGAATGTAGCAGCTGCTTCGTCCACAAAGAAAAAAATCGCAAGGATTTAAATCTGACGACCGCGGGAATCAATGCACGGCCTGTAATGTCCTTGTTCTCAGTTTATGAGTGTTAGACGAAGCTAACGCTCAGTGAGTATGTCCAGCTCCACCCAATTTCATTTGTATCAGCTGTTGCCGTCGGAGACATAATTGAAGCATGGTATTCCCAAAGGGTCTAAGTACCAAAAACGTAATTCCTAGAAAATTAAGAAAAATGATCCTTGTTGTTGAAGGCGCGCGAGAGAGAGAGTCATCTGTGTATAATTATATAAAATATTTCCATATCAGATAGACACTTAGAACCTTTTCTAATGCGTGCAGCAAGGCAAATAGATCCCTTTTATAGAAAAATATGAATTTAGCAAAATTTGTCACTTGGACCCTTTGGAAATACCAAGCTTCAATTGTTTTAAACGTCGCTACTGTTATAGTTTTTGATCAAATCGCGTACGTGAATGTATGTCACAGATTACGAGAAAATGTAAATTGCTGGGGTTGTTTGGACAATGTAAAACGATTCATGAGACCTGAAATTCATCACTGATAAGTTTTTTTTTTTTTGTTTATTAGGCTATAATAACTTTATTATGTATAGCTGTTTTAAACGCCGTTGGTGATATGCGTACAGTTTTTAATCAAATCGCATACGTAAATAAATGTAACAGATTATGGGATCATATACTCGTAGATATAAGAAGTTCTACGGAACAGTTTATAATTAATTAAGAATTTAATTCACAGTGAAAAGAATGCGTACGATGGAATGATGAACGATATACAACCAGTATGCCAAAAACACAGGATGTGGAGCTGCAAACGCGCCTTGAATTTGTTAAACTTTTAATAGATTTGTGTTAATAATAATTCGTCACACACAAAACAAAGTTATAGTAATTAACAGATTACGAAGGCGTTTTACTGATTAAAATGTTTTTAAATTTTGTTTGTCAAAAATGTTTATGAAGTAAACTTTATTTACAATACAATTTAAATTAAAATGAAAGAAAAATACTATGATTTCTTAACACGGAGATTTAAATTGTTTTTCGTTTTAGTGATTTATTTGTTTACATGTCAAAGCAGGCATTAATCGTCGTTTTGAGGCTAATTTTTGATTAATTATTTCTTGAAAGCTAAAGTGAAAAGAATTTCTTTAACATTTTTCCCATACTCTCAGACTTCGCTTCTTATCGTATTTTTTTTTGTCGGACCATTGTCAGTCACACTGTACAAAATTTTAAAACAACTTAGAATGTACCTTAACAGTTTTACCTAATTACGAACAATTAACATAATCACATTTACATTTGTTCGCCGCTGCAGTTTATAATTCGCACTAACCATCGTTCGCATTTTAAATAAAACGAATAATAACGAAATTTCCTGCAGTATCAGCGCAAAGAGTAGCGTACATAAACTAATTACACCTGATTCAGTTGAAATTATGTGCAGCATTAGTTTTTAATTAACTAATGAACGTGAGATACGAATCCACTACCTAGCTGGTTTCAGACTTTTGCAAACTGTTTTAACTGCACAGTTAACACATTGCGCAAATAGGTAACTAGATTAACCAAGTCACGAAGCAAGAGGAACTTTACAAACGTGTTTAAAAATTTAGTTGATGAGTTGCTTCATGACGTATTTAATGAGAAATATGAATAAATAGCGACCAGGACGATTCGTTTATACTCCGTTTTTTTTTTGTTTCTATAATACCTGTCGAATATTTCTAAGGTTGGTAGCTTTACCTGAATGTTAGAAAATTTCAAAAATTTCTGTCCTACATTTAGTAATAAAAGCAGGGCTCCAATAGAAGCCCTAGAATTTTGACACTGACAGGTATCGCACCAACGAAACTCCACCTTAAGTTGCGACTAATCGGTACGGCTAATCGCTGCAGCCAACCGCAACGACCGGTCGCATCAACGAAACTCCACCTTTACAAATAGATACTTCTAAACTCATTAGATGGTAAATAAAAAATATTATTGAAACCGTTATTTTCTAGATTATAGGTCTGTTCGATAGCTCTGTACTTTTCTACACTTTTTACACCAACCGCTCCTGAGAGAGTGAGATGTATATAATTAATGTGAGTAGGAGTGAGAAAAATAGAGTAAAGGTGTTAAAAGTGTAGAAAAACACAAAAGTGCACAAAAACTATAATTTTAAATATTATATCTCAAAACTCAGTACAGCTGTCCCTTTTTTGCATCAATTTGAAATAAGTCTATTCTTATTAATAATCAGCTGCAGACATTGATGGGTCTTGATTAAATAAACCTTAACTGGCTACAAGACAGAGACTTCAAATAAAAAATGATAATAAGCGCATTAGGATTTCGTAAAGGCGATCCAATAATAATTTCCAGGCGAACATCTGCGCGAGATAAATAAATCCGTGCGGTTGTTAAACCCGAGTTGACAGCGTCTAAGTAATTCATTTTTTATCGCCGCCGGAATACCGATTTCGCCGATAATTCTCCTGAAAGAATGAGCCGATTGTGTTTAGATGAACGCCCACCGAACAGAACGGACAACAATAGATTTATTATCGGCGTCGCCCCGAATTAAATCAGTTTTTAATCATCCCAAAGAAATTGATTTTACTTTAAAATACAGTACGATTGAAAAAGAACTGATTACTTATTGTAATTATACTATATTATAGATTTGTCTTTAGATAAAAATGACATAAACACTTATTCACTCACTCGTTTACTATGTTAAGAAATGAAATTGTTTAGAAATTCCTATAATATGTTTCTATCTCAGAGAAAATATAATTTACAAAGCAAACCCGAGCAATGTAATAAAGTTGCAAGAGATAACCATTTTGGAATATTACAACAAATAAAAGAGTAAATACCTCGTCGTCAACTCGCTTCATGTAAAGCACTTCAAAGAGAATAAATACGTCGGGCAATTTATTTTTCGAACGCAAACGGCTTGACTTACTCTAAGATCAAATAATGTATATTTTTCTAAGCAACGAGCAGTCTGATAGAGAAGCTATTTAAAAAACGACGTCCCACGGAAGGAAAGTAATCGATCTAAATTTATGTATTCCTTGTTGGTAGATTCCACGAAAGAGCTCTGTTCTTGACACCAACAAATTCCTTCCAACATTTTTCTCCGGGACGTTTTGTTATGAAATTGTGTAATTATAATTACGGGCAGGGGCGGCGAGTTCTTCGCGGCCCGGAATTAATTATTTCCTCGCGCGTTACGTCGAATTACCTAAACTCGAATTGATGCTCTGCTAATTCAATTAAAGTTTATGTAAACTTTGTAATAAATTAAGGAACGAACCAGGGGGGTGGCAAAAAGTTTGTCGGTCAAAGATTTCTCGTTTGTGAAACTGAAAGTGTCTCTGCGAAATTAATAACGAACTTGTGCTGATTGCGGATAGAGTAATATTAAGTGATTCAAATTGTTTGTGTAATTACTATATGTATAAAGAGGCTGTTCCCAATTGAATTAGCCGCCCCAACGCATTTTCCGCACATTAAAAAAATTGACACGTACTGTTGTTTCAATACATCGAATACAAAATCAACACTGAATTTTACTCAAAAGAAAACAGGAAACCAATTGTTCTGGTAACCTTGCGCGCGAAGCCATTAACATTTTTACAGCAACGCGCGAAACATTCTGACTCTCTCTTTCGAATACACACACACCACCTGTATACACATACAACCATGTATACATACATACATTCAACAATGGATGAATATGTGGTCGTAATAAATAGATGGTGGCTGTGATAGCGCTGCTACAATGATATATTGTTACCGTTCGCTGAAGCACTCCGCATTACGGTGGTGCGGGTGTTGCATTTCAGGACGTTTCAGGAGCGTTCGTTCGTTTTCCGATGGCTTTCGTCCGGGTGATGCACGAGGTAAAACGGACCAATAAAAGTAGGGGCTTGATGAATGGGGGCTCAAAATAGCGTCGGCTTTATTCTTGCTAATTAATTTGTTTGCCAATAATCATCACAAACGCACTGAAAAAAGTTTTCATTTCCTAAAAGCTCGTTCGTTGCTTAAGTTATTAATAATACCTATTGCATAAATGAAACAGTTTCGTATTATAAAATCGGAAGTACTTAAACTCCAAAAATGGATTTGCTATGTAAAGAGAAACAATGGCGTAACTGCAGGTAGTAAGTTAACAGTGTTCGGGAGCCTGGACCCAGCACACGTCAACTTTGCCATCAATCTTGGTCGTCGCATCTGCAACATAGGAAGAAAGACGTTGACTTCCTCCTAACCGGAAATGTGAATTGTCTAGTCACAGTTGTTCTAAATTTCGAACGTGTGTTGATCAAACATAAATATAGAAAAGTTTCCTCTACCCCATTTCAATTCTTGCGAAAGGTTCTTCTTTCATATTAATTGACACTTAAGACATTTTCAGTTAATCATCACATGAGCAGAATGGGCTTAAAGCAAATAAAATTATTCAGAAATCCACTTAATAGAGTTTAGCCAAATACAATCCAATTGAAAAACTAAACTATTTGATGAACGAATCATTTATTTTTATCTCTTTCAAAAACTAATAATCTGTACATAAGTGTTCTACTTGTGACAGTAATTAAAATAATTTTACAATTAATGAATAACATGAAGAAAGAGAAAAATGGATTGATCCCAAGAACAATCTATTCTACTTCAACTATTAGACTGAATTTGACATTTAAAAAATCCCGAAAAGCTTATAAATTAAATACCTTGTTAAAAATATTGATATACTTTAGAGAAACAGATGATAAAAACAAAAATATTCCGAAGAATTACTGCTTACTGCCATAGCAAATTCTGGTGAAGACAATTATCGTAAATAACCAGATGGACTGAAATTGAAGTAGGATGACTGAGTGTTTGAACTATGTGTGAAAGTGTTTTGAAAACCCAGAAAAACCATAACTTATGTTACGGGTGAAAATCCAGTTAAAATCATTTTATTATTGTCAGTCACCCTGTATGGCGAAATAACGTGAACATTCCGTTATTCTGCCATGCGCGTTTCATTTGTACGCCGTTAAACGAGAGCCTGCACTACGCAATACGGAATTGTATTGCGTAGTCTCCCTCTGTCCTGAAGTGAGTTAATTCTGTTCTTCTATCAACCCCCCCTCTTGTGATATCTTACATGCGCTGAAAACGCTTGCACGCTAGTCAGTCCTTCGTGGCTCGTTGTAGGGTGTACACATGTGGTGCCACTGTTGTGGTTTTGTGCTTTCCAATACATTTGGCTGAAAACGCCTGGAGATGAATAATTACGGTACTTTGATTAGCGGATTTAAAAAAAAAATCATCACCCCTGCATTTTTAAGCATTGTTAAATGCTGCAGTTTGCTGCCATTCAGGTAGGTAGCACTCATACCATGGTTAAGTCAGTTTTATGCTATGATTACAAAATTTAGACAATCAAAGTAATAATGAAAACGTGTTGGACACAATCAAAATGAACAACCTAAGAAGAAATATACGGAGGGGAGACCGGGGCACGTTGTCACAAAATCTACATTTACGTATATTATGCAGTTCATTTCTATTTTATCGACAACCTATCTTATTTAATATATCTTTGGGAATATATTGCCGGAGTTTCAAAACGAAAACAATGAACTGAGAATTTTAATCGATTTTTAAGTTGGTGAAGATTTTTATGACAAACTACCCCGGTTCCGGGGTAAGTTGTCACGGGTAATTTAAATGCACAAAATAACAACTTTAAAACTAGTAAACCAGTAAAAATAGTAATAAAAGTTTGAATTATTTTAAAGGATAGTAAAAAAATCTTTATTTTTGCTTTAGAACAAAAAGACACTTTGGATTATAGTAATTTTTGTTTTTCATATTAAAATAGTTAATTGCTGTCTTCTCTGACAATTTTGACAGATGTAAAAGGCATGGGGTATACAAAACATGAGCCCAAATTTTAAATTCTGTGCATTGCACCCGTTTTTTCAAGTTTTAACTTGCCCCAGCCGATATGTGACAACTAGCCCCAGGCGATTTGTGACAACTAGCCCCAGGCAGTTATTTTGGTTAAAAATGGCTGTCAAAATATAATCACAAGAAATAGTGAAAGAATTATAAAAAATCTTACGTTTTAAATATTTACTCACAGATCGAAAAAACTGATAATTTGCTATAACTATCACGGTCCTCCACCAATAAACACGAAAACAAGACTAAAAGCATAAAATGATGTAAACAGTCACTAGTTATAGCCACAGCCAATATCAGTTACTGAGAAATGCTAGGTGTGACAACAAGCCCCGGTTTCCCCTACATAGGTACATTAAAACTGTACAGTTACTAACACAGAAATCAAGAAAAAGACGAAAGCTTCACCAACTAAACAAATAAGAAGATTATAGTTTCGACAATTTTCTAAGTAGAGATTACTACCGATGCGAGGGCCCAAAAATTATTGAATGGAAGAAAATGGGAAGATCCAGAAGATCGTATAATGAAGGAGCACACTGGGTAATAACAAAGAAAAGAGAAATGGAGAAACGAAATACCCTTTCTATTGAATCGCAGGGTTAAGAACGAGAAGCAAATCTAGAATATATAAAAATGATATTTTAGTTCAAATTCAAATATGTTATGTTTGTCTTTGCTTATTCTTAAGTATTTTTAACAATTATCAAAAAATCTGGCTTTAAAGAAAAAATAATAAAAATGAAGATTTACTAGAGTATTTGTCTTCCTATCACAAAAGTCTCATGCTACACACATTGCAGATATCATAAAGATCAAAGAAATTACTTTACAATCGTCGTGTGATGGCGTCCTTTTTTTTGTGGATTGGTTTTATTAAAGATTTTCTGCAAATTTTTGGGTCTTCTCTTTTCTATTCATGACTTCTTATGTTTTTCTACGTTCAATCATTATTTACGTTGGAACCCCCTTCACATATTTTTTTAATTTTTATTCATTTCACCATGTATTTCATTGACTCTTTCTTGATGGGGATTCTCTTCTGCTTCGTGTGTTGTTTTCTTCCTTCATTTAGTAGTTCCTCTCTTTTAGCAGCATTTTAAATTTATCTGCGAAATATTCTTTCCAAATTTCTAAAATCTGTCTGAGTTCTATTTTCAGCTTCCCGTCCTTTATCTGTTGGTGTATTTTTTAGTTTTTCTATTTTAAACCTTTAATTATTCCCTAGAACTTTAGTTCATTTTTCCTACATGATAATTTCATTTCCCCCAAGTTATCACTGCGTTTCTTTAGTCCATTTTTCCTACATGATGGTTTAATTTCATTATCACGGCGTTTCTTCTTAAATGATTCATTCCTTGTCGTATAACATTTCTATTATACTCATTGCAAGACAACCTTTTCTCTTTATCTTTTTTTCTTCAATTTTTTACTCCCCTATTTCGTTCTCTTTTGATTTTTTATCTTTGTGTCACACAGCTTCTAATATATTTAGGTGTTGTTCATTTGCTATTTAAATTCCATTCGTCGTTTCTTTTTTCGAACTCGAATTTCAAGTAGATTTTCTTTTCATGATGCTGCGATGAATTAGACTCCTCCATGTTTTCCTTGTACTCCATTCCTCTTTTATGTTCTTTTATGTTTCAGTCTGCCAATATTACAATTTTTGGGCTTTTTTTACGTGCTTTACGTTTACTTGATTTTGCATTTCTCTTCTGTTATTTGTATCTCTGCTCTTTCTCTCAAAGCGTTTAGTTGGCTAAACGTTTTCCATTTAACTTTCTGCCTCCAGCGTACTTTATTGGTTCATATCCTCACCAATCTCAATGTACCAAAAATATACCCAAATATGTTACTGTACTTTATAATTTTCTTCTTCCTCCAGCATCCTCACCAATCTCAATGTACCAGAAATATACCCAAATATGTTACTATACTGTATAATTTTCTTCTTCCTCCAGAAACTTTATTTTTTTCCCATTTAAACCCTGTTCGAACCAAGTCATCAAGAATGTCAAATCAACTCTCAAAATGTATTTTCACTGGAAATTTCTTGAGGAGAATATCCTCTTGTTCATAGCCAAAGATTTCATGGACTGCTTTTAACTTGTGAGAGTGTGTACTGAAGATACTATAGGGTAACTGTCGAAATTCATATCTACGGACATAAACTAATTGATTCACCTATTTCTAAACCACTGGTCTCCTTTACTATTCTTAGTTTGAGAAAGTGAGACTCGAAGAAACGATTTGATTAAAATTTCCTTAATTTCTCACAAGTAACACACAGAAATTCTTTTTTTTTTTCATTTTGATACAAAAAAGGAAACTAAAAACTGAACATTTTTAATCTTTTAAGAATAATCAATCAATTGATCACATTCCCTTTGAATTGATTGAACCAATTTTGACGAGAAACGTTTTCTTTCACAAAAATTATGGCAAAAGGAAATTTTCGTTTTTCATATTCGTTTATCTAATAATGTACCCAACTCGACCCCATTTTATTATTAATAACCCATTTTCTGCCCTCTATATATTTTGCTTTCCACCGTAAAAACAAGCAAGCAAACCCCCGAACAAATCATGATTCTCCGCCGAAGGCTTAGGAGATGCGGGCGACCGAAAGCGTTTCCATCTACTTCGACCTCAGACGAAAGCCCGTTTGCCCCGAATGAAACCAGTGGGTCAACTGGAATAAAAATAGGTCCATATACAGACGCAGCAATCAGTTTTTATTACCGTTAACTGGGAGGAAGACAACAATAAATCCGCCTGTCCCGACGCTAAGTATCTACATGAAGTGGCTCGGAAAAATCGCCGCACGCAATCCCGGGGCCATGAGCTCTTTCTTTCATGGTGCTATCATGAGATCAGATCTAAATGAATACGTTGCTGGAAGTAAATATTTGGCCACGGGAAATCGTTAGTGAAATTACGTTGTATCAAATTAGGAACGCTGAAAACACGTGAGATTAACGTTTGATCTGGCCTGAAGATCTACGTATGTTTGGGTGAGTTTATTTAGTTAAAAATTTCTGCGAAAAGAAAAACTATGTCAAGCCAGTTATAGTTTCATCCAAAAATAAGCGTCGATTCAATTTCATGATTCAGTATTGAGTCGTCGAAAGAACTTCTTCGTCAAAATGAGTAGTGGAATTATAAGTCAAATTCGAAAACGTCATCATCCCGTTACGATGAAGGGCTAATTATCCAAAAACGGCAACGCAGTTATCTTTTTTTTGTGTCCATTGGGCCTAAGATTAAAAGAAAATGTTCAGCTGCCTTTGGGCATCCCTTGGTGAATCGACGAAAATTTTAGTGAAAATTAGTAAACTTGGAGTGAGAATTGCGTCCTCCTCAGCTCATGAAATTGTTATTTAACTTCTCTTTTCGGGTAAAAATTAGGAAAATGATTTCTGCTCCTAGCTCTTCCATTTCGGTAACTTTTTGAAAACTCGAATGAAACACAAAATTTAAAGATCCAATTCAGATATGTTTTTGATCAATTTGTAACCTTGAACGCCATATTTTCAAGATCAGTAAAGACGGTAATTTGACAACCCCATCGATTCAGTCATAACATTAATGCTAACGAAGTTCATAAACAATAAATGCTCCGACTGTAGAAACTACCTCGCTTTTAATATTATGACATGGTGAAAACGCCATTTCTCTCAACAACTCCTCTCCTGGAACGTTCGCTTTCGTTTTCACCGTCGTAAACAGCTACAGGGCAATAAAATCTCGCGCAGTTAATATATGTACGTGTAATACACGTGACGGTGACAAGAGCACCTATTTGTGAGCGGGGAAATTCCCCGAGTTCATCAACGACCGCACGCCTCGCATAAACCCGACGGAATACCAATGCGACACCAATGGAGGACGAGAGCTCCAATTTCAGTAGAAATAAAAGCCCTGGTCTGCTTGAACATGGTATAAAAGCCTTTTGCATTTCTGAAAGTTGAAAAAAACAGACATTCTTGTAAATGCCATGAATTTAATACTGAAACAGACAGGCAAACATTATTGATTCCTGGTTGAAAAAAGAATATTTTGCCTTCTACTAACGTTTAAGATATGGCATATAATTAAAACAGTTATGTAACCATTTTTATTACTTTGACATATCAGCAAAAGAATTGGGATATACATATAAATATTTATTACAGGGTTGCATGTGCATACCGCTTACCCAAATTCTTTCCCTTTTTGTATTTTTAAAATTTTTGTTCCGAATTCTTTCACCTGCTGATGAGAATTTGTTCCGTTAATTTCCAGTGTTAATTAGTAACATTCATACCAACAATGATAGCAGCACGTAAATAGCTTCGCCTCCTTTGTTGGCGAGCACATCCGATGTTCGAGAATTAAACCTATCTGATCTACACTACGCAGCGGTCAGCCTTCACACCGATTAAATTTTCACAATAAACCGCAGCCACCACTGCCTCATTCGACCAGTTTTAGACCAACTCACAATCACGTTAATTGATTGAAAATGCTAAACAACGCTGGGATTTACAGGTTCTTCATTTTAAAAGCAAAAACTTTTGCTACTCCACGTGGACATTCTATTACAGGATTTTTCTTCCAATAAAAAAAAATAGGTGTAAAGGAAAGGTTGTTTCGGAACTTAGATAATAATCATAATGTAAGACGGCCCAAAATATCAACTTTTTGTACCTAGATACATAAATGTAAGTAATCAAAACAGTAACCGTTTTCTTTGGCTATCGAATGCCACCTCCAGTCCACACGGTGCATTCATGCAACAACATGTGTTTAAAATCAGTTGTTTAAGAAACAACGTTGTTTACTCACTGGGGACTAGACTTCCCTGGCCCTTGCACTTGCTCAATCCTTTGGTTGATCAACAACTCAAATTAGTGTCTTTGCCATCGCCCCTGTTGGTGACCAACCCTGGGCCCCCCAGTTTGATTTGTTCTTCGATAAACGAACGCTTTGAAATGTTCTTTTTTCCAGAAACGCAAGCTACATGCAACATAGATAGATGCAAACTACGTCTTGCCACCATCCGTAGATTCTACTAATCTACTCTTCTCCCCAGATGACATACCGCGGAACTCCACTTTCAACTGACACGTAGGGGTGGTGAGAATTTAATAACCTTAAGGCTCCTTATCCACTACATCGCGTCCCTAAGGTGCCCCACTTATGGGACCGTAGATCGTCCACTCTCGCAGCTCCTTTATTCTGTTAGTATGATTTCCCTTCGGGAGAGGCCACTCCTTAACCATACCCCCATTGGGCTACAGAATGTCCGACACAGTGACGTCTTCCTACGCTATAGTGACCATAATCCAGCCAAATTTTTGGGCAGTGGTCAGTTAATTTTTTTCTTGTTAATATCATCGTACTGCTTCCACATCTTTCAATGAATCTTCTATATCTTCTTGATTTTCAGCTAATAACGGGATGTCATCTGCCTTCCTTCACCAGAAATATTTGCGGACCTGATCTTTTACTTTCTACTTTTCATGTTCTCTAACTTGCTAATCGCTGCATGTCGTATTAGTTAGTTCTGGTTATTGTCAAAGGATTATTATTAAAGCTCTGTGTTAAATAGCAACACCGCTCCAAAGAGTGTGACACGCTTACTGAGGTAGACATACGTAAGAGAAGGAGAGACGCTCTAGATATTATCATTATCAATTAAGGTCACCCTATATTTTGCTCTGAAATGCTGATTCCAGTACTGTTAATAAATTTTTCTTTGTTCATTAATTGGCCTCCAATTCTGTAATATCCTTTCGAACCTCCCTTGATCTAGTTATTTGACTTCTTCATGGTAGTTCTACACTTTCTGTGGTGATTTTATTAAAATGTTTTAAAAAATGATGCATTACATTAAGAAACGAAAATTAAATTGAAAATTTGTTAGATTTATTTATTATATTATATTTATTATATTATTTTATTAAATTTTGTTATTGCTATTATATCTCTTTTACTTAGACGACTCATTCTACTGCATTATGTCATCGTCCAGATCCCCACTTCTATTTGTTTCAGTAGAGCATTATCAATCGTCCAAACAACTAACTAAAGAATAATAGCAAAGCAAAATAAAATTGAGTTATAAGCAGAAAAAATCGCTTACTATTGTTTTTAGAACACTGCCCTCACACTGAGTACGCAAAAGTCCTAAATAAATATTGGCAAAGTATAATAAAATTATCAAAAATCAAATGCAAACAAGGTACGCCTATTACAGATGATACGTAAGTCGAAAACATGTAATATTTAAATCTTTATCTCGATTTATCATCCACATCCTTATCAGAGGATCCAGAACCTATATTTCTTACTGTAGGCTGTGAACGTACAATTTAATACATATTACACATTTACATTTAAGTGGTAATGAAGGTGCTTCCAAATTTGTTTTAAAATTTTGTATTATCATCAAGAAATAATATTTAAATTGAAATCAACCATCATTGAAGAGAAGAAGTAGGTATCATTATTATCATTATTATGTTTTGACGATAGCAGCTTGATGAAGACTTTAATATCGGAAGCGATAGCTATACAGGGTGAATGACAATTGTTCCGACAAAAATCACACATAAGAGAATCGGGGAATTACGGGAGAAAGATTACGGGGAAAATGTTTACAATTAATTAAAAAATTACCCCAAAGTCAAGCTGCGACACCGCGTACAATATACGACGCCACGTTCTATAAATGCGGCAGTATAACAGAACTATAAAAGTTTTTTGTTGACTACTCGCTTGCACACAATGCGACCTTGATACATCTCAATTCGTTTTATTACACGTTTAACAGCTGGAAGCGGAAGTCTGAGTTGTTTCTTTTATGCGACGTAATTATTAGTAATTTCTAAAAAAAAAACTGGAATTACGTATGAAGTAACAAATCGCAAATGATTGTTTGTTAAGTCTTGCGGCTTATTTACTAGAGCGGAATGTAGCAGCTGTTTCATCCACAAAGAAAAAAATCGCAAGGATTTAAATCTGATGACCGCGGGAGTCAATGCACGGCCTGTAACGTCCTTGTTCTCAGTTTATGAGTGTTAGACAAAGCCAACGCTCAGCGAGTATATCCAGCTCCCACCAATTTTATTTTTATCAGTTGTTGCCATCGGAGACATAATTGAAGCATGGTATTCCCAAAGGGTCTAAGTACCAAAAACGTAATTCCTAGAAAATTAAGAAAAATGATCCTTGTTGTTGAAGACACGCCAGAGAGAGCGTCATCACTTAGAACCTTTTATAATGCGTGCAGCAAGGCAAATAGATCCCTTTTATGGAAAAATACGAATTTAGCAAAATTTGGCACTTAGACCCTTTGGGAATACCAAGCTTCAATTGTTTTAAACGTCGCTACTGTTATAGTTCTTGATCAAATCGCGTACGTGAATGTATGTCACAGATTACGAGAAAATGTAAATTGCTGGGGTTGTTTGGAAAATGTGAAACGATTCATTAGACCTGAAATTCATCACCGATAAGTTTTTTTTTTTGTTTATTAGGCTATAACTTTATTATGTATAGCTGTTTTAAACGCCGTTGGTGATATGCGTACAGTTTTTAATCAAATCGCATACCTGAATAAATGTAACAGATTATGGGATCATATACTCGTAGATATAAGAAGTTCTACGGAACAGTTTATAATTAATTAAGAATTTAATTCACAGTGAAAAGAATGCGTACGATGGAATGATGAACGATTTACAACCAGTGTGCCAAAAACACAGGATGTGGAGCTGCAAACGCGCCTTGAATTTGTTAAACTTTTAATACATTTGAGTTAATAATAATTCGTCACACACAAAACAAAGTTATAATAATTAACAGATTACGAAGGTGTTTTACTGATTAAATTTTGTTTGTCAAAAATGTTTATGAAGTACCTACACGTTTATTGTGGAAATAAACTTTATTTACAATACAATTTAAATTAAAATGAAAGAAAAATACTATGATTTCTTAACACGGAGATTTAAATTGTTTTTCGTTTTAGTGATTTATTTGTTTACATGTCAAAGCAGGCGTTAATCGTCGTGTTGAGGTTAATTTTTGATTAATTATTTCTTGAAAGCTAAAGTGAAAAGAATTTTTTTAACATTTTTCCCATACCCTCGGACTTCGCTTCTTATCGTATTTTTTTTGTCGGAACAATTGTCAGTCACACTGTACAAAATTTTAAAACAACTTAGAATGTACCTTAACAGTTTTACCTAATTATGAACAATCAACAAAATCACATTTACATTTGTTCGCCGCTGCAGTTTATAATTCGCACCACCGTACCATCGTTCGCATTTTAAATAAAACGAATAATAACGAAATTACCTGCAGTATCAGCGCAAAGAGTAGCGTACATAAACTAATTACACCTGATTCAGTTGAAATTATGTGCAGCATTAGTTTTTAATTAACTAATGAACGTGAGATACGAATCCACTACCTAGCTGGTTTCAGACTTTTGCAAACTGTTTTAACTGCACAGTTAATACATTGCGCAAATAGGTAACTAGATTAACCAAGTCACGAAGCAAGAGGATCTTTACAAACGTGTTTAAAAATTTAGTTGATGAGTTGCTTCATGACGTAGTTAATGAGAAACATGAATAAATAGCGACCAGGACGATTCGTTTATACTCCGTTTTTTTTTTGTTTCTATAATACCTGTCAAATATTTCTGAGGTTGGTAGCTTTACCTGAATTGCTGTCCTACATTTAGTAATAAAAGCAGGGCTCCAACAGAAGCCCTAGAATTTTGACACTGACAGGTTTTATAGAAAAAAAATCAGAATATACTACATATTTGTTTTTCGCCAAAACTCAGTGGCCACTTGTCAGTTAAGGAATATGAAAATGGCTCGAGTCGATCCCTTTCTATTGCAGTCTTTGTCATTAATACTGTACTGTATATTTCCTCCCTTGTCTTACCAATTCGATGAAGTACTAAGTATCACAAATCAGTTTACAGACGGTATGTTACATCCGCAACTTTAAGATTACATGCAGAAAACTTGACTGGTGATTAAGAAAGTATTCGATGAAATAAAATGTGATAATTAGTAAATTTCTACATTATTTTTGCAATTGTCTATTATATTATTACGTTTACATTAATTACATTTGTGTCAAGTATCTAACTTTTTACGTAACATCCATAAAAATTCCACCGTTACCAACTTGATAAATGTCATGGCTGGGACTGGCAATTTCGAGAAATGCTAAGCAAACCTACTTGCTTTACCTACTCATTAGCCGTGCATCCATTAAGTGCACTTCTAATGAGCAGGTGCACGCACGAGCGAAAAAGTTCCACCGTGAAAGAGCTCACTCCAACGTGCGATATCGATTCGTATAATTATGGCAGCTAATATCCCTACGGAATACAACAATATGCTCGTTATTTAACGAGGACGGTTGTGTTAAACTCGACGAAGCCGCTATTATGTGGTTTGGCCAATGGCACTGTTGTTTTTTTCCCCGGACGTTAAAAAAACTTGCGCTTCCCGTATTTCAGAATCGTGTAACAAGTTTACAAATTTTCGAATGTCAAGAGGAGGAAATAGAAGCCGACATCCGAAGTAATAAAAGCAAAAGTTCGTCAACTCAAATTAACTTCAATCTTCCCCTCGAAGACACGCCAGCCGAAAGCAGTAAAAACGGAAGAACAGGAACGACAGGCGAATTACCCGAAAACGTGACCCACTTACACCCGACCACGTTTTTAATTTGCATTAATCGAATTAAACGGGGAAAATATGTACATATTTCGCCGTAATTAATTTAATTACTTAATTACTCCGGAGTCATTAAGCGTTCGCGGCCTCCATTCGCTTGCGTGCTGCCTTCGTGGAATTATCATAATTTGCTTTGAGAGAGCTAATGAAATTTTTCGGTTTTCGGACTCTATTAATACCCGATCGCGACTCACTTGGAATTTCGAGACGGCCGACCTTGCGGATATCGACGTTTAATGACCCGGCTGTTGCTATTCGGGAATTTCAATTCAAGACTTTATGGATACTTGTGTTTAGTATTCTTACGAGTAGATAAATGTGCTTGGAATCGAGATTTTAAGCGCAGAGGCGCCCGCCCTTTTAAATTTTGTTGGTCTCATTTTTACTTTGCACTTACTTTACTTTTATTTGCCAACTTAAAGAGCGAATAAAGTATTAAAAGAAAAAGCATTTTGGTTATTTTCTTTGAGTGAATTTTGTCTTTCACAACGAAAAATGTGATTAAATAACAAAGTTAATGTCTATTATAGTTTAAAAAAAAACTATGCATTGCTCATTACTACAATCAACATATTTTTTGGTATACAGGGCGACAGACAATATTACCGACAAAAAAAACAGGATAAGAAGCGATGTCCGAGAGTATGTGAAAAACGTTAGAAAAATTCATTCTACTTTAGTTTCCGAGAAATAATTAATCAAAAATTAGCCCCAAAGCCCCTGGTCACAAAATAGGGAAGCACATGAACGAAATAAATGCCCTCATAAAAGGTTTATGGTAGGCACGGCGGTGTAGCGTCGATTATAAACTTGACCTTTAAGTGTAATTTCACGCCAACTCGGTTTTTAGGTCAACGCCCGCCGCGCCGCGCCGCCCTGAAATACGAACTACAAAATATTTATTTGACAAATGCATACGAATCACCTGAAGCATGCAAAAAATTACAAAGGCCTCACTCTACGTATGCCTTGACAGGTAAATCACTAAACGAAACGAATTTAAATCTCCGTGTTAAGAATTCCTAGTAATTTTCGTTTATTTTAATTTAAATTGTATTGTAATTAAAGATTATATCCACAAGAAACGTGTACTTCATAAACATTTTTTAACAAACAGAATTTAAAACACTTTAATCAGTAAATACCTTCGCAATCTGATAATTATTATAACTTCGTTTTGTGTGTGACGAATTATTATGTTAACACAAATCTATTAAAAGTTTAACAAATTCAAGACGCGTTTGCAAGTGTTCCATAAATCTTTTTTAATATGATCCCGCAATCTTTTACGTTCATTCGAGTACGCCATTTGATTCATTATTGTACGCATATCATCAACGAAGTTTTAAACAGCTGTTGTGGTGTTTATTCTTATCGTCATCGTAATTATGGTACCAAACTTAATTTTAGCTAGCTTTAAGTAGATTATATTTGTAAATCGTCCATTCAAGTTGCCATAACGATTGATTTAACTCCATCTCACCTTTGCATTTAATAATTAAAGCTGGTTCTTGTCCGATGAAAATTGTATCACAAACTCTTTTAAACGGACACTAAATGGCGCACAAACACTTAACGTTTCGCAGTCGTTCGAAGCTGTCGAACGACTGCGAAACGTTAAGTGTTTGTGCGCCATTTAGTGTCCGTTTAAAAGAGTTTGTGATACAATTTGCATTTGATGTTCTGTTTTGGCCCCTTTCTTTTAGACAACCAGTCTCATTGAACCGCATTTAATCCGCCATTTCTCCCAATTTCAAATCGTGTAATATACACCTGTTTCTTATCACTTATCACACAAAAACTGGTTCTGCAAATTTTAATAGGTTTGTTCAGATTCCAAATTTCAGAACAGTTCAGAGATTGCGCAGAACTGTAAGCGCAATGAACAAAATTCTGAACTGTCTCAGAACGCGAGAAAATCCGGTAAAACCAAAACGCTTCGTTCAGTTTATAAAATAGCTTGTAGATGGCGAAACTAGATACGCCAACTTTTATATTATTATTTCCTAAAATGTTCTATAAATTCGGCCTCTTCTACTATATTTTCTACATAGCCCTCACTTCTTGTGTGGAAATGAATTACTTTTGCTAACTCTTGAAAATTATCAACGCAGCTGGATTAAATTCAAAATGCGCAGGCGCCCCAGAATAGTTCTGAATCGTCCGCACTTCGGAGCAAGTACTGTTTCGAACGGTCCTAGAACAGTTCTGAACTGTCCTACGAAAAACGAAAACACCGGATTCCTGGATCCGTGACTGTTCTGAAAAAACTCGAGCGTCTTTTTGGTTATGCGCATGCTCCTGACGGTTCTAGGACTGTTTTTGTGCGAACCCGAACAAACCTAATGTGAAATTTCGAACGTTTCTCCGTGCTGACCACAGATGAGTCGCTTACGCTTTAATTTCCAACTCTTGGTTCACAATAAAATAACAATTTTTTTTCCAAGGAGATTTAATCTTCCAGAACAGACGAATGATTTTTTTGAAATATCAAGTTACCCCGTTTACCCCCCAATATCCTGGAAGCTTTTCGTTTGATTGGGAGGCTATAGAAAATGAAAAATAAGCGTAAATTTGGGATCTAGAGCAAATTGCTGCTGCTGCTTGAGTTCAATCTTTTCTTCCTCTTCGAGTCACCAGGTGTGTAGTTGTTCTGAGCTCCGATCGTTCTCTTTTTTGGGCATCTCGTTGAAGCACAATCATCAAGTCACCGCAGGAAAAAATTTTTTTTCTCAACACAGAATTCTCACTGGGCAACTTGAACGGATTATTTGTAAGTGACACTAGAATAAGATCATTTCATTCATTAGACTGAAGGTTAGCATTTTTTTTACTTTTGCACACTTTAAAGTTAAAATTTAAGTTTAAATTTTCTCTTGAATACATAACTTAAAGCTCGTGCGAATACTCATTGATCACCCAGCTCCCCAGAACCTCGATCCTCGCTCGCCGACTGGCCTAAAAAAAGTAGAGCTCAACCCGCGGTACTTGAAAGTGCCACCCTCCTTCAAAACGAATCACCTGCAAATTTTGAAATAAATCTGAAAAGGTGGGCAGGCACGTGACAGTGTACATAATCAAGTTTTTATAGCTTAATAAAAAGAAATTGTCGGCGATGAATTTCAGATCTAATAAATCGTTTCACATTTTCCAAACAACTCCAGCAATTTACATTTTCTCGTAATCTGTGACATTTATTCACGTACACAATTTGATCAAAAATTATAACAGTGGCGACATTTAAAACAATTATGTCTCCAACGGCGACAGCTGGTGCAAGTGAAATTGGAGGAAGCTGGACATAATCGCTGAGCATTAGCTTTATAATACACACTAGATTTAAATCCTTGCGATTTTTTTCATTGATGAAGTAGCTGGTGCCTTCCACTCTAGTAAATAATCCGCAAGAATTAACAAACAAATATTTGGTGCATTCCACTCTAGTAAATAATCCGTAACAATTAACAAACAATTATTTACACAATTATTTGCGAATTTGTTACCCTTATTTCATTCGCAATTCCAGTTATTTTAGAAGATACAATTACGTCACGTAAAAGAAACAACTCAGACTTCCATTCCCAACTGTTAAACGTATAGTAAAACGAATTATGACGTGTATCAAAGTCGCGTTGGGTGCAGACGAGTATTCAATGAAAATTTTTATAATACTATTATACTTCCGCATTTAAAGAATGTGGCGTCGTATTTCGTACGCAGTGCCGCAGTTAAAGTTAAACTTAGGACTGAGAAACCCAGCCTAAATAGAATAAAAAAACTAAGCGTTTTATGTTTTCGGTTAAGCGGTTCCTTCTAAATGTGATCGTCGTCGCTGGCAATGAACTTGAAGCTTGATCGGAAGTATGAGTTCGATTCTCGTCCTGGTGCATGTGGGGTCTATGTGAGAAATAGAGTATTTATTTGTTGGAGTGTGTTTCGAACTCCGATTGCTTCAAAAACTTTGTGAGATTAATTCCGAAAAATAATAAACATCTACAGTCGAACCTCCATAACTCGAATTTCAAGGGATCGGAAAATTCCTTCGAGTTATAGAAATTTCGAGTTAAAGAAAGAGATTTCAGATACCTATTCACAATGTGCAGGGGCATCAGTAAATTTCGACTTACAGAAAATTTCGAGTTGTGAAGGTTCGATTATAGAGGTGCGACTGTAGAAAGTTTTGTACGGTGCAAAAAATAGAAGTAGTTGCATAACCGAGTTGGTTGAGTCCGCTGGCAATGGATTTAGCGCTTGGCGAAGCAACTATTAGGTGTATGGCGAGTTCCCTCCTGGTGTTTGTAGGTTCTATGTGATAGTTGAAATCCTCATAGCTCGTATCGTGTTCAAATTCATGTCAGTTCTTTCGAACTGGGTTTTCTGCATTTTCTCACTTCATAAGACGAAAGCCAGAAGAGAGTAAACACAGGAATACAAGAATAACTAGCCAGCACACCTCACAGACAAGCTTGCAAAAGCTTGGGAAAATGTGGCGGAAGGAAAAAAAGGCGTTTAATTACTCAAACTGCTTTAGTTAATTTATACCTGTCTTGACGCAAATCTATCGATTGGTTGATCTCCTAGCTAATACTAGTTTGCGTAAAAAATATCGATTTTTATTCTTTCGGACCAGCTGATATCTACGTCACGTAATAATATCGATTCTCTTACTCGTTTTATTTTATCGGGTTTGATTTCAGTCACCCACAGTATTTGTACATAAAAGGCTCTGGTATGATTTACGTTAAAACAACCGCATTAGATTGATGAGAATAATCAAAACTGTTGTTTGCAGGCGAACTCTAATTGATATTTATTGTTAAGTCTAAATCAACGTTATAAATCCAAGTTTGAAAACCGAATTATTTACGGAAAATTTTGCTAATACATTACACTGAAAACATTGTTAAATTGCTTCATGTTTATGTTGTTTCGAATTTTTTTCTTACTTAATGACTAAAAAAAGTGTGAAAATAATCATTCACGAAGAGGTATTAATAAGTATTCTCTGAAATTTATTAATTAAAAAAGGAACAATACCGAACGATATTGACGACACTCCTCACTTTTATCTCTGGTTTCTTGTATTGTTGAGGAAAAGTCACGCCGCAGTTATTTCCGACAACAAAGACGTTTCTTTCTAGAACAAGCAGACGAGCATAAAGTCGCGGGGAACTATGGTCGTCCTATTTCGAAAATACAAATGGATAGTAGTCGAGACGCAGAACTGCTAAATTGAAAACTTTATTTCGCGTTTTACGAACATCTCCGTAGAGCGGAATGCAACAGCATTTGGTTACTGAAAAAGAAATAGGTAATAAGAGAAAACAGGAATATTTTTCCCGACGCGACGTTCCGGAAAAAATGGAAAAAAGTAATTTAATTATGTCAGTGTTTGTATTAATTACGTTTGTGTGCACAAAGTGCTGATAAGGACGAAGTCAGCAGATTAATTTCGCAAATTAACAGAGGGTGTTAATACTTGTGCATGGCAAAGAGCAATTAAGTGCTGACGTTATAAATCATTCTTTTTAATTGTACGTTGCTTGTGTATATTTTTTTTATATTTCCAAATTAATTATATTAAAAGAACGGTCCTTGCGAAAAAGGAGTTCACATATATCGGTTGCACAGCCGAACCGATTAGATCCTAATACTTGGAAAGAAAAGAAGATATTTCAGTTACATACCATCTGTAAAAAGATTTATGTAACATAGTCGTTTGCACAAGTCAATATAAAGAATACACTTAATACAATAAGTTTCTTTCTTTGTCTTGCCCTTGCTATGTTAGAGAAATCGGTTGACAATCGGTATTTTCAAATACAAAGAAATAATCTGCTATTATTTTTCTATGATCGACGTGAACACTGTATACTTCAACAAAGAACAAAAACAAAAATAATTATGTAATTTAGTAGAAATATTTTAATATTTTGGCTTCAAAGTTACTTTTTGTAGCAGTTTACAGAATTTTACAACCTACAACCTATTAAGCCCCACGTAACCAAATTAACTACCTTTCTAGGAAAATTTGTTTCCCGCAATCACTGTAAGATATTTTCTTGTCACTAAAAAAGTAACTAAAGTGAACATAGTCATGGTTACGTTTACTTTGTAGCCACGACGAAATATGTTCGTAAAGCCCCCCATACACCTGCGAACAAATTGCACAAACTGACATTGCACAAGTTGTTGTGCAAACAAGGTCACCCATACACTATACGCAATATTATGCAAACTCCAGTTGCTTTTGTCGTGTACCTACGGAAGCATGCCGTCTGACGACGGTATAAATCAATAAACTCATTCAAAAATTACTGCACAATGTGTCGTACAAAGCCCATACACGACGCAATAGTTGCACAACGCCACTCGTTGTGCAATTAATTTCAAACAACTTTGAATTTCTGCAACTAGTTGCACAGCACGTCAAACAACACCATACACTATACAAATGTTTGCACGACAGCCTCTGTTGCGCAATTTGTTCGCAGGTGTATGGGGGGCTTAACATTATTTTATATCTATAGAGCATTTTTAATTCTTGTATAGTATATTATGACGTTATTTAAACCTGTGTCTTTTACAATTTCTAACAAAATTAATTCTTTTACGCCATTGATTATCTATTATCGTAGCTGGGGTATTTTATTTTTTAAGTATTACAATAACTATAGTTTGGTTGCCTAATTTGGGTGATCACGTGGAACGTAAACATTGTTGAAAACCCTGTATAATACCAGTTATATTTGGCGTTAACCCATTCCTTTCAAAACAAAGTTATTGCCAACGAACTAAGATTGTGTCATCTTCATTAGTTCAGACATTACGAATAACCTGTGAACCTGTACGATAAACTTTGCAAGCTTGGACTTGTATAAATCAAAAGCAAATTAGGAAATAGTTTGAAAGGAACATTATTACCAAAGGATCGGGTTTTTACATTCTATGATTGACGTTGACTAATTGAACCATTGTTTCCAGATGGTACTTGAAAAAAAAAATATGTATTTGCACGAATACTAAATGAGTAGACTTCAGATATTTACTGCGTAAAATGATATCAAAATATGTTGTTCCTATACCTAATCATAATCAAGAAATCATAAAAGTCGATCTTGCAACAAACATTCATTTCTTATTGTTAATTATTATTCTGCAGACAGCTGTTTCATTAAAAAAAAATGAAAGAAACATGGCAGGCTTTAAATATAAGTTCATAGCCCAGCTTTTCATCTGCGGAATAAATAACATTCTCTGTTTCTGGAGTTCATAAGGTGAATCTCTCACTCTCTTTTTCTTTCTTGACAGCTTTCCATTTTTTATAATCTTCTGCCACCTTTTGCTATTATTATTACATCTGTGTCGACCATAATTTGTTTTATGCATTCTTAATCCTTCTGTTGCATTCTCGGCCTTTATTTTCCATCCTCGAACAAACCACCTAAGTACATTGTAGTCTCTATAACGTGAACACATGAATGATTTATTGAAACTTGATTAAGAGTCTAAATGCATTTATATCAGTGTTCAGATTTAGAATATGTCGTTCACGTTTTAGAGCATACAATTCACGTTTAGGGGTGATCATGTTCTTTAACGTTCACGTTATACATGCATTACACACGATGCTACTTTTCAACTGAATTCTTTTGGCACTATTCCATTCTTTTTGTTTTCAATATTGTTTTATAATATCATATTTCCATAGCTGCCAGATTTTATCTTTAACTACGTTTGCTTCTTTGTTCATTAGTTTCTATTCTTGGTATTTGGTCTTCTTCTTTACGAGTCTTCTTGCTCTTACCCGTATCATTTCAATTATTTTTTTCATAGTCCATGGTTTTCTTTCTATCTACAGTTTTTCCTATTAGAGTATCTACAAGTTCCCAAGCAACACCATTTCGTTTATTAGACGGTTTATATACGATAGACAGGGATATTTTTGGCAATGGTATATAGAATACCAAAAATATTCGTATTTTAATGGTACATACTAGTTATCCTAGGATACAAGTGATACGTTAATTAAACGTTTTCTTTAAAATGTAATGAAATGTCGCGATTTGCGAAACACGATATCAAATTATGTATTAAATTCCATCTTATCATGTAGGCGTAGGCCTTTAACTTAATTTAAAATATCTCAAAAAGTATAATAAATGTTTAGATGTAACTTGTTCAAAATATATATTCAAATTGGTCTTGCGTTACATAGTACACACATACTACTAACTACATACTACTAACTACATAATACTACTAACATACTAGTTACATACTACTAACATTGTATCACTAAATGAAATGAGTGCTTAAAATATGAGCAACTTATAAATTTCGTCGCGAGATGTCCCGACCTAAACTGTTGCTCCCTAAAGTTGTCGTTTATAAGTCAAAACCAAAGGAACTTTCTTGCCCATTACAAACGATCACAAAATATATAATTACTACAAATGATCAGACACTTGGTAAAGTTGAATTAAATTTCAACATTTCGCTGTACGTGTGACAGTTTCTTTAGAATAAGTTATAATAATATAAACATATAATTATAATAATTTTATAGTTTCAAAATAACGTCTAGTATAAACCATGTATAAACGTTGCGCATACCCTAGAAATATACATTCTGTGTAAACGTTATATTTATCCCATAAAGAGACGTTAGTTAGACTGTCACTCGTATGTATAAATACTAGTCCATAATATTCTACATTTAGACTAAATTCAAAACGTGTTTTAGACATATTCTATACCCGGTGTGTTACATGGGTTGTGCTATATTTTGCTTCTTATTAGATTACTTTAAACATATTTACTGTTGTTCCTTTTGGTTTCATCCAGCAGGTCGAGTCTTTTTTATTCTCCATTCAGTTCATATTTCTTTACTTAGTAAATTTTCATTTTGGTTACTTATATGTTTTGTTTTTGGACAGTCCAAGTAGACCGTAGCTTAACGGTACGTAACGAAAGCAGCTTTCGAATTTTTTTTTTTTACATGTGACGTAATACAGGAAATTCAGCACAAAATCGTTTCGTAACGTAAAACAAACGTTAATCAAGTTTCGCGCTAACCAAATAATTAAAACCAATTAGCGTCTAATGTTCGAAACGCGTTGATTTCAATAATCTCATACCGTGTGGCAAGTCTCTGCCGAGCGCAAATTTGCAATTTCATGGCGCTGCAAACGTTTACGTAGAAGCGATTCAAGAAAACAAACAGAGCATAAGTAATACGCATAAGCGCAGGCAGGCGAGTTTACATTCGCTTATTAAGAAACATTCATTCACAATCAGCACCGATTCAAACTTTCTCCTAAGCTCAGGGAGTAATTAGTTTTGGGGACTGCGATAAATAATGCGGGGAATTATGCAACGTCGCGAAAGGCCCACGGAAGGATTCGTTTTTTGAGAGAGCAACCGGCCGAGATCTGGATTTATTTTTATTAAAAGCGAAACAGAAACGGCGTGTTATCGTGCTCGAGATAAAAGTCGGGCACAATGTGCCTGAACCCTGGGTATTATGTTTACTCCTTGCACGTTTGACCCGGACGATAACTCCGGGACGATAAGGCGAATGCAACTAACTGACCATCGATTTAGAATTGACACTTCATTTTTAAAGTTAGCTCGTAAACAAACGGAGATAATTAAGTTTCACTTTGTGTTTAACTTGATTTTGACTCTTGAAATAAATTTATAGATAAGTGGTGTAGATATAGAACCGATTCCGAAAGCATGGTAAGTTTTTTTGTGAGATAAGCAATGATTGTGCTTTGAGTTGTGATTAGATTCTTATTTAAGCCACTCTTTCTGTTTTTAATCATGCTAATACCAAATATAATATAATAGAACAGCCCAAGTCGCCACATGCCACCCCCAGTACCGTTACTTTTGTACAGCACTCCGATCATCTATCTCAAATACTCCACTTATACGATATTATTGTCGTTGTACGGTTTATTAAGTTTACGCATTCTCAATATATCCGTAAATCACGAGCACGTTTGTTTATTTTAATTTATGGTTTGGCAATATAATACGGGGATATGTGTCAGGCAGAGGGATGTAGAAAAGATAGCAGTCAGTCTCCGGGTGAGCTTTGAGTGGTAAACGTGTTGGTAAGACGCGCAAATTAGGCAGACGGGCTCGCGAGTGTTGTTAATGAATTGCAATGACATGTGATGAAGGAGTTTGTGCAAGAATTGAGGCTTGCTGATGATAGATGATACTCTGAGATAGAGTAAGGTGCAAATCTCGCGGTGTCCACTAATGGCTCGGACAAAGGGTAAGAGATTGGGCACTCTATCATATGGGTGACCTCGCTGTATTCGCCCGTTAGCTGGATTAAGAGTAGGGGATCACCCCACCTGCACACGGCATTGTACCGTAGCACCGGTTGCTGAGACGTGACGGCGTGAGTAGTAAATGCCGGAGACACAGCTAGCTGTTTGCCTGACCTCATGGATTGCATCGTGCGCCCCAAGAGCGGTCATGACTTGGTGTTGACTGGGCTCGGGCCAGTGTGGCTAATACTATAGGAGACAGTAGCACCGATGATGCTGAGAACGTACGCTCAGAAGGCAAGGTATGCTAATATCCACCTGGGGCTCGTCTTTATGCATGCGGAGTACAAAGGCAGATATTCGAGGACACCTTCTCCGTGAGTTGGCATTCCAGCAGGGAACATCTAGATTCGCCGCTGGAGTGGGCGGGGCCGCGGGAGGGCTCCAGTGAGTAATAAGTTCTACATTCTTTAGTAGATACTCGTAAATGGTTATTTGTAATTTTAGATGTTACGTTCCAAAAATCTCGCCTGGAATTAGTTGGCAACATTTGAGAATTTCGGTCAATTTAGAGATCATCGTGACAATCCTGACCGTCTCAGCGCAATCTCGAAAAAATTGATTGCGGAAATCAACTCGTCCATCGATCCCATATAATGGCCATTCTGGTAACGGAGCGTTTCTATTGATCGAAGACGACTCCATCTGCGAACGCTCCGCGTCTTCGGAATTCATTTTGTTTCAAGGCGTCACTTTCTCGTTCAATGTCGGTGATGTGTCGTGTGTTCCATTATCGGAGTTTTTGGTAAGAGAAATTAGAGGAACTCATCCTCGATATTGTCGGAATCTCTTGGAACACCACCGGACGAGTTTTGGATATTTCTTCTTATCCTACCAAGCTTGGGTCGTATTAAAATCCAGGTAATGTATGTTAATGACTGATGTCATCTTGTGTGCAACTAATTGCGCGTTTCTTCTTTAATTCAGGCTTTTATTATCGTGTGTTCATCTCCCTGTACGATTATTCTCATGTGTGAAATACTCTTTTCGCCCTTGGTTAATTAAGCAGTTGGAAGCGGTTACGAAGACCGCCAACAGAAGGCGTTGCCGCAGTTTTGTTGACTTCGTTTCAATCGACGTTTGACAGGCACACCGAAAACTGACAAACAACTTTCAACTTTCTGAACACCTTTGGAGACCGTAAATTTGTATTGTTTTAAATTTATTTTACTGCTTCGACACGCGCATTCTCCAAACAGCGAATTTCGACTATTCTTGCGTTTAATTAACCGATGTAATTTCGTTTGTAATATAAGTAAAATGATTTCAAATTTGACTTGTTGTGTATTTAGTTGAGTTGTGGTTATTTTAGGCGACGTGCGGTTGACAACCGTTGTCGCATAAATTTGATGAATGTGACGTTATGTGACTTCATTGTGCTTTTCTTTTAATTACGTATTTGTTAATTTAGCTGTTGTGTTTTCAGCGTACAAACGAGTAAGATAAAATGTCTTGGTTGTCGCGAATGATCATCTGTAGAACCGAGACAGTTTAGGAATGCTGTCAAGGTTATTACGGATCAACTGGGTACTTAGTTCACCCTGGCGCCCTTTTATTAACATCTAATTGCCCACTCACTTTGCAGATGCTACTCGAGGAGAAAGCTGGAGAAAGAAACAGTGCAGACTTGTTACCAATTAGAGAAAGTAAAGGGGAGTATCTCATTTAAAGTTTTGTGGTAGCATGGAACAAAGAAACTTTTACAAATTGTCAATTGCCAAGTCAAGAGTAAAGCAAAAGATACTCATATTTCTTTCTATTCAATAAGAATTAAACTTTACTGCAAAAGGTACATCATTAATAAACATGCCTGATGAATGTGAATTAATTTTTGTTAATTACTTAACATTAAATACATCTGAATGGGACTTTAAGGTTTAATTTCGCAGATAATTTTATACCCTACGTGCGTGCGATACTCGTAGGTTATTATTTTCCTGCTCTTATACCCCCTTTTCTCTTTTTTTTTCTGGTACATCTACAGTTTCTTTCAGATACACATTCGTCCTTGAGATATGATGAAATTCCTCACGCAACCCGAATCATCACAGCCCGGAGCATCGCGGTGTTTCTTTTTGCGATCGAAAAAAGGGAAAACGCGGAACTCGTTTCCTGGGGGGCCTTGCAAAAAGCATCGCGTCGAAAGCATAATTTTTGGCACGGCTCGGTCGTTAGGGAAGATGATGATTCGCAAAGACGAAAACGAAGTTTTTGCTCTGGTGTAATACCGGTCGCAACGGTATGTGCCGCAGACGTTGCGGGTCTAAACAGGACGGCTTTTTCATAGCATCTTTCGCGACGTCAAGGTCAGACAGTTTATTAGACTCTATAAATATTTGCCGCGAGACTGGAGTTGTTTTGGTCTTAATTGGACGGGATAGGTGTGGGCTTTTGTTTGTAGAAGGAAATTAAATTCCAGATTTTAATATAACATTACTAAATGACAAGAATCTTGAAGTAATGAATTCGAGAACAGAAATAGAACAAAGAGGATTTCGGAAATTCTCGTCACAGTACGACGCAATTTCCTCTTTAACTGTACCACCATTGGCTAACATAAAATTATCGTAACAAAGGTAATTGGATATGTAATGGTTTGTTGGTTAGCGAGATGACAATCCTCCAAAAATAGGAATTTTAATTAACAGCTAAATTAACGGAGATTAGTTTTACACTTCTGACGAACAATACGTATCGTCTATCGAATAAAGTTAATTAGTAGTACCTAATCGTGTTTCACTTTTCAAAATTACAACAGATACAAAACTATATGTATGTAAATTTTTGTTAAGCCAAAAATATTGAAAGGCAACTTCGATCAGTTTTAAACAAACTTCGTATTCTTCTAATACTGTGTTCTGCAAACTTACTTATTCGTATCGCTCTTGTTTTCTCACACACAAAACTTACCAATTCACTTACAGTTTAGGCAGCAAAGAGGGGAAACAGCAAATTCAGTTTGGAGTTCTGAATAACTAAGGCGGCAGATCGACAGCTCCCGAGCTAATCTTCCCCGCTCTGCACGCGTAATCGAATAAAATTTTAACTCCCCTCGTACACCGGCAGCCATCAAATTTAATGCACGGTGTAATCTTAATCAAAGTTCGGGACGCCTCATATGTATATTGTAGGAGATAATCTCGTAATTATACTGGCGGAGTGTACCGCCAACAAGACTTCCGCAGACAAATCTTCATCAGCATCTAATAACACTAATTATTTAACTAATAATTTCCGATTGGTGATTGCTCGCTTTGATCTAGCAAATTTTGGGGAAATATTAAATTTATTGGATACACTCTAAATGAGATTGCCTCACCCTTAAGATATTCTAGGAATTTGATTAGATTAATCAAGGATTACAATGTGAGCCAGAGGAAACACGATTCTTGTCTCGGGGTGTACCTGCACATACATTAAAGGATTTACAGGAGTTCAAATATAGGTACGCTTTATTTAGTTATTCCGTATAATACGATTCAAGAAAACGGAATACTGTTACTGTTACGGTTACTTCGAAAAATCACAATTAAGAAACGCAGATAATATACAGGCTGATTCTTAATTATTTCATCAAAACTAAACCAGCAGTAAGGTTTACGGAAAGACATACCGTGTATTTTGCTATTTCAAGTCATGGTCTACTCCAAACGTAGGAGTTTGTGAACGCACTTTACAATGGAAAACAACACTACGTCTCCGGTATCTAAAACTGTAGTGTAAACCATTATGATTATTAGCTACATCATATGATGACCTTGACACAGATAGGAATTTATGCACAACGCGATAGCTGGACACGAAAAATTAGTTATGGATGGTGTTTCGCCTTAGGAAATAATTATCAGTAAATACTAGAAGATTAACAAGAAATGCTGATGTCTAAATCCAACAATTGTTTGTAGTGAAAACTGGTAAGTCTTGTCGCATTCCTTTTACATCGATGCTAACAAATCTCACCTCACTTTTGTTTCTTCACTTAAATGGTACGTTCCTCTTGCGAAGTGAGATGAGCAAAAGTGAGGAAGTTGTTTTCTTCCCCCTTACCAACTTAGAGGAACCGCAAACCCTTCATCAATAATGAATGTTCGTCTCTCAGTTGGAGTAGGGGAAACTAATCATACATTACTTTCACAAAACACTTGCGCTCAAGAGTTTCATCTTGAAGTAATCGCTAAAAATTATTTTAGTTAAATAAAATTCAGATTTTGAAGTTTTTAAACATACCTTGACGTAAAAACTTCCTCAGTTTACTCAGTTGTTCCAATAAATCAAATTTTCGTTCGCCTTTTTTTATGTTAAGTGAGTCACTCACTCAACCTCAGTTCCTTTGTAAAAGGAACGCAAGAAATTTATCAAAGTGCGTATAAAATAACACGTTAGAGGACAACGGCTTGTAGTGGGCGGCCTTTTATAATGATTGTTAAAGAATTATCCTAACACGACTGTCACAAAGTGCATTTCCAATGACTCGTTCATGACGTATTCCTCCAAACATGTGTGTGTTTTTAAAGCTGAATTGCATTCATCACCTCAAAAATTCTAACTATAATCACTTCAATAACTACTTGATCCATAGTTTTGTCATTCACAAAATACTTTTCAGAAACAGTCAAACCTATGGGTAAGTAAGTCTTCTGAGGACAAGATTACACACTGTGGGACTAATGGTGGGTTTGTACAGTAACTAACACTAACAACTAATGTTTAGTAATTAAGCATTAAGAAGTCAAAATATACGCATAAAGCAGAAGTGGCTTATATAACTTCACCAATAACTAAACATCAGTAATCATAAACAACATTTAGGAAGTTGGATACTTTTAACTTTCTTAACTTTTAGTTAACTTGTTAATGGATATAGGAATAGCGCAAGCTTTAGAATTCATTTACTGGAATGTGCATGTCACATAATCATCTGATGAGTAATTGATTGAACTTATTAACTGAATTTGAGTCTGCATTAATCCACTAGCACCGCAATGAAAAAATCACATGCTACCGCGTAGAAAAAATTTAAAGCTAGCACTATAACGCATGCCTGAGTGTTAATTAAAATATTTGTATAGTTTACTTTGCTTTAATTGTTAGTTATTCGTATGTTAAGTTGTTACTCTTAATTTCTGCATAAACCCATTTTTAGTCACAATCGTAAAAAATTGAAACTTTATTAAGACACATCTGTGGTATGCATTAGCTTCCAATGGAGTTCAAAGCTAGTGGATCGTCCTGGTTTTGAGTCCAGTTTTCAATCAATTCCATGAATACAGAAAACTACAACAGAACTTTGTAAATGTGATATCGATTCTCTTACTGCAGTAGATCATAGTCTTCGTTCTTTTCTTTGTAAAATAAATATGATCAAAAATATATGGAATTCGAGGAAAAATATTGTCACGAAACTCAAAATTATAAACTGGGAAATAAGAGCAAAAAATAAATAAAAAGACTTGAAACAATTTATAATTGAACTTCGTCAAGTAGACTACTAAAGACGGATTTTATAAATTGGATTCATAAGGATCAGCACAACTTTTGATAATTAATAATAAATGAATGCAAAATATACACCGGATGTTTCAAAAATACCGCCCATGCTTTTGGGATTCGATTCACGAAAATGGAATAAATCGAAATGAAAAATGATAAACGTTCTCAACGTCTTCGTTGAGAAGAAGAAGAAGAAAATTTTAGACGAAACTGGTTTTTACATTGAGAATGTCATTTGCCATTAAAAAATATCCAGATCAGAAGTATACCTCAAAAATAAATGTATTTTCTTCTAAGATTTACATTTTAGTCGCTTATTAATTAAAGATATTTTATTCGCAGCGAATCTACTTGATGTCAAAAAATGACATTTAATTGGCGCTATTGACAGTTTTGGTTAACTCAAGAGAATTGAGAATGGAAATCCCAAAACCGGCGTTAGTTTTGAGACAACCTATGTAAATAGTCAAAGAATACATCAGTTAACTCAGCCTAAGTTTAAAAATTCACGAGTTTGAAATAAAATCCACCTTATGACTGGTTGAGATACCTATATTATACTTCTCCAATTTCTATTTTGTTTTAATAATGGTTTTGCATGTCGACAAGAACGCCGAACGCTCAGCGGTCGGGCAAAATCGGACCCCTCTCTCATTCTCATCAGAATATAGAAAGTGACCCGATTTTGCCCGACTGCTGAACATTTAGCCATTTGTAGGGCACTCCTAAGTGCTGGAGTAACCTGCTATAATATGTTTATTTGATTTCGTTTTCGACGCATTCAAGTTCAATAATTGTTGTTATAATTGTTACTATAGAAATAAACTAAAGGTTAAAGTTAGACTGTTAGGGTCAATTTCAATCACAAGTTAACTTTAACTATCAGTTTATTCCTATAGTAACAATTATGAAAACAATTATTCCTATGGAAATAAACTGAAGGTTAAAGTTAACGTGTGAATGAAGAACTGTCCCTAACTGAAATACCGGGCCTTACAATTAGTTAATGCTGTGATCAAAATATTCGAACTACAATCCCCAAGTTTTTTTTTTTTTAATTTTTTCATTTTTTCATTATAACTAATGATATCTTTAAAGAAAACAAATATTTAGGAACAAATATTTTGCATGCATTTAATGTGCAACCACAATTAGCTTTATTTAACTTATTACCTCATAGAAAAAATATGTATTAACAATACACTCATGATTGTTGTGGACGCCATAAATTACTAAACTACATTCCTTCAGGTAATCGTTTACTTAAACATTTTGTAATTATATGCGATAATGTGTAAGGTGGCAATGCATGAATATCGAGAGAAACAGTTAATTATAGAGGCAAAGTTTTCAAAATGTTGTTTGGCCATATTTAGGTTTTTGATATTAAAAGCAGGCAGTTTGCCTTGAATAACTATTTACTAGATGTCGAATGAGTGTGAATAAATAAATATAAAGTAAGTGTACAAGATGCTGTAAAAGTAATTTTGATTCGATGGTTACGGCTTGGACGACCTATAAGTTTTACTTAAGATCATCCGCTCTCTGGTAATAATGTATAAAAGAAATATTCGTAGAAAGATAGTGCGAAGATCTCTTCGATTATAAAATATGTAAAGACGGGTTGTGAATCTTATGGTATGTTTAAGCTGTAAATAACAAAAATATTAAAAAATTTAAAACAATTTTTTATGCAACTACATAATGCGTGTCCAACAATTATTGTAGTCCTGTGTGGCTGGGAGATTAAACATTGAACATTAAATACGTAAACTAGAATTTATTTATTGTTTGACAGTCATTATTTGAGACGTTAATTCAACGATGCGAAGTAATAATGAACGTTGATGTTTGATTCCACAACCACCCAGGACTACAACAATTGATGGACACATGTTAGAATTATTCATGAAATTAAATAATTGTAAGTACATACATATTTGGTCTAATCGCTTGTTCTGGACTTTTCTATACTTACAAATAGACTAAAGGAGTTAAAAGTGTAGAAAGTGAAGAACACAAGAACAAATCTATTGTGAAACGAATTTATAATTATTTTTGGTACAACTTTTTACAACGCTTGGAAAGTTGTCGGGAAAGTGACACATAATTACAAATTTATTTTATAAATTTTCTTACAGACAAAGTACTGGTACGTAATTACAGTTCGGGCAGCTTTTATGTACATTTTCTAATCGACGTTTCGCTGTATCACGACAACAGAAACAGTGAAATGAAAATTAGAAAGTATAAAGTTTTTATTTACAGTTGGTTCTTGTCCGATGAAATTTGTATCACAAAATCTTTTAAGCGGACACTAAATCGCGCACTATACACTTTACGTTTCACCGTCGTTCGACAGCTTCGTCAGAAGTGAAAAATATGTTGTCAAAATAAACAAGGTTGTCAACGGAAACTGAAAACATTATAATTGTTACATTATAAATGTTAAAAAATTGACAGATCTATATTCTATTTAAGGAATCGAGAAAACTACAAAATGTATCGTTTAAATTTACAAAATCAGTACGTTTATTAATAGAATTCGACGACATTTTTATTTTACACATTTCTATAAAACGTCTTTTGAAAATATTAGACTCAATTCCTTAAATAGAATATTTTTAATATTATTTTTAGATTAAAAAATAAAAATTAAATAAGAAAAAATCAAGTTACTTTTTCAGTTTCCGTTGACAACCTTGTTTATTTTGACAACATATTTTTCATTTCTGACGAAGCTGTCGAACGACGGTGAAACGTAAAGTGTATAGTGCGCGATTTAGTGTCCGCTTAAAAGATTTTGTGATATAAAGTTTTTGATAAAAATATTACTAAGACTTGCACGTAAGAAAAATAATATCAGAAAATCTCACTGTAGGTATAATTTGTCTGTTACATTCATTTTTCTCGGTACAAAAAAATGTTGCTAAATTAACTGCGGTACAACTTTTTATTTATCTTTTTCTTATCTACATTTTATTTTTCCAACTGTTGTCAAACAAATCTTTACAATTTCTACATTTTACATGATCCTTTTCTTTATCTGTACGTACTCAAACGTATGACATTAAGGCCTGATTTTAAGATCGTCGGATAAGCTTTATGCTTAGAATAACGTGACGGAGGTGTGACGTAAATAAGCAGGAACATTAAAGGATATTCGGCGAACAGTTATTCCGTCCTTATTCCACGATTGTAAAATGGGCCTGAGGATATTACTGATGTGTTAGAAACGACTGATTTTATATACACGCCATCTTACTAAAGCAGAATTTGGAATTAAAAAATGTTCTAACTTGCAGAATATTCCATTAAATAAATAGAAATTTCATTCACTCCTCATTATTCAATGCCTTGGTATTTTATAAAAACTTTTAATTTGCGTACATAAGTTTTGTATTAAACACTTATTTCTAATTTTAAAAATAATAAGGAGATAGAATATTCGCAACGTCATTCGTTCATCAACAATATTATTAACATAATTAAAAAGTTTGCGAAATTAAATATTACCCGAGGAAATTCACACATCATGGAAGTGAAACCAAACTCACCTATTGTGTTAGAGGTAGCGAATAATACAATAACAAAACGAATATAAAAAATACAACTGAAGGAACATGTGTATAGTATTTCCAGCGATAGAAAGACAGATTTTAACTTTCGCGCCAATTTAAAAAGGTCAATATTACTAACATACACAGTCCAAATTGTCAATCATTGATGCTTTTAAGTCGACTATTCGGAAACAACTCGCACCTTGTATTCCTACGCCATAAAATACTTGCAGATATGCAATATTTTGGCGCATTGAAATTTACAATCTGTCATGAATCTGTCTTTCTATCGGTGGAAATACTATACAGTTTTTCTACTATTTAGATTAGATTTGCGTTCAACTAATGCATAGGAATTCGACAAACAAAAATTAGTAAACATTAAGCACTGAAATAGGGAATAGATATTGTTATTATAAGTTATAACAAGCAAAAGCAAAGCCAAATATTCGCTCTTCAATAAACAAAGTTAGAGTTTGGGAGCTTCGAACAGTCAAGAAATAAATCCAAGTTTCTATTAATTATAACTTGGCAAAGAAAAGTTACTGAATATTTAATAAAAAAAATAATAAAACGAAACAAAAGAGGAACAAATCAACTTCTTATTAAGTAAACTGCAAAATTATAATATAACATGGAAAATTCATCAGATTTATTTAATTTGCAGAATAAAATAGTATGTAGGGGAGACCGGGTATGGTTGTCTCACGGGTTGTTTGTCACACCTAGTATTTCTCAGTAACTAACTTTTGATGTTGGCTGTGGCTATAACTAGTGATTGTTTACATCGTTTTATGCTTTTAGTCTTGTTTTCGTGTTTATTGGTGGAAGACCGCGGAAGATATAGCGAATTATCCATTTTTTTCGATCTGTGAGTAAATATTTAAAACGTAAGATTTTTTATAATTCTCTCATTATTTTTTTGTGACTATATTTTGACAGCCATTTTTAACCAATCGCAGAACTTCGCTGATTGTTTCCATGACCGATTTTTAGGTTAGCTCTATTTATGTTTCCAGAATATTTTTTTTTATCCAAAATGACTGCCTGGGGCTAGTTGTCACATATCGTCTGGGGCAAGTTAAAGCTCGAAAAAACGGGTGCAACGCACAGAGTGTAAAAATTGGGCTCATGTTTTGTGCACCCCATGCCTTTTACGTCTGTCAAAATTGTCAGAAGACAGCGATTAACTATCTTAATATGAAAAACAAAAATTACTGTAATCCAAAGTGTGTTTTTGTTCTAAAGCAAAAATAAAGATTTTTTACTATCTTTTAAAATAATTCTTACTTTTATTGCTATTCTTACTGGTTTACTAGTTTCAAAGTTGGTGCTTCGTGCATTTAACCAACATAAAAATCGATTAAAAATCACAACTCATCATTTTCGTTTTGAGACTGCGGCAATATATTCCCAAAGATATATTAAATAAGATAGATTGTCGAATAATAGGATAAAATAGAAATGAACTGCATAATATATATACGTAAATGTAAATTTTGTGACAACGTACCCCGGTCTCCCCTAAGCTATTTTTTCAAGAGCCAAATTCACAAAATCAAAAAAACATTTTATATTACTTAAACGAGAGATTATTTAAATATTTGAAAAATACAGTTTCATTATTTTAATTTTTGGCGTGAGTTATGTTTATAATTAATTATAATTACATATATGTTTTAAATAATTAAAAAAAGATAAATGCAGGATTAAATTGGTATGGTAGAAATACAGGGTGTCATGGAATTGAGTACAAAGGTTTTAAAAAGTGACAGAACAGTTGGAAAGAAATAAAATTTGTGAATAAATTTTTTTTGGGTTAATAGATTTCGAATAATTAGTCGCCCGGTGCCCTGCTTTAATTGCAACACACATTATGTTTACCGTATTCCATAAGTGCTTAACTCTACGTCTGTTGTATGTACATACAATACATACATCTGAAAACGAGTTCCTCTTAAATAAAATATATTACTTCAGAGATATTTTAAGATTGAATTAAAAATAAATGTTTAAAAAGTTGTCCTTACAAACGTCGTGCGCTCTTGGCATTTCTGCGAGCTTTGTCGTAAAACAAAAGCTGATAATATTCACTAAAAACTCTGAACTATGAATAATAACTGCACTAATAAGAAAACAAATAAATAAATAACGGACGAATTTAAGAACAGTACAAAATGCTGGAAGTGGCCAAACGGAACATCAATCATATGTTTAGAGCGTTGACCCGCAACGTTACCACATGTTTTACGCGTTTCTACGAGAAATCCTTTTTTTCCGAAATCCTTGTTGCCAAGAAAAATAAAACTACATATATTTTGTTTCATTTTGATTGAGAAATTAATTAAAGTAAAATGAAACAAAAAGACTCAGGTGTAATTGGTTCATTATTTATTTTGCATGTGAAATTTTGTATTCTAAATAATTTTAATGTTCACTACAATGAAAAAAGAATAATTAATGTATTTTTATATCAAAAATGTAAAAATAATAATATACCAGCAATTAATCTTGAAAAAAGGAAAATATCTGGAAATTATGGATGTTTAATTTATCAGTGATAAAAAAAGTGTGATATGTAGCATTAAAATTGTAAGTTGTAGTATGTATGTTTTTGTACACATTTTTGTAGGCAGTAAATTTTTCCTGAATCAAATTTTTCCACTTTTTCCCTTATCCTCATAATGGTTCATTAGAATGTCATATTTAATCGGTTAGATCAAGAATAGTTAATTATAATTTTAAAAAATTAAAAAGTTATTTGAAAACAGCTAGTAATATCCAAAAGCATTAAAATCGTTTTATACCTAATAAATGCAATTATTTTATGTGTTTAAATAATTACGAAATCTATTAGAATCTCTTCAAACTTACAAAGTTCAATCATTTTCGCTTCAAATGAATCGATGCGAAGTAACAACACCAACTTCTACGTGCACACAAAGTTGAGCGGGGAACTTGATTGTCAGGTTTTGTTACACGCTTTATAAAATCAAACCAATTTAGTGGAGGACGCAAAGCCCTCAAGGAATTCGAAATTCATTCCAATTCTGTTAGCGATTGCCTTTTTTCCCCGAAACCGTTAACAAATAAACGAGTCGACCAACCATCATCATCATCAAGCCTGCCTGCCTGTGAGCCCACAGACGAAATGAACGCACGGCGCGCGAGTAGCCCACACACCCATACCCGTGCATTAAACATTCATGAGTTAAAAAAAACGCCGAAACTCACCTGGAACTCTGACCAGGGGGTGGCGGTCCTGGTAATCCAACTAATTCCGGGCAAGCAACAAAAAATGCACCAAACACTACAGCAGCATCATGCGAGGTCCTGGCACGCACACTTTTTACGCGAACTCTCACCGACTGAAACCGCACACGGCGACGCCACTCGCGTAACTGCTTGTTGGAAGGAGACTGGCCCTACAACAATGCACCGGCTCGTCGACATCGACTTCCAACGAATACATACGAACCAAACCCCCGACCGACACCTTGCCTTCGTATACCTGGGATTTTAGCTAAGGAACTCGGCAATTACCAACAAATTCAGAAAGAAATTCGAAATATTTTCAGTGATTTCAGCAGAAGACGTCGGCATTCTTAATTGTTGTAACGTTATAAATTGTCCTTCCTCCCTGAAGATTTTGGGTTTAGAGAATACAAACTCAAATTGTAAATACTTCCCTTAAACACTATTTTAGTTTTAGATGAGTTGAAACCTCGACCCAAATCATTTAGTTCCAACTCAGTTATTAGATGAGTTCTTGAGTTGGTAAATATACCTCGTCAGTGTACGACAATCCTTCAGTTACTCCTTCTGTCTCGTATCGTCTTGTTCTTCTGAATATGTTGGGGAATATCATACGGGAAGGGTTTCTATATGAGGTACCGACGAGTAGCAGAAGGTATCCAATTTGCTTCCTGTTCTTACCAGAAATCTGAAGATCATCGGAATTCCAAACGGCATTATTCTTTCCATTCAACCAACTTCTTAGCGTAACAGCACAACGTGTGCAGCAAATTTTGGGAGTCCAAAATTTTTTATTTAATTTTAATAACAAAGTAATAGTACGCTTTTTCTCTGTCGCGTCGCGTCGGTGTAATATTTTACTTACAAAAAAGTTCATTTTTTTATTACGTGCTGACCGGATCAAGCTGATTCTCTGTCTGCAAGCGGCAAGGCTGTTTTACGAAAGTTAGAAGGAAATAGCCTAATAAAAGTTCCTAAATTTAACAATCGATCGATCGGCAAATAATAAAAAAATTAATTATATGCTGCTGAATAGTAAATTTTCTGCTAACACAACAAAAACTGTTCATTTACGAGCAGGGATGTGAAACGTAATCGTAACCGTTCCACAGTTTTAGCTGCACTCACAACGCAAAGAGTCGGTGCAAGGAATCGAATTTATGTAAATTACGTTTCACATCCTTGTTTACGAGGCATTGTGAAAATTAAACGTAACAATAAACCAACCTTCTGTACCATCTTGTAAATCCGCATAATCGCATACCTACGAATTTCTTAAAAATATGATCGGTTTAGAAGGAAAAAGCTTAAGGGTTGGGACCTAAGAAACATGTCAAGACTTGTTCAGACCTGTTCAAGAGAGTCAGCTAACGCCAGATTTCTTTCTGAATATACGATTGATGCGATAAATTAAAGAATGTCGTCAAATATAATTTAAAAAATTATATACCATGAATTTTTTTTTTAACTTTGAATACACAATGTAAATATTTTTACGTTCAGTTAAAAAAAAAACGAGTCAATGCATTGCAAAGGAATACCAGCTACCTATGATAAAACAAAACGAGTTTCATTAAAAAGTAATTTTAAGATTTATTTTGTTAACAAAAACACCGTAATGTTCAATACAGCTGCAAGAGGTACTACTGGCCGTCGCTGAAGAACTAGAGAATTCCAGGATTGCCGTTTTAGTTTAAGACTTGACTTTAAGTGCCGGTTTCTCGATACTGGTTTAAATAAAGTTCAGTTTAGCTTAAGTTTAAATGGAGTTTAGTGTTTAGTGTAAAAGACATTTTTCAATTTAAGATCAAGCAACAAATTTATATGACAGAGAATTAAAATCAAGAGATTAATTGAATTCACTTCAAATGGAGGAGACGGTTTGCAAAACATGATATCATCGTACTACTTAAGAAGTTTTGGATTGTTTTCATGCCATCCATCCAACGATAAGGGGCATCTTGCACGCACATAAGCGTCATATTTAAATAATTTAAGATTGATTTGAGCATGATCAAAGTCTCCCAGTTGTTACACTTGCTACATGTAGCCGGATATTATACTATGTGTTTTTTTAAAAATGCCATAAGGGGTGGCTGTGGAAAAGAAAATTCATGTCTTAGCTCCATTCATTTACTTTAAATTTTCAGATTTGGCATGTGTTACATGCCAAGCTACGACATGAGTTTTAATTCTCATGGCCAACCTTTATGGCATTTTTAAAAAAACACATGTTATTTGAGAGCATCTTGGCATTTGGTTTCACAATTTCTTGGATGTATTAGGCTCGGTTTCTCAATCGATTGGTAAAGTGACTGTTAACGTTATCCGATTGTTAGCACAGAAAATGGGTTTATCAATCTACTGGTAGTCTTAACAATGACATAAATTCCTTTTAACAAGGAGGTAAACTAACAGTCGGTAAATTTGCTTGTTAGTGGTTAACAAGTAGAGGGATACATAAATGTGCGCAAGAGACTGTACAATTCTACTTCTTTGTGTTTCATTTAAAACGTGGGAAATGTAAATATATCAAAGATATTTATAACTAGATAAAGGGATTGTATATAAATTTGGACGTACGTTTGGGACAACATCTAGAAATACGTTTTATTCTATCTCTATTAAGCCTGGTCTATACGTAACGTTTTGTCGTCAGTCTTGCATGATCTGGAAAGACTGACCAACAAGACTGACACAAATCGTGGGGCTACACTGCTCAAACTTTCCCTCAAACTTTCCCTCAAACTTTCGCTCAAGTCGTTCCGAAATCGACGTACCGTGAATTTATTTTAACACAAAACAATAGTCGCGTTCAACCGAGAGCAACTGCTGAGTTGCTTACTCAGCAATCGTTTGTGATTGGCTATTACCTTAATGTGAACCAATCACAAACGATTGCTGAGTAAGCAACTCAGCAGCTGCTCTCGGTATGCTTGTACTACAAAAGTTTATTCTAGTTTAAAATAAGTAAACTTAAAACATAAGGAAAACAGAAATTTTTTAATTCAAAACGAACACCACAACAAGTTTTCAAAAATTTATTCATTTGCCTCCATGCAATATCCTAAGCAATTATAAAAGTTGTTAACTGCATTAGTTACTTGTCAAAGGGTAATTCTTCCTGATCTTTTTCACTAACTTTCTTCACCTGACAGTTGTTCCAAATTAAAATGGACAAATTTGATTTGACATGACATTAGAAACCCTAACGACGACCATAAACGACATTTTTAAAAATTGGAATTAGTTTCCATAGTAATATGAACAGCAATGTTTCATATTAAAATAAAATCACGGTAGATGAAGAACTATTGGTGACGATAATTGCATCTGAGAGCAGAATGGCAGGTGAGCGAAGTTTGACCGATTAGACTGACGCATGTCTACATGCACCGACTTGTCTGTCGTCTTGCTTGTACACAAAGCTCCAGCCCATCAGTCTTTTGCGAGTTTGTCAAACCTCATTCAGTTCATGCAAAACGTCCAACTTGCCGTCTACACGTAACGATATGTTTGACAAATCTGGCATGATCATGCAAGACTGACGACAAAACGTTACGTATAGACCAGGCTTTAGACATACATTTAAAATATATGTTTTCCTTCTTTAAAAGCCGGCGCATGCATGCATTTTCAGCTTCTAGACGAAGAAAGATACACATTGATGTCAGGACGCTTGTATGCTGAACAAAGTAAACCGACTTGCAATCAGTCGAGGATTTCATCATACATGTTAGCCCACAGTTGCTGCTGTATCTCTTTATCTAGTTATAAATATCTCTGAAATATATTTTCTGACGAGTCTGATTCGGACGATGATATACATATATGATTTAGCAAACGCTATGGGTCTGAAGAGTACATGTAATTCGTCAACGGCCAGATCACATGAATTACTGGAACGATATGGAATTTATTCACAGATTTCGACTTACCAAAAATGCTGTTCAGAACTTGCTAGCATTTATTGAAAATTTTGGTTGTTAAGTAACAAGCAGAAACTTATAGATTGAAAGACAGATTTTGTTCAACAAGCACTTTACCAAAGAGGTTAAATTTATCCCATTGGCAAGTAACAATCACTTTACCAATCAATTGAAAAACTGGGCCTTAGGGAAGTCATATAACCTCTAATGTTAACTAGAGGTGACCTACTGCCATACTGTACCAGATTCCACATTAAATGCTGAAACCAATTCTGATTCAGTCTTGAAACAAGCCAAACCAACAGTGCATTTATATTGAAACTTTGGGAGTCTAAAATAAATTCAATTAAGACAAGAACCTTAAAGTATTCTATTCTAGATGTTCAGTGTAAAATAGTGAATTTTCAAATAATATCACTTTCCTGTGATTTCAACTCTGATGACCTTAATTATTACTGATTTACTATGAAACAAATTCTATTTTTTTTTGTTACGATTTATTTTAAAATATTGACCTTAACATTATGGTGCTGTTTGGAGTTATTTCAGGATAGGATAATTCTTAATCACATTCCTCTCTTATTTCCTGTTCAGTTTTCTTTTTATTAGTCACGAGCAGTAAATTCCTCCTCGATTTATGAATGGTTTATTTACTGAAATTCTAGTTTGTTTCGTAATATTGCCCTCGTTATGTTATCTCCGCTGCGATAAAATTCACATAAAGATAGCCGATGTTGCTGAGCTACAAATCTTTTGATTTTTTTTTCATTCTAATCTTTAATATACCTAGAATGATTTATTCGGAACTTCTGAACTTTCCTCCCAAATTTTTTGCGAAATAATAACTCTCAATTTAAGAAATTAATAATAAAAGTTAAATTTAAATTAAATTAAAAAACCAAATTTACATATGTTAATTTTAAGTTTAAGTTTTTAAGTTGGGCCAGTATGGCACTATAAAAGATCTTTGACAAAGATCTTTGACAAAGATCTTTAATAAAAGATATTTTATTAAAAAAATATGACAGTGTAATAGGCAACCTTTTATAAAATATTTTATAAAAGATTGCTTATTACATTGCCGTATTTTTTATAGTGTAATACTGGCCTTATTATGGTTACACACAGAAAACAACTAGGTAAAACGTATTTACTTTTTCACTTTCATATATAAAAAAATTGTTAGTTGTTGCATAACTAATTTGTAATTAATCAACTTCTATATAATTAGCTTACAAGGCAAAAAATGAAAAGTTCTTCTTTTATTTCCTATTGATATACCCTGGCAAACCTGAAACTCCGTAAAAGTGATGGGGAAGCTGGTTGTTATTTATTGCTCACTGCGGTTGCGATCGACTTACAACTTGTTTCTCCTTGGGCATTAGAAATTAAGGAAACTCATTTCGAAAGAGCCGGTATGAAACCTGGTATGAAATTAGCTTTCTTGGCATTTATTTTTCGCAAAAATTAAAATCACTTTAAAAGGTAAATTTAAAATAATTGCACAATTTTGAAAAGTATAGAATTCATAATTAATATTTTAGAATGTTTATTAAATTGTACTTTTAATAGTTAAGAAGTAACGATTGAAAACTAAGAATTAGTTTGATATTAACAATAAGAAAAAAGAAGAGGAAATGGAAAATTGAATAAAAAAATATTAAATAAAAAACCTCCACGTAAATCACACAACAGACAAATGAATACTGTGTAAGGAAGTGAAACAAATTTTCTGCTTTCCGAGGTCCAGTTTTACAATCGTGGAATAAGGACGGAATAATTGTTCGCCGCGTATCCTTTAATATTTCTCCATATCTACGTCACACCTACGTCATGTTATTCTAAGAATAATGCTTATCCGACGATTGTAAAATCGGGCCTTAGTGATGTAAATCTCGTCAAAGTATAATCAAAGATAAAATTAACTGTGTTTATGGAAATTATTACAATTTATTATTATTAATTAAATTTTGTTACTCTTTTTTTTTATTTTAACCGAAAAGGATGATTTTGAATAACGGATCTTCTATTTCTAATTTTTGTTGTGCGTTCAGAGTCTTTACCTCCGAGAGCGTATTGGGCGTGTAATCGCGTCTTTCTCACTCACCATTTTTAACATATTTTGCGTCTCACTCATCCGTTTTAAAACGTCTTGTATTTACGTTATTTCCATGATAACGGGCGCACTCTAAGCGTCCTACTTACAAGTGAGATGTGAAAAGTGCGCCCGTTGTCATGGAAATAATGTAAACAGTAGACGTTTTAAAACGGATGAGCGAGACGCAAAATATGTTAAAAATCGTGAGTGAGAAAGACACGATTACATGCCCAAGACGCTCTCGGAGATAAAGATTCTGAACGCATTCCTGTATACGTCACTCCTGTATACGTCATACGTTTGCCAGAAGAAGAGTTTTCAATTCGTCTTGTATTTTCGTCAACACATCCCTTATACAATTTTGTGACTCCTACAATAATTACTTTTAAGTGAAAGGTACACAGAATAAAATAAAAACTTTAGTTTCACGCTTCACACCTTTTACCATTTTCATCTGACAGTTAATAACAAAAGTTAATAACAAATTGACCTACAGAATCTACATACATACCAGATAAAAATGGAAATTTTTTAAAGTTGAGAATTGACAACATCGAATAATCTATCTGATTTGAATTGTCACAATTTGACACCAAAAATAAATTTGTCTAACAGCTGGTATTACCAACGTTTTAAGAAAACCTTAAATATAAGTCGTGTTTAGATTGTGACATTTATGCATGGGTCTGTATAATATCAATCACATTCTGATTGACATTTAAACTTCAATTTTAAATGTCAGTTAGAATGTGACTGACTTTTGTTGAACTTATATAAAATGCCACATTCTAAACACGGCTTAAAGATGGTTTCCTTAAAATGTTGGTAATACGGCCGTAAGGGCCAGTTTCATAATGGAATTTAAAGGAGACTTTAAATCAAAGTTACTTTCAGATGTCAAAACAAATATGGAAACACATTATTTTGTTTATCTACACCTGTTTCATAATAGCTATGTATATTATGTAACTCATTTGGGATATATAATGAGATTTATTATAACACTAGTTATATAATGAAAAAATTTATTAGTTATTATTATGCATTTACTATGGATTTGCGCTATAACCAGGCTATTGCGATTTTCGCTTACTGATGGCTTCCGACAATATTTTTTAAATTAATGAAAATAAAAACCATGTTGCAGGCATAGATAAAACGTTGTATATTACAAGTGGGATAGTGCATCATTATAATATTCGTGCTCTTATCCTGAACTCGGGCTGACGCCCTCGTCAGGATTCAGGATAACTCATCGCACTCATATTATAATGATGTCTCTATCCCACTTGTAATATAAATAACTATTACACATCAGAATGTGACTTTAATTTCAAAGTCTCCTTTAAGTTCCATTATGAAGCTGGCCCTAATTGAAAATGATAGCCAACCTATTATCTTAAACTCACGGTCTACTGTGATAACAAATAAATAAGGAATGGATTATATGTTTTGCAAGATTTTGTATACTGGTGTCTAAAAGTATTCGGACGACCGGCGCGACCACCTGGCACTGTGGAAGTTTACCACAAGGGTCAAATTCGAACTATTTTATTGCTTTTCATTCGGATACTTTTAGACACCAGTATACACCGCAAAAGAAATTTCCAGCACTCTCCTTCTTTCTTTAAAAAAGTGACATGTTTTTGAAATAAATGATAACATAAAAAGTATTTAAAATGTAAGAAAATTCTTTGCATTATATCTATAATGATGACGCTTTGTTATATTTACATAAAATCACTTTACTACATTTGTCACAGCATTGTTACTATTATTACTACGTTACGACGTTATTTAGTAGATGATGCTTCGCCAAACAAAAAAGCGACTTCGTACAGTATTAATTGTCTCGTAATTGGCAACACAGCAAGGGCGAAACTTGACGGCGATATCATTTGCGCCGAGCTTCGGGGGACCCCCCCCCACCCTGAAGCCACCCCCAGTCACTGTGGATGACATTAACACACCATTGATTACATTGTTTCAAAGGTTACAATAACACCCCAAGTGGATATGGCGTCTTGTAGCGAACGGAGAGCTTCGAGCGCAGGGTGCGCGTCCAAATTTTATCGCTAGGGGTAAACAATTTTTTCCTTTTCGTTCATTGTGGCGTGAGCTTTTGTTGCGTGCTCGTCGCGAATGTGTAAAATGCGCATTTATGATTCGTGGGGTAGTTAAAGTTGTGTCTACACTTGACACAACATTTCAAAGACACGTTTAAATTTAATTACGTCATCTTCGACAACCTTTTTAACTAGATGACGCTACAGGGTGTAAAATGGCACGGCGTATGCTTCACCTCTAACAATGAATTATTTCAGTGGAGATGATACTACATTTACGTTGCTAATTACAACTCGTAGCTATTTATCATACATAAAAGGGAGTAAAAGGCTATTTAAGCTGCATGAACATACAGTAGTTCGCAGTATTACGTATATTGGCTGAACGTTTCACCCTAGCAAGAAGACATTTAAAGTTATATTTGCACATTTGATGATGCTAAGCTCAACGAAGACATTGTTTACAGAGCATGGCGTTTCATGTCTAAAGCCACATCTACACTTGATAGGGTTTACACAGCGCGAATAAATTTAAGAAAATTAAAGACATGCTTAGAATTAGTTTACGTTTACTTTTTAAAACATTGCTTTAAAGTTATTTCTAAACTTAACGATCTACTGGTATCCTCAATGAATGTTGATATTATTCTGAATATAACTTTTTGCGTCTGTAGATTTATCTTAAAGTTAGGTATCAGTTACTTCTGATAAGCATAAATATGACAAAGAGCGTAGGATTTGCATTTATCTTTAGCATAGTTATTCAACTTGCTCTGGGGCCACATGACTCTGACGCTTCGAATTGATTGAAGTGTAAACCAGCCTTAATTTTTTTTTTACTTCTCAAATGAAGACCGAATCTTACCTACTACGGTTTCATTAGCACGCACTCATTTGCTGTTTACGCGAAAATGCTATTCGGGCTTTTATTATTTTTTTCGCGTCGCTGTGGCGTCAGCAGCCGTACAAAGGTTCTAATTAAATTAGCGTTTAACCTTCGCCTCAGAGTCATCTGGTTTCACGCTTGGGATACGATATTTTAATTTTTAGTAATACGTGGAAGTTTTTGGTACAGAAAAAAATAATATGTTGATGAGAAATTTGATCGCGTGTTTGATGACATATTTATTGTTTGATTTCTTGAGATTTCGCCGAACATTTCATGAAATGTTCACTGAGATGTTTGGCGATGTTATTCAATTATGTGAATGAAATCCTAGAATTCTAAATCAGGAGACCCCCACCTTACACGGAGGAAAATTTCCATTGACCCCCTTTCAAACTTAATTTTTACTTTAACACTAAAACGATTTATGTAGAATAAATACAAAGTGTTTAATATTATTCACGTAAAAAGTTGTCAGACCTAAATTTAAATTAAATTAAATTTCCGACACAGGAATCAAAACTGTCTGTATTTTAATTGTTCCGCTCAGGTCGGAACAAGGAAATATTAAGTTACTCAGATAACTTCTAATCGCCACCTAAAACAATATAAGCTTTGTTTTTTTTATCATAAACACTTCGTGAAAATTTTCTGTAGTACTTATAACGTCTGGCAAGTTACGAAAATTCTGCTTTTTCAGCAAGTGGCGAGTTTTGTTTCGTCTTGTATGGGTGCACCAAAAAGTCAACGAAAATGATATCCGTGTGTCCTCCGACGGTGGCTATTTCTCACTCAGAAGCTTCGTGCGGAATAAAAACATTTAAATTTAATTGGTTCATATGACACCAGCCACTTACAATAATGTTTTAAATATTCCAGTTCGCGGAGGAAAATCAGTTCCTTTAAAGTAGTTCCGAGCCTAACCATTTCCAAAATTCGATTCGTGAAAAATCAATAAATTTTCTCCTTTGTTTTATTTGTATTCGGTGTCCAAAAAATTTGGATTATGATAAGAATTAACAGACTCAACGTTTGGTGAGTTGTATTGTAGTGGCACAACCAGGACCCAAAATTTCATTCCATATAACATGGGGCTGGCTGAATGCAATCCAGAAGCGCATGAACGAAGGAATTACAACTTGGATCTTTTATGGTTTGACAAAAATTTGGTAAGATGATTGAGAAAGAAGGAAAGGAAATAATTTGTTTGTCGTGTAAAGATTTTGGATTAAGGATTTCGATTTTTGAATCTATTTCTCACACTCGTCGTAGTATCTAGTAATGAAATTGATCATTTTGAAACTATAGGTTTCTTTAATCTACTTTCATCGATCATTTCTTTTCAATTCCCTCCGACTCTTACACTTTGCACAACTTGCTAACTGCATAAAAACTCCTAATGAGACTTGTTATGGGTGAAAAATTTATTTAAATCATTTTCTCGAAAAGTCCGTTTGTGTCTATGTGGCATGTTTCGACATTAGGTGATTTTGTACCTTTGCAATAATCTTCACCACTAGGAGGTGTTCTATTTCACTCTTTCGCCCGGTTAAAACAGAGTCAACCTCGTAACAGTCCCGCCCCAAGCTATTTAGTCTGCGCGTGCTCTTTCTTCAACGCGTCACCTTTGCTGCGAAAGTCTTGACGTGCACATCTATTGTCTGTGAAGTGCCCACAATTTTTATGCCTTGATCATGTTGGATCTTTTGATCAAAGCCTAAAACGGAAGTTATTTATTCCGAGATCTGCTTAAGTGCACGTTAAGCAACACAAGCTTTCTTATAAGCTTTTCTAAGCCTGTTGCAACGGGAAAACGACAGGTAGGGTTTTATTGGCAACTTTGTGCGTATTTTGGTTTGTAACACGCGTCTTTCTTTTACTATTTAGGCTTGTAGTCGTATCTCTTTCTGACTACTTCTTTCTTTGTAATGCCATTTGAAACCCACCTTGAGGGGAGAAACAGTAAGAGGAGCCCTTGCTACTAAAGGTCAAAGCATCGCTGTCCGCCCCTTTCTCCCGTTGGAGTTGGACTCGACCGTAGACGATGCGAGTCGACAGGAGTGCGTCGTGACGTAATTGACAACTCCGCCAGATTGTATCTCGATTGGTTTTTCCAACCTCACATTGACAGCTGAGTGTCAGAGTGAATTTATTACAAGGTCGAATTTGTTTTATTTATTAATTTGTTATTCTCGCATTAAGCGAATAATTTTTTAATAGTTACATTTTGCATTTTTGTAATCAAAAGGCAGACCTGTTCCTCGGTTAAAGATTTAATTAATCGGTGTACCGTTTACTCTTTTACTCAACTCATTGAAACCTCGTCTGGGTTGTACGATTTATTTCTGTTTATGTGTTAAATTTTGAGTGACACCAAATAAAAACAAGTGTGCTCAGCTGGTAATTTTATTTTATTTATATTTTATTGTCCCTTTACTTTTGGGGTTACGTGCGACCCATACCTTTCTCCAAGAGTTAGCCGGCTGTGTTGGAGAACTTAATTTGCACTCTTTCTATTTGCTGTCCTTCAGGTAGATAGCAGACTTCTGAACAATATGAATTTTTAAAACAGAGGAATGTAGTTAAGAAAATATATAAAGAAATTAAATACAATAAAACATAGATATTATTTAATCAACCACTAATAAATAATTTCATCGATCCTCAACCGACCCCTACAGATCTAACGACTCCTCAGCGACCCCTTTCATGTTTTCTTCGACTCCCGGGGATCGGTATCAACCCCGTTGATAACTCCTAAAGCCGAAACTAGTTGGGTTTATATAACTGGTGTGTAGATTAAACTTGGACTAAAATCTCCATTTTTCATTTATTGATAACTCCTATCCTAAATTAAGAATTTTGTACTCATTATATTCAGTTATAACTCGTGTCTAAATAAAAACCTGGTCAAGTAGGCTACATTTAGTAATTCTGCTATGTAAATGCAATGGATAAACTCTCGATCACAACCCACTTGACCAGGTTTTTATTTAGACGCTCGTTAGTTTCAGCAAATTTTCTGAAAAAACTCAACTCAAGAAAATGATCAATTATTCAAATATAATGTTAGAAACATAATTAATGCTCAGACTTTACATACTGTGCGATCCAAAATTACTTAGATAAGGGGAGGCTATGAAAAATGAAATCTTAGGCCCGATCTTTCCATCTCCTGATAAATTTATTCGACGAATAACTTTACGAATCACCACGGAAATCATTCACAAAATCAAGTTATTTGCCAAATAACGTTATCGGGAACTTTATTAGGCGGTAGAAAGATCGAGCCTTAGGAGTCTTAGCTTAATTGATACAATTAACCTCTGTCAAAACTAAAACGTTAAGATACATTTGACGACAGTAGAAAACATCCTTAAATTGAAAATATAAGAGTTTTTGAAAACTTTTTTTTTTGTAAGTTGCTCCATGATTGATATTAGTTTTTGAAAACTCTCTAATATGATAACGACCAATTTCAAATGCCGCGGGATTGCTTGCTGACCAATGACTACAGTGTTCAATAGCTTTTAAACAACTAACAGATTTGACAGGATATTACAGTTCAATTTCCGTAAAATCTAATAGGTTTCCAAGATGGGTTTCGCTTTACGGTGTTTCGCTTTACGACGCCGCTGGCCGCGTCGTTCGTTAGTATCGACTTTTCTAAAGGATTTTTGCGATTGGTCAATGTAGATCAGGTGATCCCCTTCAGCCTGTATTTCAGGTACTCGCGCAGTTAGTACATTGTCAGACGCGCTAGAGTGCTGTTGCTTTGTTTTTGGCTCCTGGTTGCTGTGCCCTTCATTGGTTTGTATTTGTGAGGAAACCCGAACGGAGATTTAATCCGTGATCTGGGAAGTAGCACTCTACGTGTAATACAAACATCTTCAATTGCTTTTCGAAGCCTGACTTCAGCGAATAAATCAGGTAATTTCTGCAGGCGAAATTGTGTACAATTCTATTCGTAACTCTGTTTTCGTTCTTTTATTATTTAGGCTTTGTCCTTGGAGTACTTTGAGTCCTTCTGTGCGAAGTTAATTGGTATCGGTGCATCCCGTAACGTTTATTTATTTATCTTTTGTCTTTATTTATGTGAATAAAAAGCGGGTCCCTTGCTTAGTTTCATTACAGTTGTAACTTTGTGCGCTGTTTATTTTCTTTTTGAAATTTTAGTACTTTTTCATTACAGTTATTTACGAAATATTGTCACGAGGGGGATTTTCTAAAAACCACGATGGGGCTTGTTGTTTCCGCGAATAAAAAAAATATAAAAAGTATTTAAACACGAGCTTGTGTAATCGAGGGCAAATTGCGACCGTGTCGAAATATAAACACAATAAGGAGGTAACCGATATAATGTAAGGTTCACATTTCATAATAAAACATCAGCGGATATGCTACAAACGGGGCCACGCGCGTATACGAATGATCCAAAGAGACACAGGGCAGGTGCCGAAAAAATGCAACGCTTGAATAGGCAAAAAGAGTGTATTTAAAGTGCAGGCCAAAATTGGGAAGTCAGTCGGTCCTGTGGCTCGAGGAAGTCAGTCGAGCCACAGGACCGACTCAGTGGGTACTAGTGCCAACTCAACGAGAGAACCCCCAACATCAGCGTCGCCGCCGCCAACATCAGCAGCTTCAGCCACATCATCTGCCACTGTCGCCGACAACATTGCCGAACCCCGTCCTAAGAGAACGAGGACCATCTCCCTCGCCAGCTGTCCAAGAGAAGACGACACCGGAGCTTGCCCTGGCTACGCTGTTCCAACCCAATAACCCTTAGACTGAGCAAGGACGTGTCGTGCTCCACTCCAGCCAAGGAACGTTGCCACCGAGACAAACCTTGATCAATCACTCCAGTCACGGACCGGCCTCGAGGTTCGCAGTCTTCCCCCAGCTAAGAAAACGACGCACGCTGTCCCGTCTTAGACAAATTAACAACCCCAGTCGCCGCGAACGACCCAGGACTGCATCCCCAATTATCGGACAAACAACCCTCAACTAATTTAATTATTAACTTAATAAAGAGGTATTAATTTTTTTTATCATTGTCTTAAAGCTCTACCCTCTGATAAACCTACGCACCCCAATCAACCCCGAAGGCCTTAGCGTGACATAAGGAGACGCTTAAGGACCACCTTCGTGGCAATATTCAAATTGCTCGATTCTTGTAATAAAAACTGGCGTGCATTAACTTTTTTTTGTTGATTACGTTAGCCTTTTAACTTTTGTTTGAACCTGCCCGTCCCATTGAGCTAGCCGGCCGTGGCAAGTCTTGTTAATTTCTTCTCCCACAGTGTTGCAACCTACAGGTAGGTGGCAAGGAGTCAGAAAACAAATGTCAAACTAAAAGTGTTGAATCAAGCTAGGATTCCGATTATATATTTCGCAGGCTCCCCTTATCTAAATAATTTTGGAACGCATAATATTTTTTGCTGTGTTAGTTACTGCGTCATATTTTATGACTTTTTATATTTTTATATTTAGTCACACTCAAGAATGCTTTAATTAGTTTTCCTCGAGTAAACTTTGTGTCTAATTATGACTTTATTCTGCTACTTAAAATATGTATGTAAATTTAGGGACTAGGCCTAGAACTGTTTTTTTTTATAAGTTGTCATTGCCAATGTAACATTTAGTATTTGAAGCAGTTTAGTTTCCAATCCATTAACGACAGTAAATAATGACCTAACATAATTCGAAAAAGTGCAAGAGAAATGTCTTCCAAAAGGAACTCAATTCAAATCCTTAAAAAATGAAATCTGGTGGATTCGAGTTAAATGAAGAGGAGAAAAATATATGAAATGGGATTTTAAATTGAAATGCTCCGATTTTCTGCATAGAAAGAGAAAGTTCTATTGAAGACATTGATGAAGTGAGGAGAAAAGGAAGGGCCAAAACAATGCAGCAGCAAGGCCGCGTTTTAACAATTAATAAAAATTTCAGAAATTCAGAAGACAAAGTGTTCATCAGAACAGAAATGTCTTGAAAACTCACGGTTATTGATGTGTTGATCAAAGTTCAAAAACAACACATCACAATAAAACAGATGGACGTGAAATATGTGACATTTAGAGACAACTGAGGATTAAGAGAATTATTTATTCTTATACACATACTCAAGAATACATATACATAGGTACAAGAATAATATGTGAATAGTCCTTGAAGGAGTTGGAATTTTTGTGTAGACAAACCGGCAATGTTAGAAATAGAATGTCATCTGCAACTGGAATCTTGTGAGCCGATCGGTGTTTTACGTCAGAATCAAACCGAGAATCCAAATTAGAATCTTGCCTAATTGTAAGTTTGATGAAATGCGGTACATATGACAACGTCGAGAACGTGAGAACCACAAGACCAGTAATTGGTAAAATTCAGGAACGATCGTTTCGATCAATCCGTATTTAAAAGTTGTCAAAATTAAAGTGATCTGCCTGAAGACGTTTCTTTTATTTCCTGTCGTCTTAAGTTGGCTTATAATAGTACAAAGACCAATTCGTTCTGGAAAATGTGGTCAATACTGTGTTACGCTACGCTTCGTTAGAATCGTGAGCTTTCTTGGAAACTGAAAAGAGAAAGCTCTTAAGAACATTATCAAAACACTCCATGAACTTGGACGCAATTAACTCAGAAACTGAGTAGGCAGGCACCTTTACTTGTTCAGAAAAAGTAGTTATTTTCCAATTAAGATGTAATTAGTTTTCTAAACTTGCAATCATAATACGAAACTGTATTGTCTTTTTGAACACAGCGCTGAATAATTCTTTTCAAATATGAAATCAAACTTCGTTGAGGGGTTTAAAATGAGGAAAATATTTCAAAAAAAAAATAGCTTCTCTCTGATTGCGAATATTTCGAGAAAATAATTCCTCTGAATCGCTTTGAAGTCGCCGAATCTTGCGATTTAAACACTTTCACAAACTTCAGCCTTTCAAACGCACGATATTTTTCAGGTATTGATTACCGGCGAATTTCAAAAGGTATTTTAACGCCCAAGTCGGCCCGGTAAACAAAAAGATTATTAGAATTCTGCGCCGGGAACGAAGACTGAATGAATCGTGGCAGGCGAAACTCGGGACTTCTTCAAATCCCCCACACACAAAAAAAAAATAACTTTGTTATTCTATTATGTACGGCTGTGTTGCTTCCAAATTCCTGGTGGGCGCGCATAAATTCCGAATTTCTTTTTCGCTTCGTATTTAAATTGTTTCGCGGCGTGCTTAAGATGCCGTAAGTCTTGGCGGCTTGTTCGGATCGGTTTCTGGGTGGAACGTGAGAGATTTCGCCTGAAATTTACTGAAAAATCACCTTGTTACACTTGCTCTACATTAAGCTTTAAAAGCTTTCTGATTCTTCTTTTGTTTTAGAAAGAGAGTGACTTTAATATTTAATTTCAAAACGTGGTTTCATAAATTGGATAAACTATTTTGTGCTTAAATAATCGTAACTAAATAATTTACAGAAAATTAAATAATATTATTGTATCTTTTATTATCAGAAAGAAAAGAAATGAAAAATTACTGATACGAAGAAAGTTAAATTAGGGAGTAATTTTGTATCAACAAATAAATGCAAACTATTTATTTATGAAAGAAAGAAAGCAAAATAAATAAAATAATTAAGGAAAACAAAGATGGTAAATATTAAATTTATAATATCTCGTGCTTTTAATAAAATATTATCCTTTACACGAACACATTTTAAATAAAATTTATGTCAGCGGGGAGATAACACGACGGCGAGAATGACTTACGAAATGAGCAGGAATTTCAATAAATAACTCGTCCGCGATATTAGTCCGGATTTATAACTCTTAATACAGTAAATACAATCAAGTTGATTCGAAACTCTCGAACTAATTAAAACTTATCCGGGGCTCTGCTGCGTCGAAGGCAACATAATAAGTGAGAGAGCCGAACTCCAACAGTTTTAAAATTTCGATTTTAATTTCATTACCGGATTTGAATTTCAAGTGAGCATTCACTCTTTCAGTTTTTAAGTTCAACAGTAATCATTTAATACTTGCGGATGAAAGTTCTTAAAATTCCTTAAACTACTCGCCTTCAATCCCTTCAAAGCTATGTCTTGAATGAAAATTTATATTGTATCAACTCTAAAAGTGAGGAAATTCCAGAATTTTTAAATAATTATCTTTGTACACACATTATTTCAGGAAAGTTAATAATTTTGCTTCATTAAAAATCATCGTTAGAGAATTGGCGACCCTTTCATCATCAGCCTTTATTTATCATGTTCCTAAAGCTTTGATGTTGCTTTTTTTTTAATCAAACGAGACGAATCGTGCCACGTTGAAAAATGACATGGAACGAGCCGGGATCTAATCATGTAAAATTAATTTCGCATTCAACGTGTATTTTTACGTGAAAAGATGTTCGCAATTTCGTCGGCGAGAGTATCGCATATGAATACGCCTAATCACCGGCTTTATGCCAGAGGAATAATTCCGCAGTCGGCAGGAAACTTATATAAGATTACAGGGAGCTTCCGGCTGAAAATCTCTAAAAAGGATGTACGATCTGGGGCCGGATTTTTTCGCCTTTCATGCTCACAACTGATCAAAAAAGTTCGTAACACACATAAGTATAAGAGTGATGAAAATTTAACGAGAAGGAAACGTGCGTTTACCATTTCCTAAATTTGTGATCCGAACAATTTTATTATCACAGGATTAAATTGTGTTAAATGTATATCTTAAATATAATGTAACATTTTGTATATTTTTAAATTTCAAATTAAATGAACAACAAGCAAACAGTTTTACAAAATTGTTAATCGTAAAACGACTCCACTTATTAAACTGACTGAAAATATTGGCTCTGGATAAGATGAAACAAATTGGGATACGGAAATGTAAAGTGCTGAATGAAATTTACTGTAAATAATAAATCAGAAGACTAAGTAATCAAAAATTAATAAAGAAGCCCATAGTGAATAACAGAAGTTGAAAGCTCCTCTTCTTTCCTCACCAACTTCATTCCTACCTGCTTGGAACTACTGATGATTAGTTGAGTAGTTGAAAGGTTAGGTATCCAACCCCCATCGTAAATCAGATCAACAAGCAAACGAAAGAGAGTGTGGCCCTTGTCAAGAATAATGAAATGATTACTACAAATGTCAAGATAAAAATAGAAATTTTTAAGTAAATGGGGATCGTAAAGACGGTAGCGAAGAAACCACTTTGGGCCAACAATGTTAGCATTCCTTCACGGTTAGACTGATTATAGTCAATTTTTAAAAATTACCAAATTTCCTGGAAGCAGTTGCAAAAAACGGGCCCATATAACAGCAGATGTTAAAGAATAACGAAGGAGTAGAAGAAAAAAAATTAATCGGTTAAGTCGTGTTATGAAAATGTCTTTTGAATGAATAAGTCAACAAACAACAAGAGAGCAAGGAATGTTATTCAAGCCAACTAAAAGCATTCATATTGGGACTAAATAAAAATATAAATCTCTCAAGTAGGTTGGGATTCTGAAGAAAGCAGAAAATAATTTAAACCTACAACCATAGCATTCCCAACACAATTAGATTGACTTTTGTCAAGTACTATTAAATCCCCTCTGACTGGTTAGTTATTATTATTATTCAAAAGTAGATAATTAAAAAACGATGAAGAAATCGAAAGCTGTTGTAATTAACTCATCGAATTTCTCAAATTTGGAACGTCCTCTTTTAGTCGATGATGAAAGTTTCTTTGCCACGTTTTTTTTTTTAAGGACACTTGAGTCATAACCTCATTCTTTGTTTATAAATACTTTTAAGTGCCCTAACATTCATACAAATTAAACGAATGAAAATACTTACCCAAGAAAAGTAATTCCCAATTATTTATTCCTCGTAGTTAGGGAAGAACCCCAAGCCGATATAAATAATTATAAACAACCAACATCGAAAACGTCAACAAGTAATGAATCACACATGGAGGTTCAAAACGGCTACTTCCGTCCCACATTTCAATCTAGCATTTACAGTGAAGACTCGTTCCTGATAGTTTTATATTCAAAGGTTACCTCATTCCAAGGAAGTTTGAAATGTCATCTTTCGGCTGATGATGGAAGTTTTCTTGACATAATTTGATTATTAGAACTTCTAGTTTGCAGTTTGCAAATGAAATTAGAAAAGTCTCCAAATTTTCCGATTGTGATTAACGATTTAAGACAATTGAAAAGCGCGGTGGTATGAAGTGTCATCTCTTAGTGAACGTTTGAAATGTTTACTGCGACTTAAATTATATTTCGAAAAAAATGTCATCGAACTTCAAAGTTAATTTTCTCCAACGGAATATCTAAGCGAATTTCTCTAATTTGGAACATCATTTCTAGGCCGACGTTTTGATGGAAGTTTCTTTGCTACAACGGTAATGGATTTAAAGTGCCATCGCTTGACAAATAATACAAAGGAAGAGAAATCAATAAAGAGTGAAAGAGAGAGGGATGTGCAATTCCAGTCAAATAAAACCATGCATATTAATTTTAAATAAATATAGAAAACAGTTTACACTCAAATAGTAACGAAAATTGTGAAAAAATTATCGAATTTGCTTGAATATTATGGGAAACTTTCACGACAATAAAAGTATTCGTAAAGGCATTTGAAGAACTCTTAAAGACGTAGTAGATCAACTTGATCACTTTGTAATAGATAAGAAGATATAAAGAGTGTACAGAGATGCGGATGTGGATTCGGATCACTTTTTAGTAAGAACTATTTTTAAAGATTGTATTTTACATGATAAAAAAATTAAGTAACAATTCCAATCGGTATAATCTTGAACTTTCCAAAAAGAGAAGAGGTAGTACAAAAGTCTCAGGTTTTGATAAAGAAAACATTAGAAGAAGAAAGAAGACCATTGAGTATACAGGCTGTTACAAATTCGAGGCTCACCGTTGGGATCTCGGAAACGGTAAGAGATACGAAGTCGGTTAAATTGGGGCAAAGTTGCGTATTTTGGTGCTGAATAATAATCCGTTCTGAAAACTACTCTGCGATTTGTAGTTCTTGAAATATTTCCAAAAAACAAGAAAACATAATTTTCTTTTTTATTTTTTTCTGAAGTTATTATTGCAGGGATCATAACAAAATTAATACATTCTACATGCACTTTTTTAAGCTCTTTACGATGACATCATTAGATTTTACTTAAAACGTTTCGTCTCGTTCTGACCATCATCAACTTCATTTTTTCTTATGGGCGCTACATTGGGTTTTAACACCAATGAATAGATCTATTTTTTCTGATGCTTTTCCATATATCACACATCCCTACTTAATAATTTGAAACAGCTGGAAATGCAAGAAATTGTTGAAAATAACACTGCAAAGAAAAACATGGTATGCAGTGAAAACAAAAACCAGAAAAGTTTGATATAACTTCGGAGTTTTATTTCGTTTATCACAAAAGTAGATCTTTGAAAAAATTTTAGATATAAAAATGAATTATGTATGTGAATCCAAGAAAGACGTAAATTTTTAAAACGTATTATGCTAACAACAACAATTTAGTAGTAGTAAGAGAAATTTACTTCCAACAATGACGATGACGCAGTTTCGTAATTAAATTATACATTTTTATGATTAAAGCAAGAAAGTATCACAAGAAATTATGTCTTTAAAAATCTCTCATTCCTGTAAATTTAAAAATGTATTGTTCTAACAACAATTTAGTAACAGCAAGAGAAATTTACTTCCAATAATACCTAGAAAGATGCTATCCACACACAACAATGTTATTAAGTTAGATAGAAACCTTGCACGGATATTTTCATAAAATTGTATCGAGATAGCCTTAATGATTATGAGAATTAAGAATTATTAGAAGAGGTAATTAATAGTTATTTATAAAATGTACAAAATAATGAGACTACAAGAAACAATGTCTCCTCGAGCAGTAATATCTTTTAAGATATGAGTTTTCTAAAAACATACATAATTTAATTTGATATTTTCTTGCTTTAATAATAAATAATGTATAATTTAATTACAATATCAACTATTATTTTGTAGTTGTCTTTCTGGATATTGTTAGAAGGAAATTTCGCTCGTTATTACTGAATTGTTGTTGTTAAGACCACAATAACTTTTTTAATTTACGTCATTCTTGGATTCATAACATTCATTTTTAGATCTAAAAATCAGCTTTTGTGATATACGAAATAAAACTCCGAAGGCATATCAAACTTTTTTGGTTTTTGTTTTCACGGCATACCATGTTTTTCTTTGCAGTGTTATTTTCAACAATTTCTTGCTTTTCCAGCTGTTTCAAATGATTAAATAGGGATGTGTGATATATGGAAAAGCATCAGAAAAAATAGATCTATTGAACGGTATTAAAACCAAATGTAGCGCCCATAAGAAAAAATGAAGTTGATGATGGTCAGAACGAGACGAAACGTTTTAAATAAAATCTAATGATATCATCGTAAAGAGCTTAAAAAAGTGCCTGTAGAATGTATTAATTTTGTTATGATCCCTGCAATAATAACTTCAGAAAAAAATAAAAAAGAAAATTACGTTTTCTTGTTTTTTGAAAATATTTCAAAAACTACAAATCGCAGAGGAGTTTTCAGAACGGATTATTATTCAGCACCAAAATACGCAACTTTGCCCCAATTTAACCGACTTCGTATCTCTTACCGTTTCCGAGATTCCAATGGTGAGCCTCGAATTTGTAACAGCCTGTAGATGGGAAGAGTCAAGCGGTATTGAGTGGGGTAAGAATATTAGAAAAGAAAAGAGCAGAAAATAAGAAAAAGATGTGGTTTGATGAAGAATGTAAAAATATTAAATGCGCCCTCTAGATAAAATGAAGAAAAATTCAGAAAAATAAGAAGAAGAATTACACAAGTAAACAGACCAAAAAAAAAACGGAAGTGTTTAGAAGAAAGACACACAACATGGAACTTAATAGAAGACATGGAAGGAAAGATAAAAGGAATACTTTTCTGAATTATTTACAGGAGTATGTGAAGAAAAGGAAGAAATAGAAATAGAAGTTAGTTTGGAAGAAAGAGATAAAGGAAATGAGTAGTAGGCTCAAAACAAAAGGACAGGTGAAAACGGTAATGGTGCAGAAAAGTTTGGAAAGGACATTTAGTTCCAATAGCAAGAGATATGGAAAAGTGAGATTATGCCAGACCGATGGCCCATGTTTTACTTCGACTTCTGTGGAAGAATGGAGACAATAACAAATGCGATAATTATAGAAATATAGCTTTACTTGACGTTGTGTATGAAATTTTGGCCAGTGTCATGAAAGAAGAAAGGTTACTGATAATCGAAGAATCTATCGGTAATATCAGGCAGGCTTTAGAAAAGGGAAGTCGATTGTAGATCATATCCATATCCACACTCTAAGGCAAATACAAGAAACTTGCGCAAAAGTATGTATATTGCAGTGATAATTACCTGAGTATAAGAAAATAAAAAGAAATAATCATCGTAATTAATTATAAAAATCAGAAAAGAGCACCAAGTTCCACGTCGAGTGTACAAGACGATCCATGATGAGCGAAGGACCACCAGAGCGGAGAAAGCACCTCTACGTTTACATAAAAAGGTTCCTTGGAAGAGTATTCAGCATACCAGAGTGAAGAAGACCATCGTCCACAGCTATATGTGTACATCGTAAGCAGAAACCATCACATCGTGCAAATGACTCTTCATTCTACAAACTAAATCACATTAAACACATCGGAATGCAACAAATAACATTCCAATACCACAACAAATATGATCCACTTCATTTGGGTGAACAACGAGAGGGTGGTGCTGATTTCCCTGCAAGCCATCGACGTAGGTGTCGGGTCCACGTGTTCGTATCCAGTTGGACGAGTTCCTGAGGATTTTGTGAACCATCAACGCTTGTGCATGAACAATTACGGTGAACCAGTGCTAGACTTTTCTATTTTGTGTTGTTTTTCGTTTAATTTGTTGAATAATTTGAATTTTCTAAAAACAAGATTATGTCATTTGAAGTTATGTTACATGTTAGGTGTTTATTTAATAAATTACCTTTATTTAGTCACATGAAATGTTACTTACCTGATGAGGAATAATTCACTTAGCCCCGATTTATTCACCTCCAATTAAATTTATCTGGTGATTTATTCCCATAGTAACAATTATGATCACAATAGTTACTATGGGAATTAATCACCAGATAAATTTAATTGGAGGTGAATAAGTCGGGCCTTAATGTTGTAAATGTTGATTTAAACCATATTGTTGTATTTAATGTAAAAATGTGTATATTTTCGAATTTTGTAAACAAATCAACTGTCATTGGCAAAATGCGTTTTGGGTCCGAGATTATTACGAGACTACCGAGCAGGTAAGTTGATGGTTGCCATGGTTACCGTGACTGTCCACAAACCAACGGCTATAAAAGGGCGTGTGCGTCGCTTCAGGAACATTCTTCGTCTAGTTTTCGAACGAGCAACATGTAAATTAAATCCGCGAACTGGAAATTTGAATTTAATGCCGCGAATTTTCGAACTGACTGAAATTAAAATTTTTTTTCGCGACAAATTTGCCTTTGATACTGGAAGTAAATTAAACTGGATTTTTAAGAAATTTTACAATTTATTTTAATAAAGAAAAAAGACTAACAGAAGAGAATTTTCCAACATTCCTTGTACCCTTTAAACCGATCACAAATTCTACAGAAGGAGAAAGAAAAGGGACAAAAAGAAAGACGAAACAAAGTAAGTCAGATTACATCATCATTACACACACACACACACACACTTTTACACTAAACACAAAATCATCGTAGCTGAGGAGGATTATTGTTCAGCATTGAACGCAAGATCTCCTGAATAAGTACGATCTGACCTTTGATACGAAGGTTTGACCATCCACGCACACTAACAAATATTCGGGTATCATAGAGGGATTATTGTTCAGCATTGAACGCAAGATCTGGTGAATACGATCCCATCTGTGATACAGGAGTGTTTGACACAAACACATACACGAACACCCCTACACACACACACACCACTCACACAATTTCATACATCCTTTTCCATTTCCACAATCTGACTGAAAGTGAAGTCCACAAAAATTCATTTCGAAGAATCCACCCTGAAAAGAAGAGCCACACGAAATACAAAACTGTACAGTATGAGCATAAATGTTTGAGGACAAGTTGAATTTCCCGCGTCTCTATCTAGTAATTTTTACTCTTTGTGTGTCCTGAAAAATTAATTTTTGTTCAGTGTCGCCTGTGTAAATTTTGCAGCCGGTTCCAAGAATTTATAAGACAAAATGGGGCGCGTTTGCCTAATGTACCTGTCAATAGTTATTGCCGCTTCTTGTATTTAAAATAAACAAATTACTTGCCTATTTTTTTTGTAACCTATGCATTTGACCAACTTAAGAAAAATATTGGAAGGCGGGAAATTCAACTTGTCCTCAAACATTTATGCTCATACTGTACATTCAACCCACAGAGAAATTTTAAAAGGAAAAATAAAAGTGAAAAGCAAAGGCAAGTACCCCATACACAAATTATTACAACAATTTAAGTAGCGACATCTATCGATCGCTTTTTGACCTGACATTGCAGTAGGATTGACAGCTGTACAGAGCATGCTTATCATATTATCATATGCTTTGACAGCAAGCATGGCCGCCTTGCATGGCATGACTTATTATGTAGCGAACTGGCTTCAATTTGTCAATCCTACTGCAATGTCAGGTCAAAAAGCGATCGAAAGATGTCGCTTCTTAAATTGTTCATTACTTTCACATCGCAATGGCGAATAACCTAGGACAGATCGGTTTGGTTTGCAGTGGAGTTCTCGAGCAACGGTTCTGCTGATGAAGGCCCAATTAGGCCTGAAACAGCTCTACAGAGCATGCTCGAGGAATCCGCTGTAATCAAAATTGATTTGCACAAATTCTTTTTTTAATTCTCATATGCCTTGCATGGGATGACTTATTATGTAGCGAACTGGCTTCAATTTGTCAATCCTACTGCAATGTCAGGTCAAAAAGCGATCGAATGATGTCGTTACTTAAATTGTTCGATATTATTATCATAGCACACACACACAGAAAGAGATAGAAGATATAATTGAACAACTACAGAAAGAGGCCATTTCAATAGATTTAGAAACCAATGAAAAGAAGATAAAGTAAATGTAAATGGAAAAGCTACAAAAGACAAACAGGGTGAAACTAGGTTAAAAGCTTTGGAGCTAGAACTGGTAAATTGCTTTAATTATTGTCTGAGTCCCATGTTTCATGAAAATGCCGGATTTGAAATAGGAATTACAGAGGAAATAGAAAAGGGAAATAAATTTGCCGGAAGATATATTTAATTATTGGAATCTTGATTATTTTTTAAGTAAATACTCATTTTTAGTTTTTTTATTTATTGTGCATAGTACTTTTGAGTCAGGACCCGACTCATCTTCGGTGCTATTAAATCGAGTTCCTTTCATTTGCACGGCGGAGAGTTCTCTCTCGCCGTGCAAGAGGAAGGTCAAAAGTTAGACAGAGATGTCAAGAAGAGAAAGACTTAAAGAAAATTGGACGCAGAAGATGGGAGAAGGCCATCAGAAATAGAAAGGAGCAGAGAAAAAGGAGCTTTCTAAGTTCAAAGACCTGGAGGGTTCTTCCGAAGCTTTGGACCTGTAGACCTGCAGCGTTACAATACTTACACTTACACAGAAATTCTTGTACAGGGGTAATAAGGAAAGCATTATCCATTAGCGTTTTCAATCACAGTGGGATTCAAGCATTACTTCCTTCCAACCACTTGAAGGCCTATGTTTAGTAAAAACAGTAAGAAAATGATGCAGAAAATTTAATAACTGAAAAAAAAAACAATTGCTTATGCAATGTTATGAAAATGTTTTTCAGATACATACTAGGTTGGATAGATACGAGAGAAACAGGGAGACAGAGAAATGAAGAAATCGGAGGGAGAATGGTATCCAGGAAAGGAACTCTGTGATTAATATCAATCGCTATTTACCGCTAAGTGGAAACTATGGAAATAACAATTGGAGACAAATAGTGGTGTAAAAGAAAATTAGGTAAAAGAGAATAAATGGAAAATATTTAAAGAATTAAGAAACAGAGATAATAACAAAACAAAATTAGTCAAAGTCGTTGGAAGTGCTTTCGCCAGATCTAAGAAATAATGCAGTCCATCCGTATTTCAATCGAAGTGCACATTGTATTAAAGCATATTTTACTATTTATTGGAGTCTTGAGTTATCACATAATTTCTTTATATTGAGGAGTCCTTTTTTATTTTTGAGACTGTCCCAGGTAGTCTTCTGATTCTTTCTATCCCAATCATCATCATCTCTCTATTTCCAGGTTCTTATTCTCCTTATAGCCATTGTCATCAATTCGTGTCACTGTGAGCTCATTTAAATTTTGCCCAATCTTCATTCTTCTCAAGTCTTTCTCATTAGGAGTCTCTTAGCATTCATATTATGTTCATTTCTTGTTGATGTTTTCTCCAACTTAATCATCGATGTTGCATCTTTGTAGATATTTTTTGATTCAAATCTTGAATCAATATGTTCACTCTCTACTCTGTAGTCCACAACGTCCATGTACAATAGGAGATAATATATTTTTCTCGATGAGATATTCACAGTCACGTGTATTAAAGCCTTAGGGGAAAGCAGCTTACTCTGTAGGTTGGTAATCGTTAAATCTTTTATTATTCGATTCGTAATGATTCTTGTAAAAGAAATAATGACTAACACAAATTCTTAGTCACTTGCTCCAAAATTTGTTTAAGTATTCCTTATGGTTCCTCATATTCCTCATTTCAGAGCAAATAGGTGATGTTAAAACATGGGACAGTATTTGTTTGGATTTGTAGAAGACATATGAAAGCGAACAGACGATCTCAACCAAAACAAGGCTAATCACGGTCACCAGACTGGATTTGCCGCTCCGGTAATTTCGGAAATGCCGGTCACGCGCAGATAAACGGGGGCTTGTTTACGTTCTTGCAGCGCCGGCTGCAGCGCCACCTGGGGACGCGCGTCCCGTTATCGCTCGTCCATATTTAAAATTCCGCTCGTTTTTTCAGATAACATCCTGCGGGACGTGTATTTGACGTGCACCGCCGGATTTGATTTCGCTTTGTTGTGTTCAGAGCGCCATTGTTCATCCCGTTATCGTTCCGCTCTTAACATACAAGGGAGGGTGGATACGTTAGGGACGCTTCGAAAATTATTTATTTGCCTATGAAGTGGGGAGGATAATTCAAAATTAAATTACTATCAGATTTAGCAGAACACAAATCTATTTATTCAAATAATATAATTTTTATAGTGAAAGAGGAAAAAAATGAACATTGAGTATTTTTTTGGACTGAAAATTTTAGCTTTTTTGGGACGTGATTTATACTTGTGAAATAAATTTTATTTATTAAGCCCTTCCAGTAAAATATTATTAAGGAAAATAAAGGAATTTGTATGCGGCGAAGACGATTTCGTAGAACTTATTTCGGAAGGAAGGTGGCCGCAAATGTATCACAGGGCGCGCGGTAATTGCAGATTTCGCTAACGAGTCGCCGTATATCAAGGGGAGTGGCTGAGCTCTTAACTGCTTTCTCACCCCATTCGAGCCCACTTTTAACCAAGTCCGCACGGGTGCTCCAGAAACCGAGATAATCAAACACAAAAGATCGGCGCATCTAAATCAGAGAAGGCCAGAAACGTGTTACCCAAAAATTCCGATTTGTTTTACGCATTTCGACAATTGACTATAGTCTGCAGGGAACGTTAACTTATATAAAACATACTGTATCTCTATCTTTAACATCAACCAAAACATAAAGTGAATGCAAATAAGATAAAAGATTTATTTACACGTCTCAAAGGAAAGACAAAATTATGCGGAAAATCTTTGTCCAATATGAATTTCAAAAGAATAGAAAGGAGAAATAATATGGGACGCTTAGAAAAACTTGCAAAGAGAAAAAGTCGCGAAAAGCCTAAATAATTTGATGGTCTTCGAAGGGCGTGAGGCTCCTGCTTACTGTCACGCTCTCGTGAAAAGGAGCACGAAGCTTAAAGCCTCTGAACAGTTCCAAGTTACTTTATTACATGTAGAAAGCAAAACGACTAATAAATTCGCCCACAAAATTGAAATTTTATTAATAGCCAACATTTTCATTCAAAATATAACCGTTGTATTCACATCAAATAATCCCAGTTTTATCCTGAGTTTAAATCGTGACCCCTGAAGATTTTAGAATAGGCAACCCATCAATCAAATCAAAAATAACTTCGTGTTTTTATAACGCACTAAAAGCACGGAAGTATAATGTGCTGCCTATTTTATATTTTTAAGCAATAACGATTTACTCCTGTATACCATACAATAGGTTTGTTCGTACAGCAGCTTCTGACTAGTCCGAAACTGTCAGAAGCATGCGCCGATCTAAGTTTCACATTTAATGCAGCTCTTGAAAGCGGTGATTAATTCGACGGGCGAATATATTTGACAATTTCAAACTAGTCAGAAATGCTGTACGAACATGAAGTGTCGTCATAAATGACCATTAAATATCTTATTCTTTTTTTTTTGAAAAATCTTCTAGGCATGTTGGTTCTCAACTTCACAACCATCATCAAAACGATTGAAAACAGTAATATAATTGAAATTAATAATACTGCTACCTACCTGAAGGCTGCAAGTTTAAGGAGGGCAAATTGAGTTCGTCCCACTGCCGGCTAACTCAATGAGATGGGCGAAATCAAACGAAAGAATACAAAAAGGGACACAGTTTAAATCAAAATAAATAGTCACACCGACCTTTGTTTTGAACTTTGAAAACAAATAAAAGAATCAACACGTGCTCGAGTGTCAATATATTTAACTTTAAGCAATCACTATTTAAGATCAAAAATGCGAAATACGGGTTCCGTTTTCCGCTTACATAAATCAAAATAAATTATGTTTAATTAAGTACCCAGACAATAATAAAAGGACATAAAAGTTTGTATCACAAAATCTTCTAAGCGGACACTAAATCGCGCAACTATACACTTTACGTTTCGCAGTCGTTCGACTGCTTCGTCAGAAGTGAAAATTATGTTGTCAAAATAAATAAGGTTGTCAACGGAAACTGAAAAAGTAACTTGATTTTTTTTTATGTATATTATATTTATTTTTTAATCTAAAAATAATTTGAACATTACAAATGTTAAAAAATTGACAGATCTATGTTCTATTTAAGGAATCAAGAAAACTACAAAATGTATCGTTTAAATTTGCAAAATCAGTACGTTTATTAATAGAATTCGACGACATTTTTATTTTACACATTTCAATAAAACGTCTTTTGAAAATATTAGACTCGTAATATAAAATGTTAGTATTTTCAAAATCAAAATTATGGTCATTTTCTAATGAATGTTCTACAAGGAATGTCTACAAGCTTGTAGAACATGTTCTACAACATGTTCTACAAGCTTGTAGAACATGTTCAAAATTATGGTCATTTTCTAATGAATGTTCTACAAGCTTGTAGAACATGTTGTAGAACATGTTCTACAAGCTTGTAGAACATTCATTAGAAAATGACCATAATTTTGATTTTGAAAATACTAACATTTTATATTACGAGTCTAATATTTTCAAAAGACGTTTTATTGAAATGTGTAAAATAAAAATGTCGTCGAATTCTATTAATAAACGTACTGATTTTGCAAATTTAAACGATACATTTTGTAGTTTTCTTGATTCCTTAAATAGAACATAGATCTGTCAATTTTTTAACATTTGTAATGTTCAAATTATTTTTAGATTAAAAAATAAATATAATATACATAAAAAAAAAATCAAGTTACTTTTTCAGTTTCCGTTGACAACCTTATTTATTTTGACAACATAATTTTCACTTCTGACGAAGCAGTCGAACGACTGCGAAACGTAAAGTGTATAGTTGCGCGATTTAGTGTCCGCTTAGAAGATTTTGTGATACAAATTTCATCGGACAAGAACCAACTGTAAATATAAAAGTTTGTGTTTTAAATTCTCAACGTTGTAACAAAGTAATCAAATAATAAAGTAAATCCAACCAGGCGTCGTACCCACAAACGGATGTCACGGGTGAAAATGCCGTTAAAATCATTTTAGTTTTGTCAGTTACCCTGTATGGCGGAATAACATGAACATTCCGTTATTCTGCCATGCGCGTTTCATTTGTGCGCCGTTAAACGATGGCCTGCACTACGCAATACGGAATTGTTGCCGCCTCCCTCTGTCCTGATGTTTGAGATTATGTAAATATGACATGTACTTGGGCGTGGTTCAAAGTGTAACGCATGTGTTCTTTTCTTTTAGGTTTTTTTGTTTGTACTGGTTTTACGTTTTGCTGTTTGTTGCTCTTCCTTCTACCCTTCGATCTATTACGTTTACTACTGTTACGTTTCAATTTTCCCGCCAAGAAAACGCGGAATCGGGACGACACCTAACCCGCCTTACGATACAGTTGGCAAGCTTGTATCCCTCCTTTGCTTTCTCGAAGTTTATTCGTTGGGGTACACCACGTGACAGTCTTCGGATCCGTATCTTAGCAACCACCACCATCTTCAATTTCGCCTCGATCGGCCTCTCTTGTTCGAAGCGTGGTGCAATCCTGACGTGTTTTACGTGCATTGTAAGTTATCGGATTTCTTGCTCCTTGGGAGAAGTAATTCATCAGCGGCTGTGCTCGAACGTTTAGTGACACCATCGAACACACTTGGGGATAATTTTAACCCCAATTCCAAGCCTGGGAACTCATTAACTCTCAGGTAATGTATACTGAGCCTAATGGCGGACGCCATAATGGACGCTAACGAAACTGTTTCCTTTTATATTCAGGTTTTTTTCTTAACCCCGCAAGCTTTCACGCGAGGTTTTCCGTTTGATTTAAATTGGGTTTTGGTGCCACATCGAACTCCCTCTGTGGTCTACCGTGCCGTTCGAGTTAGGCTTCGACCGTGTCGACCCTGTTCTACGAGTAGCGACCACCAGATGGCGCGATGACCGCCAACTTCACAGCATAGGTGACACAGTGACATGACAGCTCGGTCGTAAGTTTATTATTTAAACTTTTCAAATTATCTATCGCTATCCGATTTGCGCATGCATTTTTAAGGGCGAAATACGGCCTTCTTTTTTTGTTTTGCGTATTGTAATAAAGAACCAACCGCCCTATTATTAAATAAGTTCATGTAACGTAAGCTACTGTATTGGCTTTGTGAAACCTTTCAATACTTTGATCGTCGTACGACCTGTTTAATTGTGTTAATTAAATTTAAGTAAACCTTCGCTGTTATGTTTATGTTCACCACCTTGATGTACAGGGTGGATCAATTTCGATGTCTCTTATGGGCATCTCTGTAACTATAAGAAATAGAAAAAAACTAGTGACCAAGTCTCGATCTCTTTTTTAGAGATAAAGTCAATAGACTAAACAAAAATTGGCTATCTTCTTTTGTTTTCGAGTTATAGGTAAAAAATGACATTTTCGATTTTTCGTCAATCGCGCATAGCTCGTTTATTTTTACAGATATTAAAAAACTGTTTTGTCATTATTAGGACACTTTTTTGAATACAATTCAGTGGTGTAGTTGGTTTCGTGATATTGAATAAAATGTTCGAGTTATAACATAAAGTTATATTTTTTTAAATGGAAATCATAGTAGACAATGCCACCGTTAAATAGAGATTTTTTTCTGTTTTCAAAAATATATACTTTGTTGGGTTTATTTGTTACAATTAATAGAATAAAACGCTTCTTTTATTATTTTGGGTGCATTCTATTCTTAGTAGGCTGGTTTCAACAAAGACAGACAATTTTCTTGTTCGTTTTTATTAAATATCAACTCTTGTTCAAATATTTTGACAGTTGCAGCCGCTTAAAGAGAAAGAAAGATAGAATGAGCATCCTCTAAGAGTCACAAGATTACAACAATACCGATACCATGTGGTTTGGGTCAAATTCGAAATTATGTAACTTCATTTAATATTTAAGCTTAAAACGCACTTTCTTCGATCAAATATGCATTTCATGGGATAATGAACTAAATTGTATGTATAAATTAAAAACATCTTAAAAATAAGAAATTATTGCAGAAAAAGTTAAAGAATATTGAAATGTAAGTAGATAATAAACACAACTCTTGAAATATCACAATAAATAACTTAAAACCCAGAAAATAATATCAAAATAAAATCACAATTTAAACACTGTCGCGCTAAAATACGCAGCCAACTCATGTTGTAACCCAACCCAGTTCTATCGGCGCTAGCTTTCTATCTCTTATGTTCATCGCAATACCTCTCATTCTTGTGCTACCTAATCATCAAATCTTTGTTAATATTTAATAAAAACAAAAGAAAATTGTCGGCTTTTGTTGAAACTAGCCTACTAAGAAAAGAATGCACCAAAAATAATAAAAAAGGCGTTTTATTCTATTAACTGTAAGAAATAAACCCAACAAAGTACATATTTTTGAAGACAGAAAAAAAATCTCTATTTAATAATGACATTGCCTACTATGATTTCCATTTAAAAAAATATAACTTTATGCTATAACTCGAAAATTTAATTAAATATCAAAAAACCAACAACATCACTGAATTGTATTCCAAAAAGTGTCCTAATAATGTCAAAACAGTGTTTTAATATCTGCAAAAATAAGCGAGATATGACTGATGGACGAAAAGTCGAAAATCTCAATTCTGACTTATAACTCGAAAACAAAAGAAGATAGCCAATTTTTGTTTATTCTATTGACTTTATCTCTAAAAAAGAAATCGAGACTTGGCCACTAGTTTTTTTCTATCCCTTATAGTTACAGAGATGCCCATAAGAGACATCGAAATTGATCCACCCTGTACAAGTGAGTGTAAAGCCTCTGTTTACTTTTGATTTTTCTGCCCAATTCTGTCGATTCGGGGACGTCGACCAGAATGTTGTTTGCTCAGTTGATTTCCAAGTCCGAACTGGCGCCCTTTAGTTATTTTAACATCTAAGTTACTCACTCCCTCACACTGCAGCTAGCCGAGGGGATCAGCTGGTGAAAGAGACAGCGGAAACTTGTCATCTGTCAAGGTAAATGAGAGGCAAGTCAATTTAAATTATAAATTTGGTAACACTACGAACATCGCATCTGTGGCTACCCAAACCGCAGGTGTTGATGTCGGGGGCCCCCTCCATCTTGAAGTTACCGCAAGGTCAGTGTGACAACGGTTACATTTACCGCCATTACTCCCCCGTCTGTTCGGACTTGAACTTACCCAACCTCTGTTCCTCTGTTGGTGAATTTCGTCGTGAGAGATCGATGGGAATTGCGAAACGGCGCGGCGTCTTGGCTTCAGTGGTCCTCCACCGGATTCCATATTCTACGGACATTGACAACGAAAGCTGCCGTTGGAGGCGTGAGGATGTAATCAAGGTCGGATTATATTGATCTGAATTGTGGTAATCGGTAACACATGCTTTCAAATTCTTCTTTTGTAAATCAAGTAACCGTTTGTTGCCGAGGTTAGTTAATTTTGTTTTGACTTTGTAACGTACCGAGTTTTCGGGTTTAGCTTCTTGACAACCTCGTTGCGTTTTGTTTGCGTTTCTTTATTTTGATTTTTATTTTATAGCGTGCTAATTATTATTATAAATAAACACACTTGTGCCGTATTGGGGAATTTTTATTTTATTATTTTATTAATTTTTATTTATTAAGTTAGGATAGTAAAGATATAAAACAATGTTTATCTTCGCTCGGTGGCCTCGTCCGCGTACAATTACGTTGGAGCTAATTTTGTAAAAATTTAGTTTCGCTCAGCTTAGCTTAGTTTCGCGTTCAGTGGCCGCCCGCCCTAAAGCAGGAGTAAATGTTCGTGTACGTCAGGTCTGGGGAAGTATGTCAGCAAATCGTTACGGGAAATTCACCACTACCAGAAGAAAATCTCTCCAGTACGGCTTCGATGTATCCCAACGAGAGAAGTCACAAATAAAAACCACAGATAAAACCTAAATAACAAAAGAAAACACAAGTTACGACCTGAATTGCGCTCCGAATTTGCCTTCTTAGGGTGCGTCCAAACATGTGACGTATCCACGTATCCGATCATGATCGGAAAATCGGATATGATACGCAAGAATGATGTACCCACACTTAATTGCGTCTATCTCGTATCCGTTTTGTTATGTCCATGTGTGCGTTTACTTTCCGACTTGACGCAACTGTACCGAATGTTCGGTTGCACGTTTGTCACTGTGAAATTAGCTGCTGCTACCTATCCATCCAGTGTTTGATGTTTCGGCGAAATTCCTACTCCAAGTGTGACGTAGTTGTATCGTATCCGCGTTCCAAATGATACAAAGAAACGATACGGGGATGCGTCACGGCAACACGTCCACACTTGGCAGATGATGATACACGATCACGATCGGATACGCGGATACGATACATGTTTAGACGCACCTTTATATGCCGATATCAGGCTTCGAAAAGCACGGAAAAATGTATTGAGTTGCTTAGAGTGCCACAGTCAGAACTTGAACATGCCACATTCCGAACATGAACTTCCGTTCAACATTCAACCAAACATTCCAGTCTGATAAATTCACAAAACTGACTCAAAAGGCCTACAGCAAAACGATATGCACTCTATGCGATTAGCAAGATTACTGGCGCGATGGTACTCGAACACAGTCAGGTGGGGGGGGAGGGTCACCTGATTCATGATAACCAATCACAGACTGTTCCAGTAAATCAATAATTTTGAACGAGAAGATCGTCGACAAGGAGAAATGGCGACGCAAGGGCACCAGGTCTTTTCGGCGGCCATATTGCGTTTTAACGGAAATTTTACATGTAGTGCAATTTTACACTGTAACAATACTCTTTATTATTCACTCTTTTGAATTTTCAATATCGTTGTTAACAGAACGGTCCAGTGGTAAGAGGACCGGCCTTGCAATCGCATGGTCGTCGGTTCGAACCGCACTCGGGATTTTTCTCGGGGGTGGTCGGTATTGACTTCAGGCACCCTTCAGTGTTTGGGGATAAAATTCGACACTGCTTCCCCTTAAACGGCGAAAAGGTTGGAAGTAACAAAGCCATGGAACACTTTACACACACTCAAATACACTCCCGCTCCTGAGGTCCTGACAAGTCTTTGACTTAGGAACCTCGTTGGGCAACCACTACAGATAAAAAAAAACTAATCCTAGATTAAACATAGGACTCTACTCGCTTTAATTTGGGATTAACATTAATCGATGTAGGTGCAACTCAGCTTAACATTCGTTAAGTAACACCTGATTAATGTCACCGTCAACTAGTACCTGTAATAATCTATTCACATTTATTTTTGTATTTAAAGTGTTAAGTAAATGCAATAGAACGCTCATACTTAAGTAATTAATAAATGAGTGCGGTTTCACGTTTGTACTCGTTTGTTTCAAATGAAACAAAATCTCGACAAGTGCAGGCAAAGACCTGTGCTAAAATTTTAATTCTGCCCGTCATAAACTTCGTCATTAATTAGAATTACGAGATGAGCGGAAACAGAATTAGTTGTAGCGGTAATTTCGGGCGGCGGCGGCGGCGGGCAAAGCCGCCATCTCAGCTCTGAATTGATTGAATTAACGAGACTTTCTAAAATGTTAAAAAGTCTTCTGCGCTTCCGGAGATGATCCGATGGGATTTCAATTCAACGTTTTGTAAAATATAATGAAAACAGTAATTCAGGAAATACGAATTTTTGGCATTCATTTAAGCAAAGAGATGAAATCAAATGCAGATAAAGATTAGGTAGTTCTTTGGAGTGCCAGTATTTATCAGTTATAAGTTAAATATATATATACGGAGTCTTCCTCATTGATCAAAACTATAAGTAAATGCCCTCCTCCTCATTAACTGAATCCGAGGTTCTCCTTTTACTTGGCAACTGACCGAAATTTCGTAAGAAGTTCGCCTAATAAGTCTGTATATATGTACTGGGAGTCCCAAGTAATGGATCTTTTAAACTCAGCCGCTAATTTCAAGGGCAATAATAACTGTTGCTGCGAACTTCTCGCGGCAAATATAAATTCCCCGTCGAGTAATAACTGCAAATTACTCGGAATATCTTGTGAGAACATAATCAAGAGAGTCCTAAACTAATCTCGATGGTGAATTAGGTGCGGAGGGGACGCATCCGAGCAGATGAATCATAGCACCCTTCGATGTGTGTTACCCTCTAATTGATCACCGCCTCCCGTGCTCGATTAGTTTTGCCTCTGCCTTCGTCCGTGAACTTCGTGAGTCACTTCTGCTTAGTTTTAATAAGATTAGGGTGTTCGGACTCACGCGTCGGATTTCCATCTTCGAGTTCAGCTAAATATTGCAATGGGGATGATTTCACGTTAGAAGCTCAATAACATAAATGTCAGTAAGGCCAGTTTCATAATGGAACTTAAAGGCGACTTTAAAATTAAAGTCACATTCTGATGTGTAAACAAATGTGTTTCAACATCTAAAAGTGACTTAATACATTATGAAGCTGGTCCTTATACCCTTAAAGTTTTTGTTTTACGCTAAATTTATTGGATATAAGTTTGGATGGTGCAGTTTGCTTAAGAATTAATCTGTTCCCATCTTAATATCAACAATTTAACATTCGTGGCCTTAGGTTAATATGCTCAACTATATTTGTCCTCATCCGGCATTGAGTTATTCCACCATAATCCATTCTAGGTGGTAGTATTCGATAATCCGAGACTGCCTTTATCTCCGGTAATAAACAGTAATACTAACTCGGAACAGAGGCCCTGCAACTCTCAGATGTCGTAAACTGCATTAATTAGAGAAATGTGGAAGCTGTACCAGAGCAAATTGATTATAGCCCTTGATTTATTACTTCAACGACGCAGTAAATTCCTGCGCGCTCTAACATATACCGCGTGATACAAAAAAGAAATCGAACAACTTCTTTTTTTTTAATTCCATCTTCGGATATTAAAACTTCAATAAATATATTGGAAATAATTTCTTTAAGAGACTAGATGGAGGAGGAAGCTCTCCGTTTGATTGATAGCTTCCTCGCTGCGAACAGGCACGAACATGGATTAGAATTAGCGAAGGGATCGATTCATCAACGTGCGCCATGTAGAAGGGTTCGAAATTAAAATCTCGCCAATTTCTCGGGATTACTCGAAAGCAAACCTCGTTAACTAATGGAAAAATTGTTTCGACGTCTCCGGAATCGGCGAGCAAACAACGCTCGCTCACTTCGGACCAGACTGGAGAGTTACTCTTTAAATTAATGCTCAAAGCTTCCTGTGATTATCGAGGAATTTTCTGCGGGATAATTACGTCGGGAAACTATTTCGACGTGAAATAGCTTTAATCTAGAGTTAGCAGAACTACATACATTTTTTTTAAAATCTGCTTTCAAATACAAATTCAACTAATAAATAAATTAGAGGTGGACAAAATTGCAACTGTGTCCTCGATTAACGACAAGCTGTGTTGTAAAAAGGATTTGTTGTGTTACTGCAAAATAATGTTACGCATTTAATTCATAACAAATTATGAATCGAGCCTAAATCACCAAAAAAAAAAGTTTCATAAAATTTTACGATAAACCTCCTAACGCGTGACCAATATCTTTTCTACTCAAGTGACCTATGGAAAAAAATTATGTCTTTGTTTAGTTCATTATTTCATTTGAATTACTTTTATTGCATTCCTATCGTTTTGTATAGGAAAGCAATATAAATATGTAATTCAAGTGGCATTTCAAATAATGAACTAATTAAAGACACGTGATTTTATTTCCATAGGTCACTTGATTAGAAAAGATATTGATCACCTGTTACATCGTGACAGGTTTATCATCGCAATTTGTAGCTCAAGGGCCCAGGGGCTCGATCATAGTCAGCTTTGCTCACAAATTGAACTGGTGATGCCATCTAGTGGGGTATTGCAGTAGCTTTCAGACCTACAAAACCTACGTTAAAGAACGATTTCAGTCAGACAAAAAGTAAGGTTTTAAAATACACGGACTGGGGAAGAATGATTATAGTCAGTACTCGGTTTAGTAGCGGACGAGTGATCTGACCGAGACAGTGGATAGAACGTATTCTATTTTCTATGTCCAAAGTTAAAGGAAAGGGCAAGGGTTTTTACCACATTGTGCTACGCTTCTATTCCATTATCAACATGTGGTTTGATTTCATCTTTGGGTTTGTTCGTTTCTTCTGCACTTTCTACACTTTTAACTCCTTTACTCTACTTTTCTCATTCCTACTGATATTATATTATATACATATCACTCTCTCAGGACCAGTTGGTATAAAAAGTGTAGAAAAGTGCAGAACAAATGAACAGACCTTTTGATAACTCACACGTGCGTATGTGATTCACAATGATTTTCGCTCGTGTTTTTTCGTAGTAAATATGGACAGTGCAGTGACAATTTTTCCTTCACGTGAAGGTGAGGATGGTAGAAGTTCTGAAATCATGAAGATTTTGTGGCCCAATACAAATGCGTTGCTTCGAAATCATCCCAGAACTTCAAAATAGAAAGATTTTGAAAGAGTTTATCGAAATTTGCAACATGAATGACCAAAACAGGTATTCAGCCAGTCTCGTAACTGATCTTCGCGTAATTCAACGACGTAGTCGAAAAGATGTGAAACTCAACAACGTTTCACATTCCTACCTTCTACCTTGTCCAAGTGCTAGAAGATGGTGTGATCAGGGGTGTACAAATTTATCTCTTTACACGGAAACATACAACGGAGAGTAGAGATAGTCAGAGAGGCAGTGACTTTGATTGGAAAACCTCCTGTTGATATACGAGGGAAGCACTCAACGGGACAACACAAACTTTCGGATGGGGCAAAAGAGAAAATTGTCGATTTCATGAAAAGCCTTAAGGGGCGCAAAGAGGCATTGACTTTGACTGGAAAACCTCCTGTTGATATGCGAGGGAAGCACTCAACGGGACAACACAAACTTTCGGATGGGACGAAAGAGAAAATTGTCGATTTCATGAAAAGCCTTAAGGGGCGCAAGTCTCATTACTACCTCAAAGGTCTACCTCCCTGAGGATATGATTTTTTCAAAGTTGCATAAAATGTACAAGGGCAAAAATGCGGGCAATCAACTTTCATAATATAAGTCCTCTCGAAAATGATTTTAACTTTGGATTTGGTTGTCCAAGAAAGGGTACCTGTGGCTTATACGACACTATGGATGCAGAAATCGAGATTCTGAAAATCAAGCTGGTCAAAACTTTCACTGATCAAGTTGTTGCTATCGCGCAAGTCAAAGGTGACTTGAAGAAAAAAGGAAAATCAATTTACAACAAAAAAAGGTAACAGTCTCTGTGAGCTTAAGCGGCAATGCCGAAAGAAAGCAATAAATCCGATACACTCGAAACTGTTACTTACAATGAATTTTCGAAAAAATCTGTCAACCCCAAATATCACAACCAATGACGTCTATATAATTCGGGTGTTTTACAGCTACGACGAGTTCTATCGTCGAGTCTGTTGTCAAGAAAGATATGGATGAGGTTTGTTCAATATTCATATATGTTCAAGTATGGTTCAATTTTTCAACAATATTCTGTCTCCTGAAATCATAGAACTGTACATATTCTGCGACTCCTGTGAAAGGCAAAATAAGAACCTCTCAGTGTTCAGGTTTCTTCATTATATGGTGACTGAAAAGAAAAGATTTGAACAATTAATATTTATTTTCCCCATTCAAGGACATTCCTAATTGAAATGCGATCACGACATGAGCTACGTAAAGCAGAAGGCATACCAGGAATCACAGCAGATTGGCGTGATGTCAGATCAGCAGAGCAAAATCATCCCCTTTTGAAGTTGTTGACTACTGAGAAATGTAATAGCGTTTGATCTTATTTTAACCTCATGTAATTATAAGGAATGAAAGTGCTCTACACCTCTACAGCAGTCAATCGAAAACGCTATTAGAGTTTCAAAACTGGACCTCTCATCTCTCGTCTTTATCAGGCGAATCAAACGAATGTTTCGCTTCAACAAGAAGAACTATCTGTTCTTGTTTCATAAAGAAACCAACTACGGATGCCTCGCAAGTGTTCAAATTCGCAAAAAAGCTTCAAAAAAGAAAAGCATCGCACCATTGACAGCCTTGTCACGCAGCATTCTCATCAAAGCAGCAAAGTACAAAGGTCTTCTTTACTTAAGATAATTCCTGCAAAATCAGGATGCAAGAGAATTTTGTCGGTATCTTACATCAATGGACATTCCTTAGGAGTCGGATGAGAAGTATAGGGACGAACCTCCAAATAATACCCACCTCATTAGGCTGGTGGCCGAGTAGCTCAGCGGTCTAGCCTAGCCGCTCGGTCGGCGTGAGTTCGAATCTCACTATTAGTGGCTAATGGCCGAAAGACAAAAATTGCAACATTGCTACGAAAAGCAAACAAACAACAAACACCTCATTGGGCAAGACGGATCGACCTTTAAAAAAAAAAAATTCAAATGGTTTTTAATTTAGGAACAAAGAATTATTACACAATTTTTAATTGATTTTTTTCATTTCACAACCTGGAATTTAAACGAACAATTTAAAATGCGTTTGCCTCAAAATTTACTTCTCATGACTAAAACCGTTTTTCCCTTGGACCTTTCAGCTGTTTCGCAAAAGTAGCAGCTTTATTCATATCTACTAATAAATGATAAAAGTTTTATCTATTTTTTTAAAATTACTGTTATTATTGGTTTTATGAATTTTGAATATACCTATCTTGATTGTCTTTTAAGAATACTTTGATTTCACGTAATGCTTTTGTCCATCGATTATTTTTATTAATACATGGTGTCCCGCTTCCATTGCACAATACTTTACGAGCGTACCCTTGGATGAAAAACTAGCACAAAATTCCCGATAAATTTTTGTCTACAAATGCATCGCTTCCAAGGTAATCATAAACTTAACAATTAAAAAATAATAAACGAAATTAATTAATGTTTTATGTTAGGTGTTAATAACCATACTTAACCTAAACAACAAAAAATTAAAAACAAAATTAGCCAAATAAACGAAACAGTTAAGCAAAACAGGATTATAAAGTGTCTAAGGACGAAAACAAATTTAATGCTAAACTAATTAACAAAGAAACGTGGTATTAGAAAGGAAAAGGATTTTTGAAACTGTGGAATGCTACGTTAATCAGTGGCGTATCAACGGTGGAGCAGGGAGGGCGCCAAAAACCTGTCTAGGCCAAGTACACATTAAGTTTAACGTCACATAGAACACTCGCATTCTGTAGAATAAAGTAAAGGGGCGCCACACTTTAACAACAAAAATTGAATACCTTTTCTCTTAAATATCAAGCTAATCGAATAAGAACAAATCTTTTTCGTTTAAAAGTGCTACAACTTCAAACTTCTTTTAATCATGTTCGTGGATACGGCGTAACAACCAGTGTTGCCAGGTGTCCACCACAAAAATTCCCTAATAAAATACTTTATACCTTTTCATTGTAAAATTTTCGTTTTAGGGGTTTAAATATAGGCAAAAATATAATCACTACTTTGCGCGTTTTTTTTGTGTTATTGTTTAATTTTTTATAAATTGTCACTTGTCAGCCTTAGCTTGTTACATGTTTTTCACTCCACAGCTATATGCTCGCAAGATCGTACGTTGCAGGCATGTTGTCTGGGAAACGAGTAACCAATAAACCATAACGCCCATAATCCATAACCAACTGAGTGAGAACGAAAAGTGAAAGCGTGATTGGACTGGTTCATCTCCATATTCACGGCTGCAATATTTTAGCTGCTACTTTAAAATCTTTGCTATGATGTATCGATTGAGTGAATGTCCCTCTTTTCTAAAGATATTCCCTGCATCCCTTTTTGTTCGATTTTTCCCTGCAAAACGGGATTTTCCCTGCAACCTAGCAACACTGGTAACAACGTGAAAAATATGTGTTTGAGTGCCTACCTGGGCCCCGAACTAGTTTAGTTTGGTAACATATTTAGTTTCCATAGATTAGAGGACAAAGTGAAAAGCAATACAGACAAAACCAAATGATTACTTTCTTTTCAAACCAAGCTACAAACAGCAGTGTATCTATGAGAAGCAGTTGGAGTCAAGCGTCCGTTTACGGTGTTGTTGGTGATATAGGTCGTATAAATTCTATAACTGGCGATTTTTTCGATTTTGTGTAATTTCTTTTTATATTTATTTTATGAATATTTTGATACGAAAAATAGTGAACGCTGAGATAATTCGTTAATAATGGGAAGGGAATGATGGGAATTTAATTATCAGTAAAATGCTGCAGCGTTAAATATTTTTGAATTCATAAAAAGCGTACCATGCCATGGTCGGTTCAAATTTTTGGTCACACTACACCCCAATATCATCCACCTATACCTTATTTACTGGGTATCTTCGTCGATCTCTAAGGGTAGATCTGCATTTTCGAAGCAGTAGCTTAAAGTATCTTAATTATACGTAGAAACTTGGTAATTAAAAAAAGATTTAATTTTATAGGAGTTCTTTTAACCTTACTTATTGTCTCGGAAAAATTATAATAAAGAAACTTACATAGTTCTCCCTCATAAAGACGAAGTCGTTTCTTATTTCACAAAAGCAGCAAAAAGATTGTTAAAAAATCTTGGTAGTATTTGCTTAGTTAAGTTTTAAAAAAATTAAGTAAGAGAGTAGATACAATTTCATAAAGCTTTCATCTCGGTTGAAACCTGTTCGGCGATAAACAACGAAAAGTTTCAAATTAAGCCCCGACAAATTACATCCGCCATACAAAAAGACCTACTCGAGTATGCAAGAAACGCAGCCGACGAATATTACTCTTTATTAAATATCGCGAGCAAATATTTGCTGCGACTCCGGGATCCTTCCCGTACTTTGACAAACTCCGCTTTAATTGTTCGTAAACAACGAATTTAAAACGCGTTTATTAAAAACTAATTTGTATTCATATGTTGGTGGGCCCGCCCCGCAAACGCATCGCCCGAGGGCGACTTTTATAACTCCTGAGTTCCTCCGGAGGGACTCCGGACTCTGATGGAAATGACTGGGACGTGTTCTCCGGGCAGGTGCTTTTATTTATTTGTCGGTAATATGGTTACTACGTCCGCCCGAATTGACATTTACATTTGCAGTAAATAAATTTAACACGCACGTAAATCTTCCCGAATATGACGGGCAATGTTAACGCCGGTCTACTTTGGGGGGCGGGGGGAGGGGGCGCACATCGTTTATTTATTTCATTTTGTGGTGGCGTTCTCAAAGGCGCTCGTTGTTTTTTTTTTTAATGGCTTGACGGTTTTAATTAAAAGCGCGTATTTTTAACGGCGCGGCGTGCAAGTGCTCTGCGTTCTCATTTACTTTTGGAATAATAATTAACGCACCCGCAAAGAGGAAATATGATGAAAGTTTCTTTTTGACTCTGTATATTAAAAAAATCACTATAACTACACCACAGAAGTACAACTTTACCCGTATTTTTATGATTTTATTCGACTTTTTACAATGTTGTTAAAAGTTATACGTACGTTTTTGTTATCTTTGATGTACATACGTCATTTAATCCCTCAGTATTATCTGTTATTGGTTGTATACTGCTTTCCAAATGTATTAAAGCACTGAAATAAAGTCGTGGTCTTAAGAAATCTTTCAATAAGATACACTTTCGCTCTGTTTTATTGCGAATCGAACGAATTCATTTGGAAGAGAGCGGGAACAAACGGAATTTATTGATATAAACAAAACTTCTAATTTAGAAAATACAATTTATCTTTTTATTACGTGCCGATCGGATCAAACTGAGTTGAGAATACAGTGTCACCTCCGACTGCAAGCAGAAAAGTTGTTTCACGAAAGTTAAAAAGAAATCTGAAATTTTGTTAATCATATGTTACATTTGTATAAAAAAATCAGAGAGTTACTGTATTGTATGCCATGTAGATGTCAGTAGTGTAATCTTTTAAGGAATATGTGATATTCTGAAACCAACAGTAACTAAAATGAACTGCAATAGTTCTCAAGCGGTTTCTAAATCATTACATATCTCTGAGGAGGTTCGATATAAGGAAATACAAGCAACGAATTCGTTAAATCTTTCGTTTTCAAAAATGATTCTTTCTTTGACTAATTCTTGAATCATGATAAAATTGAATTCATCTTTATGCAACTTAACTGATTTATGTTACACTCAGGGGAACGATTTCCATGTGACAATAAAGCTGATTAAAATATACACTTTTTGAAACAGCTGCACAAATTTCAATGGCCTCAAAAGAGGTATAGAAAATTCCCAAAAAAGACGTGGTTCAGAAAAAAGTAGCAAAATTTGAAGTATAAAAATAATAATTTTCAGACTCTAGAAAAGTTCATTCTGAAATGCAATGGAAGCTTATTTACGCTGTGTTCATTTGTTCAACTGCGTGCACTCCACATATTTACTCTTTTTCCACTTTTGTCTCATTCTTACTTGTATTAAAACTTATTCGCTCTCACTCTTTAGAAATACTAAAATTATTGTCCATTCCAAAACTGACAGACCTTCAATTTTACACATCGCATTGGCTTTTGAACATCTCTTTGATTCTTCACCTTTTTCCACTTTTGACGAAAGTCATTGACGTCTGTACTATATTTTTCAATTATCTTTTGATTAAACCCCAATAACACTTGATAGGTGGGAGCTCAGGAAAATTAGACCGATTCAAGTTTTTCAGCACAACATTGAAGTCCTGGTTGGCATGAAACTCCTTCACCAATTTTCCATAGAGGTTACTAGATCTGGCCAAAAAATAGGTACAGCATCATGAGAATTTATAAAAGGAAGCAATCTCGTTCTTAAACATTGTTCTGCATAAAATTGGCCGTTAATGAAACCAATGGTAATGAAAGAATCACATTTTAGACCACAAGTGCAGGTGGTGTGCCAAATCAAAAAATTCTTAAGGTATTAGGCGATAGCAATTTTAGACTTGTGTTTAAACTGTGGGGCAACTTTTCCTTTATGTGATGTAACGTAAAATTGACAACTGAAGACTCATGACGGCGTTTAGGATGTCGTTTAGCTGGTGAGATCTTCAATATCGGTAAAGAAAACTTAAATTGTGGGGCAACATTTTCTGTATATGATGTAATGTAAAATTCTTGAGCTGAGATTTGTTTGCAATCAACCACTCATTAGGTTTCATCATGCAACAATCAAATTTTGTCAAAAAGTTGTAAATTTTCCAGCTCTTCATTTTGTATTTTTTCTTTTTGTTTTGAAATCTCTATCTGGAACTTTTTGTACTTTATATGTCTTTAGGCGCTTCTACTTCAACATAGTGCACATTACGCTTCCTTGTATCCAGTTTAGTGGTCACTGACCGCTCCGATGTGTTGGATTTCTTCTTAAACACTCCTTGATGCGCCCTGTTAACATTATAACACTTTGAAGACCAGAACTAGGCTTTCTTTCCATATTTAATCGTTTGTATAATTTTTCCCACAGTGGAACGTGGAATGACTAATTCCAAATCTATAATTGCCGTGATTCTCATGACCGAAATTCACAACCTGCTACTTTTGTCCTGAACCACATCTTACTTGTAATTTGATTACATAAGAAACTTTTTAAAATATACAAATACCTGATTGCCTCATCGCCAAAAGGTCCAGAAGTTTCTTTTTTTGGATAATATCTATCATTGTTCGTAGTTGATTTTGAACACTATTTAAATTCTTTGAGAAATAAAATTCCAAAGTACATACAGAAATGAATCATTTTTTTTTTTTCATTTTATGGCAATCTTGACTTCATGTGAAGTGAATATTTCATATGTATACACAGTTGGTCTGACTAAGACTAGGTATACGGTTAATTGTGAGTAAATGAAGGAGAGGCTCATTGAAACTTGTGTGGAAATGAAATAGAGATATTATAATGTTGCGTGCGAAGGTAGGAATGCCGCAGCCGGAGCGTGGCCCGCGTTATCAATCGGCAACGTCGATTGATGTAGCTATTTCGTTTACTCATGCGCTTTCTACTATTCTATCCTTCATTTACTCATGATAAACGCATAGCCAGTTGTGGTCAGGCCGACCCAGTATGTTTGTGCCCAAACAGTTTCCGAAATCTTTAAAAAGTCGAAGTAGAAATAATTATGTCACCTGGCGCCTAACCAGAATTAGAAGTACCACAAGTTGCCAGTAAACACACCATGAAATTTTATGAAAATATTATGACTTTGGAATGTTGGTAAAACTCGAATGAATTATTGATAGAGGAATTGTAATTAAATAGTTTTACTTTATGTTGAGAAGTGCCATCAAAAAAGTTATAGGGGGAGAGATTTTTTTACATCTGCTCTTCATATTCTAATTTATTGATCAAAAACCATTTAATTACATTTTTATCTAGCTTCCTGAGCATGTAGAAAGAAATTTTTGCAGCACATTATTCATTGTATAGAAATGTATATTCATTGAAATTCATATGTATTGAAAAATTTGATAGCTTTTAGTTTAAACAGGTTTCTGCAATAGTCATTTCCAAAAATATTAAACTACTTCTGCTTCCTGAAACGTAATTGTTATCAACGAAATGCACTCAAATATTTGTTCTCGAGTATTTGGTGATCAGAATCAGAATCAGATAATTAATTTATTGCCTATTTGATGCAAGAGCATAGGTTAAGTCAAAAGATATACAGTATCCACAACGACAAAATACTACATTAAAAAACACTTTATGTAAAAATAAATACTTAAAAGTACATAAAATAGGGTTAGCTATTTGTACGTAAAAAGTTATTAATGGAATGTCACTTTTCAGTAAAATAGCGCAAAGCATCGTTCTTTTTATAGCATGTATCGTTTTCGAAAGATTGCTGCATAAACTGTCGATGTGGTGCTATAAGGTGTCACCATAAGCACCAAGAAATTTTGTATAATTCAGTACTATGTGCCTATTTGAAGTAAAAGTAATTTCAACTGTTTTACCCTCGTTTAGGAATAATTTATTCGCATGAAACCTTTTCTGCTGGTAGTCAAAATTTTCGTACTGGTAACATCAGCATATAATTAATGTACAGTAACCGAATAGGCAATTAGAAAAATCATTCATAAAAATAATAAACTGTAGGGGTCCTAGGATCGATCCTTGCAGGAAATCTTGAATAGCAAACACGAATATAGGTATCCCCTATATCCGTGTATCCATAAGAATAGGAAATCTAGAATAGCAAACACGGATATAGGTATCCCCTATATCCATGTTTGCTATTCTAGATTTCCTATTTTTATGTTCGACGTATTGTCTTTGGTTGGCAAGATGGGAAGCCATTAAGTTGTAGGCGACACCTAGGAAGTCATAGTATTCTAATTTTTGTAATAATAACACATGGGGATACGATATACTTACTTACATATATCATAGAATATTGCTTTTGTTAGTATGTTATCTTCTCCATATTTTCCATAATAAAGTTCGCACTTTCCATAATAAAGTTACTATGTTATCTTCTCCATATTTTCCATAATAAAGTTCACAAGACAATTATATCATCAAATTGCCTACTTGTAGAATAATTATTTTTTTCAAAACAACTTTGCGATGAATTTTTCAAACATTTTGGAGAATGCAGGATCTTCAGATAATGGTATAAATATAAATATTGATGTGTATGGTCAGTGAATCCACCTTCTCTCGCGTAATGTACAGTCGTGAACAGTTAAAAGTGAACAAAAAGCGATAAAACTGTTAAGGGTTAATTATGTTAATTGTCAAGCGTGCAAGTTGCTAGTACTATGTGTTTTTTTTTTAAATGCCATAAGGGGTGGCTGTGGAAAAGAAAATTCATGTCTTAGCTCCATTCATGTACTTTAAATTGTCAGTTTTGGCTTGTGTTAGATGCTAAGCTACGACATGAGTTTTAATTTTCATGGCCAACCTTTATGGCATTTTTAAAAAAATACATCGTATAAAGTGCCTTTTACTTAATAAGCAACAAATGAAAGTTTGTTAAACTGTAAATGCATTTGTTTTTCTCTTCGTGTCCTTGAAATTGCAACGACAAAAATTGAGCCAAATTCTATTTTAGATCTCTATTCTGTATTGGTACTAAGCAAATTTCCAACGTTCTCTTTTAACTGTTCACGAGTATAGACACATACGAGGTGTGATTGGAAAGTTTTAAGACAGATGGCGCCAATGCTCAACAAGCGGGGCTAGGTTTACCCGCAGGTGTAGAAAGGGGGTCTTGTTTCGTCCTTGAAACATTTTCAAAAGATCACCGCCATATCTTTGTTCAGTAGAAAGAGACATCCTGGTGAGTGAAGACGTGTTTTAGGTTCTTGGCGGATTTTCGATTTAATAAAATGGATGATAAAATGGAGTAACATGTTTGCTTCAAGTTTTGTTTTAAAACCGAGAAATCAGCTTTGGAGACTCATGATCCTTAAAAACAGCTTTCGGGGATAAATGTCTGAGCCGTTTTTATCTGGTTTAACGGATTCAAAGATGGCCGCGAATCAGTCGTCCGGCCGGCCCTCCACTTCAAAAATCAAGGCAATGTTGGTGTTTTTTTTCGAATCCACGGGTATCGTGCCATCATGAGTTTGTCCCTGGGGGCAAACAGTCAACCAACAAAAATGTCATTCAGCGTTTGCGCGAAAATGGCGAGACAAGAATTGGATCCTCCATCACGAGAACGCACCGGTTCATCGTGCGTTCTCAACCACAGAGTTTTTGGACAAATTCAACATTCCTGTGCTTCCACAACCCGCCTATTCCCTCTTGCCGACTTTTACCTGTTTCCTAAATTGAAATTTTCCTTGAAAGAAAAGAGATTTGACTCAATTGAAGGCATCCAGGCAAATACAGAGACGATCCTTAATACCCTTAAGAAAGAAAATTTCCAGGAACGCTTCCAAAAGAGGAAATATCATTGGAGTCGGTGTGTACAATCAGAGGAGGACTACTTTGAAGGAGATCCATCACAATAGCCTCTAAGTACTGCCATTTTTAAATTACGAGACCAGTTTCAAAACTTTCCAATCTCACCTCGTACAAGTTCCCTTTTAACCGTCTAGGAGTATGCATGCATACGTGCAACTTCTGTTTTCAAATGAGCTGTAGCCTAAGGCGAAGAAGATGTTTTAATGCAGCGACCGACGGCTGCAGGACTATCCTTTTTTTACGACTCCTCGCCGACCTTCACCGCATTATGCGACCCGTGAGAATTCAACGTAAAACGGGCCTCTTGCCATATTTCAAGGGTCCGTTAAGAGCAACGTTAAACTTCCGAAGTGAAATACGCGACGCATTAAAAACAGCCGCCAATCGAAGAGAGCGTCGCGGCCACCAGTGAGGACGATGCCTTAAATCAAATACAGGAGGGCCATTTATTTACCATTGTAGGATCGAATTGAATTTGGAAATGATCAATTCATTGCAAAGAATAAAGTCAACTTTCATTGTTTTAATAGAAAACTTGATTGAACTTAAAATATTCCTTGTTTTGACTTTCATTACCATTATTATTATCACTTAAGAAAATTTTCGCTTTAGCACCCGAACCCCAGCATGTAGAATTCCCGAACTTGAGGTACCACAGCACTACCTATACGCCAAAAGAGGTACTCACGTCGTTATTTTGCCCCTGCTAAGAGAATCGGACTTAAAGAAGTTTGGACGGCGCGGCAGGATTATTATTGTTATTATTTAAGTAAATTTTCGCTTTAGCATCCAAACCCTTGCGTGTAGAACTTCTGAACTTCCAGTACCGTAGCGCCGACTATACGCTAAAAGATTTACTCGCGTCGTTATTTTGTCACTGCTAAGAGAATCGGACTTAAAGAAGTTTGAAAGATAGGAAGAATTATTATTATTTACAATGTATTGTTTAGGTAATGAATTTTCTTTAGTTTTGCATAGTAGGTACTTTCGAATCCAGTTCATCCTCAATGCTTTCTTACTGCAATGGGGTAATTATTATAATTTCAATCGTAATTATATTACAGTAAAAACCTAAGTTTTAATTTGAGTTCATTCTATATTATTTTTAAATTCAACTTTCTTCATTCATTCGTTCATCAGAACATAAAGTTGCAGAAGTTTTCACAATTTTGACAACTCTTAAAACTGATTTAATAAAACTTCATAATTCCAGAGAATTGCAACAATTTTGTAAACGAAAGACTAAATACATTAAGTTAGATCAGACTTTTTTACAAATAACACATATTTAGTGGTGAACTAGGAGATAAGGAAACCTCAATTTTTCTCAATGATAGAACAAATTAAGAAAACTTGGGTCATTGTTTAACATTTTTAATTCTCTATAATTTCACACCTAAATTATGGTGGACGTTATGTAAGAAATATTTCCTGATGAACGGCTTTTGCGCGATGGTCTCCACGAAGATAAAAGCTACCATATGGACCAACAAATAGGAGACGAACGTCACGTACAGAACCGCCACCAAGATAACTGCGATGAGCGGTACAACGGCCAGCTCCAATTCATAAATGGTGTTGTAAACGAAGAACACGTTAATACAAATCACTATCACCGCCAACATGATGGATACCGCTTTCAAAATTCTGCAAATTCCGTCAACAATATGGATGCACTGGAATATAAAAGAATGACTCACCTGCCATTGGTAAAATCCCCCATGATTCTGGGGTTGCTCGTGAAGGCGATAGTAGGAATAATCGCGAATGGTAGCTGAAGACTCATGACGGCGTTTAAGATGTCGTTTAGCCTGGTGAGATCTTCGATATCGCTAAAGAAGGCGGTGAGGAAAGTAGGTACTATGGCGATGGTTCTGGTGAAGAGTACACGCTTCCATCGCGCCCATCTTAAATTGAGGAAACCTTCCATTGCGAATTGACCTGAGTAAGTTCCGGTCATCGTCGAGCTTTGTCCGGCAGCCAAAATTCCTACGCCCCAAATATAAAGGGCAGCTGCCCCAAATGTACAGCCCAAGAAAATACCGCCTTTATAAATGTCGGCATCGACGTATTCTTCATTGTTCTGTGAAAAAATTACAATTACATCGGTGGTTTTCAAACTGTTGTGCGATGATTTAAATTTAGTATTTTTCTCAGAATTCTTTTTGATATAAATTTCCTCTCCCCCTTCCAATGAAATGCTAATATCCAAATATCTAAACCTAAGGGACACTCTACTCAAAATTCAAAACAGGCAAAGTTACGCCGCTCACAAAGGCCTCACGTATAGCATCTCGACATTTAAAGACCCTTCCTCCTTCTCGTCGGACGGATCTCACGTCCTTTTATCGAGTTATAATTGCACAAAGTAAGTTTAGTTGCGAACGCAGAACAAGTCGCAATAAACATTCTGGCCTTTGACGCGCCCCAGAACTCAATTAAATTTAAAAGCGATCCGCCACTGAAACGTGAAAATTACTTACGGGAAACACGCCCTCGGCATCGATGTCGTTAGCTTCGCATTGTTCCAGCTGAAAACGGAAACAATTTCCAATCAGGGCGGTGGTAATTTATTCCGACCGCCGAAAACTTACCATCTCTGCGTTGGTTTTGTGATGGAGACCGTAGGCGAAAACCGACACGACGAAGACGTTGATTATAAAGCTGCAGAGGAGGGCTATACTGCTTTCGATGAAATAGTAAAAATTCGCCTCCCGCAGTTTATCCTGGCGTTTTCTGTCGATGTCTCTCGATTTAACGAGGGCTGAATGAAGATAGAGATTGTGGGGCATGATTACAGCCCCAATTATGCCTATGGCTTGAAGAAGTTCTCTGGACTGACAGCCACTGCACCAGGGGAAGAACATTCCCTTTAAGACAGATCCTTGATCCGGAGATGCAACTATATACTCATAACCAAAGGTTATGCCCATTACTGTGATTAAAAATGCAAACAGAAACTCAAGTTTGCGCAGGCCATATTTATCCAAGAATAAGAAAGTAAATGTGTCGATTATAGTGATGAGGCAACCTAACCATAAGGGTATCCTAAAATCAAAAATTTGATTTCAAAACATTTGCTAAGCAATCAACTAATGGAAACTCGTCAAAATCTCAACAAATAGTTATGACTTTGTATTGAGTCAGGTTCCAATTTTGGAATTGGAAGTAAATTTTAGATACTCACACTTTATTTGATAGGAGATAGATTGCTATGCCCGTGCCTATGACTTCTTGCATATCAGATCCAATAACGGCGACTTCCACCATAATCCAAGTCAACAGCCTTGGATATTTCTTGTACTGGCGATAACACATTTCTGCTAGGTGAAGACCAGTCACTACGCCTATTATCAAATTTAATTAAAGAAATCTTGAATCATCTTTAATAAATAGTAAAAAGGAGGAGCAAAACGAAGTCCAAGTTAGGTACCAAAGGAGATTTGGAAATCGATGAAATAATAATAATAAAAAAGGAGGAAAATTGAAAGGACAATGTTTGGAAGAGAATGATCGAAAAGGTGGAATACTGGATCTCTCTGCAAAAAGCTATTCACAGACTTTTTGCAAGAAACAATTTGGCTAATGGACCATAATTTTAAAGTTAGAAAATATTTGCTCAAAATGATTATTCCAAAATGCATATAGAACACCAAAAGAAACTAAGAAATGAAATTTATGAAGAACCACTTTACCTAGTTTTGTTGCAAGACTCTGTGCAACTAAGCCCAATACTGTGGCGCTCAGCAAAATCCATAGAAGTTTATATCCAGCCACCGTTCCCGACTGCAAGTCGCTTTCGATATTTCCGGGATCCAAGTAGGCGATGGACATGAGAAAACCGGGACCAGTGAATGCCCATAACTTGCGAAAGCTGAAGCCCCTCTGCAAAATCAATATAATGCATTCAACAAGGAATCAACTTCGCGAATATATCTCGCAAATATAACTGGCATAAGTGATTGAAGCGTAAGTAGAATATATTTATTAAAAAAAGGATACATACCGTATCTTCATCAGGAATTTGGATTTTATTCTTAGAAAAGTATGTCTCATATTCCTCGTTGGCGTCTACCTCTTCTTCTTTTGTATCTGCCGTCATCGCACTTTTTATTTTAAAATAAATTAAACAAAAACGTCCGCCGGCACGCACCGTTAAATAATGAGGTCCGCTCGGCGACGTTTCAACCTGTACTGGCTTCTTCCATTTAAAAAGACTCTTTATCTTTTCGGAACCAGAAGCCTCTTCTATTACGGTGATTTTTTCCGATAAGGAAACAGGACACGTAAAACTGTTATCAATGCAGCTACCATCGCGGTCGTGGGAATTTTTACCGGAGATTGTTTGTGATTCGAGCACGTACTTTGATAGTGCATCACGTATTTTGAAGATTTCGAGATAATTATGTGGTCGAGATAGTGATCGAACTATTTCATATAGAAAGTTTTCTACGAAATAATCTAACATTAGATGATAATAATTACAACATGAGAGGTTCACTATCCTGGGCACTTGTTTTGAAGGATACTTTCATAATTCATATTTTCATTTTCCGTTATCCTTGTCAATGTCAACCGATTTCTATAACATAACACGAGCAAGACAAAGGAAAAAAACATGTTTGATAAATTGTTTGATTTGTTTGAACCGGTTTGGGACTTCCCCATTTTCAAGAAATAGTCCTTTGAAAATGGAGGAAGCCAAAACCTGTCGCGATAAATAAAACAAGAATGTTCTCAGTACAGAAACCGTAACTGTAAATTTAGAAATCTTAATCTGAATGGAATTTAGGGACCTAATGGGTCGATTCTACTCATATCTGTAAGGAACGTAAAATCCTGTAAGCCTGTAACTCAATTATCCAAAAGTAGAATTCTGAAGTTCTCAGTATGATAGGATTTCTTGTAAGTCTCTAAGATAATATCGTAGAGACTTAGTGTGGTGATAAAGTAACGCACCAAGAGAAAAACATACTTAAAGCGAACTTCAAAATTCCATTTTTGGAAATTGAGTTACAGGTCGATTTTATTTTAAAAAGACATTAGTTAGTTATGTAAATTTAGTGAAACAAAATTTTATTTGTTCAGTTAAAAAATACTTTGAGTTACAGACAAGTGACGTCATCGACATTTTTTTTTAATGACAACCTATTTTTTTGAAAATGTCATTTGAAAGCACCCATTTTTCTGAGTACAAAAATGTTAATGAATCACTAATGCATAAGAAAATTTTGAAGAAAAAAATTATTGAAAAATGGAAATGTGATTTTTAATCTTAATAAAATTTCAACCTAAAATAATACTTTCTTGTAAAAACATAACAAAACTTAATAAAATTACAATAAATGTTGGAAATGTCCTCCACTAACCACTTGACAGTGACCAGGCTCGTGTGTAAACGCTGTTAATTATTTTTGCAATGGTTTCCCGGCTAATGTTATTCAATGTTATTTTAAAAATAAAATCGACCTGTCCGAGCGTTTTTCGAAAAACGCGTTTTTTCACTTGGTGTATTACTTTATCACCACACTGTATATGAACCATTAGTTAGTTTATGTAAATTCATTAAATAAAAGTATTAAATTTGTTCAATAAGTTAAAAAATACTTTGAGTTACAGAAAAGTGCCTGATGTAAATGTGTTTCAATTATTTTATCTGAAACTAGTTTTATATTTTGCTTCAATTTTTACATTTTTTCTTAAAATATCAATTTTTTATTGTACCGGGTGTCCCAACCGTGTGTATTTCTTCTGTGGTGCCTATAGGAATAACAAGTAGAGAAGAAGAGATTAAGAAACAATGTGAACAATAACAGCTGATTAGAATAGTTTCTTTTCATTTCCCCAAAATTGGAAAATATAAAGTTTCCGAGGTATTCTACTTTGACGATTATTATGTTCCAATAAAATATGTCTCTACATTCATTTACATTGTCAAAAAAGATTTCATTTTCTTTTTGTGTCAATAATTTGTCAATTTCATCATCAATGTCACTAACATTTCCCAAGTCTCTTGAATTCTATTGGAAAAATCTATGATCACAGTCAAATTACAAAATATGTGTAAACACAGTTTCTCCAAGTGCCGTAATAGTTTTTTTAATTTGCGAAGCAAATAGTAAACACTTCATAGTACAGTACGCAGTAAAACTCATGACAATATAGAAATATTGTGATACCGAAATTAACCGAAAAATTAATAAAGGTTTCAATTTCGATTGGGGTTACTTCCGGAACATTAATTTAGATTCAAGTTATGATTAAGGTTAGAGAAAATTTTCGGGTTTTAATGGGCTTTGGGATTGTTACGGTTACGGTGTACACACCTGCTTCTTAGATTACTAGGACACAACATTTCAAGTTTCAGTTTTAGCTAATAATAAAGTTTCTTAGTCCTCGTATCCTCCTTTCGTAAGAATCTTTTAAATTATTATCCACTCCTTATCTATTTGTTATCGCAGTAGGCCGTGATTTTAAGCCAGTAAGTTGGCTATCATGCTGAATTAGAGAAATTTTATTTGATGTCATTTTAACATACGTCAAATTGTGACAACTAAAATCAGATTGAGTACCACATTCTCACTATAGTTTATTTTTAAACTAGGAGGAGTAATTTGAATTTTGCCCGCCAATAACTCGCAGTTATTGGCTGTTTGACAACCGGTGTTACACAAGTCTTCAATTTAAACCTAGAATTGAACATCTTTTATAATTCATGTGACAATTTCAGTCAGTTTTAAAAACTTGTAAGCAAATTTGTTGCTAAAACTGATTATTTGAAGGTTGTGTAAACTAAGCAAGCCAAATTAATTTCTGATTTAGTATTACAGTGTCAATCTGCCTACAACAGACCGACAACTGTTACTCCTCCTAGTTTAAAAACAAACTATAGACTTTCACTTCATGGTGCGATAACAAATAGTTAAGGAATGGATTATAGCTGATTTTGCACTTTTATGTAACGCCTTTTGGACATTAGTTTTCATTCTTACTTTCTTTACGTTCATTTTCTTCTTCTGTTTCTCTTTTTGAATATCACGACTTCTTTATTTCTTTCTTTTCTAATACTTCTTCACGTTTAAAAACTATGTTACGACTTAACACAGTTATATGAGGGTGGTTTGAAAAGTCCGTGCAAAGTCAGAGAGATGGCACCACTGGTGCGTATTGAGGTTATTTTCAGTTAATAGCATATCTTGGAAGAACATACCCCAAGTCTCAATCAGATCGTTCTATTTTTCTGTGTTTGGCGTTCGTTTGAATCGAAGAAGTACAGTGATATCCAGAAAATGAACGAAAGAGAATTTCGTGTGTTGATCAAATATAACTTTATGAAAGGCAAATCGCCTCAGCAGACTAAGAAAAAGCTTGATAAACATTATAGTGAATCTGCACCTTCGATTAGAACGGTTTATAAGTGGTTTTAAATTTTCCGAAGTGGCCATATGAGCATAAGAGACGCTGAACGTCCTGGACGCCCTGTTGAGGTCACTACCGCAGAAAACATTCAGAAAATCCATGATATGGTGACGGATGAAAGGAAAGTGAAGGTGCGTGAGATTGCTAATGTGGGCATCTCAAATGAACGGATACATAATATTTTGCAACAACATTTGGGCATGAAAAAGCTATCCGCAAGATGGGTGTCGCGATTACTCACAGTTGACCAGAAACGAAATCGTGTGAGGTGTTCCGAGGACAGATTGCAGCTGTTTCAGCAGAATCCACAGGACTTTAGGCATTGCTTCGTCACTATGGACAAACAATGGGTTGCCAGCGGGGACACTGCACCAAAGAAGGCGAAGGCCGGGAAGGTTATTTTGGAATTCGCAAGGAATAATCCTCATCTATTACGTGGAAACGGATAAAATTATTACGGGTGCATATTATTCATCATTATTGGACCGTTTGAAAACCGAACTGCGAAAGAAACGCCCACGATTGGCCCACAAAAAAGGCCTTTTCATAATAATAATAATTTTTAATAATTTTTTTATATTTTCCTAGATCGTCAATCTGTTCTTCTACCAAAACTTGCTGTGTGCTTTACAAAATTTGTTTGTCATCTTAATTTCATTCCACAATCAATAATATTTGGATAGATACGTTGTTTATCTTGATGACATAGACTTTGTTACAACTATATTGTTTCAGCATCTGAGGCAAAGTACGCCTGTAATTAGATAAGATGAGGATTTTCACTGCCAAATTAAAATCTTATGCAAAAATTAAGTGACTTCTTTATTTGTACCTATGTGGTACTCGAGCAACAAAACTATTATTTCGTAAAAAGCATAACATGCATAACATATTGTAGTGATTTCAATAAATATTGAATTTATTATTAAATTATTTTTTAAAGGCTTATCTCAGGTACTAAATTCTTTTTTTATATTAAGAAAGTCAAATCTTCTTATAATTATTTTTATGTTTGTTGAAAATATTTTATAGTTTTATATAATCGGTTTAAATACTTTGATTACGATCCTTACAAATCGTCGTCTAAGTATTCGTTGACTAAATTAAAATTATGTGTATCTATTTATATAAAATCTATTCAATAGGTTTAAAATACATTGCTTACGATGTATATCGTCTACAGGGTCGCCGAGTGGCTTAGCGGTCTAGCCTAGCCGACTTGGAAAGTCGTGTCGCTCGGCGGCATGGGTTCGAATCCCATCATTAGCCATGGATGTTTGTGCTGTTTAAAGGTTAAGACCCAGCTTAAAACATACTTCGTAATTGTCTGGAATGGCTCACGGCCGTAAGACAAGCGGCATTGCTGCGCAAAGCAAATAGAAAGAAAGAGAAATTGGAAGATATCGTCTACACTTTATTTCTTTTTATTGACACAGGTTTAATTTGGATGTCCATTAATCGTCAAAAGATTAATATTATGTCTTCTATTAAAATTTTCTTTTTTCTACTGACTGTATTTTCCTGGTAGGTACTTCTTTTCCAATATTAAAAATTAATCACAAACTCTTTTAACCGGACACTAAATGGCGCACAAACACTTAACGTTTCGCAGCCGTTCGACAGCTTCGTCAAAAGTGAAAAATATAAACATGACGAAACTGTCGAACGACTGCGAAACGTTAAGTATTTGTGCGCCATTTAGTGTCCGTTTAAAAGAGTTTGTGATACAATTTTCATCGGACAAGAACCAGCTTTAATTATTAAAAATTAACTCAAATAAAATTCTTAAAAGTTTTACTGTTATATTAAATAAAACTTATATAAAAACACGAACTGAAACAATTAAATCTGAGAAATTAGAACTGTTGAATGATATAACGAATGAAATGTTTAATAAATTATAAAAGTCAAAATTGTGTTAAATTGTGAGTAGTGAATTTGTTACGAAGTTATCTTTGTGAAAGACAAAAGTATTCTGAATTTTCTCTTTGCTAAATGTTTATTTTCACCTCGGATAAATATTATTCACCATATCAACGATCATCCCTATAGCAAGCAACACCCTTTCTAAATTTATCATTTACCGTTTTTTCCAAACGTCATAATTTTGACTTCCACATCTGACATATACATCATTTTATATACATAAATTCTATTACAAAATAATATTTTTTATTATAATTTAAACATTTTGTAAGTATAATAATTAATTCTAATTTTACACATCAACATTCAAATTTTAAAAACAATAAATCAAACTTAATTAAAGCAGGTTCTTGTCCGATGAAAATTGTATCACAATAGTATATTATTTTACAAGTTTCACAAGAAGGCTTATTGTAACACGAGTGGGGTTAGGGTACGACGAGCGAAGCGAAGCAAGCTCGGAGTGCCCTAACAGAACGAGTGGTACAATGCCTCTTGTGAAACGTGTAAAATATACTATTTTTTCTACTTTGCGTCACTTATTGAACAAAAATATGAAAAATATTGTTAAAAATCGGATCTCGTTAGTATATGGAGAATTATAGTTGTAATGCGTGGCAACACTGACAACCTTTCGTTTTAAACAAAAATCACATTGACAAGTTATTAATTTTTCTTATCCAGCTTCATTGTGAGTACTCTGTTACATAACAAATAAATAATGAATTATTTTGTAAAATCTATTAAATATTTTCAATTAAAAATTGACTAAAATTTCCCCAAAAACAGTTTCACAATGAGCTTCATTGTGAAACTGTTTTTGGTGTCACAATGAGTTCATTGTGAACGCAAAGTAGAAAAAATCTTTTAAACGGACACTAAACAGCGCACTAACACTTTACGTTCCGCTATCGTTTGATAGCTTCTTCAGAATAAATCAAACATATTCGAAACACAAACATTTGACCTTTATAATTTTATATATATTTTTCTAGAAGTTCTGCGTAGTTTATTTGATTCCATTCCTTGATCTCCTGACCCCTACTTGTCCTTCGTCCCCCAAATACACGATTCGTCCCTTTCTACCGCTCCTGTTAGGTCTCACCGGTCAGCCACTCGCTGTCAAAGGATGTCTCATTTTTTTAAAGCTTGTCCGGTACGTTCTTCAAAGTTTGTTAATTTGACTTATAGGCGTTTGATTTTAAGATCGCAGCGCTACCGTGGATAAATCTGAACCTCTATAAGCTATTCGGAATTTTTGTAATGCACGTGTTTAAGGGCGTACCAATACAAATACACGAGTTGATTTAATGTAAATATCACATATAACACAATCCTGATAAATCATATACTCAGAATCGACGCCAAAGCACGAGATGTTATGTAACATACAAGGGTTTGTTTAGTTGACACCAGGTGGCGAACGCTTAGCTGCAAACTCCAATATTTTTGAAAATTGTAAACTACATTTGCGTTCTGAATTTTGCTTTATTACTCTTTTCTTTATATTCGATTTTGAAATTTACTTATGATATTTTAATATATTTTTATTTTCAAATGATGTGTTTGGTGGTTATGTTTGTGAATGGTTTATGAAGAATGATTTGAAAACTATTAAACTTTTAAAAATTTTGACTCCTCTCCTTGTTGCTCCTTCCTTTATTATTTTTATTCAGGCATGTATAAAACTCAACAGTTTCTGAAATATTTTAATTGTGTCTTTTTACCACCATTTATTGAAAATTAGAACTTCTCTAAAAAATTACGTGGCTTATTTAATTTTTGTTTAATTAGAAAGAATTATTTGAGTTTGAAATACTTCTGCACGTTCATGTCGACGACATCTGTAGACAAAAGAATGTACTCCGCTAAGTGTGAATATAGAAATCGATAAACGTACTGCAAGCAAATACATTACACTCTAATCTATAGATGTCTACAAAATCATCGAACATTTTCAGTATGAAATATTGATCATTTTCAGGACCTTGGTGAAACGTTGTCAATGTTCAATTTCGGAAATGTTTTGTTTAGTTTAATACTAAATAACGTGGGTTCAATTAAAAAAAAACGGTCAAGCAGGCTGTAATTTTTGTAAAAAGTAACAAACATTTATTTTTGCAATGTCTCTTTCGAGTTGGAATGATGTTAGAAGAAGATATTCAAAAACAAACGTTTATTACTAATTTACAAAAATTAAAGCGTGTTATAGCCTACTTGACCGTTTTTTTTTTATTGAACGCAGGATATAAACATACACCGTGTCCACTATAGGAAAAACTTTTTTATTTTTCACTTTTCGAAAAAAATCATTCTTTATAAAAGCGTTTGCTTGTCCCAAAAATTTCAAAAACGTTATAGAAAATATTAAATTTTCGCTAATAACAATAAAACAAAATAAAATCCTGTTAACATTTTTACAAAATATGACGTTAAAAAATATGATGTTAAAAAATTTCGTTAGTAAAATCACGTAAACTGGTTAAGTCAAGTAATATCCACTACTGTCATTAATAATTTAATTAAAATTTCAACTGCATAGAAATGTTAACCGTAGAGCAGTGTATTTTAATTAATTAATTTAAATTTTCCCGATCGGTGGACTGGTTGTTTCGGACCAATTAATTGGCCGGCTAGGTCTCCTGATCTTACACCTATGGACTTCTTTTTTTGGGGCACGTGAAACAGAAAGCGTACGATTTTAATTTTGGAAACAATTTAGAAATTTTAAAACGAAGAATTCGGGATATTATAAGAAAAATTTATATTAGAGTTTTAAGAAAAGTTTACCGGGAATTTAGAAATATAATGGAGAAATGTGTAAAATGTGGATGGTAGTTACGTAGAGTGAGATTTTTTAAAATAAACTCTCTTCAAAAATTAAATTTTAAATTTTTTATTTCTTTTTTCAAATTTTAAGAACCTGGAAGAATTTTAATTAAAAAATGGCTTTGTGAATTAAAACGTGATAAGGTAATCAAATTCATAACACTGCCCGCTCCTAGCTGACGTCATTTTTAATAGAATTTTGATCTTTACCATATTTTGTGAAAGTTAAAAGATAAATTTCCTAACTTTTTCAGTTATTAATGAGAATGTAGTATTTTCTGTAAAATTTCTTGGGTTTCTATTCTATTCCTTTACAAAGAAAAGTGAAAAATTATTTTTTAACATTTGATAATTTTGCTAATTTATTTTTTTCTGAACAGTTTCCCGAGTTAGTAAAAAAGCAAGATGCAACCAAATTAGCATCTATCAACAAACGACTATTGTTTAAAAACATGACCTCATGAAAATGATTTTTGATTAAAATAAAATGATGTTTAAAATAAAACAGATTAGTAATATGTAAGCAATAAAAAAAATAATGATGAAACATATATTTTTTTATTAATAAGCAATTCAAAGCAATAGAAATTCAGATTTTTTATAAAATAATTATTTTTTGCATGAAAACTCGAACTTTACCCTATTCCTAGTTGACAACATTTTATCTTTTAATTATTTTCTTCATCAATCGAATAAAAATTCTTTGACAGCCGATCTAACCGACTAACAATAAGTTGCAGCATTTTTAAAATCCTCTTTTTCTAATAAATCTATGGGATATTCGATTTTCACGGATCAATCGTTTATGCTATAGCAAGTTTCAAAGCTGCAAGAGGCACGTCAGCTGTCTAACTTAATGCAAGTAGCAATTAAGTAATTATCGGATTAACCTTGCAGTAAATACAACGTTCCTTACTTAACGTCCATAAATATTTAAATAAATGGATCAGCTTGTGCAAGTAATTAATTAAAACGAGCAATTTATGCATTACTTTTTAATGACTAGTTCGTATGAAATAATCTGTACTATGTATATTTAAGAAATGTTTAAATTATGAATTAACTTAATTTCTCAAAAACCATCTACGTATATTATTATATACATATTTCCTCTTCAAAATCAATCTACTTTCTTTAAAAAATTTAAAAATAATTCTTCTGGACTTGATGATATACCCTGTTCTCTGTTGCGCAGAACCTTTTATTCATTTTTAACTCCTATCACGAAACTAATTAATCTATCTTTCACAAGAGGAGTATTTCCACAAATGCTGAAAACGGCTGCAGTCCTGTCTGTACATAAAAAAAACTCTGTACATGATATGCAAATTTATCGCCCTATTTCTTTAAATCCCACATTGTATAAGATATTCGAATATGCTATGCTTGACAGACTCTTAGATCATCTAAATAAGCAGTAACTTCAGCATTGGAATAAAGGCGAAAAACCTGTTGGCCTCTTTTGTGACCTAAGTCGAGCTTTCGACTGTGTGAATCATTCTCTATTAGTTTCCAAATTGGAACACTACGGTATTCGCGGCACTGTTTCTGATTGGTTTCTTTCTTATTTGGGCGATCGTAATCAATATGTCAAAGTAAAATTTTTGGCCAATAATATAATTGATGAAGTAACTTCATGCCTTTTACATCGGTTTCCCGCAAGGTTCGATATTGGGTTCGATTTTGTTTCTGCTCTTTATAAATGACATCGTTCTGTTTTTGAATAATACTTTGATCATGTATGCTGACGATACTTCAGCAATTTTTTCTGAAAAGAATTTAGGAGATCTAAGTATAAAAGGTAATTTACTACTTCTTGAACTTAATCAATGGTTTAACTTGAACAAACTATTCATGAACCCAGATAAAACAACTTTCTCCATGTTTCATTTATCTTATAATCAGAACTTACATATCAACCTACATTTGAATGGTCTGAATATAAAACAGCAATCATGTGTAAATTTCCTTGGACTCTCTATCGACGAAAATTTAAATTGGAAATCTCATTGTGTAAAACTTACAAAAAAATTAAATTCTATTTGCTTCCAAATTCGAAATCTTAAATTTATTTTGAGACTTGATTGTCTACTGTCATTTTATTTTGCCCAGGTACATTCTAAATTATTATATGGCATTTGTTTCTGGGGTAATTCGGTATTATCCGCGGATGTATTTCTTGCCTAAAAACGTATTGTAACGATTTTAAGGGTTCTATTAGTTTTTATTTATTTTAAAACAAAACACGAAATAGTTAATAACTAATTTATTTACAAGCAAACTAATTTAACACTAACATTTAACAATAATTTATTTACAGACTTATACGTAATTTATTTCAACAGCCGAGCGAAAGTTTAACAGGCCACTTTTAATTTCGAACTGTCTCACGTTGCATTCTAATCGAACTATCTAACATTGAATGAATCTCCGTTTACCGGCCGCGTGTTTTATAAGCCGAGGTTGTTTATCTCGAACATTCTGGAGGCGGCCCACTGTCTATTCTAGTTTATTCCGCCGTCAAAATTCTCTGGCCCAAGGCGCGTCGACTAGACGGCGTTGACGCGAGAGACAGACGGACGCTGGCTGCTGTCGGCAAATCATTACAGTATTATACTGTAATGATTCGTCGACACCGCCGGCGCCAAATTGTCTCTTGCGTCACTGCCGTCTAGTCGACGCGCCTTAGGCGACAGCCCAGAGAATTCTGACGGCGGAATAAACTAGAATAGACAGTGGGCCGATTCCAGAATGTTCCGAGATAAACAACCCGGCTTATAAAAACACGCGGCCGGTAAATTGAGATTCATTCAACGTTAGATAGTTCGATTAAATGCAACGATTCAGTCTGGAAATTAAAGTGACCTGATAAACTTTCGCTCGGCTGTTGAAAATAAGTACGTATAAGTCTGTAAATAAATTATTGTTAAATGTTAGTGTTAAGTGGTTGCTGTATGTTATTAACTATTTCGTGTTTTGTTTGAAAATAAAAATTAATGAACCTTTAAAATCATTACAATACGTTGTATTGCCAACATTCGATCAATTGAATCTTGCAGACCGTATTTTACATCCTACAAATTACTACCGTTGGCCTCTATGTACATTCTTGAACTTTTAGGGTACGTGCATAATAATCGTAATAATTTCTCAAAAAATTTAGACTTCCATAATTACGATACACGATACCGAAGTAATTACAGAACTCCTTTTGGACGCTCCATTTTATCTAATAAAACCCCGTCTGCTGTTGGTCCGAAATTGTATAACTAACTAGCTTCCCCCGCATTTGAAACATATTGATTCTACTAAAGTTTTCAAATCAAAAATAAAAAAAATTTTAATGCAAAATTGTATTTATTCTATTTCGGAATTTGTTGAATTAATGGCACATATGTGACTTGTCCTATGATATTTGTTCTAATGAGTATGTTTGTTGTCCTTTTCTTTTTTCTTTTTTGTATTTGTATTACTGATGCAGATTTGATTTGACTTGTCCAATTTTACCATTATACTTCCTGGATGGATATATATATTATTATTATATTATTATTACTGATTCTTTCTGTAATTTCACTTATTACGTAAAAGGGCAAATCATAAACCAACCATGTAATGATTTCTTTTTTTAAATTAATTTGTTTTCACCCATTAACCGTTAAATTCGTTAGCAAGTATCCCAACCAAACTGATTCTGCAACTACTTTCGAGGTTATTAGAAAATTGTCTTTAGAGAAGATCATCTTGAAGCTTGCAAATGATTAGGTACTTTTCATTACTACTGTTGTGATGTTTTCTTCTTTCCAAACTCGTGGTCTGCTATGGTTCCACTTGTGAGCTATATTTCCAAGTTTCTTATGAATGTAAGTTGGACTGTGCTTGATTCAACGTTGATTTCATGAACTATAATATTGTAATGATCCGTCGACACCAGCTGGCGTCAGACTGTTTCTTGCGTCACAGCCGTCTAGTCGATGCACCTTAGGCGACAGTCGAGAAAGTGCTGGCGGCAGAATAAACTAGATCAGACAGCCTGTCGCGATGTAGAAATTATGAGAACGACAGCTTCGGTATATAAAATGCATACGGCCGGAAGTGGGACACAATTCGGTAAAAATTCAGCGTTAGACAGTTTCGCATTAAAGTTCGCGGACTTTCGCTTGGCTGTTAAAAATAAAGTTTGTAAATAAATTAGTATTTAATTTAGTGTTAATTAGTTGCTTTTAAGTAAATTAGTTTATTAACTATTTCGTGTTTTGTTTAAAAAGAAAAATTAATAGAACCCGTAAAATCATTACAATATAATATTTTTCTGGAAATTCTTGAAATATTTTTCAAATTGAATGGCCACTAAAAACCATGCTTTAAGATTAAGCACTAAAGCAGTTTGACCAGGTGTTTAATCCAATTGACATAATCCCTTAAGGCGTCTTCCAATTGCACATATGAGCTACTCGGAGCTACTCCGGAGATGATCCAATGCGCTCAAGTTGATCTTTTCTGATTTCCCCCATCCTCTCAAGCACCAACCAAAAGATTAGCGTTTCAAGCCCCAAAAAGTTGGAGCAAATACCTACGGCCAAGAAATAAATAACGCTTTGTAAAAGTTTTGATGAATTTAGTATCCCAGACGAACAATTTGATGTGAATCTTGTGATGTGTGCTTGAAGCTCGCAATTGTAAAGCGGGTACAGTCGTATTACATTAGTAGTCACTCTCCTTTACATAAGCAGTTCCGAATTATTTTAGGAATTTGAAGCTAAGCATTGCTCTTCATGAGAGCACGTCAACGGACGAGAGCATTGCGATTCAAAGTCACTTCATCCTCTCACCCCTTGAAGATCAAATAAACAGAGGCGTTCATCTCTCCTCTTAACGCTAAGTCTTCTTTAAGAACATTTATTTAACGAAATAATAATTTCTAATTCGACAGATTAATATTCTTAACTAATTGTGAAATGCCAACACCTATCCAGCTCCTCAGTGTACCAGTAAGCAATAGTCTCAAGCAACATTCCAGATTTTAAATTTAATTTCGAAGTGTCACAACTTTTTGTAGAAAGGAACCCGATATTCATACATTCATCTTTCGCTTACGGAAACTACCTTTCTGAATCACATTTAGTAATAAGCATACTTATACAGATGAAACCACTCTAACTAGGCACAGAATTTAAATCGTCAAGCACCGGCAGTCGCTTGTATGCTAGCGTTTGGATTACACGCGTTGCGATCACATTACAGTATTTCTCGTTATTTTTGTTTTCATTAGGGTGCTTTACCTTTTATTTCAGTTTTTATGTCATAAGGCTGTTATCGGTTTAGCATTCTTTTTATTTTATTTGTACTTTTTTAGTTTCCCAAGAACAAATTTATTTATTATTCTTATTTTTAATTATCGTATCAACAATGGAAATTTATAATTTACGTGAATATTTACATTTCTTATAAACAATTATTAATATGTTTATACGCAATGTAATTACGTATCAGATTACATGAGATTTTCTCGAGACCGCCGCGCGCCGACTGTTTCGAAAGGATCGCACGCTCACACTAAGACTGGACTGCTTCGTGAGCACTCGGGTGTTCCTACTTAATGTGGCGGAATCTGTATGAATAATCATAGAAGGAAAAGCAAAAGCAAAATTGTAACTGGACTGCAGTCAAAATACAGGATTGTCATCTCCCGACCAATACAAACATTTTTGTTGTAACTTAGTATCCTTTAAGTGTTTTTATTTGTGGTTTGTAAATGTTAGGTCAATAGAGGAAGACTTAGGTTAAGTTTTCTATAAACGTTGCTTTAAGGTAATAATAACTCATCCATATTATAGTTCGTACGTGCGTACGTTGTGGTGCTACAAACAAACATTCTAGAATTTTAGAACAATCGATTGGATCTTCGTTTATTATTTACCTAAAACATTTCATAACAATTTAATCATAATTATAACTAATGTAGTACGTTTATTAAAATTTAAGAAGTACAAATTTAGACGCGTACAAATATCTCGACATTTTCAATTTTCCCTGTTTAAACTTACACCAGTCAAAATGATCAACTCGACCACATACCTGTTGTATATCATCAAATTTCTGAAATATTCATCCATGTGCAACATCAGTCAGATCGAAAATGGTATACTTAGATTTCTTCTTTACGTGTCAAGAGTCGTTTGCAACTTGGTGAACCTATTTTTGATTTATGGTACGTGGATGTACATGATGAAAAAAGGGATGGAAGATATTCATACGTTTTCGTTGGTCTCATTTTTCTTTTGTAAGCGTACGCATCAGCTCACAGGTCACAGAAGACTTCAAAGTAATTGTAGTTGCAGGTATAGTCACTGCATTCCGCTTGAACTATTTTTACGCTTATGGTCATATTTCCGAATATATCATCGAAAACCTGAATGAAATATTCATTTACACCACTAGAACTGGTTTGGAAGAGAAAGATATGAAACACTACGTTTATATCATAAATAAATTTTCGCTGATTTATGTTGTGTATATCTCCAGCTTTGGGGTGTTGTACCATTTCATTCCTGTCATAAATGCTTTCGTTTTTGGAATGAAAAGGTTTGTTTCGTCAAAATATACCTGGTTTTTGTAAAACTATTCCGTTATAGGGAGCTACCCTTGCCGGTTTATTGCCCATATGATTGCGAAGCCTCACCTTACTTTGAACTCACAGTCTTTGAGCAAACACTCTTACAAATTGCGATAGTTATTGGATTTACGATACCTGATTTGTTTTATTGGGGTCTATTGTACTTATTGAGTGGTCAGTTGGAATTACTGGGTAAATTATAATTTATCCAAAGATTCAGATTGTAAATCAGTGCCGGGCACGGTAGGAGAAAGGTACCACCACCCCTTATACTTCTCTGCAAGTATTTTGCGCTTATTCTAGTTTACACTGAAATCGGCACGCCTAGAACCAACAACGCGCAATATAGTATCTCGACGAGTGGCGAATATTTTCGACTGTCACCGATTACAATTGTTGCAGAGTGGAGGGGATGACTCACCAGAACTCCCGTGCCCAGCATTGTTGTAAATCATTTTGAGTCTTTGAATAAATAAATAATTATAACTTTTTTTCAGGATGGGAACTGAAGAATAGCTTGTATACAGTGTTACTTCTGAACGGTTTTGAAAAGAACTTGGTGCTCAACTTCAAGGAGCACTTAAGCGAATCTAGCGGGAGGTAAATAATGTACATTTATTATTACTATGTAAACAAAACTGTATTAAATTTACAGAGAAATTATGAAGGCGTCTTGTGACAACTTTCGTTGTATGTACGACATAATAAACACTGAAGAGTTTACGAAGGACTATATCAAAAAAGTTGGCGAACTCATGGATTTCTACCAGTCGCTTGTAAAATTATGTGACGATGTAAATATGTTATTCTCCCCAATGATTTTCGCTTGGTGCATTCTCACCGTATTCCTTAACATAGTCTGCAGCATTTTGTTCTTAGTGGTAAGACCTAATTTTCACAATCACTATTATTTTTTCTTTACTTTTAATACTTGCTTGTATGAAGACCGCCGACGTAGTCGTGTTGATTAACTGTCTAGTTTACTATTTTTCTTTGGTATTTGCTCTACTCTGTCCATGTCTTCTGGCGGAACTTGTAAAAACAAGAGTAAGTTTCTCAGAGTTGCTTTTGTTCACTAACAACTTAACGGATATTTTACAGAGCGAACAACTACAGGACATCTTGTACGGTATCGAGTGGTACGTATGCCCGCAGAAATTCAAGAAGGTCTTTCTCTTGATGCAACTCAGGTTTAACAAGCCGATTGTATTTACAGTTGGAAATTTTACGGATTTGAATTTATCTGTGTTCGTATGGGTAAGTAAAGAAAAAATTATAAGTTTTACAAACGTAGAATAACTATTACCGAATATCCTTTAACCTTCCTCTACTCGTATAACCCCATTACGTCATTCCAAGAACAGTATTATTCTCTGTTAATGCGACGAATGTAAAATCGGGCCTTAATGTGGAAACGCACTGTATAATCTATTTTAGATCATGAAAACTTCCTATTCATATTTCACTATAATGCGTCAGATCATCGAAATGAAGCATTCGTAATTGGTGTAGTCAATGGAAAGAATATTGCCTTTCTTACCAATAATGGATTTAATTCTTTTATTAATTTTGGGGAACATTAATTATTATGACTCCCAGACGATTTATGAGTGATGTGTATTTAGAGTTATGTTTATATTGCAGTAATTAAAAATTATAATGATCTTGTCAGTTGAAAATATATTTGAAATTTGTAACTGTAAGTTAATTAATTATTCGATTGCTTCTGAAGTTATTCTGTGAACGACGTTTTACTGTAAGGTGTATTTTATAGTACAAATGCAAAGTAAAAAATGTATTGTTCTAATTCTAAAAAGTGTATAAAATATTAAAGATACCTTGTATTTAGTAGTACCTTACCTATTTGATTTATACAAAGTAGTTACAAATTAAAAGATTCCATTGATTGTTTTCTTTCTTATGGTCAGCATTGAACAGAAACAACAAATTGCAAAATACCAATTATTCTTGAAATTCGAAGGCAATTTATTGCGACAATACTGATATTAACAAAGTTAAGAACGTTACAGTTGTAACAGACTTGAATAGGTGAGCAACGAGTGCATGTATACTCATGCTTAAAAATATCCGGATGACCGGGTACCCGAACTTATACGGGTATACGAATTTATGAGGGTACCCGAATAGCTCAAATATACGGGTATGGTTTTCCTACTGCATACCACAAGGTAGCCCTGTGGTCGGCACCCTTACATAACTTTGTAATTAAGCCAACCATCTTTGACGTTCTTTCGTTAACCTTATATGTATTCTTTTCTTTCTTTCGTTTTCAAAGAATGTTCTAATTAACTAGACACTTAAACAACTTACTACAAATAAAAATTATGTTGCTACTGACTGGAACCTAACGTACGAGTATTTTTTTAATTACAAGGCACAAAAGTTTATACTTAGTTAATTTTCAAGGATCATAAATGTTTAATTAAATTACCCCATCACAAAGTTCCAAAACTAATTACAAAAAAACACGAGTCAAAGTCTTATGTTTGTGATAAATTATTCGGCTCTGTTTTAATAATTTATCGAAGAATTTGGTAAAGAGTGAGCAATTATGTTTGAAAATAACGTGGTCTTTCGTTCGTCCACATTCACCCTTATACAAGATAACTATTATTACTCACTGTGAAGGTACTTCAAAGTAACATTCATAACATACCTGCTTACTTAGCAGCATAAGCTAAATTTATTCTGTAAGCACTTTTTGGCTTTGTGTAATGTAATATTCGAACTACAGTCATCGTTTGAAATTTGATATACTCGTGTAGATTTCTCTGTTCATTTCAATTGCGAATCCAACATAGGTTTATATACAGTGATTGGTTGGTAAGATAAGGGAGGAAATATATTGTTTAAGCGCGTTAATGATTGTTACAGTCTTCCTTTGCCATAACAATTGCGGTATAATACATAATATTTATAATTCTCTGACGAAAATCCATTAGAGTGTAGAATTGATTTAATAAAATAAGGAAAAGTGTTAGAGTGCTTTTATTTCTACACAAAATTGAAAATTATTCTGACCAGCATTTTTTGTGTAGAAATAAAAGGACTCTAATACTTTTCCTTATTTTATTACATATTTATAGTTATCATTGGCATGTGCAACTTATCATTTTTTTTTAAATAAGATATTTTGTGCCTTAGATATTTTAACAACTGCCGCTCCTTAATCCTCAAGATACTGGCACTCTTGACGGAACAAATTCCATAGAATTTTGTTTAAATCTTATATTATATTTATCACCCATTATTAACAGTATTATAGTGAAACTGCACTGTGCATCATGTAATTTAAATGCTATTCGAAGTAATCTCTTAAACTCTATTATGTATGTGTTAATCACATCATGCAGCTTGCATGCATATTTATATTTTATGCATAATGAATATGATTCCTACTTCCCCCATCATGATTCAATGAATCGTATAAGAATAATTTCCGATCGCGTGTCGCATTAATCTACTATCATCAGTCAAGATGACTAACTCGACGACATACCTGATGTATGTCAAGAAAATTCTAAAATACTCATCCATGTACAACACTAGACATATCAAAAATGGTCCTATGAGATATCTCTTCTATTCGTTGAGAATATTTTGGAATCTGATCAATCTGCTTTTGATTTATGGTACAGCGATGTACATAGTAAAGACAGGTCTGGAAGACTTCGATGCATTCACATCGGTGGTTTTTTTCTTAAGTAGGAGTTAACCTTAGGAAGATAATTCATTACTTTCAAATTATTTGCAGTTGTAAGTACGCTCAGCGCATTTCGTTTGAACTATTTCTACATTTATGGTCGTGATTCCGAATCTATAGTGAAAGACTTGAGAAAAATATTTGTTTACACCACTAGAACCGGCCTAGAAGAAAAAGACATGAAACACTACGTCTACGTCACAAATAAGTTTCCCTTGATTTATTTAACGTATTTGACAGTCTTCGGAGTAGCATACCATGTTGTTCCTGTCATCGTTGCTTTCGTTTTTAGGCAAGAGAGGTTTGTTTAATTCAAAATATGCTTCGTTATCTGTAAATTTATTGTTGTAGGAAATTAGTAGTGTCAGTTTATTGTCCATATGACTGCAAAATTTCGCCCTATTATGAACTGACCATCTTTTTGCAGACGCTCATGCAATTTGTGGTAGTCATTGCCGTTGGAGTACCAGATTTATTTTTTTGGAGTTTACTGTACTTGTTGAATGGTCAATTTGGGTTGTTGGGTAAATATTTCTTAACTTCTTTAAATCGAATATAGAAAATGTTCACAGATATTTTTTATACTTTTAATTATAACTATTTATGTGCACAGTTTCAAAGTAATGAAATCACAGATAATTTCTGAAAGGTTATTCTTCAATTGTAAATTTTTTACGAACAAATATTTTTCAGGGTGGGAATTGAAAAACAGTCTGTATACAGTTTTACTTCGAAACGGTTTGGAAAAAAACGTGATACTCAAGTTCAGGAAGCACTTGAGTGAATCTAACCAGAAGTATATACAGGCATAATTATAATACGTCTTACATTATACGTTTTATAGAGAAGTTATGATAGCGTCGCCGACCTGTAGTGAGTTTCAATGTGTGTATGATACAGTGAACACCGAAAAATTCACGAGGGACTACATCAAGAAATTCGGCGAGCTCGCTGACTTACATCAATCGCTTATGAACTTCTCTGACGAAGTTAACAAATTATTTTCTCCATTAATTTTTCACTGGTGTATCCAGACCGTACTCTTGAACTTAATCTGCGGCTTTTTGTTCTTGATGGCAAGACTTTTTAGAATGATTATCAGTAGTTTTTGCTTTTAACATTTGCTTGCAGACAGACGATATAGTCGTGATAACCAACATTCTAGGTTACTGTATCGCGTTGGTTTTTGCCTTGCTTTGTCCCTGTGTTCTGGCGGAACTTGTGAAAACAAGAGTGAGTCTTCTACTATCGCTTTTCCTTTTAACAGCTTTGGTGATTTTTGCAGAGCGAGCAATTGCAAGATATTCTATACAGCACCGAGTGGTATATATGCCAGCAAAAATTTAAAAAAGTTTTTCTCTTGATGCAATTCAGTCTTAGCAAGCCAACTACATTCACAGTCGGCAAATTCTCGGATTTACATTTACCTGTGTTTGTATCGGTAAGCAAAAAAAGCTTATATTACATGAAGTCTAAAAAAATCTTTAAGTAAAAATCCTTTCATTCATACATTTGAAAATTACTAAAAAATGAAATCTTGAAAGAAAATAATATAATGTCTGTTTCAGATAATGAAAACTTCATATTCATATTTCGCAATAATGCGACAGATCATCGAAATGAAGCGCACACAGTGAGGAGTCAAATAAAGAAAAACTTTACTTTAGTACAATGTAGCACTCGATCAAATAAATTTCGTAATTAGCTTTAGGGCGATCTGACACGATTCTAAATTTGTTATTAAATTTTGTACAAAAAGTAATTTGGCACTGTCGTCATACAATATTTTGAACTAAAGTGCCAAATTTATTACCAAATTTAGTGTCGTTCAAACCGCCTTATAAGAATAAGTTACATTACTTAAAACAACATAGCAAAGCAATAGTATCACAGAATGCAGTATTTCCCACTTCAAAAATATTTTCTTCAGGATTCAGCACTGAATGAATAAACATGTATTGTGTTTCATAGCGCGATCTAATGAGTCTGGAGTTACAAATTCAGAGAAAAACAATTTCAAGAAGAGACTCCAATTATTTTATTTTTAAAGCTTCAGTAATATGTTCCGGTTCAAAAGAGACCCAGTTGATAGAATTGAAGGAACTAGGAACTCTTTTTCTTCTGAAGAGCTGTCACAAGTCATTTTTAAGGCGGTACATTAACGTAATATTGAAATTATAAAATTAAAAAAAAAACGTTAAATGTTATTATGATCTAGTAATAATTATACACAGATTAGCACTAGCTCACTGAGCACCAGTTCAAGTGACAATGCTTTGCATCAAACACGCCTAAATTTCACCTGGTTTTCTGTTTGCGGTGAAAAATTTAAATAAATGTTGATTCTCAGCAGACAGAGCATATTTTTTTATTTTCAAATTTCAATAAGAAGAGATGTTCTTATCAAGGCACTTTTCGAGATTCTGTGTGTCTTTTGTTTTCGATTGCTTGAAAGTGACAATTCTAGCTTTATTAATGAGGATAAAGGATATAATATTTATACTTCAATGTCAACACGAAATTTATTAAATTATAGCATTTTGGATTCACAGCTCCGGAGCACTCTCAAGCTGAATTGCACCAACATCATTGCCTGCATTCAACCTGGCTGAAAGCTAAATAGCGCTTCCTGTGAGCCACGTCACATGACATCGTATATGTGTTTAAGCCGAAGCTAAACTTCTGCAAAGGGAGAGCGATAAACGTAGCGGCCGCCATATTTTAAATCGCTTTTTAAAAAAAGCTACGTTGTTGTAGCGTTGTTGTTTTAGGTTGTGTCTGAGCATATGATTGCCAGTTGAAGCTAGTTTTCCTATTAACAACTCTTCTTTGTAATAACACAGCTAATTATTTGTATTAGGCTTCTAATTTGTATAGATTAAAAGTGACAAAAATTTTAATTCTTCTTCATTAAGCTTACTTCAAAATCGGAACTAATTTAGAACAACCTGTGCAAATTAGAATTCTAGGACAAATAACGCAGGCTACTGTTTATCTTAAAATGTAAACATGTTAAAGTAACGGAGCAAAATGAAGAAACCGTTCAGCCAGTTCTGAATTAGCTAATACGCTACAAATTAGCAGTCTGCTACGTAGCAATAGAGAAATGTAAGCGCTATCTTTGACGGAACGCAACCATTATTATATAGAATGTTCTTTACTTTAGTTAGAGATCAACTAAAGTTGAAAGAAAAATAAAATGTTTTCCACAATATTTTTTTAATTCAAATCTGCAACAGCATGGAGCATCTCGTTAATTAATGCTCTGAGTGCACTCTAGTGCAGTCAATCGAAAACGGTCTAACTTTGATGTCAGTGTAACTGTAACTGAACATAAGAACTCTAGAATACTGAATCGAAAATCACTTCAAATCTTCGAAAGTTTTCTTTAACTCCGACAGTAGTTAGCTTTAATATTGCGTATCCATTTGGTCAATTATCAAGAGATGTCGCTGGCGTAGTAGCTCCCTAATTGTTTGCTATAGGCGTTTGATTTTAAGATCGCAGCGCTACCGCGGATAAATCTGAACCTGTGTAAGCTATGCGGAATTTTTGTAATGCACGTGTTTAAGTGCGTACCAATACAAATACACAAGTTAATTTAATGTAAATATCACGTATAACACAATTCTGATACATCATACACTCAGGATCGGCGCCAAAACACGAAATGTCGTGTAGCTTACAAGGGTTTGTTTAGTTGACACCAGGTGGCGAGCGCTTAGCTGCAAACTCCTATACGTAAAAATAATTTATTGACTCGGAATTTATTAAAAGTTATAATTTTTATTCAAGATATTTTCTCCACACATCACTACGCTTAATTACGGAGTTATTAAAGAAACCCTTAACGATGATGGACCTTGTCAGTGAAAATTGCATATCAGAAATTACTGATATCTAACGGTTAGGGGTAGTAATTACCACGGGTAACATTTCTCCCCGGATAGCCAACGAGATAGGAACGAATGGACGCTCTAAAAATAGTTTGTTAAATACTCAATAGATGTCAAATGTTTACGCAAATTCGAAAACTAATCATTTGTCACAAACCATTTGCTAATTCCGAAGCTCATTTGGCTTATTTACCGCCACGTGTCTTTTTTAAGTAACAGAGAAATAAGTGTAAAGAGGGGCCAGGATGCGATAATGTGACGTAAGGTTATAATATGCTCTTAATTCTCCTTTTAAACTTTGCATCACATCACTTAGTTATAGAATTTGTTTACATGTTTCTTAAATTTACAGGTTTCGTTTATTACAACAGTAGCGCCACCACGTATTTGGTGAGCTGGCTCCAAACTAACACCGAGTTTGGTTCCAAATTGGGGCGTCCAATTTAACATATTTGATGAGCCTTCTCTTAGCTCTGGTATCTGTGTACTAACTAATCGAAGAGAAATGGATTTACATGGCCTGACATGGCCCGCACGATAGTACATACCCGAGGAAAGCAAAATAGAATAATTATGGACGTTTCAATTTTCATTTTTAAAACTTTTCGTCAAGAACAGATTTTGACTGCCCCAGTGTAGTTTAGTGTAACTATTTCACCCTCGTACACCTCTGAAAAAGTAATTGATTTTAATTAATGTTATAGTTTAGTTAATATACTTGTACGACGCATTCATCATCAGTTGCGTAGCTGTGTGTGAAGGGATTTAAACAAATATACCGATATTTCACAAGGATTATTGATATGTATTTAGAACAATAATACAGAAAGAAACGTGAGATGTACAAGAAACTTCAACTTAAAAGTAGACTACCCGCAGTACAAGATTAATACCACCACATGTGCAACAATAGATGGCGCCACTTCCTGGAGTCACGTTTGCGTCTCTCATGACCGGCTTCAGCACTTTCGCCCAAAGTCACTTTATCATTTTATACAAACGTATCATATTTAATCAATTGTCTTAACAGTGTGTTATTAGTTCAAGGTCAAATTTTAAGACTGATCGATTTTGATTCTCTATGTAACACCAACATTTATTAATTTAACATGAAGACTTCCGCGGCCGTCGTCCAGCAGCAGCAGCAACACCACCAGCAGCAGCAGTAGCAGCCCTGAGGAAGTTCTTCTGCAATGGAGAACGAAACGTCGGCAGTAAAAGAAGTCAACATGACGCGGTTCAAACCGGAAGCCTATTCAAACATCGACATTTATCGCACATTTTTAAAGATGCAAACTTTTGGTTCTCGTCTTCCGTGTGGACTTAACGTGCATTCGAGTAAATTTTTAATTAATTATAAATTGTTGCATAGAATTTTTTTAACGTTTTTCCCATGTTCTGGGAAGTCTCTTCTTTCGTCAGCACTTTTCATCAGTCTATTCAAGGATCATTCTGTGTACACTTTTCTTTCGCTTTCATTTAAACAATTTACTATAAATAAAAATTCTATTATTACTGACTGAAACTTAACGTACTAAAATTTTTTAATTTACAAGGAACAAAAGTTTATAATCAAAGATCCTAAATATTTAATTAAATTACCCCATAAATAAATGACAAAGTTCCAAAACTAGTTTCAAGACAACACGTTAAACTCTTATGTTTGCAATAAATGATTCGGTCTTGTTTTAATAATTTATTGAAAATACGTGTTACAATACATATTATTGATAAATAATAAATTGCGCGGATTGTTAAGTTACACATTGTATTTTACATGTGGTATGTACAACTGATTTTTTTCATATAAAATATTTCGACGTCTTAGATCCTTAAGGTACTGAAACAAATTTCATAGAATTTTGTGTAAATCTTATATTTTATTTATCGCCCATTATTAACAGTAGTGAAACTGCGTTGTTGTCAAATATGTATCGTATAATTTAAATGTCATTCCAAATAATCTTTAAAATTTTTTTGCGTACTACTATTAACCAGGTCATGCAACTTATGTAAATAAATAATCGCTATATTTTATGAATAATGAAATTCATTCCTACTTGTCCCCATCATTTTTCGATCCAATTAATTTTGAAAGCGTTACTTTCGATTGCGCGTCGCAGTAATCTAGTATCTATCATCAGTCAAGATGACTGACTCGACGACATACCTGGTGCAGATCAACAAGATTCTAAAATACTCATCCATGTACAACATTAGACATATCAAGAATAGCTCAATGAGATACCTCCTTTACTTGTCGAGAATATTTTGGAATTTGATCAATCTGTTTTTGATTTATGGTACAGCGGTGTACATAGTAAAGATAGATCTGGAAGATTTTGACACATTCACAACGGTCGCTTTTTTCTTACGTGGGTGTTAACGTTAGTTTAGATTGCAATGGATTCCTTGAGCCTCCTCTGATCAGTTGTTTCGGCCTTATTTGGGGTCTCTTCAGCAGAAGAGCAGCTCCAGACTTCTAGTGCAATCTCACTGACCTCTCGTAGTTATCTCAAAATCGAGCACATTAGTAATTTGTTAGGAAGATAATTTACCACTTTCAAATCATTTGCAGTTGCAGGTTCGCTCAGTGCATTTCGCTTGAACTATTCCTACATTTATGATCAAGACTCCGAATCCATCGTAAAAAACTTGAGGAAAATATTTGTTTACACTACTAGAACTGGCCTAGAAGAAAAAGACATGAAACACTACGTCTATGTCACGAATAAGTTTCCACTGATTTATTTAACGTATTTGACGATCTTCGGAGTTGCATACCACGTTGTTCCTGTCATCGTTGCTTTCATTTCTACGCAAGAGAGGTTTGATCATTCAAACTATGCTTCGTTATCTGTAAATTAATCGTTGCAGGAAATTGCCCATACCGGTTTATTGTCCATATAACTGCAAAATTTCACCTTATTATGAACTGACCATCTTTCTGCAGACACTCATGCAATTAGTGGTAGTCATTGCCATTGGGGTACCAGATTTATTTTTTTGGTGTCTGCTGTACTTGTTGAATGGTCAGTTTGAATTGTTGGGTAAGTATTTCTTAACTTCTTTAAATCGAATATAGAAAATGTTTTTTACACTTTAATTATAACTATTTATGTGCACTGTTTCAAAATAATGAAATCATAGATAATTTCTGAAAGGTTATTCTTCAATTGTAAATTTTTTACGAACAAATATTTTTCAGGGTGGGAATTGAAAAACAGCCTATATACAGTTTTACTTCGAAACGGTTTCGAAAAGAACATGATACTCAATTTCAGGAAGCACTTAAGTGAATCTAACCAGAAGTATATACAGGCATAGTTATAATACGTCCGATATTATACATTTTATAGGGAAATTATGGTAGCGTGGTCGACTTATAGTGATTTTCAATGTGTACGATACCGTGAACACCGAAAAGTTCACGAGGGACTACATCAAGAGATTCAGTGAGCTTCTTGCTTTACACCAATCCCTTACGAACTTCTCTGCCGAAGTTAACAAATTATTTTCTCCGTTAATTTTACATTGGTGTATCCAGACCATACTCTTGAACTTGATCTGCGGCTTTTTGTTCTTGATGGCAAGTCCTTTCAGAATCACTGTTATAAGTAGTTTTTGCTTTTAACGTTTGCTTGCAGACAGACGATATAGTCGTGTTAATCAACGCTGCAAGTTACTGTATCGCTTTAGTTTTTGCCCTTCTTTGTCCCTGCGTTCTGGCGGAACTTGTGAAAACGAGAGTAAGTCTTCTGGCATCGTTTTTCCTTTTAACAATTTCGGTGATTTTTACAGAGTGAACAATTGCAAGATATTCTGTACAATAGCGAATGGTACATATGCCAGCAAAAATTCAAAAAAGTTTTTGTTTTGATGCAACTCAGTCTTAGCAAGCCAATTACGTTTACAGTCGGCAAATTCTCGGGTTTACATTTGCCTGTATTTGTATGGGTAAGCAAAAGAAAATTATGTTACATGATGTCATAAAAGGTCTCTAAGTAGAAATTCTTTCAATTCATGCATTTGAAAGGCCTTAAATAGAAACGAAAGGCTAATAAAATCAAAATTGTTGAAGTTTCTGTATAAGAAATGTAACAACATACACGGATAAAAATTGTGCGGGGTTTAAGGAGTAAGTAGTTAAATGTTTCTACAGAAAAGTTAAATTTGCACCTAATGTAAAAAAAACTATTCCTTTATTTCTTCAAAGTAACTCTTTTCGCTATATACGTATTTAACAATCTGTACAGTAGTTAAAAATTTTAAATATTTTAGCAGAAGTGCTTGATTATATTTTAGCAGAAGTGTTGTTTATATCATAAGACACAAAATGCTTCAGAACTGCTTTAATGTTCAACCGAAGTGTAACAAGTTATTAACATTACATTTTGTATAAACAACTGATCAACTTATTTATGTACGTTGATATGACCACTCGTTGATATGACTACACCGTTCATGCTTGAGTCGCCTGCAGGCTTTCAGATGGCAAATTTTAACAAAATATACGAAACGGACAAGTATTACACTTTTACGTTGTTAAAAATTAATGTAACATATCTGTTTGTTTAAATGTTTCTGAACCGATGAACATGTTTCAGATTTGAGGAGGTGAATATTATTTCAACAACAAAACTGTGTTGAAAAGTTCCAAAATGTTGAAATATTTGTTACTTCAACTCTGCAAAAAAGTGATTGTAAGAAACACATGAATTACAATTAACATGCTTTTATATCTTTTGCAAAGGAAATTTATTTCCTTCTTGGAGTTACTTTTATTCCCTAAAATTTGAACATCATCGTGTTTAACTACTTGGTGTTAAATCTAACTCCGTATTTTTATCTATGTACCCAGTGCGATATAAAAAATAAAAAGAAGCCCAAAATGAATTGTAAAACTTATAAGATAATGTAAAGTTTCACTCTTAATGTATCTGACAAGTTTAGTAGTCATTGACTTGTGAGTCAACAATGATACTCAATCAGAACATAAAGACCGCTTCTTCATATTTTCTTCAACGACTATATAAAAGATTTTGACCGCACATAGGTACAGTGTACACTTTCATTTACTTTAATCACTATCAGTAAACAAAAAAGGAATTAAAGTTATGACATGCTGCTGTGTTATAAACAAGATACACTACATTATCTTTGTACAGAATACTACATTTTTCTCTAATTCTTATTTTTTGTGCACGGCTAATCTCTTATCTCTTTTGGCTTGGATTCCCTCTTCGGCTTATTTAACTTTAGTCTTTCTCTTTTTATTTAAATCTTTATTTTGTTTTAAAATAATTTAAAATCGACAAACTTGCATTCAAATCGTTCTAAATTATTGTAAGTATCGGATTTTAAATTATTAATCTTAGCTTTAATTTTAAATAATCTATAATCAACAAAGTCGCATTCAAATTGTTCTAGATTAATTGTTTTATAATTTACTATCGACAAACTCGCATTCAAATCGACCTAAATTATAAATAATTTTCAAAATAAAATTAATTTCTGTTCAAAAGTAATTAATAAGTAATACCTTTGGGTTATCAGTAGAGAGTCTTGTTTTTAATCAGTTTGATTTATCACGAGCGTACGCTTGGCAAAAGTGGGGTCGTAAGCAGTATACGATGCCATAGGCGAGTCCGACGACGCTGCGAGTGCACGGAGCCGAACAATGCGTTACTGCATCGAAGCTCGCGGAAAAGATATGTCGTCTCCGCTTGGTCGACTAACGCGCATAAAAAAACTGATTTTATTTTAGACTACCTAGTTATCAGGCAAAGCCTCTAAACACTGCACCACTCTGGCCAATTCCTTTCTTCTTCCGTAGTGGTAATTACTATTGTTTCGGTATTGTTCATGTTCTTATTACTTTCACTTCACTACTGTACTGTCTTTTTGTGTTTTGTATTGTAATAAACAGGGCAAGTTACAATCTTATTTTATTGAATATTATTAAATTACAAAACTTAAAATACAAGAATGTGAAAATTAATTCAATAGAGGTCACATTCTAAAAGTGTAAGGCATTTCTTCGACATTCGCCCAGAATGTAAATCATATCAATCAACTCTTCTTTATTAAAATTCATTTTGAAATTTAAGTTTATAATAGGGTAATATTTATGCTGAACGTTCAAACCGAAGCTTTTCGAACATAATTTGTTTCCATGGACTACTATTTTTACAAGAATTGATATTTCTAAATGTTAAGTTAAATAGAAAATATTTACAAATCCTGTAATAATTTTCAAGAAAGTGTTTTAATTAAGTTTTTTTTTGTTAGTTAAGTTTTAGTTTGTTGTTATTGTTGCTGTCATATACGAATATGAATCAAAGAAACTTTAGGTTTTCGTTATTAAATTACAATCATAGCTTCGTTTTTTAAATTTATAATTTTAAAAAATTCCTACATCTAAAGTTTAATAGCCAATCATAAAAAAACTTATGCCGTGAGAAACTTCAACAAAAGGTGTTTAAAATAGTGTGATTACATACAGGGCGTTCCATTTAATTTTTTTTAGAAAAATGGTCTTTTGCGTAATGCATCATCCTGTATAAAGTTTTAAAAGAAATTTCCGATTGTGCATGTCTTTCTATTTCCCAACAGTTAGATAATGTATTTACCAAATTTCAAAATCAGATATTTAAAAATAAATAATTTACAGAGTCACAAATGTTGCCATTTTTTAACGATAAATCATCAATATCTCGAGAACCATAAACTTTAGATCAAAAAAACACTGTATTATTTTCATCCACTAATGACGAGCTATCAAATCGTGCAATAATATATAGGGTGTTCCATTTAAAAAAACACAAGTTAGGGTTGCCACACTCTTACGGGACACGCTGTATTTGTCTAAATAATTTTAGATTGTGCATCTAACCCATATGTATGTTAGTGCGTACACAGATTTTAAAAATATTCAACAATAAAGCCACAATCTTCCGCCCACGCACTGTTGGCCCACCCTGTATATCATGAACGAGCAGAGGTTTTCAAACAGAGAACGATGCGCTCTTGTGGTAGGTCATTTTTTATTTTTGAGCTAAACCATTGATATTTGCAGAATTAATTCTCTTATATGACGAAGAACTTACAATATTAATAAGTAAAATATAATCGATTACGCCCTGTATAAAGCTAAAATTTATTATACATCATCAAAAGGTTTAACCTAAAGCTCAATGTACAGCTGAATTCAAAAAAATCGGGAAATGTCAAAATAAATCGACACGTTTTTTTCAATATTTTCATAGTGTGAAAATGGATTTACTAAAAATTGGTTAGAATTATTTGACGGTATATCAGTTTATAGGTAAATAGGTTAATTTTTTTTAAAGATATGTATGTATTGTCAACTGACAAATGGAACCAAATTTACAACTGGAAAAAAATCATTTCCCGTTTTTTTTGAATTCAGCTATAGATGTTGCAATGTTTCTTACAAATATATTTTTCACAGCGCAATTTTACAAAATGTCAACTTATTGACATAATACACTTTGACATTTTGTAAAACTGCGCTGTGAAAAAAATGTTTGAAAGAAAAATCGCAACGTCTAAATTGAGCTTTAATCGTATCAAATTATGATTCCTCGAATTATTCTACTACAGATACTGCAGGCCTTTTCGGAAACTATGATCGGGTTGCAAATCGGATTTAAATAGTTACCTGATAAGGTTAACCTGTTCTATAATCGAACCGCTCGGGTTTGACAGGGTTTACGAACGCGCGAACGTTTCATTTAATGACCTTGCAAGTGTCAGAAAATAATATAAACAAAAATAATAATATAAATAAGTAAAAATATGTAAATATTTACCTTACATTCTTCTGATCTTTCTTGTTGCACTTGCCGCAATGGCAAAACGTGACAATTTGAGGTTATATTCAACAAACATTCAACAACCCTACTAAATAGCAGGATTATTAAAACGTAAAGCCGGTTGCGAACCTGAAGAGATCCGAGAAATTAACTGTTAATTTTCGAACACAAGTTATTCCATCGGGTTAAATTTCCGAACGGTTCTCTAATAAGACCTAAGAAACCCGATCAAGCTGTTTAAGTTTCCGAAAAGGCCTTATATTTTTTATTGTCTCACTGAATTTACTATGAAATGAAATTTAGAATAATAATATAATATCTGTTTCAGATAATGAAAACTTCATATTCGTACTTTGCAATAATGCGGCAGGTCATCGAAATGAAGCGCTCACAGTGAAGAGTCAAAAGAAACAAAACTTTACTTACTTTAGAACAATGTAGCACTCAAGCAATTAAATTTCATATTTAGCTTTAGGAATAAGTCAGATTACTTAAAACAGCATAGCAAAGAGTTTCGCAAAAGTGTCATTTCAAAAATATTTTCTTGTCGTACAGAGTTCAGGATTTAAATATGTAAGATTGTGTTTCATTTCTGCTTTTAAGGCGGTTTATTAACGTAATATTGAAATTATGAAATTTTAAACCAAACATCAAAAGCTATGAGTGTCGATTATGATCTAATAATTTTTAACAGATAGCACTAGCTCACAGAGCACCAATTCAAGTGACAATGCTTTATATCAAACACGTCTGTATTTTACCTAGTTTTCTACTTGTGGTGAATAAATGTTAATTTCTCATAATTTTTATTTTCAAATGAAGTAAGAAGAGAAGTTCTTATCAAGCACTTTTCAAAATTCTTTGAGTCTTATGACGTCTTATTTTATTTTATTTTTTTTTAATCTGTGGTGGTTGCTCAACTGGGTCCTAAGTTATAGACTTGTCAGGACCTCAGGAGCTAATGAAACAAAAACTGCAGAATGTAACATGGACAGCAAGAAATTTATTAAATTTTAGCATTTTCGATTCACACCTCTGAAGCACTCTCAGGCTAAGTTGCACCAACAACTTTGGTACATAATATTTTCTTTACTTTCGTTTGAGATTAACTAACCCAGCCTTTAGTTTAGTTAGTAAACGCAGACTACATTTGAAAGGAAAATAAAACTTCAGGGATTTTCTACCGAATTTTCTACGAATTAACTATTCTTAACTAACTACATCCAACCACAGGCAACTTTCAATTTCTACCGACCAACTAGTAACTACGCCAAACAATGACGTCAGAGTTAACCACATTCTGTCAAATTGAACTACTGATGTCCTGCGTTAGGTAAAATCGTGGTTAATATTATATCTCTTGAATTGAAATGTTTTTGTTAATAGGCGCATGTACTGATGCAGTGGAGGTACGAGAAGGATGAAATCACCAATTGAAATACGTTTTAAAAGTCCTACATTTTGGAAAGAATATCGTTTTTGCCAATTTACAGCAATAAATTAAAAGACCGCAATCCTTTAAAAAAAATCACTCAAATGCTAAATACAATCCGAAAATACGTATTAGGTTGTTCGGGAAAAAATGACGTATTCTTCTTAATGCAGAATATTTATATACATAAGTATATAAATTTTGATTAAACTATTTATATAATCACCATTTGCATCAGTGACTTTTGCCATTTTTCTGCTAGCAGTTGTATTCCACGATGATATCACCCAATTTTTCTGGAATAAAAAAATTCTAGACATAATACGACATTTTTTTCCGAACGACCTAATATAATTTTGTTTATATGTAATATTGTTTATTAAATTTACTAAAGTACACATAATGTATTTTTTCTTATATTTACAGATGTTTATGTTAAAATGTCTTGTTTCTCTGGAATGTGTATAACATAGCTTAGTTGATTTTTGCAGAGCGAACAATTGCAAGACATCTTGTATAGTACCGAGTGGTACATACATAATACATATGCCAACAAAAAAGTTCAAGAAGATCTTTCTCATGGCGCAAGTCAAACTCAGAAATCCGGTCACATTTACAGTCGGCAAGTTCGCGGATTTAAATGTGATGGTTTTCGTATGGGTAAGCAAAAGTCTGTAAGTTTTGGATTCATGCTCATAATAATCCCCATTACAGATAACGAAAACTTCATTCTCTTACTTCACAGTAATGCGTTGCATCGTCGAAATGAAGCAATCGCTTTGAGTACTAATAAGAACAAAAACGGTAGTTATTATAAATTACAATCACTTTATCTTGCACAGCCGACAATTCGCATAAGTTGTATGTACCAATACGTTGTAATAAATACTATTAGATACTATTTTTTATTTTGGTTCACTTTAAAATATTATATTAATTTATATTAATTAATTACAATCTGAGCTCGAAAAGTATTTTAAATTTGTTAGTGAGTTAAAGAAATGCAAAAAGTCCTCTTGTTTTACTTTAATAAAGTGCTGCTGTAGTAATCGTCTGAAGTAAATCTTTATGAAACAGAAGCACCGAAAAGAACACCTGCTGTGAAGAAGTTCTTCTGTAAGGAAGCGCTCTTAATTTATCTTATTTTATGTGCAAGAAATTTAAAAGACCAAGATATCATCTCTTTTTTTATTACTACCTTTTCATTTTTCTCCTCTAATCCTTTCGGCTTTGATTTTATACCTTTCTTCAACTGAACAATAAAATCCAGAATCTTTTCTGCTAACTTTGGTGCTTTCATATTTGTTTCAACAAACCATTTAAATGTGCCGTTGCTATATCGTGTTCTTCATCAACTTACATTGTGAATCAAGAATGATAATCAGCAGACTGAGTTGAAACGAATCACTAGTGAGAAAGTTTCTTCTTTCTACTGCAAACAATTCCTAAGTCGCTCGACCTAAGTTACGTTTGATAAGAATAATGAGGCTTTTAAATTCTTTCCCTGTAGCCTCACACCACTCACTGCTTCTCCGCTCACAGTAGCTGTTACCTCATCCAATTCTCCGTAGGGTTTCGGGGAAAACACGAGTCCTCATTTATCTTGTTTGTAAATCTCTGATACTCCCCATTGTAATACGAAATGATATAGGATTTCCATGGAATCTATTAAATATTCTGAACTGTGGTTTTTTGGGAGCGTATTTGTATTTTTTCCAACATGCCCTGTTGTTTGTGAAGAAAATGGAGATAAAAGGAATGTAAACATGTCCCTTTTCCCTCAATTTTCCATGACCAATGCTTGAAGAATAAACAAACTGTCCAAAGGAGAATCTAATTGTCATCCCGTTAAATTACGTTGGGAACAGAAAAATTACACAAGAGATATTTTGATAAAAAAATGTTGTCTTCGAGATTAAAATTATCCAATTTAAGAGACCACATGATAATATTTTATTTTTACTATAAAATTTGGTATACATACAGTGTGTGGCATTTAACCGGGTTTCTTCATTTACGCAATTCCTATTGAAAATATGAAAAAATGTTTTATACAAAAGTATCATCCTTTCAAGCTCCGCATAATTTAAAATTATTTTCGAATATAAAGGATGTCTCAGTTTGGCTGTACGATGTGTTACTTCGTTATTTTAAATGGAACACCCTATATTTTATAACGAATTTGAGCTTATCAGGTTATTTTAGAGTAAGTATGATAAAAGTTCCCTATACCTAAGTCCTATAGTTTTTAAGATATTAGGCTTTGTTTACGGTTTTTGGAAAATACGGATATAACTTTGATAATTAATATCTCAAAAACGAAGAATGTTAGAAAGCAGATATTGTGGTGTTGTTGCGAGCTAAGTGGAAGGTATCTACCGCAGTAACAAAATTTACTTTTCATTAAACAGGGATTCAGTAAAGCTATTTCCATTTCGACAACAGTTGAAAGGCAATAACTTTTGTTTTTTAAATGGAACGGTGTCATTTTTATATCGTTGTTAGATGCTCCATAAAAGTATCTTTCAATTAACTATACACTTCCCTATAGCAATTACTGACGGTTCAGATATTTAACATTATTTCATAATTTCTACATTTTACATTTTAATTAAAAGCAGGAGTGAGTATTTTTATTCAAACATAATACTTGGTTTGAATTAAATGTCAATTTGCTAAGTTTTTAAGTCCTGGTCGTATAAAATATTGTTAAATACATGATTATTTAATTCCATTGTTAAGGCTTGTGATAGGTTAAACAGTAACGAGAGAAATAATTTTGATTGATGTTTTTAAGTATTGTTAAGTTTCCTCAAGTGATATTGCTTAATCACACGATTAACTTGATTGTGTGGTTAACTACGTTTCATACAATTGGACCTAAGACTTCTTGTACTTCAGTTTAACTTTTTGTTTATGTCAAATAATAAAGTGCGCTCTAAATATTATTGAAGAAATATTTATTAATCATATTTGAAGAATACAAGAACTAACAAAATTAAACACTGGTCTCCCAAAATAAAAACGAAACTTTTGAAAACTGTAGGAACAACAAAATAATTCTAAGATGTCTTGTAATTTTACAATAAGTGTTCAAAATGTATGCATTTAATATAACAGAGATTAATATACTTAGAAAATTGACGATTTATTCAAAGTTTGGGTAAATACTCACTCTTGATTTTAATTAATATGTTAAAATGCAGAAATTATGAAATAACGTTAAATATCTCCTGAACCGTCAGTAATTGGTATAGGGAAGTGTATAGCTAATTGAAAGATACTTTTATGGAGCATCTAACAACGATATAAAAATGACACCGTTTCATTTAAAAAACAAAAGTTATTGCCTTTCAATTGTTGTCGAAATGGAAATAGTTTTACTGAATCCTTGTTTAATGAAAAGTAAATTTTGTTACTGCGGTAAGTACCTTCCACTTAGTTCGCAACAGCACCACAATATCTGCTTTTTAACATTCTTCGTTTTTGAGATATTAGTTATCACATTTATATCCGTATTTTCCAAAAACCGTAAACAAAGCCTAATATCTTAAAAACTATAGGACTTAGATATAGGGAACCCTTATCAAACTTACCCTAAAATAACCTGACAAGCTCAAATTCGTTATAAAATATAGAGTGTTCCATTTAAAATAACGAAGTAACACATCGTACAGCCAAACTGGGACAACCTGTATATTCGAAAATAATTTTAAATTATGCGGAGCTTGAAAGGATGATACTTTTGTATAAAACATTTTTTCATATTTTCAATAGGAACGGCGTAAATGAAGAAACCCGGTTAAATGCCACACACTGTATATTTTAACACGAATTGATTATATTATTTTTCAAATTATCTTAAAACTAGTATTACGTATTGTAGTGTTGCTTTTCTTTGCAGATGTGGTAAGTATTGATATTGCCTATTTTCTCTTTTATATTAATCTTTGCACCACATCCACTACACAATTACGTAGTCTAGTAGTCTGATATGAATTCTATTTTATAACGTCAAAGTGACAGTACAGGGTGGGAACTCTCAATGTCAATTGCAATCCAGTTATTTATTATAATTTTGAAGAAAATTCTTTTGAAGATAAATTGGTGAGTAATTTAATTGTTTAATTTTGTAATGTATGTCAAAAATTCTAAAGAAACACAGGTAATTTCTTATTTGCCAAGTGTTGCTACCTGTTACGCCCAATCGCGAAACAAACGATAAAATTCCTATGATACTTTAGAATTTTGTAACGTTTGTTGGAAACAGCATACGATGAATAAATTTCTGGACATAGGTAAATATCACTCCAGCATGTTCTGCTCAGCTTCTAAAGTAATCTCACATTTAGAGATAGTGTGTAAATACAAGAAAGGTATAGTGATAGTTTTAAGAACTGTACAATGTATAGCGAATGCCAAAAGTATTAAAGTACCAAAATTGAGCTGTAGTCTTTTGATGTAATAAGGTTCAGTTTCGCACAGTTTTATTGGTTTTTGGTCGATTACTTTTGGCAAGCAGAATACTGTAAGTACACAAAACGATTTGTTCAAGGTTATTGGGAAGGTACTACAATAACACAATAATAAATATTTGTATGTGTTAACAGTTTGCCCAAGCATATTACTTTAAATGTCACACTTATCTGCACCTGCACACCGTTGTACGGGAAATGAGTAGTACGAGGTGTGACGTGTGACTATAAAATAACGAGACTATTGCTGCAAGACATTTTATTTTGAGTTTATACATTTTTACAACTAAAAATGAGCATAACTTCTCACCTTCAATATACACCCTTCCCCTATCCCTACAACGCTCCATGCGAATTTTCCATTGTTCGAAACAGTGCTGGAAGTCTTCTTCTGTGAGCTCCTTCATGAGGCGTGCCGCTATTTCTTTCACAGCTTCAACGGACTGAAATCTTGTCCCTTTTAATGCAGATTTGACCTTGGGAAACAGATAAAAGTCGCATGGTGCAAGGTCAGGAGAATAAGGCGGATGGTCTAACATGGGGATGTTGTACTTGGCTAGAAACGTCTTGTCAGACAATGCAGAATGATCCGGTGCGTTGTCTTGATGGAGAACCCATGACCTGTTCTTCCACAATTCGGGTATAAAAGATAAGTTTCAGTAACACTTTTTCCAAGTTTCATGTGAGATTTCACGACGATTCGTTGCTCTATTATTACACTTATCATTTTTCCTGCAAAATAAAACAAACGAAGGCCATGGCCAGGCTAATTTGTTTACAGACACGGGAGGTGTTGCATTCGAAAGAGAAAGCTTCACGCTATACAACTGCTGGCCGTTCGCGTTTGGCGCATGCGTACTTCTTCTGTGGAAGCATTAGTCTCGTTATTTTATAGCCACACCTCGTATATGATGATTAACAACTGTTCCACTTCGATTTTCATTTATTTGCACTCTTTCAAGTATGAACATAAGTAAACTCCCCAATCGCAAGACTAGGACTACACAATTTTTTAAATTATTTATTGCTTACATTTTTTTCTATTTTTAGTTCTATATACTTTAGTTAGACAGCATGTTGTTTTTGATCATGGCTTACTTCAAAAGATCCCGTGAAACCTGCTAAACTATAAGATTCGAATATTTTTCCCTTTCGATTTAAAATAACTTTTTTTATATATTTCTGTTCCAGGAATGTGGAACATGAATTTGAATAGTATTAATGATTTATTACAAATAGGTATGATTTGATTAAACATTCACACAAACGTAAATTTTAATGAACCGCCTCTTCAGGAGCAGCAAACTTAACTAATCAACTGAAATATAACTGGTAAATAATTTCTCAATTTCCATGAAGGAAAAAGAAAAGTTATAGAACTGTAAATATTTTATTGGACTACTCCTTGAATAAACGGAGTCTTTTAATAATTTATTCAAATAAGTTATAGATGAACTTGGTGAAAGGTCAGCAAAAGATTAATGTAATGTCTCATTCATCTTAAGGTATGTCCACACTGAATGATAGTCACCGAATGAAAGTTTCCACAATTGTCTAATACAGTGTTGGAATACTACAGTATGAGATTTAAAAAAATATTTCTGGAAAACAAAGAAAATATGTTTGATTAATATTTAAACCCAATTTTTCAATTTTTAGTTAACTCAATGGTAGTCTAATAATATAATTAAGTAATCCTAGTAAACAAGTTAACCATTTAGTTAAGTGGAGAAGTGTTTCTTCAACATTTGATTAAAGTGTCAAAATTTTACGAAACATTCTAGTTTTGTCATAAAATACAGAACATAATTTAAAAAAAATTCAAAAAACAAAGTTTCTTTAGAAAGATCGAGAACTTCAGAATTCCACTTTTTAATAATTGAGTTACAGATTTTCGGTTGCTACAGATATAAGCAGAATTGATCCATAAATTAAAGAGACATTGGGGTCTATTCTGCATCGAAGACGTTAAATTTAAAGGGTTGTTAAATTTCGTTACCGTAGTAACTGCCAATCACAAGACTCTATTTTGAATTTTAACGTACCATTAAAGTTTAACAATCGGTTAATAGGGAGTTCTTGCAATACGTTAAAATACGTAAATAAAGTACTCAGCTTTACGTTTACCGTACGTAAATTTTAACGGAACGTAAAGCTGAGTACACACTGGAGGAACACACAGGAACTTTTTGTTGATGGTTGTTGTTAAATGTTTCAAAAAGTTTTTAACTTTCGTCAACTTATAGAAACATTTTGTCCACACTAAAGGTAGCAAAATAGAGAAACATCTGAATTTTGTTTCTGCTCCATTGTTGTAAATTGTTGCACGTAACAGTCTGTACACACACACAAGAAACAAGTTAATATGGTTGAGAGTCGTGACTGAAGAAGACGTACTTCTCGCTTCTGCAGCTTATATTATTATTAGCTATAAAAAAAACTAACGAAAACGAAGAGTTTGAGTGCGTCCAAGCCTCCAAGAGCGAGTTGATTGTGGCGGCTTATCACTTATAAATGTTTTACAAGGGATGATTTACTAACAGATGGTCATCTTAGAAATTTTATATGTTTGTCCAATTCAACATAAAATATTCCCTAAGTAGTATCGATCCTTACTTTGCTAGACATTTTAAAGCAAATGATTCTTTAAAAGTTCAAGCACAATATGGTGTTGATTGCTACAAGCCGTTACCAAAACTGGTGATAAGGTGTCACCAGTTTTGAAGGAACTTCCTTTTTTGGTCCTGCATGTTGCTGCTTGTTTCCCATTTTACTTTGATATTTACCGCTCCGAATGGAAACACGCAACAAACAGTAACTTTTGTTACTGGAAGCAGAAACATGAAGAAACTTAAAGAAACTTTCGGAAACTACCGGTAACTTTTTCTTTCAAGGAACATGGAACAGAAACTAAAAGTTCCCGATTGTTCCTCCAGTGTGTACTTAGCTTAATCGCAAAAAGTCTCTAATAAGTTATAGAATAGCTCCTGTTGTACTGTACTTAATAACCTCCAAAATTAATGTTCTTCAAGAAGCTTTTTTTGTAATTTTAAAAATTCTCTTTTCATAATATGTACCTAAAAAGGTTAAACACTTTCTTATCATCAAAGCTTAACTTAAGATAAAATGGGATCTTCGAACAATATTTCGATTTCGTTGCTATAATTTTGGTGAAGCTAGCCATCTAAAGAAAAATTCTTGTAAGCGTTGAGCAATTTCTTCTTCTTCTTCTTCTTCTTCTTCTTCTTCTTCTTCTTCTTCTTCTTCTTCTTCTACTTCTTCTTCTTCAGATATATTTATGTAATTAATGCTTACTTTCTTAATCACTTTCCTGTTGATATGTTTTCAATATCACTAAATACGTTTACTCGCAATCTATTTTTAACTATTTTATAAACTTTTTACCTAATATAATAATATTGATTTAATTCAGACCTAAATAATTCTGTGATAGAGACAGATTGTGTGATAATTACTATCTATGACCTGCAGTTTAACAAACAACATTTAAATGACCGTAACCGGTATTCAAAGTTTACAGAAAATTTAATTGCAATCAAATTTTAATGACGTTGTTAATTTGACAGTTCGCAATGTATTTCTTATGGCAACTTAATCGTGATTAGTTTAATTCGAAATTAAATATTTGATTTGCTTTCTGTAAACCCACCCTAAGTGTTTCATTTTCCCGGAATTAATAATATCATTTAAAGAATGAACAATTTTACGAATTAATTACATAAAATCAATACTAACTGTGGGCGACGATTTTCATAACAGTAGATATAGATTTCTTCTCATCTTTTTTAAGTAATTGACGATAATTCATTGGGTCATTGAGGAACTGCAGTGCTTTTCTTAAAACTAGTCAGAACAATACTTGCTAATCTGAAACTACATGATAAATTCAACTACGTAAACAAAATTTATAGAAAACTCGAAAAATATGTCAATAAAGCTTCCAAACAAAATTCGGAAAGTTTTTCTCCACCCTGTACACTCGTGAATTAATTCTCTGCTCATTTTTAACTTTTCCTTTAGTATGCACGTGTGCGCGAGCAATTTATATTTTTTCTATAGTTGTTTTCATAAGAGAAGAGCTCTGCGTCATAAATAAAATGCGTCTGGTGTTGCATCATCAGACTTAAGAATCATAACTTCGTCCTTTTTTCTCATTCACCGTTAACAATAATAATTGTCGGTTGTAACTTCGGCGATTGATTATGCAGAGCTCAAGTTCCGTGATTTTCATATTAAACAAGAAATTACTACTATTATTGTCCAGTTGTATTCATGTCCATGAGCGTTCAGGATTGTGACGTAACACATAGGTACATAAATATGAGTCAAGTTTTAGCTTTTTTATCGTCGGAAGCAAAAATATCGGAAAAGTTCGATTGGTTAAGTAAGCTTTTAATGATGAAATTTTCCTGGAAAATTATAAGCACTTTGGACTAAATGTCGGTATGACCATCCGAGTAATTAAAAAGAATTAAATTGAAAGAACTATAGGTTTAGGGCACCCAAGTTACAATAAATGAAAATATGTATGTTATTGATTTTTTTACAACGCAACTAATTTAAATCGGTCACAAACGCTAGTATAGAAAGTAATTTGTCCAATTTGATATAAAAATTAACTGCTCGCTCTAAAAACTAAAGCTTCATGTACACACAAAGATTCTTTATATGCATTTCAGGGCACACTGCAATTACCTTTTTAAAAAAATTACATTCCCATCATTCAAGCGACCTTTGCCAAAAATCTTTTGTTTAAATATTTCAGGATGTAACATATTAATTAAGGGGTATTTTCAAAATTACTTTTGGCTCTTATAGACTACGGGCTCGCCAATGATTTTTTTAGTTTAATTCATTTTTCTGTCAAAGTATCTTTGAAATTTGTTTTCTTGCTCTGTTTTAGTTTAGCGTGAGTCGAAATTAATTTCATGCTTGGGTATGTAAGTGTAAGTACACTGAGAAAGAAAAGTAATATCTCCCATATGAATGCTAAATTGCGGACATTATAATAAATAAGCAGACAACCACGACAGAGATATTCTTTTCTTTCTCAGTATACATACAGGATGTTCCTGGTAAGTGACTGCTTAGGCAATGGCTTTTTTGTTTTCATTTTTCTACCAAGGTACCTATGAAATTTGTTCTCTTCCTTAGTATGACCCATAAGCTTTAAGCCAAAATAAATGTCAAGCCCAAGTAGTACACACATTCAGGATGTTCACAGTAACTGACATTTCCTTTTTTGAATTCTCACAAGATGGATTATAGTTGTTAAGTTTCATGACGTGGTCAATGTTATTGTAATATTGGAAAAACAAATGACTAATATGCTTGGAGGTACTCAATTTAAATGAGTTTGTAATTACAATTCCATTGAGAGCCATTAAGTAATATATTCAATAATAAACATATTATAATAATTGAGTGGGTGTCCTCAGGTTCTATCTAAAGTCATCCAAACCATAACCATGGAATCAAAATAATTTTTTACGGAATCTTGTACAATTGCGAGGATAAAAAACGGGCCGCATCTTCAAACAAAAATGCCCAAAATCTAGCTGTGTGGCCGTACTTTTCGATTTCAGAAAAATGTAATCATCGTTGAAATGTTGAAATTATAACCTAGGCTATAAGATGTACAACGTTTAAAACTGTCGTTTAAAAATGCATACTATAAAATAGTGTCCCGTTTTCTGTGCTCGCGACTGTACATTTATTTTATATGCATTTACTTATTCACGTTCATTTAATACCGTGTAAATTACTTACTCAAAGCAAACTGGTGTCAAAAACCAAAAAGTGGCCGTTCTGTGGAGGCGGGACATTTTATTTGAAAACTGAAAAACCATTGGCGTCTAATCTTTATAAGAGCTTTATTTTTATTTACGAATAACTAAAAAAACAGAATTAAAAATAAAAGCATGTTGTTTGTCGAATAAAGGAAAAAAAATTGAGCATCCCAGACATATCCAATATTTTACTTTAAAATAATCCATCGATGATTACCAGACATGAGAACAAATTTTATCCCTCTTACATTCGTCTGGGGAAATTTCATAACTATTCAACTATTCTCATAATTAATGTAGGTATGAAATAATATCCAATAACTACAAATTCAAACGCACCTGGATTACGTGTCGATTTCGCTTCTTTACCCCAACCGAAATGTCAAGCTCGACAACGTACCTGCTGTACAACGTCAAAATATTAAAGTACACATCTATGTACAATATCAGTCAGATTCGAAGCGGTCCACTTAGATTTTTGCTTTATTCGTCGAGAATTGTGTGCAACTTGCTCATTTTATTTTTGATTTATGGCACATCGATGTACCTCAAAGAAAAAGGGATGGACGAGTTTGAATCTTCCGTTATGGTCTACTTTTACTTATGTAGGTACTTACTTGTAAGTACTAACAAGTTGATTCGTCATTACCGAATCAATCCAGTTGCAGGTATAACAGCATTTTTTCGATTGAATTATTTCTACGCTTACGGACGTGTTACTGAATCCATCGTTAAAAAGATGAACGAAATATTTATTTATACAACCAGAACTGGCCTGGAAGAGAAAGACATGAAACACCAAGTCCTACTTACAAATAAGTACGTGCCGTTTTATGTCTTGTACATCTTGATCTTCGGAGTGGCCTACCATTTTATTCCGGTCATTACTGCTTTCGTTTCTAGGGGAGAAAAGTGGGTTTGATTGAATATACCTGCTCTTCGTTCTTTGTAAATTTGTTGTGTTACAGAGAGTTACCCTTAACGGTTTATTGTCCGTATAACTGTAAAACTTCGCCTCTCTTCGAATTAACCGTGTTTATGCAGACCATCATGCAAATGGAGATAGTCTTCTCGGTTATGGGACCAGATTTATTTTTTTGGAATCTGTTGTATTTGACGAGCCGTCAATTCAAATTATTAGGTAATTACATTTTAAAAGCACTAATTTCTTTCTTAAATTAAAAATTTTTTGCTTAATATCTCTTAATACGAATGTGATACACCAATGTAAGAAAAGTTTTCATAAAGAGATCAATCAAAAAGAGCTACATATTTATACAGGGTGAATGATAATTGTACCGACAAAAAAAACGCATAAGAGAATCGATGTCACAGATCACGGGGAAAATGTTTAAAAAATTCTTGTCAACAATATAAAAATTACACCAAAATCAAGCTCCGGCACTGCGTTCGAAATACGGCGCCACGTTCTATAAATGTAGCAGTATAATAGGACTATAAAGATTTTTATTGACTACTCGCTTACACACAATGCGACCTCCTCACACATCTCAAAAAATAACTGGAATTACGTATGAAATACGAGTAATAAATTCGCAAATAATTGTGTAAATAGTTGTTTGTTAATTCGTGCGAATTATTTACTAGAGCGGAATGTACCAGCCCGACTGGCAGCTGATAGTAAAGTGTTCGTCTCGTTATAGCACGGAGACAATAAAACTATTAGGATACAATCTGTTGTTTTAAACGTCGCTAGTATTATGCGTAATACTATGTAATTGGTAATAAATAATTATCGCCACAAGAGAATGATTACTTGACTACATTTGCAAGGAATCGCTTCAACGAATCGGTTTTCTCCGAAAATTTGAAACGATTTGTTAGAGTTGTTCATCGCCGACAAGTTTTTTTTTGTTTATTACACTATAAAAACTTTATTATGTACAGCTGTTTTAAACGTCGTTGCTGATATGCGAACAGTTTCTAATTAAATCGTGTACGTGAAAGAATTATTCATGTTTTAAGAAAATCTAAGGAACAGTTTGTAATTAATTAAGAATTTAATTCAAAGTGAAAAGAATGCGTAGCGTAGAACAAGGAACGATTTACAACCAGTGCGCCAAAAACACAGAATATGGAGTTGCAAACGCGTCTTGAATTTGTTAAACTTTTAATAGATTTGTGTTAATAATTCCTCACTCAAAACAAAATTATAATAATTAACATTCGAAACAGATTACGAATGAGTTTACTGATTTATTTGTTTACCTGTCAGAGAATGTGTTAAAAGTGTGCCCGTTGTTATCATTTCGTGGAATAATTTGCTACATGCATTTATCAAGTAAATATTCTCGAGTTCGTATTTCACGTCGGGCTTTGACCCAAAAATGGAGTTGTGAAATTCCAAGTTCACGAAGCCACGCCGCCATATCATAAAACTATAAAAAACTTTTATGACACCATTTATTTCGTTCATCTGCTCCTCGACTTTTTTAACCAGGGGCGCTTCGTCGTTTTGAGGCTAGAAGTAGAAAGAATTTTTCTAACATTTTTCCCATACTCTCGGACATCGCTTCTTATCGTGGTTTCATTTTGTCAGATCAATTAACAGTCACCCTGTACATACACAATTTGGGAATAGATTTGCAACATAGCAGTTCCCATAATGGTTAAAATGAAGGATTACAGTGGAGTAAACGTGGTAGGCAAAGACTGCAACAACAAAAAGTGGGGAAATGCGAAGCGCCATCGATCCCTACTCTCTCAAAACTCAATATATGTACTTACTTATTATTACGTTTAATTTTGGTTTAAAACAAAATACATTTCCTCGTCCATCTTGATGATTATGCAAACTGCTATATATCAGTGTTAGTAATTCTTACATAATAGATGTATTGTTTAAATACTTTTCTTATTGTATCAATCCGAATATAACTTCCAAAACTCTTAAATCATGATAAACATTTTTCAGGATGGGAACTGAAAAACAGCCTGTATACAACTTTACTAAACAACGGTTTCGAAAAGAACTTGGTGCTGAACTTCAGACAACACTTGGGCGATCCTTCCGCCAAGGATGATTTCTTTCGTATACACGACATGATAAACACAGAAGAATTCACGAAGGCTTACATAAAAAAATTCAGCGAGCTAATTAGGTTCCACCAGTCACTCGTAAAATTTTGCGAAGACGTTAACAACTTATTTTCTCCTGTGATTTTGGCATGGTGTATCCTAGTTATATTTCTCATCATGATCTGCGGTTTTTTGTTCCTAGTGGTAGGTTTGTGTTTTTTTTTTTGATAAATTCTTATTTTGGTTTTCTGCATTTGATTGTAGACTAATAATGTTGTCGTACTGACCATTGGCTTAACCCACTGCGTCACTTTGGCATTTGTGCTTCTTTGCGTATGTGTTCTGGCAGAACTAGTCCAAATGAGAGTACGCTAAGAATTATCAGATTTCAACTATGTAATCTCGCTGGGCTGTTACAGAGCGAACAACTGCAAGATATTCTGTACAGTTTGGAGTGGTATATATGTAGGAGAGAATTTAAGAAAGTGGTCTTAATCCAGATGCTCAGAGTTAGCAAACCGGTTACATTTACAGTTGGTAAATTCGCAAAATTGAATTTAGCCGTATTCGTATGGGTAAGCAATTTATTTATTGAAATTTTAATAATTTTTATATGACCTTAAATGTAAGTTAATAAGTTTAAAAATTTCGAACATTTAAACGATAAACACTAGATGTACTACAAAATCTTATTCAAATTTTAAGTAAATAAAGACAGTAATTCACTCACATCTCTTGGTAAAACATTAAAATTATTATTTGTTTATTTTTCAGACAATGAAAACTACATTCTCATACTTCACTGTGATGCGGCAGATCGTCGAAATAAAGTAGCAAGAACGAAATGAAACCGTACAGCATCCACGTGTAATCAATTTGGTCATATATCGTATATTGTACATCAGGAAACTTAAAACACCCAAACACAGAGAAGGAAGAAGGAAGATTTAAATGTGGAACTCACAGACTGTTAAAATTTTATACAAGAAAGTAAAAAGGTGTAACTAAATAATTCTTATTGTCTACTGTTTGTTACCAATTTCTAACGATTTCATACATTTTCTAATTTAATTTTTGTACGTGTTTTGTTAAATCGGAGGAAGAGATTCTGATGTGAAATCAGAAATTATTTTCTTTTGATTGCATACACTCGTCAAAGTTTTACACTCAACAAAGTTGTCAACATCGATCATTATTTCGGCGGGCAACCGATTATGACGGTTTCTTAAACGGTCAGAAAGCGTGGTTGGAACAGAGCTTATATCTATTAGAAAACTCGCTGCTTTGCGGCTGGTTTTCTAAACTTGAACGCGTACCTTAAAAATGTGTTATGAAACTTATTTTTTAATATAATATGATGCCACCGTTACATTCATCGGAAATTGTTAAACGGTCTTTTAGATATAACATTTATTATCTCTTCAATCGCTACCACACGTTTTATAATTCTGCTTACACTTATAATAATTTTAAGAAGAAATTGCACGCACTGCTCTACGAAGATTGACCAGTGGGTGAGTGGCTTATATTTCCAGGTTGCATTGCATTTAATTTTCTCTCTTCTTCTCTCTGTGTTTCTCTGTTGCTAGCTATAATTATTTCTCTTCCATGCTATATTTTACTTTGCTGTATTAACTCTTTACAGAATTGGATGCTACTCTTAGTTTTTAGTTTTTTATTTAATTTTTTACACGATATTAAGGATAAGTAGAGCAGCCGACGTCATTGACGTCGTGCTGGACTTCGCCTTAGAAGGCACGTTTTTGTTTTTGTTAACAGTTGCTTTGTTGCTAATTAATAAGTCTATTATTATTATTATTATTATTATATTACGAATTTCATCAATTTATTTATCAATTGTAGCAACTCATACATACCCTCATAGACGTAAATACTTATAACTAGGCTGATTCTATGGAGAAGGAACGGTTTAAGGCAGGCGGCCAATGAACGCGAAACTAAGCTAATCTGAGCGAAACTAAGTTTTTTGAAAATTAGCTCCAACGTAATCTTACGCGGACGTAGCAACTAAAGCTACGCGAAGCGGAGTTAGGAAAACAAAGATGTAAAACAATGTTTAATTTCGCTCGGTTGCCTCGTCCGCGTAAGATTACGTTGGAGCTAATTTTCAAAAAACTTAGTTTCGCTCGGCTTAGCTTAGTTTCGCGTTCAGTGGCCGCCCGCCTTAAGGGTTTTAGCATGGGCGATCCTAAATTCGTCCCCGAGCATGTACTAACCGATAATCTTACCTTTACATTCGTATCCGTAATAAGTAACTGCCTTTAATGAGACAATTAAATTCGACCCCCAGCAAGGGATTATAACGCGTGATCAATATCTTTTCTAATCAAGTGACCTATGGAAAGAAAATCGTATGTCTTTGATTAATTCATTTTTTTCAAATGTCATTCCCATTTCAATTACTTATAACGTTATAACTGTCAGTAAGTTTAATGCATTAACAGAAATCTTTGTTCATAAGACCTTATTGTTACATTGCGAACAGTTAATTAATAATCCAGTAATCCTAGCGAATGTTATTAACGATTTAAAACGCAGAATTCACTTGTGTTTACAAAAGAACGGCGGACATTTTACGCACCTTCCATAAACCAGTTTTTCGTTGCTCTTGGCTCGTGCTTCTTTTTCTGGGAAATGTGAACTTGGGATATGATGTCAAATTTATTTAAAAAAAATATATAATACATAAAACAGCAGTTAGATTTTGTATAGGAATGCAATATAAATAATTCAAAAGGCATTATAACGATCTAATCAAGGACACACGATTTTATTTCCATAGGTCACTTGATTAGAAAACATATTGATCACTCGTTATATTCTTAGAACTTATTGTATTAATTAGGGGCGGGAAGTTGTTATAAACTTTTACTTTTTCCAAAATTTGAATTTAGTTTGTCTCGAACCATTATTCTAGAATAACATACGTCTCATGAATTTATTTTAATATAAAACATTGCTGTTATATGGCTGTTACGTACGAATCTGAGAATCCCTAGCAACATTTATAATTTGTAAATTAAACTGTCCTTTTTAAAATAGAACATGAGATGACAGCTGTCATGAATCTGTTCTACTATTAGTGGTTTCAATATACCCAAACACAAAGTCTTAAAAAGTGGAGAAATATGTTGGCGATGTACTGATCGTTCTTGTCAGGCAAAAGTTTATACTGCGGGCTCAGAAAATTTAATTATGCGTAGTGAAATACAACGTAATCATGAAAGAAATGTTAAAAAGTTAAACAGACAGATTTATAAGTGCTAGTGTTAAACGTAAAGCAGTCGATGATATTTGAAGAGAAGAGGTAACAAAGGGGTTAAGTGCCAAAACTTTCAACTCGGGAAATTGACTAAAAAGTCCATCATTTCCAAGGAACAAACATTTTATTCACAACTTTCAGCCTACTTTTCTGCTAGAATTTTGTATCTGAGCACTTAACTCGTTTTATAGGATGTAGTCGATGGCACATAGGGCCTTTGTGTGGGAATATCTCAGTTTTCGACAAATTGGCACTTAGCCCCTTTGTTACTTCCACTCCTCATTTGTGAGAAGCCTTCTAAAGCATTCAGCTTTAAAAGAACGTGCCGACCACTATCTTAGTGAAAGACATTCATTATATTCGCAATAAAACACGAATAACTCTACCACCCTTACCCAAGAATAGAGCAGATGTTATTGAAACTTTAAAAACAATGACTATTAAGACAATAAAACAAGAAAACTTTGTTCATTATCGATGATGTTAAAGAAATTATTGTATACTACCTAGTATACTTATATTGTATCATTGTTCAACTTTATAATTCATAATAAAAATTTTTATTGCGTATCTGTTCATTTAAGGTAAGGAAGGAGAATAACTTTCTTTGGTACTGACACCTAAACAGAGACGTACAAGTGTTCAAAAATACGGGCACGAATTCATGAGTCTATTTTTGTCGACCTGCACTATTCGGGGACGAATTTATGAATACCCTTTCAGAAAAGAAATTGACCAAGAGATTAATTTTAAATTTGGGACGAGTTTAGGTACGTCCTTCAGCATCAGAAAAGATTAACTGATCAGTTGATTATGTATAATCCGGGATCGATGACTTTACCACTTTGTATAAGGAAAACAATTTTGTACGTTTACGTTGCTACATAGTACATAGTTATAATTTATTCTATCGCTTTCACATGTTGCGAACGCTTTCGACATGCAGTGCCTTTAGTATCAGTCAAACCATTTTGAAAATGTATACGTGTATGCTTACGTTTCACATCCTTTATCTTATCTACTTTTATAAGTATTTTTAAAACAAGCGGTATGCGCATGCCTATAATTTTGTTTGGTACTTGTACTTATTTAATCAATATAGTTTTTTTAAACCTTTTCCTTCATGTTTTCTTTAATTATAATACGCATAATTCAAATTTCACACCTTTCAAAAAAATTGCACGTTTTAGTTTATAATTTTTATTTCATACATTTTTAAAATAGCCTCGTATTTTGTCTCGTGTCCTGATACTGTCAAACCTAGATAAGTGATGAAGCACATTTATTTTATACATATGTACTTACAATTAGTCACATTCATTTAACAACTTGTAAATGACTTATTCAAGGCAAACTGCCTTCTTCTGGTATCAAAAACCAAAAACGGTCGGGGGCGTTTCATTTGAAAACGGAAAAACCATTGGCTGGCTAATCTCTATGAAAGCCTTATTTTTATTTACGAATAACCAAAGAAACAGAAAGATAAAATCACGTTGTTTTTCGAATAAAGGAAAAAAATTGAGGTTTATTTTTTTTTTTAAATATCTTCAGGCACTACATCTGTAATTAGTAAATCCCTGTCCCTGTCCTTAGAGAAAGTTTTATGTCTTTAATTAATCATAAGTTTTACTTCAAGCGTGCATGTCAAACATGCATGACATATCAATATTTTACTTCAAAATAAGCCAACGATATTAGCCTTGAAGTAATCCTCTTATATTCTTCTGGGGAAATTTTATAACTATTCAATTATACTCATAACTAATGTAGGTATTCGTTGAAATAATATCCAGTAACTACAAATTCAAACGCAGCTGAATTACGTGTGGGTTTCACTTCTTTCCGCCAACCAAAATGACAAACTCGACAACGTACCTGCTGTACAACATCAAAATATTTAAGTATTCATCCATGTACAATATCAGTCAGACTCGAAGCGGTCCACTTAGATTTTTGCTTTATTCATCGAGAGTTATATACAACTTGCTCATTTTATTTTTGATTTATGGCACATCGATGTACCTCAAAGAAAAAGGGCTGGAAGAGTTTGACTCTTCCGTTATGGTCTACTTTTACTTATGTAGGTACTTACACGTAAGTACTAACAAATTGATACATCATTACCGAATCAATCTAGTTTCAAGTATAACGGCCTTCTTTCGAATGAATTATTTCTACGCTTATGGACATGTTACTGAATCCATCGTTAAAAAAGTGAACGAAATATTTATTTATACAACCAGAACTGGCCTGGAAGAGAAAGACATGAAACACCAGGTCCTACTCACAAATAAATACGTGCCTTTTTATGTCTTGTACATCTTGGTTTTCGGAGTGGGGTATCACGTTATTCCGGTCATTAATGCTTACGTTTTTAGAGGAGAAAAGTGAGTTTGATTGAATATATCTACTCTTCGTTCTTTGCAAATTTGTTGTGTTACAGAGAGTTATCCATAATGATTTATTGTCCGTATAACTGTAAAATTTCGCCTCTCTTTGAATTAACAGTCTTTATGCAGATCATCATGCAAATGGAGATAGTCTTTTCCGTTATAGGACCAGATTTGTTTTTTTGGAATCTGTTGTATTTGACGAGCCGCCAATTCGAATTATTAGGTAATTTCATTTTAAAAGTGCTAATTTCTTTCTTAAATTTCAAAATTTTTGCTTAACATCTCTTGTTATGAATGTGTATGTAACCAAAGGTTTTCGTAAAGAGATCAATCTACCAGAAATAGCTACAAGATTATACATACAGAACTGGAAACAGATTTGTAACATAGCAGTTCCCGTAAAGGTTAAAACAAGGGATTTCATTATCTGAGTAAACGTAGTAGTCAAAGACTGCAATCAAATTGTGGAAATACGCGAAGCGCAATCCGTCCCTACTCTATCTATTATTACGTTTAATACAAAATACATTTCCTCGTCCATCTTGTTGAATATGCAAACTGCTACATATCACGAACTGGTTATATTGTAAAAACAATGTCCTATTTTATCAATCAGAATATAACTTCCAAAACTCTTAAGTCCTGATAAACATTTTTCAGGATGGGAACTGAAAAACAGTCTGTATACAACTTTACTTCATAACGGTCTCGAAAAGAACTTGGTGCTGAACTTCAGACGACACTTGGGCGATCCTTCCACTAATGGTGATTTTTTTCGCATATACGACATAATAAACACACAAGAATTCACGATGGCTTACATAAAAAAATTCGGCGAGCTGATTAGATTCCACGAGTCGCTTGTAAAATTCTGCGAAGATGTTAACAACTTATTTTCTCCTGTGATTTTAGCATGGTGTATCCTCGTTATATTTCTCACCATGATCTGCGGTTTCTTGTTCCTGGTGGTAAGTTTGTGTCTCTTAATTCTTGTTGTGGTTTTCTGCATTTGATTGTAGACTAATGACATTGTCGTACTGACCATTGGTTTAACCCACTGCGTCACTTTGATGTCTGTGCTTCTTTGCGTATGTGTTCTGGCAGAACTAGTCAAAATGAGAGTAAGCTAAGAATTACCAAATTTCAACCAGGTAAATAATCTCGCTGGGTTTTATAGAGCGAACAACTGCAAGATATTCTATACAATTTGGAGTGGTATATATGTAGGAGAGAATTTAAGAAAGTGTTATTAATCCTGATGCTCAAAGTTAGCAAACCGGTCACATTTACAGTTGGTAAATTCGCAGATTTGAATTTAGCCGTATTTGTATGGGTAAGCACTTAAAATTGAAATTTTGATAAAACAATAGGAGTACATTTTATTTTTATATGATCTGGAAATGTAAGTTAATAAGTTTAAAAAATTTCGCACTTTTAAACCATAAACACTTGGGCGTGTTCGAAAATACAGGGAGTAAGTATAAAAGTTTATACCAACCATGGCCTTCTAAATCAAAAGCGAGTTCTAACTGGCCTGGGCGTTTTGAAAAATTTACATTGAATTTTTGTGCTCGAGAAAACGCCAAAAGTCGACACTTTGGCGCTGGTTGCGGGGCACTGACGGCCATGAGTGAAGTGCACTGTCATTACTGTTAATTAAAGTGAGTTCACGCAAAAGTAATTAATATTGTAATTACCGTAATACATAATTTATGTGGTATAAACTTTATAGATTCATGCACAAATCATTTGATCTCGTCGGAGTGAAGTACGCTTGCGCAATAAAGAAAGACTGGCACTTTCGTGTTATAAATAATTACAACAAGTTACATAAAAGAGTTTCGACTTTTGATAATGTAAAACGTGTTAAAAAGGGCGTTGATAATTACGCACAATGAGAAAAGAAGCTTTATTATACATGTTGTAACTTACCATAGAAATTCTGAGTATATGCAGGTAAGATTTTAATCTAAAACCGTAATAGTTTTATGCTAAATTAAGTTGTCGAAATTGGACATAAATATTCCACCTTATTCCAACGTAAATAATATCCAGTATGCTCAAATTTTTACAACAATAACGTTAATTGTTCTTACACGAACTCATCCACCATTCACATGTGATAGAACTATCAAGATTTTAGGTTAAGAAAGCGCCCTGTAACCAGTGCTTGGCGGAGCACGCCTGAACTGCACTTTTGCGCAGGCCAGATAGAACTCGCTTTTCATTTAGAAGGCCATGATACCAGCAGAGTGAATAAAGTGAAAAGCAAGATGCACAAAATGATTTATATGAGAGAGAAAGAATATTACCCAAGAGTAACGCTCTGAGTTTTCAAACACGCCCCTGGATATACTACTAAATCTTATTCAAATTTTTAGTAAACGTAAATATCTATACCGGGTGGAAAGTTTCAAACCCGAACATAGGAAACTTGCATTGTTTATGGAGATTGCTGCTAGCCGTTTAAACGTACAAAAATGATAATAGGCTTAAAAGAGAAAATTATGACCAATATTACCTTGCAAAAATTATTGCTAAATGTTAATAATTTCGTGAAAATTAAATTTTCAAATTTCATCTGAAAAATTTAGTTTCCTTGGTATGTCAGATTTGAAACCTTCAATTATTTTTTATTAATTGAAAATAATTTACACGTCACTCCGTCACTCAAAATGTATGATGAATAATTTACACATTGAAACTTTATTAAACGTTCCTAATACAATACATTTTACAGCAGGTATTCAAATAAGACACCGTTTTGCAATAACAATATCCTAACCGATAGAGAAAACTTTTCATGTCTTGAATTTCACGGAAAATAAATTTCTCTATCCGAAGCCCAACACCAACTGTAAAAGATTTCTAAAATAAAAGTCCTTCCTCTGTGTAATTATTTATGATACATTTTGAGTGACGGAGAAATTATTTTCAATCAATAGCAAATAATTAAATCTTTCAAACATGACATACTGGTAACTAGATTTTTCAGATGAAATTTAAAAATTTTATTTTCACGAAATTATTAACATTTAGCAATAATCTTAGCATGGTAATTAATGGTCATAATTTTCTCTTTCCTTTAAGACCATAACCATTTTTGTATCTTTAAATGGTGAGCAGCAATCTCCATAAACGTACTTTTCAATGCAAGTTTCCTATGTTCGGGTTTGAAACTTTCCACCCGGTATATGAGAATGTATTAAATAAAAACAGCAAGAATAAAACATTAAAATTATTATTTGTTTATTTTTCAGACAATAAAAACTACATTCTCGTACTTCACTGTGATGCGTCAGATCATCGAAATAAAGTAGGAAAAACGAAATGAAACCATCCACATGTAATCAATCTGGTCATATCGTACATCAAGAACCTTAAAAAACCCAAACACCTTTGAGAAGGAAGAATAAGATTTAAATGTGGAACTCACAGACTGTTAAAATTTTATACAAGAAAGTAAAAAAAGGTGTAACTAAATAATTCTTATTGTCTGCTGCTTGTTACAAATTTCTAACGATTTAATATATTTCCTAATTTAAATTTTGTACAATCAGGAGATTTCTTATCACAAATTATTTTCTTTTGATTGCTAGTCCTAGTGTACTAGAACATTTTTGGATTTCAAATTTTAATGTTAAATTTTAATTCATTTTTTCTATTTTGGTTCTTTTGAAACTTCTTTGATACTTTATCAAACTCATTTGGGTTTCATAAAGTACCTCATTAAAGCATTCGAAATTTTATTTTGTGTCGAAATTATTTTGAGCGCCAACCAACCGTCATATGACAAAACAGAATAAAACTTATATTTAAATTGCAAATTATTTCAAACTTTCTTACGTCTAAGAACCAAAACAGAAAAATTGTATAAAACACACGTTTCATAAGACATTTTAGCGCACATATTTATTAGAAAACTCGCTGCTTTGCGGCTGATTTTCTAAACTTGAGCGCGTGCGTTATAATAACATGTGTTATGAAAATTATTTTTTAATATATTACCACAGAATACTAATCTATACAGAAGCGTCACTCGAGGCGGTACCTTTGATTTTTCGCACAACCTGCCGATGACCTTGGCCATTTAAATCAGTAGTGCAGTAGAGATGCGTGCGTGCTTTGAAAATATTTAGAGATGAGGTGGAAATGGAATTATAATCTACGCTATTAATTTTAAAGCGTGTTCCACTTGTGGCATTGGTGCGCACTTAGAATATCATTAGGTTTGTTTCTGCAGCAGTCTCTGACTGATCCGAAACTGTCAGAACCGTGCGTCGAACAAAGTCTCACATTTAACACAGCTCTTAATTCGATGAGCGAATATATTTAACAGTTTCAAACTAGTCCGGAACGCTGCAGAAAAAGACCTATTTTCATACACCTAATAAAACATATTCCATATTTTTCGAATAAAATTTGTACTCACAACCCTTATAAGCACAAGCGGTGCCCCATTTCCTTTTCTCTGCCACACGTTTATCGCTCATTTCAGACATTTTTACTGTAAATGTTATTCAGTTATAATTATTATTAAAATTTTCTCTCGACTCTTACTAGGTCGCACTTGGGTAGTTTTCGTTACGAAATTTTACTCCGCCATGCTTCTTCATAGGCAAATTTATCCATCCTGTGTTAACTCGAGGGTAACGCATTCTTTTTTCTTTCTCGCGTTACGCCTTCAAGCAACGCGTTGAAGGAAACGCGCGAGTGTTGCCGAGTGGACACGAAAGACATTTAAACTGGTAATGCACTTCTTACTCTTTCTAATTATTAATCTCCTTTTCAAGTGACGCTTTTGTTTAGATTAGTATTCTGTGATATTACTACGAATCCCATCAATTATCAATTGTAGCAGCTTATACGTGCCTTCATAGACGTAAATATTTATAAACAGACTGATTCCGGGGAGAAGGAAAAGTAAGGGTTTCAACATGAGAAGAGGTTCACTGATCAGTTGGTTATTTATGGATAAACCCGGATTGATAACTTTGCCACTTTGTATTAGGAAAACAATTTTGTACGTTTAGGTTGCTACATAATGCATAGTTATAATATATTCTATGTCGTGAACGCTTTTGACAATGCCTTTAGTATCAATCAAACCATTTTGGAAATGTATACGTGTATGCTTACGTCTCACATGCTTTATTTTATTTATTTTTACAAACAAATTTAAAACAAGCGATATGTGCATGCCTTACCTATAATTTTGTTTTGTTGTTATATAGTTATTTAATCAATATAATTTTTTTAAACCTTTTCCTTCTTATTTTTTTTAAATCCTATTATGTATAATTCAATTTCGTACCTTTAAAAGAATTGTTGTAAGTTTTAATTTACAATTTTTATTTCATACATTTTTAAGAAACTGCGAAATGTTAAGCTCATTTGGCATATGCAAGAGTCGTTTTGAGAACTATTTTATTTTTATTATTAAAACTAAGTAATATTTTAATCGTTGCAGTAAAATTAATACTGGGTAAGCAAAAAATATTGTCGCCTATTTAAATTTCACGCAAATTCTTGCTGGTATCACTGGATCTCTTGATAGTATTTCCTTTATTTAATGGCGGTTGAAAAATATAGAAAATAGGGAGTTTAAATTTCTAGTGATGAACAAATCATAATATTTTTTTAAAATAAACAAATTTCTTAGTTCAATTCAATTAATTAATTAATTAATCTCAACAGTGAAAGAAATCGAAAATACTAAATAGAAATCCTTGAAAGCGGGAGGACTACGATCGGTACAGTCAACATAAGCTAGAGTTATCATTAATTAAAAAAAACACCAAATCCCTAAACGAAAGATTCAAACAGACGACAGAATTTCTGCTTCACTTGGTATAAATATACTTGTACGTAAGAACATAAGTAATCAGTATAAACTTGCACATAAGTAGTTAATTCAAATTATCATGCAAAGTTTTTATGTAAACACCACCCAAATCTATGTAATATTCACAGTTGAGGAGGTGATCTTCAAAGTGCAGTATTCAACAAAAGTTCTAAAAAAAAGTTAGAGATGATGGTGCGTTCGCAAGACGAAACTGAATCTAATGAACTAGGTTTGAAATCTCAAATCACATTTTTCGGAGGCCAAACAGGTACGTTTGTTTTGATCTTAATGTTTCTCAAACTGCAGTTTTTGTGTTGTGAATTTTCATTTTGTGCATAAGGCACGTATGTAAATGTGGTTTTTCTAATGAGATTATTATTGACAGAGAAACTAAATGCTAGATATGCAAAGTCTCAAAAAAAAAATAGATCCTTACTTCACACCGAACGGGTTTTTCGTTATTATCTCGATAAAACAGTTTTGGTAAATACTGCGTTTTGAAGAACACCTCCTCAGTTGTCAATGTCAATTATTTTTAGTTTAATAACAAAATCACACAAGTATTTAGCAAAAATAAAAAATTTACAATATGTTAAAAATCGTGATTGAGAAAGATTCGATTATGCTCTCGCCTTCACCTAGCCTTCACAATTTATGAACGCAGCCTAGAGGTGAACTTTTGAACTTTGATAAGTAAATGTCAAATTCTCAATATTAGTGTTGTCAATATGTCGCATGTCTGCAAAAGAAATTAAAATTGTTTGTCGTTTCAAATAATTCTTCGTTATTCCAGTCCTTCGAGAACAGTATGGAACACATTTGAGAATAGAGAACCTTTTTGAGAGACGACTGTGAAACGTTTTTAAATAAGTTTGCCTTTCGTAAGTTAAGACTTCAAGCAAATGCTTAAGATTTTCTTAAAACTAGGCGGTATTCATAGTCGTGACTTAAGATTTTCTTAAAACCTGTCTAATTTCCGCATTCATAATGCTTCCTTAAGGCTTCCTTCAATGAGGGACCCCTTAGAATGGGATTATAGTAAGGCAGTTGCTTTATAACAATAACCATTCTAAGGGGTCCCTTATTGAAGGAAGTTATATGAATACGGGCATTAGACGCTTAGGACTTTCTTAAATATAAGAACTGACTATGAATACCGGCTTATGAATCTACAAGACATTGCTTAGGATTTTCTTAAGTAAAAACTGATTATGAATGTGGGCCTATGAATCTACAAGTCGTTACTTAGGATTTTCTTAAGTATTGACTACGAATATGAGCTGAAAAGCTGTAAAAGTATGCTACGAAGCCAAGAGTGTTTTGCTACAAGTGACCAGTAAATGAAGAACTGTTGAAAACTGTAGTTACAGCAAAAATTTGATAATAGGTAGATATGCTAAAGAGTAACAGGTATTGCGACGAACATAAGAGAGAGAAAGCAAGCACCGATCAGTTTATCGACTCAGTAACTTTTCTACCTTTCGGTGTAAGGGTGCCCGCCATTGTTCGATTTTATCCACGAGCATCTCTCCGCAGTAAGTTTTCATGGCTCCTCCTAGTAGATAGGCAACTGTGATATCGCGAGTGTATAGGATTAAGCCTACGATTTTTACAAAGTAGTAAGTAACGCGTGATCAATATCTTTTCTAATCAAGTGACCTATGGAAAAAAATTATGTCTTTTACTATTATGTCATTTGAATTATTTTTATTGCATTCCTATCATTTTGTATAGGAATGCAATATATATATATATGTAATTCAAATGGCATTTGAAATAATGAACTAATCAAAGACACATGATTTTATTTCCATAGGTCAGTTGATTAGAAAAGATATTGATCACCTGTTATAATAAAGAAGTGTTTTCAAAAAAAGCCTTATTAATTTTGGTGATATCCATTTCAATAGGATATATATATTTGAATTAAACACGAAATTTTTGCTAATTGTTAAATTTAATCGGTAAAACAGTAATTATATCTTCAGGCAAACTTTAAAATTATTGCACACTTCTCGGTGTTTTTAAAGTTTATCTGAAAAAATAATTCAATTTATTAAACTTGAAGATAAGAGGAGGCCAGTTTAGTCTAAAATTAAATTTACAATATTACAAGTAACGAGCGTCTAAATAAAAACCTGGTCAAGTGGGTTGTGATCGAGAATTTATCCATTGCATTTACATAGCAGAATTACTAAATGTAGCTTACTTGACCAGGTTTTTATTTAGACACGAGTTAGTTTTAAATGAAATAATATTGAACTTACCTTTTTTTTAGTAAATTCTACTGCTAATTTTAAATCATGCTTTTGAAGCAAATTTAGGGTGGGTTTACAGAAAGCAAATCAAATATTTAATTTCGAATTAAACTAATCACGATTAAGTTGCCATAAGAATTACATTGCGAACTGTCAAATTAACAACGTCATTAAAATTTGATTGCAATTAAATGTTCTGTAAACTGGCCCCTAATGTTTATGTAAGCTTGAATAAATAATAAACTTTTCTTTACAATTCTTCATTGCACACAGTAGGTAGATATCCTACTTTGGCGTTTCTTTTCTTTTATGTTCCTTCGTGTGTAGATTTAAATCGATTTCTTATTTTTTATTCATCGTAACGATTTGTAACAAAAAATAAACATTCTTTAAAACAAGCGGAAATTAGAGCATACATCTTTTATTGTCTTAAGTACTTGCATGACAAAAGACGAAAAAGGAAAAAATCTGTTTTAAATTATAAGTAAACTTTAGACTCTTAAGAACTCGTAATTGTTATTGATTGTTTATGGAAAACCTGAGTACCTAAGTTATAAATTCCTCTTTACAATTTTTAATTGCACATAATATCCTGCTTTGACGACATGTTTTATGTTCCTTCTTCACAGGTAAAATTAAATCAATTTTTCTCGTGCAGGATGTAACATATTTCGTAAGTAAATCCTACAGAGCGTACTATTTCTTTGTGAGTTTCGCTTTCAAATTTATACAAACTTTTTTTAAAATGGTATAATCTTACAGAAATATCCAAACATGCGGTCACACACTAAGGAAACCTACAGTTAGTAGAACTAATAAATTTAAGGTTGTGCTGCCGGTTACGTTCACAAGAACAAGATTTTTACGCGTTGCCTATCTGTTAGGAGGAGCCATGAAAACTTACTGCGGCGAGATGCTCGTTTTTTATCCACCGACCAGAGCGCCATCTCTTAATAAGATATTTACTCCAAATTTAAATAACGGTAGAAAAATTAACTATTAGATATTTGTATAATTTTATTAGAAACATAATATGCTAAGGCGAAATAATTTGAAGCAATTACGTAATGTTACCAAGCAGTGATGCCAACTTGACTCTTTTGAGGCTAGATTTGCAAAATAATACTCAAGATTTAGTTTTGCCCTAAAAGCAAATTTTTGTGTTATTTAGTTACTTTTCTATTTATTCACCTTTCCTTGAGCCTAACAGTTTACACATATGATCCGATAAACGTTTTGTTAAATACAAAGTTTGAGTATTTTGTTAATAAATAAATAATTATAAAGTGTTTTTTAATGAGGAATTAATAAAATTGTATTTATTTATAAGATTAATATTCTATGCCTGAACCACTGTTTTGGTTAGCGTCTAGCTCTCAACGAAATGTTGAGTTGACATCACCGTTGCCAAGTTTCCATTTTGGGAAGAGTATTTGAAATAATATTAATAAAATGATATAATACAGAAATCTTTAACGCTAAATAGGCACTGAAATAAAAGTAATATCATTATTTAAGTCATCCTTTGTAAGATGCCACAACTAGAGTAAGAAGGAAGCAAAGGTATGAAGCTATTAAGTTACAATCAACGTTACAATCAGCAAGGTGATTCTTTTGTGTAAAACTATACACCAATCCACCCGTTAATTGGATCAAGAGCAGAAAGTCATCATTAGAACAAAAATTGATTAAACCCAAGGTAATCAGCCCTTGGAAATTTATAATCTCATTCCCGACATAAGACCAACTTAAAAATAATGTTCTTATTTTCGCTTTTTTTTGTAATTTCTCTGTGAGTAGAGAATAAAATAATAAAAGCAAACTTAATTTCCTTGTGCGTAGAACCCTTTAAGAGATTCGCGTAGTCATATAAGCTAATCTTCATGAGATGTCGCTGGCAGTACCAAGTCAAAAAAATATAACACGCGTGACCCTCACAGGGCGAAGAAAACTTTATCACCCGCCGATCGGAAGACACATCATCGCAGGGACAAAAATCGATTCCAGAGATTAACATAGGGTGGAGGGTGAGACCGTAGACTATTCACGTTAGGTGCCGCTGATTGGTTATTAGCTCTGATATTACGTCACACGAGCATACCTGCTAGCCAGCCCACTGGATTTGGTACATTTTTATTGGCAGCACGTTAGAAAGTAGATTAGCGATTTAAAATTAACACTCGCGTTGGTCTAGTCTGGTCCGGTCCGGTCGTTAAAAGTGAAAATTGTATGTATGTGGCTGCGGTTAACGTTCATCAATCGTCAGTAGGTAATAAATAAGCTGTGTGTGAGTAGTGTGATCGAAGTGCGGTTTGGTGATGTCGGTTATCTACGTAAATAATTAAAATGTTATCATCTGCCTTTGAAGTATAGGAGTAGGTGTAAGGATTTTTCAGTCGCTCACGATGTTGTCGTCTGGTGATATACCGCAGTGGAAGAAAGACTTACTTCAACGACGTCAGTGCCGGAATAAGACTGCGCCGAGTGTAGAACAGCTGCTGAGTACCAGGGCCCCTCTAAGCGGTTCGGTTACGGTCGGGCGTGCGGGACAACAACCTAGTCAAACGTGCAACAGTAGTGGTGCAGTCGCGGCTGTGGAAACAACAACGGAGGTGCTCGCGAGATGTAACGCCAATACCACACATAAATATCCCGTTGTTACTAATAATATCCCAAACTCCAAGAAAATGGTGCAAGAACGCACGTGGACTGACCACAATCCAATCAAGGCCCTTCACTTGGTCACCCAAACTAAAGAATCCGAAAAGAATGTGGATTCTGACTCATCTGAAGAACTGCAGTATGGCCCGGGTATCGTTAGCAAGCTTAAAAATCGCTACCTGAATTTAACCTTGCGAGAAACCAGCGTGAGGAGCCGGCCTTCGATCTTGCACATGCGAAAAGCAACGTCCTTAGAACATTTGATCGACGATAGCGATATTGAAGAAAATCAGGATGAAGACGATAACGCCACCAGCGATAAAACGGGCAAAAATGCCAACGAACGCCTATTCGCACCAAAATTGAACGGCACCACCAAGAACATACCAAACCGGTACAAAGGTGCAAGATTCGATATGAAAAGAGCACGCTCTGTCGAGACTATCAGCATTGCAGACGATAATTGTTTACACACGCTTGAAACTCGACCTAAACGCGAATCCTTGCACGAGGAAATGCTTATCAAGAATGAAGGAAATGACAAAACCGATGATAAGAAAATGTCTGAAATTAACGATAATAAAACGTTTAGTAACAACATCGGGCTCAGGCTGAACAGGCCGAAGAGAATCGCGCCGGTTATGGATGAAAAGGAAAAGCCTCCCTTGGACGTCGTCAGGCAAACCAAAAAACTCTTCGAAAAACCGGAACTTCGCACCAAACCACCAGCCTGCACGGGAGAAGTTGCCGCCAAGGTCGCCACGTACAAGAATATCATCAGCCAGACGAAAGCCAACAAGAAGCCGCCCGTCTTAAAGCAAAAACCCCAGATCACAACCAATAACAAGAAACCAGCGCCAATAACGAACGGCCGAAATGATCCGAAGATGGAAGCCAAAACGTCGCTCAAAACACCGGAAACACCGGACGTCACATCTACATCACTGCCTAGTCCAATTCCGGACGTATCAAAAGTCAATGAAATCCACTCGCCAGAATTCCATCACGTCAACGGTTATTCTACTTCTAGTCTATCGGAAACACCAGACTTAATCCTCCACTCTAGTCATTCCTATGCAAAATCAGCCACCTACAAGGACGTCACCGAAGACTTCCTCAAGGCAGAAATTTCCCACTCAAATAAGCTCACGGTCGAAACAGACGACGACGAATCAGAGGGCGAAAAAACGATATCAGCGGAAGCCCAGAAAAATTTAGGCGCGAGTGGAAATAGCGTAGTCTTCAATTTCGCCACCTCACAAGTGACTCATCAGAATCATCTACCCAACATACAACAAAAGGCTCAACCTCAAAACAACCGAGTACCTCTCATGCAACCTCTGCGGATAGAAATCGCCGGTGCTAACAACATAGAAAATAGGTTTCAAACGTCGACTCCAACGAAACACTCACCTCCGTCGCATTTTTCACCCCAATTCAAAAAACAAGTTTCCCCCCAAATCCAACAGCTCTCACCCAAGTTCACCAAGACTTCCCCGCAAAAACTACCCTCACCTCAATCCATCAAATCACCGCCCCAAGTCAACAAATCATCTCCTAACAAATCTAAACCACCTCTCTCACCTCCACCAAAGCTACAACCCTTACCTCCATCGCCCAAGCATCATTCTAAACCACCCCTATCTCCACCGCCTAAGTATCATTCTAAGCTACCCATATCTCCGCCACTGAAACATTCCAAGCCTCCCTTATCTCCTCCGCCCAAGCTTCAACCTTCCATCCCCCAACAATCGAAGAAACCGAATCAACCGCCGGCGTTGGTGATTTTAACGCCTAGTGTCGCGGCGGAACAGTTCGAAATCAACGAGCGCGTCATCGAGAAAAATTTGAAAAATGCGGCGAAGAACGCGGAGGAAAAACCGGGGAGTGAACGTGTGCAAAAGATCGAAGTGCCCAGGCCAAGAAGGACTGCCAAGCCTAAGCAGGAGCAGAATTCGTTAGTGTTTAATTTCACGAATCGGAAGGACGTGCCGGATTACGTAGGGAACCACGGACCGATCAGGACAGGAAAAATCGAACGTCCAAAGGTAATTAATAACATAACGATAATTAATTTTGAGGTTCTTCAATTATGTTGAATCAATATCTTTCATTGTTATATGTATCATTCTAATCATTAAAAAAATTACCTACAAATTAATTTGGTAAACAAACTTCAACGTCTGCAGTTATCTTTAAGGAGGTTGTAGACGGTCAGGTGTAACGACCGAATGTAAAGGTCTGTGCGAAATTAACAATTGATTAATCGAAGGTAAAAACTAGTTTAAAAGTTGACTTTAACCTTAGATTGAAATGATTGCCGCTTTTTTGCTTCGTATTACAGCAAACTTCTTGGCAAATTAGCTTGAACGTAAAAGATTTTCGTGTTCATAAAGTTCACATTAAATGAGTTTGATTCATTTTTTAGATCTAAATGTTTTTGTCTACACCGTCAAGATGGTCTATGGTCATCATTAAAATGGTTATAGACAAATAACAAAATCGGTATCTCCATAAACATCTTGATAATCATGATTAATTGAACGGAGATAAATAAGTTTTGATTTTGTCGAACAAATACAAACGTATTCTGAGATTTTTTACTTTCCGATATACGTCGTCACAAAAAAACCATAGACACAAATTATGGAAAAGTGGAATTTATGGGGAAAGAAACAAAATGAAGTCAAATGATTATAATCAAAATTAAATTAATTCAAAATCAAAGCCAGATTATTGAGTAAATAAAGGCATTGTATTTTCTGGTGTACCAATAATTGAAAACAAAAAGAATATAGCTAAATCAATTGATTTTTTTATTAAAGACAAGAGAGAAGTTTTGAAAAACAAAATTGTAAAAATTAAATTTACTTTTCCTTAGATTATCTAGACTTTTTAACGAATGCATTTGCAACTTATTTATTTGAAAAGAGTTGAAGGAACTTGCTTGAACTTCGATTTCTAACACTTCGCGATGTTTGTTACATATTACATCGATTTATCTGTTATCTATTTACAAAAACTAAATTCATAGACCCTACATAGTCATATTTAAAGTGGTCGTAGACAATTTTCATTTGCAACAAATCAATAAAAAAATAACATATGCAAATTATACAAGGCTTTCGAATCTTAGGCCCGGTTTATTCATCTCTGAGTAAGGGGCCAGTAAAATACTTGGTGATTAAAGATAGGGCAACGCATTGTGCTAATCCGTCAAGTTATAACTTGGCACATACTCAGAGATGAATAAACCGGGCCTTAGTTTCCAATACTAATATAGTATTTCCCAACCTATTGAGCGCGAGGATATATCAAGAGGGGTTGCAAAGGTAAAAATAATGTATAAAATAGAATGGAATAAGAATAAGTATATACCAGCTGTTTCAAATTGACTGTGCACTAAAGGAATCTCTTAAGGGTCGTCCACACGATAGCAACTTACTTGCACGGTACAGTTTGTGCAAACTTTACGAAATACTCTTTGTTGTCTACACGATGCAGATAAGTACGTGCAAACGTCAGTCCAATTCTAATTTTAGAAGAGGTTTCATTGCAATCATGCCGTCTAGTAATGAGCTTTTCTTATTACAAGTTTTTGTGTTCTGTTTATTAACAAAAAAGAGAAATAAAAAAAAAACACCGGCGATCAAAGAGGTGGCTGCTTAGAAGGAATGTTCATTCCCACATAAATTTAACGGAGGATTCACAAGAAGATCCTAATTACCTCTTTTAACTTGTCAACCATTCTTTTATAGGAAACATTTTTCTTATTTCGATCCGAATAGTCTTTACTTTTTATTTTCCAAAGACTTGGCAAAGATTTATAAAGTTCTATGAACTCGGAAATAAATTATATTATTTAGATGTACAGATGTGTTCAAAAAGATGTTGTACAGCTTCGTTTTAAATATCTTTGCTTTTGAGCGGCAACTGGTTTTTCTATTTTTGTGTTCAATAATATTATTATTGCTAGAAACCGTATATGTAACAAAAATTGTACAACAATTTTTTGAACTTCATGAATGCACATACAAGTTTACACAGTACAAATTCTGTACAATACTTTTTTGAACATGACTGTACATGGTACTGCAGTTTAAACTCGAACCATTCGTCGAAAATTGAGAATAGCTGCGAACGTCGAACATGTTGATTTCACAATCTAGGCAATAGACTGAAGACACAGCTTGTATACTGTCCACACACTCATGCTTTACCGTACAAGCCTAGTTTGTACAAGCCAAATCTTTGACATTGCAACGATTGATCAAGCCGTGCTTTCCAGTTTGCACCGTATATCGTTTTCGCGTCCACACGCAAGGGTTTCGGCATACAAACCGGTTTGTGCAGATAAAACTGCGGCAAAGCATGAGCGTGTGGACGGCCCTTTAAACCGTTAGGCATACAGATTCGGTTAAAGGTTAAATGAAAGAAAAGTTGCACCAATCAATACCTAACTCAAATCGAACAATATAATTGATTTTTTCTTGTTTGATCTTAACATATATTAGGCAAAATGTTTAAAAAAAAGTCGATTTTCTTGTATAATTTATGTCTCTTTCATTATAAATAATTCACTACTAATATGTACTCTTTATTTCTGCGTGTAATAGATCCATTAGAATTGCAATTAAACTTTTCCTCTCTTCAAATTCATCTTCAACTTTGATTTTTTTTTAAATATAACAGATACGAGTTTATTATTATTCTTTTCGATAATTTTTTTTAACTTGTTTTCGATGAAATGTCACACTTTTTATGTTTTATTCTTATTTGAAGTTAAGTCAAATTAATTTGAATGTTGAAAAATTTCTCAGACTACATTACCCCAATTCTGTTGTCACTTAAAATATATGTATATTTTATAATTATAATACATGTATCTAAAAAAAGAACATTTAACAGGCTTAATTTTTTTACAAGTTTCGGCTCTGTTATAAAATGTATTTTGTTACGGATTTTATTATCACAATCAAATTAAAAGGAGTATTGTATGTTATATGTATACATCATATAATTATTATTTATTATTATTAGGCCCGGTCTCCAGTTAACTTTATCTGACGGTTTACTCTCATAGAAACGAACGTTTGTTGCTATGATAATAAACCGTCAGATAAAGTTAACTGGAGATGAAAGAACCGGATTGAAAAGAGGATGTGATCACAAGATCAGAATCGTAACTATGGGAATTAATCGTCAGGTAAAGTTAATTGGAGATTGGAGATGAAAAAACCGGCCCTTAAAATTATATTAATTTAATTACGAAATGTTATTTTTAGAAGTGGGTGAACAATAACTCCAAGAAATGGTCTTAAAAAGTTAATGTGTCAAATGTCTTTCAAATTTAGATGATTTAGTAATTTTTGATACTTAATAGGTACTTAACTATTAATGTGTAGATAGACGTAAAGAAAAAACAAATATTTTTTTACACGATTTCCACTATATTTTGTAAAATTACAAAATTGTTAAATTACTACGACATGTTTCGCTATTACTGTAGCTTCTTCAGGTATTGACGGTTCGGTTTTATACTTAATACTGAAATAAATTGATCAATGGTGAGTTGTTAAGGTCCAGACGGCTATTGAGTAAGTTATTGAAATTCTTAAGCTTGTTTATTTCTAGGGATTCCAAGAGGTCTACTTAATTAACTATTACCTTCATAAAACCTCTTTAACAGTAAAGGAAATTAAAATGCAGAAGAAATTCAAAGGTCAGAATACATTTTTCTAACAGAAATATGTAATTCAATTATCAAAATTGATATGTTTGAACGTAAAACAAATATTAAATATAGAGTGCAAGGCATCATCATAATATGCAGAATAAAAAGTGATACTAATGTAGCAGACATACTTGAATGTAGTACGGTCATCATCATTCATCATTATTATGATTCTCCTGAGATAAATTTTGCTAAACACAAGATTATTTAAATTTCTTCGTTACTAATTGAGTTATCGTCTACTGTTCTACAAACACTCAGTATGTGAACAATTTTATATTAGAAGACAGAAGTAAACTTTCTTGAAATAATCTAATTATCTATATATTCATATTATCATTTTTTTGACATCTCGAACGTTACTTGAATGTTATCAATGTAATAACTACAATAAATAGCATTGTTGTAATGTGATTGAGCAGAAAAATGTGATTATTTTGTGATCGCAATGCCACTGACTGGAAATTATTACGTAAACATGAATAAACAAAACAGTGTGAATTATTATAATTGCAAAATAGCTGGTAAAAAAAGAGCACACGTAATATTGAAACATAATAAATTCTTCGCATAACAAAAAATGCGTACATATTTAAAATACGTGAAACTTTGTTTTAAGTACTTTTTTATTCCAAATTTTCTTTCTGCAGGTCTTCTAGAAACCGAATACTTTCTAGAAGACCTGCATATTGCCTACACATTTTTTTTACAACCACTCTTACTTTGGCTGTTCACCTTCACAGGTGTATGTACCACCGTACTTTAATTAGCAGGTTGGATACGTTCCTATATTTTTCGCCATCCTTGACATTTTTTGCTGCAGTTTTATTCGATATTTTAACCTGGCATTGAATTTTTTTAAATCAAAATTTAAACAGATTTTCATACAGCTTTATTTTTATTCAATAGTTATTGTATTCTATTCTAAACATTTTTTTAGTAAGCTAATAATCTTCGTTGGTTTGGCAACAATTGAAGTTGGCCTTAGGGCTGTTTTCTTTTTTAGGCATCTCGAGAAAATGTTTCAGGTTCTTTCATTTTGTCCGCGTTTCTGCTTATACTTTTACCTTTACTTTTACTTTTTCTGAATTATTCCTTCTTCATTTTTCACATTGTTCGAATTCTTTTCTGCATAAAATAAGAATTCCGAGGGAGTATAAATTGATACAGTTTTGAAAAACTTTTTTTTTAATATTATTTTTGAAAAGAAATCAGGCTATTAGTTTAGAAATCAAATTATTTTTAGCAAAATTTTCACAACTCGTACTTTTATTAAATTATGATTTCTTTTGCTTGATAAATCCTGATTTCTCACAAGCTTATAAGAATCAAAGAGTTTTGCCGAATAAAACACCTTTTTTTTCTCATTTTATTTTTAATAAGTGGACGGATACAGTTTGGCCCTCAGATTTAATTTCTACAAGCAGAAATTTCCTTCTAAATTTCCTCCAAAAGAAGTCATTTGGAAAGTAACCATGGGTGTTAATATTAAAATATTATGAATAAGGTTTTGTTTTAAATGCAACGCAAAAGGATATATCAGGAATGATTATTATTTTTCTGAGCTTTGCTTAGTAATTTTGGAAAGCTGTTTCTTGGGTACTAAAATTAATTCAAGTCTTATCTTTATCTTTTTTGTCCGCAACCACTCGTCAGTACGGGTGTTCATTGTGCAAAAGAATGTTAAGTGATATGTATCAACGCACCTACAATAACGCGGGTGAATGGCCGTGGTTACAAAGTTACTTGGCCAGTTGGCCTCCGACCAGATTCCAGTCTTTTGCATGTGTGGATGTGCGACTGCAGGGCAAAATTCCATGCTGGAAATAAAAGATTAAAAAATCAGCAACCACTGGCAAGGGATAACAGGCATTAAATTCAAACATTTTACAGAACTTTTATAGAATAAGCATTTACATTTAGATTTTGGTTTACGGTGGTATGTATGTTTACTATTATTTTATTTTCCCTATGCTTTTAAATAATAAATTTGATTTTCGTTTATCTAGGAATAGGACAAATCTTTCTTATGATATACCTTGACAGATTTGATCGTTTAACGGTATGTTATCCGTGTTAATGGAGCCTTCTTAATGGCCATAGTTTTAAGCGATTGGTTAAAACTTCACTCCTCGGTAGGTTATTGCCTTCCTTTACCCGGAATTACAATAAAATTAATCGAATCGTAAGATTAACATCTTGAAATAATGAATGTGGGGAATTGTTTTTCTCCGGTTAAAATCACAGTCTTTAAATTTGTGATTAGCAACCGAAATTTTCAACAATTTAAATTCGATTTGATTCGTGTCGGTCACAATTTATTGTCATACTATTAATTTTATTTCCATGGAAAGTGATTAATTAACGTCGCGGAATTAAATCCAAGAATCTGGTTGCCCAGTTACCAGACTACTGGGAAACATCAAAGTCTCATTAAATCAAAAATAAAATTTTTCTTTTTTTTTTTTTTGAAAACCTAAACTGTTTATATGGAAACAATCTACATACAAACTTATTGATAGGTCACAACAGAAAGTAATAAAGAGAATCCCGTTGGGGTTAACTCTTATGGCCAATTGCACCGCATTTTTAAGCAGAGATTAAATTTAAGTCGTGTTTAGAATGTGACATTTCCGTAGATCCAGCATAATGTCAGGCGCATTCTAACTGACACTTAAGTTGAAGTTTAAATGTCAATTAGATGGTGATTGACATTATGCTGTCATGTATTCACGATTGTCACATCCTAAACACGTCTTAAATTTAATCAATGATTAAAATTGCGGTGCAATCAGGCATTAGAAATGGCGGACGTTGCGTTGTTATAAAAGAGGTCCAGTCATTATTTTGTGAAAAAGGGAGTGTCGTATTATCTCAAAATCTACAAAAATGTGTAATACATGTAGCTGTATTAAAATCTATGCAACATCTTATATGTATGTATAATCTTCCTCGTAGATTTTCGGCCAAATAAGTTTTGTTCATTTTCTCAATTCTTTAAAAATTGACTTATCTTCTTTTACACCATAGCCCGCCAAATAATGTGCAGAATGCGGAAATGAAACATAAAACTGAAGCAGATTACTTGCTACCAAAGAAAAGCTACTTCGAAATATTCGCTAGACAAGATGGGATAAGCGTAAAAGGAACGCTGAACACCCACAAAGAAATGGGCTGATTATGTTAACACGCGGTAAGAGATAAGAAAAGAATAGGGGAAATAAGGAGGGGCCTATGAAATAAAGGACTCCTGCAAAAGAAAATGAAAATATTGCCAATTTTGGCAACCATTTAAATAATAAATTCTTAAGATAGTGTTTTTACTTACGGGCAGTTGCATTTCTTCTTGCTGTTGCTTGCCTTGGATCTTATAATAAGGGTGGTTTGAATAAGTCAATTCAATGACTGTCGTATTTAGTGCTAGGATTCCTATCTTTAATAGTAGCTGGTTTATTATAAAAGAAGTTTCAAAATCTTTATATATATAAAGTTTAATCGGTGCACTTGTTATTTTCTTGATTGAAGTGTTTGTAGGATTTTGGCAATTTTACTGTTGTTGGATATGAAGACATTTCTTCATCAGATCTGGATAGGGGGTGGTCTTGAGTTTTACAAAAGAAACTGTCGAGATCTTCACAACTCGAAGACTTGGTTACATAATAAAATGGTGAATTTGTGATGATCTCGACTGAAAAGTTTGTAGTATTTTGGAAATCCCTGGATTTTGCACATCCCTGGAACTCAATTCTGCAACTTCTACAGATATCTGAATTTTATTAGTTGATGCCTATGGACAACTATCCCTCTAGCAAAACTAAATTACATAACCTTTTTATTACTTTATTTTTTAATTCAGCAAATAGAACTGAATTGGATTTTTTTAGATGCTTTAATTTATTGCTCTGTGATCAGAAAATGTGGCTGGATTGTTATGACTAATAAAAAGCTATGAACCTACTCTGCGAGGGCAAAATAATACGGTGGAGATAACAGGTAGATGAAGCTCGATACGAGTTTAAAGAAGAACTTCCGGCTATTATTACTTCATATGTATTTTAAAAGCTAGTAGAGTGTTAATTATAATTTTCTTTAATCGGAAGCAATCCTTAGCTCAATGAGGTGTTTGTAAATTAAGACCATGCCATCTACAGAAGTTTTCAAGTGCTACAAAAAAATTGTCCAGAACAGAGACAATAGAAGACAATACGCTTCTATTGTCTCTGTTTTTCTCATCCCAAAACAGAAAGAAACATGTTGTATCAGATTGAAACTTGGTCAGATTTGTTGGAAAACAAAACTTGTCACGTAGGGCTTTTCACTATAAACCAATTGCTTGCATCCTTAATCAATATATTGGAGGAACCTTTCTATTTCGAAAATCTAGAAGGCGAGAACGAGCAAATTCATAGAAACGAGAAAATCGAACCTGGACCCTGAACCAACCAAGTTAACACACCTCTTATTAATAAAATTTTGATCAGAAATGTATCATCATATGGCATTTATCTTACCTCAAATATAAAAAATGTGATAAAGATGTACAAACTGAAAGCTTATTTTTGGTCTCTAAAGAGAGGAGAGGCAGTACTTCAAGTGACCTTCAAAACGGTGACTTTTAGCAACAACGAACACATGTAGAACACATTTAAGAACTTCGCGATTAATTTCTACGTTTTTAAATTCTATATAAAGCAGGGAACGATCCAAGAGATAACCTTGAGTTGAGATAACCTAGCTTATATTGTGTTGCAATCAATCAGTTTTACTTGAAAATACTTATGTATTAACAGATAGATAACACGTAATAGTGGGCATACTAGTCTCGGAAAACTTAATTTTATTTTGTATAAGAGCTTCTACTATCAAACCTTAAGGTGCAGATAGACATGCAAGAAAACTTGCGCGAGTTACTGTCCGACACTGATGTCGCTGATATAAATAGAGTTGCGAGTCGAGTACAGACAATAACTCGCGCAAGTTTTCTCGCATGTCTATCTACACCTTTAGAAAAAGTTTGGCGAATGTTTTAAAGCGCCGCTATCCTTGGAAATAGTGAATGGTTCCTTTCTATAAATCAAAAAGTTATTTTCTTATTTTGTAAGTATTCTGAATATACTTAGTGATACTATCGAATGGTTCACCCCTTCTTTTACAAATGAAAATTATAAAAAGTAACCAAAATTGGAGGAGAAAAGTCAATCTCTTCACCGTACGATTTTATGTAAATAAAAAGTGAGGACGGTACAACTACCATTCAAATGTAGATAAAATTGGAATAAATTTATATTTAACTTCGGGCGAAATTGGTTTGTTTGAGTTTTAATTGAAGCCTTCTGCTCTGCCTTATAAATCTTTTAACCTTTAAAGCGTCATATTCATTTTATAGTTCCTATTTCTTACATCTACCTTACGTCTGGCATTTATTTTGTTTAGAGTTTTTCCTCTGCTGGTATCCCCTTCTTCTTTTCTTTCCTCGGTGTAACTTTTTCCTTTCCTTTTCTTTCTGTATTTATTCTTATAATGTGCCCTGATCAGTTTACTTGTCTATTTTCTAATTTCTCCTGGGGTCGTTTGATCAGACTTTATATTTATTTAATCTTTATCCTGTCGTATTTTGTTTTCTGAATTAATTCTTGATTAATACAAAACAAACAAAACAAAGTTTGTTACTAGTTTTCGCTGTTGATTGTCTCACATTATTTCCGGCATTTCTTTTAAGTTTTACTAACGACATTTCTAATAGCTTATCATAAACAAATTTATAAGTGCTTGTTTTTCCTTTATAATCACTCGAACTTTGTCACCAAGAGAACCGAGCGTTATCGAAGACCTTGCCACTCGTTGAATCATCGAACTGTATTTTGGCAACAATCTAACAAATTTATATAACACCGTAACCGATTTGTGCTCGACCTCTTTATAGTTGTTTACGTTCATGTCGTTTTCGCACTTAATTTTATGAAGTAATTTCGCACCTATTTCGCTTTAAATTAAGACGAGAAGGAACTCTCCAAACGTGCAAGAATTTTTCCCCAACACGTTTCCACAAAGAGAAATTACAGCACGTGTAAATAATACATATAATAATACTGTCGGTTTCTTTCGCTTGCTTCTTATTAATGCGGCTTTCTCGTTTTTTGTCGCCTCATTTTTATAAATAAATGTTGTCCGCAAAAGGCGAAGGAAACATGTGATTCATGGACGAAGGATTAGTCGGGCAGATGGTGGACATTCGCAGATTGTTTATTTAGAAATTCGCAAGCCGATTAGCCATCTGGTTCAAAATTTCATGGTTTCGCCTGGTATAGAAAGTTTTTAGTTTGAATTTGCGAATTTCAAATCATCGGGGCTGTTCTTAGACGTCGTTTTACAATGAGAGAACAAATATTTTAATACCTACTTTAATCAGATCACCGTCAAATCGAAGGGATCTATTTTTTTAAGTGCCTAAAACGAAATATGTACAGTAGCGGACAATAAAATCCGGGCAAACCATTTGCACAATGGGTGGTATGCATAAAACGTAGTACATACTAATACTTCAAGCACCTACTTCGAAAGTGAAGTACCTACTATAGCAACGTAGTATTTACTATATGATCTAGTATATACTATTATGTAGAAGTTTTTACTTCGCATAGAAGCACCTACTGTAGTATCTACTTCAAAGCCTCAGATTCATTTTAATAGTAAATACTACTGCAGCGTAGTATTTACTACATGCTGTAGTATAAACTTTGCTTTCGTAGTATATGCTTCAGAGCTGCAGTAGGTACTTTATGTAATAGAAGATACTTCGAAGAATATACTAATTTGAGAAGTATTAGCATCTACTTCGTTTTATGCATATCACCCAATGTAAACCTCACTTTGATATTTTTGACGTTTAATGCATGTCACTAGTAATTCTGACGTTTAATTCAAATTTTATTTATTTATTTTGACAGAAATATAACCTCAATAAAAGCCTGATTTACCAAATTTGTCGAAATATGCACGACATGTCAAATTCTTGCCCGGATTTTATTGTCCGCTACTGTATACTTTTTAGGGATGACCTAAAGTGTTTAGGTATAATAAAGGCATCTTGTTTTTATGTACACTCGTGACCAAGTAGCCAAGTAAATCGTTACAATTCGAAGGGCACATAACCCTTGGCGGAGACGTTAGCCAATGCTTCCATTGCAGATTAATAAGGGTGAGGTTAGCATGCAGGGGTAACGATTTTAATAGTCACCACGATACATACCTATGTACATGTGTTGAAATAAATTGATACTACTCAAAAATTTTGCCACTTTCCTATTGAATGTTAAGATGCAATAAGGCTACAGGTTACCGATTTAATTGAATACGAGTATACATACATATGAATCTTTTCCATGTTGTTTAAATCAAATCATCAAATTGTGATTTTAAGTGATACCTACATACATTGTATATCATTCGTGGCGAGTTAATAAGGGCCGTGACGAATTGAAAAGCAACTGTATCTGTTTCGGAGTCGTGTAATTCGAGTGCGTGACCTGAAGCTGTACAATAATTTCAGGCACGTAACGGAAGGCGCAATTAAGAACTGGCAGGCCGCGCTTGTACCGTAAAAATGTGATTGTTTTAAAATTGCTTCGCGCCCGCTAAAACATGCACACGTCTTTGTTATTAACGGAAGAAATTATTCAGATTATATGTACACATATGTTCCACAGTTGACATTTATTAAGTTTTTACTGAGATACATTGTGCGTCTTAGCTTAGATATAATCAACTGCTACAGTCCGGCCACCGAACGCACGGAGCAATAAAGCTAATTGTCGTTTCTGTGAACCCGATTTACACTAGACACTAGACCACAGTGTAATTCGTCTTTCTTTTATTTTTTATAGATTTGCGTAATTATTAATCTTCACGAGAAAAATAATTTTATTGAAATTGCCTTTTAACATTTTTCCATATTTTAAAAACTAACTCAATATTGCGTACGCGGTTTTGTTTGTGTTTGGTGTAAATACTAGTGCTGGCAAAAACCGGAAAAAATTTAAACCAAATAATCGGTTTCTTTAAAAACCGGTTTCGGATATAATCGGCTATCCAAATAATGGTTAAAACCGATTATTCGATTATCCAAGAAACCGACTATTGGGATATTTGAAAAACCGATTATTCGAATATCCAAAAACGACTATTCGGATATCCACAAATACGTTATAATAAAAGCAATTAAGTAAATAAACATGTAACTATGTGTATGTACTTTTTTCTAATAAGTGCTGAAGATCTTTAACAAACAAAATCCATTCTGATATCCAATTATTCGAATTTCCAGTTATTCGGATATCTGAATATCCGAATAACCTGTTATTCGAATTTCCGATTATCCAAGAAACTGATAATATCCAAATATCCGGTTATCCGAATAACTGGATATTCGAATAACCGGTTTTCCGTATAACTGGATACTCGAATAACCGAGTTATCCGCATAACCGGTTTTCGGTTTTCTCCAAAACCGCGAATATCCAAAACCGGTTAACCGATTATCCAAAAAATCAATTTCGGTTGCCAGCACTAGTAAATACGTCTTTCAGTGTTCTTGCCATGAGGGTAACGCGTGATCACTCCATTTGTTCGGTGGCCGAAGTATAGATGGAATATTTTTAAAACTAGTTCTTGTCTTTTTAATTCGATACACAATTTGCTTTTGATTGTTAAATAGTTAACTAAGAATCCAAAACTAACCTAAAACATTTTTCCCTGGTCCGTCACTTATGCTTTTCTTGAAAACCGAAAGTTTTGATTCAAATCATCTTGTGTTTATTGTCGTCGCCTTCTTCTCCGATTCTTATCATACATATCCTCTCTTTTTACTTTATTTGCAAGAGTTTTGTAAGTAAAAGATTATGTATTGAATTTTCTTCCACTTTCTTTTATCATTCGCAATTAATTCTGGGTGCTCTTTTATGTAGGATAAGATTGATTATATTTTCGCATTCTTCTTTTAGTTGGTGTATGTACCGTTGTTTGATAAACCTTAACATTCATTACGATGGGAAACATACGTGGTAACTCGAATCTCTTTAGCGAATAAACGAATAAAATATGGTCGTTTTCGATTTTTACAAGTTTCAAGGAAACAATCGGTATATTTTTAGAATTGCTGCCTGCTCTGAATCCTTAATAAATACACACTTTATCTCTACAAACTAATCGTTTCATTTAATTTTTGTTCATATATAATAATTATCAGAAACAAGATAAGACCTGTCGTGTGTTTGGGTTAGCTTGAGCATTTTACACTGATCCCTTCGAGCTTTTATTGGATCCACAACAAACTATGTCCTATGACGCTCACTTAAAAAGATTCTCCTTCATGCAAACCACATCCTTATGAACATTCAGCAGCAAGCATTGAAAACCGTACGTCGGAGCCATCCCCTTCAATTGCTACAAGGGCCAGGAAATTGCGCAGTGGTGTCATTTTAATTGAGCATCGTTGTACGTCATTAAAAAAAATACTGTTACCACACTGAATTCCTGCTTCATTAATTTTTTCTCGTTCGTTTTTTCTTACATAACAATTCAATGTAACTTATTCTACTTACGTCAGTTAGCTACATGGATCGACATGTCAGATGATTACAACGAACTATAATGTACAGAACGTGTTACGACTTTGTGGTCAGACAAATTTTGTCGTCGCCCCATTTGTCTGACGTTAATCTCCATCTTAATCATTTAGTGAATTTCGTGCGTGGGGCACTAATCCTACCCTTTTCTAATAAAAATAGAAAACAGTTCACCTGCAACACATTTTGTTGAAGCTCCCTTCCAGGATCTTAACCGAGACCATTATTTACGAGCTTAATGAGTTTTTACATGCTGTCTTTATTTAAACTGCATCTTCCCTTTTACAGTATTAGGCCTCAGCCTCCATTGCATGTTGACTCAAATGCTCTGTCGCCAGTTAACAAAATTTGTAGTTTATACAATGATTATTATCAAATTTTTAGAGACTTTTGGTGTATCTAAATGTACCTACCTTTATTAAATCTTCCAGATCTCTAGTTTTATTTCCAAACAATTAATTTGACAAGTAATTCTGTTCCTTATTCGTGCATCCCCTAACATTTAATATTGGATTACGTCTATAACTCAACATGAAGTAATTTATTTTTCCTTTGTTTTCGAAACTTTTCGTTTATACAATTCTGTAACAAATTTAACATAATTTTTTTCTTTGTTTTATATAGAAACATTAATATTAGGAGTACTTGTTTCTTTCTATGAAATAAATAAATAAATAATGTCATTAATATATAGAAGAAAAATTAATTGCCCCGACCAGATCTCTGACCAGATATTTAAGACTGAATTTAGCTTTATAATGTCATTAACATAAAATAAGAAAATTAATGGACCCTGCACAGATCCCTGAGGCGCTTCACAATTTATATCATATTCAGCAGCAAGTATTATATTTTTTTTTTAAGTTTTCGCATTGATAAATAAAATATTGTTGTCATATTCCTAGCGTATTTAATTTATTACCAACAAATAGAAGCAGCCATACGCGCGGGACAGATGGAAGCAAAGGACAACTACATGTTTCTATGAAATATAAAAAAAAACAATTTGTTACTCCCACTGTCGAACTTCCCTCGCAGAAGCAAATTTGGAAGTCGTGGGAATCCCTTTCTAATAAAAACTATTTATAAAAATTAGAGGAACGCCTATTATGTGTTGGTAGCCGTTGATGTTTCTCATCTAATCTCTGTGTACGAGTGGAATGAACAGACTTTTCGGTAACTAATGCTGAACGTGAACTAAGTTTTTTTTTTTTTCTAAATACTTAACAGTGTTAAAATTCTAGGGTTTCTGTTGGAAGCCTGCTTTTATTTCACATTTTTTAAATTTCCTAAAATTCAGGAAACAGGTACCAACATCAGAATCATTTGGTTTTATAGAAAAAAAACGGACAATACGTTTCAACATAGCCAATTACGCAAAGCTTCTTCATAGTTCTCTAATATCCTTTACTTAGTAACTTCTCAGTAACTAATTCTTCTTAGTAACTAATTTGACTAACCATACTCGTTACTAATGTCTTCAGTTATCGCTTAAGAACGTTGATGAGATGGCGTTGAGTAGAGGACCTGTCATTCGAGTTAATTATGGACAGCTAAAAACACATCACGTCAGTTTTCTTGACACTTAAAGAGACTACGACAAGTTTATATTTTGGCAATGCCGGGTAGAAAATATTTTCTTTGCAATAATGGATCTTTCTTTGTTTAAGTGGAGAAATGAATCAAAATATTTACAAATTATCTCACTAATGGGGTTAGTAGGTTCATCACTTGATCAGGCCATATTGTTGTCATACTACCTACTATTTAACTGATTTAATATTAGTGAGCCATAGTCCTGTAAATATAGATGAGTTAATTTAAGTAGTTTACTTTTTCATTAAAAGTCTATAGCACAAGCTTTTTCCCCATAAATTAACAAACATAATGTCAGGGTACACTGTTCAAATGAATTGCATATTTTTGAATCAAAAATTTCAAATGACATTTGCATTGGCTCAACTCTTACCCTATTATGAACAAAAACTCATTGTTGATATCTATATATCTATAATATAAATTATAAACATAACCACGTAAGAAATATTTTTTGCAAAATTCATGACGTTTGTTGGACCATCACGTAAAACTTCGAACAATGAATTTCGAAAGAGTTCTCGGAGACTGGACATCTTCGGGAGAGTCTCTAACATGATGCTTGACGTATGGTCATCCTACATACCAGGATTATTTCATAAGTAAGTGCCTCTCTCCCGTCCTTCTATTCTACACCTTGCTTCTGAAGGAAGACATCCCGACGTTGCGAACGGTTCACAATTTTTGATATAAAAAACTCGTCTCCGCGTAGATTGTTTGGAGTGTTTGGATTTAAGGAGCACTTATGCCCCATACTTCTCCAGTAAATTTATCGCCACTTTCCCCACGTGCAACTACCTTTTTTCCCAGATGCATTTTTCCTAGCATAGTAAACATGACATTATTTTTTCCTATGCTGAATACTAACAGGCGATCAATATCTTTTCTAATCGAGTGACCTGTGGAAATAAAATCATGTGTCTTTGATTAGTTCATTATTTCAAATGCCACTTGAATTACATATGTATTTATATTGCATTCCTATACAAAACGATAGGAATGCAATAAAACTATACAAATGGCATTTGAAATAATGAACCAAACAAAGACATAATTTTTTTCCATAGGTCACTTGATTAGAAAAGATATTGATCACGCGTTATAACCTTAATTGACTGAGTTAAGGTCATATTAACATAATAATCAAAATTCTAACAAGTTCAATAAACATTTTAAAAAAACCATAACGTTCATACATCTGCATTTTAATAGAAGTGTAAAAAATAAATATAACGCAGATGTAATTGCACTTAAGTTGTCATCGATCACAACATTTCAATAGTGGCTACAGTTTTCTGTAATCTAAAAGTATGACCACACAGCCAGATTTTGGGCATTTTAGCTTTAAGGCATGGCCCATGGTACTCGATTTTAATAGGCTGCTAGCACCAGGATACCATATTATTCTAAAGTCTCGATCGTTGATTTTCATGTATCATAAACATAAATAATACTTGAGAAGTTTACGTCAACAAATACTAACATTTGCTATTAAACAATGGCTTGCGCTACAAACACAATGAAAGTAAGCTAGGTTTCTCAGATTTCCTGTATCTGCAATATAAATAACATTGTTGCATTTCTCTACAATCCATTATTGCGCTTTATACTTTAAATAACCCTCGTACATATTTAATAACTTTTCAGAAAATGAAAAGAACTCTCCCACAAGCATGAGATTACAGTAATTAAATGCCCTTTGAAATTATCATAAAATTCCAAATTGTAATCGACCGAAGAGATCGCTGCCCATTGACAGTTGTTTATCCTGAAGAAAATCAATATACAGCGAAACGTCGACTTTTATTAAACTTATTTTATAACCTCACGATTATAATTACAAATCATAAGATTATACCTGACAAATAAAAAAAATTAAATGCAATTCTTTGGTTTTGTAGTGTACTATAAAATACAGACTGACTTACTTGCCAATCGTTTATAAAATTCGCTGTTTATTTTCGCAGTTCAAAGTAAGTATTAGGATTGCTATTTACTGTAATGTTGACCTTGTAAATGAACTTTTTACACATAATATTACAACACAAATAAATAAATGTTGCTTTAGTTTACATTCCTTCCATGTCGGTGTATTAAGTATCACAAGAGTCAGCTTGAGTTACGCATCGAGGTGGAATTTTCAACGCTAAACGGTACTTGTAAAGCGTTTGTAGTGGCCCCATTCATAGGCATCTAGGACTACTAATAATAACATACATTTTTTTTTATTATTTCTTGCTAGAAAATGTAGTTTACAAACGTGAAAATGTCCGCGCGTAAATACTAACTTTCACTGCTTTCAACTTGCAACTCATTATTCTGATTGTAAGTTAAAAACACTTTAATTTTGAATTATACATATACAGTGTGATTTTTAATGATTGATTATAAGTATGTAGGTATGTATGTACTTTGAATTTGGCGCCATAGTTTTTAGTGTATTTCTCGTTTTAAATGTGGCTGCGGTAAACAGATTAATCAGTGTTCAATTTCAGAGTCAACACGTTATTTTGTTTGGTTTTTCGCAGGCATGTGTTACACCTTTTGTTTTACTATTACTATTCTTACATCAGAAGAAAAATGACTAAGATGAGTGACATAATCCGGTAATAACAACTTAGTATGGCGTGGCATGGCGGTAAATTCAAAACATCCTCGGTCATTAAAAATCGTACTGTACTTAAAGTGAAATGTAAAAAAATAAATTCTGAAAATTCGTTGTGTTCCTGGAAGTTTTAAGATAATCCGAAAGTTTAGTCTTTAAATTGAATTTCATGTTTATCATAAATAGAGTGTGGTCCCCCGTTAGTCTGCTGACTTAGAAGTAATTATGCTTAATCTCAAGCGATCCACATTAATGTTGTCGTATCATTGTAATATTGTAACAAATCATGCTATTTTTTGCGCGTTAATTAATCGTATAAACTGATTTATGATCGGGTTTGATATATTTAGTTTGAGAGACGAACTGGATTTTAAAATAATTATTAGGCATCGTTTCATGATACAAACAATTTTATTAAAATTTGAGAATAGAACGTTTTTATAAAATACATGGTTTGTTAGAATAAAAAGTTCAAAAACAAAGAATCAGTCGGACTGAGCAGCTTACCTACAATGTGTCAACTGATTTCTATGACATAGCACTTGATAATGACCAAGACAAAGAAGAAAACAGATTATGTTATTGTATTGGCTCGCCTCCAAAACTGTTGATGACTTACCTCATTTGTTTTGACCATCATGTAAGCGGCTATGTTACATAAATCTGTTTACACATGGTATATTGTTTCAAGTCAGTTTAAGCTTCAATATTATTGAATACAAAGATTCAATCCCAAAATGTTTTGTGTGTTTAGCGAGCCTTTAAAAAACTAATGTTATGTTGTGAATGTGTTTTTAAAATAATTTAAATTTGTATGAACATTAGTTTCAGTGACACTACTGTTAATATCCGTTCGTTAATTCTGTCTTCTTCCTGTGCCTTCTTCTGTCGGTGATTCGCGTTTCACATGGCAACATTTACTTTTTGAAACTGCTTGAGGCAAGGATGTTGATTCAAACTTTTGGTCCGATCTAGGCCTCGGCTTCCTTCTAATTTTCTTTTATCGCGTTTTTGTTTTGCATTATACCTTCGAAGTATTTAAGTTTTCTCTTTTCATTTGTAAATTGTCTCATCCAGAATAATTTCATTGGTTACTTCTTCTCATCTTCCATCTCATGGACTTGAAACAATGTCTATAACATATTAAGAATTCTTAATTGGTTCCTTTGGCCTTCTTTATTGAATGCATTGTTTGAATGGACTTCTTTGAACGACGACTTTGTTCTCTGCGAACAAACTTAGATTAAATGGTCGCCTTAAATTCAATGTCTATAACAAAGTGAGGGATTACTTGATTCATAATGCCTGTTTTAGACGGTCATATTTTTGATTCAAATTTATTACGAAGTGAGAAATAAGCTACCGCAGTGAATGTTGATTGGTTGAATTTTCACTTCTCACTCACTTCGTGATACAAAAATATGACCGTGTAAAACAGGCAATAGGAACAAATTAAGAATTCTTAATCAGTTCACGATTCATAATTTTTTAAGAATGGAAATTCTCTGGCTTGTACTCATACTATTTTATTATTTTTGATTTTAAAATGAGATTTTGATTGCCACTAAATAGTAGTAAAACCAGTTATAAGAAATTCTGAATTTTTAGCCAATTTCGCGTCCTCCATCCATGAATTAGCTGAAGTGACACGCATATATTAGGATTGATGCTGGCGGCTACTCTCATATCCGAAGCCTTACAGTTCCGGCAATGATTCGAATAAGTAGGACGGAACATTTCATTACTCTATAATACTTTCAGTGACAATCCATTTATGCGCGTAACAGGAGAGAGAGGTCGCCTGAAAATAAACAAAATCCTAATGCCTTTATTGTAAGTGTCTTAGCTTTATCCGATATTTAAATAAACCGATTAATCAGTGTGTCAGCGTTGGAATGACCAATAATTAATAGTGCATATTACGACAGAGCAATAGGAAAAGCAAGGTTGCTGCCTTGCAAAAAGAACCCTGCTAAGTGCGCGTAATTTTCGCTGTCGCAAAAATTATCACTAACGGAAACACCTGAGGCTTTGTTGCTGATAAGATCGTGCAGTACTTGCACGATAAAAGCTAAAGCAACCACATTTTGCATGGAATTAAAATGTCTCGTGATATCTTAGAAATTGCAGTCATCAAAAAAGGACACTGCAACACACAAACCTTCAACTCCTATCCTTTTGTCTATAGACCAACAGACTCGATTCGTAAATGGTCATTTTTGGAGGCCATGATCATAAAAGTAATTAGAACTCACATGGTCAAAATATCGCATTCCAGATCCTTCTTAAAGATTTTGTCGGTAGCTAGTTTGTGCGAGTTATTTCGTGACGCTCATTGACAACAACATTGATCTTTAAAGATCCTGATCAAGGTCAATCAAACAAAGACTTTTTCTCGTTCCTGTCCTTCCATAACGCAAGTTCAAAATAACACCGTCCAGATTGACTTAATTTTTTTTTTCTTGCAGGTTGGAGAAGGAGGTATAACCTTGCTCCCTGGAGCGTCCTTAGACGAATCCATTGTAGACGACGACGATGAAGAACTCCTGCGCTCGCTAGAAGGACCACCGAGTCCTTGCAATGTCACCTTCATCAACGATAACGTTCTCATCGACGGCAAATCTAGTCTTAGCAAAAAAACCAAAAAGCCAAAGGTAAGCAACATCAACTCCCTCGTTCTACGTTCTTTTACCGTCACCAGTCTCCAAGAGGATTTCTCTTATTATTTTTTTTTTCTTTCTGAGCCCATCCGCTGACGATCCATTATATTCGTTCGTTGGCTTTCGGCGGATGTGCCCCTGGCTTTGATGCATAATTATTTTCGCAGAACGCTGGAAATTTATGCGTGATTGAAGTGAAATGAAACGAGTGAGCGTCGTCAAAGGCAACTTAGAAAGTGTTTCGCGATACTGATTTCCGTTCGGGACGAATTGTTGCCTGTCGGTGTAGATTAAATCGATTCCGAGAAGTAGGTAGCATCAAGACAGAAGCAACAAAATTAAATTAACCTTTCTATTAATACATTTTTTTTTAAATTAATTAAGTCCAATCAGTTTCGGTTACTTGTTTATTTCTAAAGTGTGTAAAAATGGTTGGGCCAATATTTCGATTTTCTAATTTGTGAAACTTTAAGAAATTTTTAATAAAGGTAGACAATGATAATGAAGACGTACCTTATGCCTATGACACTTTACAACCTACGCATAAAATTTCGTTCGAAATTCATTCATAGAAGGATATAGAATGTCCATTGACTATTTACTTATTGTCTTACAGAAGTAAGAGCTTACTCTCTGGAAGTGAAAATCATCGTAATATTGCAAATATTTAAACAATAGCTCAATTCAACGTGCTTACAATCTGAGACAAATTCTCTATAATCCACTCTTATCAAAAATTTATCTGGATACATGAGACAATTTGAAAGAGCAAATGTCTTTATATTTCAAACTATCAAGTCTTGTTTTTTGAGGAGGTTTTTTTTTATAAAAACCTCTTCTCATTTCTTCTTTATTTGGCAGTTTCAGTTTCAACTTTAAAGTAGTTCCGCATCCTTCAACTGTGCTACGATGAAACAAATTAAGAAGAAAATTAAAAATTTACGACGGCGTTACAAACATTAAATCATTAATGAATGAGGTAAAAAACACTGCGATTATTTTAGCTTTCACGGCGCATTAGAAACTTCCTGCTTTATTAATTTCACAAGTGAAAAGAAAAGTTTATGACATTAGTGTAATCATTGTAATGTAGCTATTAAAATTAAATGTAAGAGCTTGACGATTCTATAACGGAACTCAAGTATCGAAAGTAAACTCTGTTTGACCAATAAAATTTTTATATTCCCCGTTTTTTATATAGTACATGTATTTTTGATTCTCTATAAAGAAATCATTGTTCGTCGTAGTTTCCTTGGTATCTTTATGAAAAGCAGCTACTGATGACACAGTTTTTGTTGGTTTTATATCAGAAAGAGCGACTTGGATATTTATAAAGAAATTTATGCTTCTTTTTAAAGAAACATTTCCGTTAAACTTTCAGACAATACTGCTTTCAAGTTTTTCATTTTTTGAATTGTAACAAACTACTTTATCTTTGACTTGAAGCTAATAATTCATAATGCCATTTACAGACCTTCGTACACGAATAGCTTTCGTTCTCAAGAAAAAAATCTTCCTATCGCTTTCTCTACATCTTTCTTCTTATATCCTGTTTGAAATATTTGCAGTTTCTGTTTACCGTCAGCAATGCTTGTTTTTAATAACTATTGCTGATAGGTCAAGTGGATAGGTCTTTTTCACTTTCGAATGACGAACGATACAGATTTAAAATCTGTGGGACAACTACAAACACAAGAAAAGAAATATTTTTTTATTCTTGTTTTGCTCTACACGATTATCTTTTCTTTATTCTGCTTTATTTGAAATCAACATAAAACTATCCTTGCAGGTCTTAAACGGTCGTCCAGGTAGTTTGTTTCTATGTGATATGATTTTTTCTGGGCCTTTTATACCTACCATATGTATGTTTCATTTTAAGTTGAGAACGTAAGCGCATGTCTTGTCTTAAATCCTTTGATTTTTAAATGATCCTTGCGTCACGTAGAATATACGGCGAAACAGATATGGCATAGTAATCAAGCGAAACGTTTCGTTTTATGTCTTTCATTTTATACTATAGCCTGTCATATCTCTGCCGTTTTTCAAGTTTCAGTGAAACAACTGGTATGTGTTTTTTATTGGGTCTTCCCCTTCCAAATCCAAATGAATAAATCTTTCCATTCTGAACAAATTGTCTGAACATGTATCGAAATCTACGTAACTAACTTCCATTTAGTGGAGATGTTCCACTTGAAAAAGGACAATGAATCCGTAGGAGTTGATTGGAGGTCGATGATAACTTGAAAATGGACAATGAATCCGTAGGGGTTAGTTGGAGGTCGATGAACTTTTAGAGGTCTTTTGGGGATCGTTGAACTGATAGTAGATTAAATAAGATCTCTGTTATATTATTCTGTTTAATTTCTTTACATATGAACAATACTTTCTAAAATCCTTTTTGTTTTTCATAATTCCCATGTGTGCTAATTACATTGATATTGATATCAATAAACATGAACATTAATGAACCTTTTTTTCATTGATTTAAAATTGTAGTTCCTATTGCGTCACCATATAGTAATTTAACATTTTTCCTGCACATATAATACAACTGAATTCTTGTTATAAAGCGAAGGATTTTGATTATTCTATTAAGCTGTTCTATTATAAAGTTTATTTCTCCAAGTGTAAGAAGTTTTATAACTTGTAGTTTTAACATGAAACGATCGACTCGTATCTGGTCCGAAGCAAGTAAATGGTTGGTCTAGAAACCATTCCTGCGTTCACCGGCGGGCAGGCATCCATGCAATTAACCATTTCGCCTCAATAACAAACGCTTGCAGTTATTCTGCAGGTACTAATCCGGCGGTAATTGCGTGCCTCTGACTCGTTGCAATTAATTTATCATATAAAGCGGTTGTTTATGCACGCGCTCGAAGTTTCTGTGTTAATAGAATTCCCGCTGAGCAACGACAAGAAATCTCTTTCGCCCCATGGCAATGAAAAAATAAAGAAGGCACGCCTAGGGTTTTCGCAACTTTTTGGGCGACGAGCGACTTTACTTAAAACGCAGAAAACGTTATCGCGGTCTTTCCCGGATGCGGCCGATATGTTTTGTTTGGTTTTCACAGCCATTAACAAACGCACGCCGAGCACGTTGATAACGATTAGTGCGCAGGAATAAGTAATTTTCTGTGTTAACGGCGAACCTTGGGAAAAAATTGGGCAGGAAGTTGCGCCATGCGCTAATTGAAATCGCTACCTAAAAGTAGAACGTTTCGCGAAAATCACTTTGGAACAAAACCACTAGATCAATAAGAAACATATTTAAAATCGAATTGGAAAAGAAAAAAACTGGCTTGTATTCTTGCAAGGTTACTTATCTTTACAATTCAAATCGGCCACTGTCGTGTTCTAGGTTTCATTTTACCTCCAATAATAATTGTATTGTAACGATAATACTATAATGTAATAAAACTCTTCATTTCACTTCTTATAATCAATAAGCAGAAAGTTTCTAATGCGCTGTGAAAGTAAAAAATTATAGTTTTTTGCCTTAATCGCTTAAGTAATGTTTGTATCGCGTCGTAAATTCTTAAACAAAATTAATTCTTTCGTAAACAGAATGGGTATTTAATGTACAACGTAACTCATTAAGGTCAGTGCAAACTATGCCGGCGCGGGCGCAGCACATCGCATTGCAATATTAGGTCTGTTTGTTATCCTGCACTGGTGTACACCAATGCATACTTTTTCGCAAAATACTCTTTAATGCAACCTGAAATGTTTGTGTGGTATGTCAGTATGAATGAGTATGATTCGTATTAACACATTATCAAAGAATTTAGGCTTCATTAAAGCATATTTCGTAAAAAAAGTGTACACTAGTGTACACCAGTGCAGGATAACAAACAGACCTATTTTCATATGGACTTTGGCATGTAGCTGGGAATCACATAATGGATGAAAACGATTGCATGCGCACTTTTGCAGTGAGATGCCCGTCTCAACATAGATTGCGCTGGCCTTAATATAGGAACCATGCACATGCGAAGCCAGCGCCACCAATGACCATATTGTGCATTAGTGGTATGAGAATACGAGTTGTTTCAAATTATTAGTGTACATTTGAACTTGAATATTGTAATGTATTTCAATACCAGGAAGCTCAAGTATTATGTACTACAATCGTAAATTGTCATAAGAGTGATATTATTCCCATGCAATGAGTCTCAAGAAATATTTTCATATCACCAATTCCTAAATCACCACGCCAGGCGGCGCTGAACGCAGAGATGTGCATGGCACCTATAACACCAAAAAAATAAATTCGGTTTCGACTAACAAAATAATTGCTAACTTTGATCCGCCTCTCTGGCCCGGTGTTTCAGTTACAGTTTAACTTTAATCTTTATTATTTAACAATATCCTTGTATGTTCTGACAATTATTATTTTTAAGCCCCCTCTAAGACAAATTTCTGGGTGCGCCGCTGGTTTTGAAACTTATCGATTCATTTACGATGGCCGATCTTAATACAATGGTCTTCTTAACTCGGTAATCAAAAGCAATTCTCTATCTTTGAAGTCATTTCATTAAAATGTTAGATTGGATTGTTTAAAATTAAAATTAACACATTAATGTTACCCTTCAATTTCAAATCATCGTCAGAAGTGAAAAATGTTTTTCACTTCTGACGAAGCTGTCGAACGACTGCGAAACGTTAAGTGTATAGTGCGCGATTTAGTGTCCGCTTAAAAGATTTTGTAATACAAATTTCATCGGACAAGAACCAACTGTAAATATGATTTATTTTAAATGATTTTTGATAAATGACGACAAAGGAGGTTAAGTTTTGCGCAAATTGTTTCAAATTGTTTAATCCAATGAAGTCGCTTGATAAAATAAAGGTAATTTAGTATTATGTCGATCGATCAATTTTATCGGTTGGTTATCAGTTATTATTGCAAGAAAAACATGTCTAAATTCAATCGAAATTTATAATTAAATTAGATGTGCACGGTATGATAAACGTACATTATATTTTAGGATTATTGTTAGAAAAAGAAAATACAGTTTTATCTTTTGATTTTATAGTATTGAAAAATCACGCAATAAAATCGTCAGCAAATAAATACGTAAATGTTTATAAATAAAGTTGTTTTCCCGAATAATTTATAAGGTTTTTTTTTAAATTCGTAAGTATAATTAGCAAGTATGTATATAAAAAAAATTAAATGGCTTCAATTCTATTAATATTATAAATCTGTTCCATTTTTGTTTTTGTTTGTGCTGGTACATGCTAGTACTATTTATTATAATATGGGGAAATTGTGATTTTTATTTTATCCTAGTTAACGAGATCCTAATATTTTTTGGTTTTATTTGTCATTATCTCTGTAAAATCTTTTGTTTTGTTTTTTTTATTCCTTTATGACCTATTCCCTTTTTTTTCTTAAATTCCTCCTCAGTGTTGCTTCTTAAATTCCTTCACTGTGGAGTCCCTTTTAATATTCTTTTTTTTTTCTACCACTTTTTATTCCTTTATCCATCAATCGGTTCTGTAACCTTCATTTTTATTTTTTTGAGATGATCTGTGTGTTAGTCGGTCTTTTGTTTTCTTTATTCATTTATTCTTAAGTAAATTCATCGTAGGAAAGTGCACTTTTTATCTTTGTTCTTACTCTCCACCTTTTATTCATGAATAAAAGGTGGAGGTGATCTCTACATATAAAGAGAAAGTAATTATCAAATTTAATTTTTTTACGTCTCTAGTCATGTTTTGTACTGCCGTTGTGTTTACTCCTGTTCTAAATCGCTTTTAATATAGAAACTGAATTGTTTAAATGTTCCTATTTTCAACATGTTTCTCATTCAATGCCCTCTTTATTATTGCTCACTCTTTCACTAAAATCCCCCGTTTAAGACCCTGTTTCGTAAAACGTAACCACTCGATAAAGTTAATCGTGTGATTAAGCAATATCATTGGAGGGAATTTTGAACTTTTTTCCAATGATAATGCTTAATCACACGATTAACTTGATCGAGTGGTTAACTACGTTTTATGAAACTTCTTGTTTGTTACTTTGAAATTCATAAAAGAACTTGTTTTCGTTCCCTTTTTTACGTTTTTATTTGTACATGTATCACTGCTTCTAGATGTACACTGAGAAAGAAAAGTAATGTCCTCCGATCCATTATAATAAGTAAACGCATAAACAAACGAGCAAGCAGGTAAACAAACACAGAATTAAAAATGAAATAAAATTCAACACGCCGCGCCGATCGCGACTTAAAAGTTTATTGGGGGACAATACATTTCTTTCTCAGTGTACGTACATCATCTTATCTTTGGTGATTGCTGAGAGGTCCTTTCATCTAATTATTTTTTTCTTCATTTATTACCTATTGTTCCAGCTCTAGCAAGTTCTTTGTCATATGTTCCATTTGTAAGTATCAAGAATTTTTCCGCTCTTTATCTTTCTTCTTTGTTTCCGCTGTGCCTACATAATCAAAGGTTCTTTTTTTATTAGTCCTCTTTTTCCATATGCATATTTTTGTTTTTTAAAAGTAATTCAAAAATGAAGATTTCGATTATCTTAAAATTGTCCTTGAATCAGTTTATTAAAGCTGTTGTTCGACAGAGGACATTTATTACTTGATCTGCAATCTATTTTTTTTGTAAAAGCCTCCGTACTATGGTTGGCGATCTAGATACTTTTATTACCTTTTTAAATATCCATAGAACTTTTAAAAAAAGTTACTGAAATTTTGTAAAAGTCACATTAAATATACTATATTCCAAAATGTCTGAAATAATTGAAAATAGTAGCTAATCTTGCGTGTTCATTTTTCTCTTTAATTTTACTGTTTTTAGCGTAAGCCTAGGGGTTTACTTGCGCTATCTGAAATTCCAAAATTCCACTCGCCATATCCGATATAATCGGTGACGTAGAGTGCTTAAAGTATAAAAGATGATTCATGGAGATAACGCTCGTGTTTATTGAGGGGGTATTGGAATGCAGAAATACGCAAAATTTACTTTTCCGAGAAATTGGAGATTACTTGCTTACGTCACATTGATTAAGCTTTTGGCCAACAACTGTTGAACTCAATAATTAATTTGTTAAAAAGTATTGCTATCTCCTACCTACTTACTGTAAAGCATTTTCTACCCAGCCCTGTTATTCCCTTTTTTTTTAAATTCTGTTAAATTTTCCTCTTTACTCCTTTTTAAATTGCAATTGCATGAAATATTACTTTTGTTCTCCTCACCTCCCCCTAAAAAATTTTTCCATTTCCTTTATTTATTTTACTCGTTGCTCTACATTGTATTTTCTTTTTTATTTCATGAAATTGAGGAAATCAAATATTGTCAATTTAGAGTGTCATTTCTTGGTAATTCAAAAAGTTGCTTTGGATTCGTAATGACAAAAGAAAAATGATTTTATTAAACTATAAAACATAGACATTCTAAATTTCCTAAAAAATTTTGACCTTCTTAGCTTCTCTTTTCTTGTTTCCAAGGTCTTCCATCTTTTTTTGACCGTCCTTATACCTCTTGGTCTTTAAATTTCTCTGAATGGTGTTTAAGGCCCGGTCTTTTCATCTTCCCGTTAAAGTTATCCGGCAAGTAACTTGATTTTTATGAATGGTTGATTGATTTTTATGAATTGTTTCCATGGAAGTTAGTCGTCAGTTAGTTTACCAAGAGGTGAAAAGACCGGCCCTAAGTCTCCTTGAAGCAATTCTTTATAATGTTAACTGTGACCAACATATTAAAGTATCAAAATCTTCTAAATTTTTAAGTAACCCAAAAATGATATCAGACCACTTACGGTAAACACATCTTTGAGGGCCAGTTGCTAGAAAATTTCAACCATGGTTCAACTCTGAACTTGGTTTTATTACCATGGCAACATTTATAAAGGCATATGTTGCCGTAATCATAGAACCAAGTTCAAAGTTGAACGATGTTTGAGCCCTTAAAGTTAAAGGCGGCGCTACATTACATGGCAAACTAGCCGAACGTTTGTGATGTGTGAAGGTTCGCCGAATAGTGTGTATGGTAGAGCATTTGTCAAACTCCTTCCAACGTTTGCATTCGTATACGTTCCGATAGAAGTCGGTAAATGAGACACTTAAATGCGATTCAGCAACATCGTACACGTTATTTGACAAACGTTTGGAAAACTGTACACATCACCAACGTTCGACATTCGCCTAGTTTGCCATGTAATGTGGAGCCGCCTTAAGAAATATACGGTCAGAACAAAAATCAAATTTCGCGAGACATTTGCGTGTTACGTAATAATTGCGATGAAGCAACGCTAATAGACTGAGGTAATTGTTACGTTTGAAGCGTTAAACATTGGCCCGAGTAGGAGGAGAGCGTGGGACAATAACACAAAGCGCACACTTTCAATTAAATGCAGTTTGTGTTATTATCTTAATCTGAGCAGCGGTAAATAGGTCGCACTATTGTTTTTTCTCTTTTGCTTTAAGTCACATATTGTCACATGAAATCAACCACGGAATTGCTTTTAATGCCTACGGCCAATTACCTACTTACTTAGAGCGTAAAACCAAAATTAATTCAAAACAGAAAAAGCAGAATACGATGATTTTTTTTATCAGTATTACTATTATTGCAATTTATTTATTTTGATGGTGAATCAATAGGATGATGATGTTTGATTTCAAATTTCGAGGTCGCCGAGCGAAAACTTGGTTCGCCGTCGAACACGAAGAGAAAATATTGACGAGGCGGATGAGTCAAACAAGGAGGAATTTGCTTCGCTTTCCGTTTCGTGTTTCCCTTCGTCGACCTTTGTTTCGCAAAATACCTTAATGGGTCAAAGTCGGCTCGAATGCTGACTAAGGAATTTGCGTTTCGCGGTCGTCCATGTCGAAGACAAAATATTTACGTAATTTTGTGTTAAAGTAGCACTTTTTTAATTACTTTATTTATTAGTAACATACACGTATATGAATTTTATTTAAAAAAAAGAAAAACAAATATTTCTCCTTCCTGCAAAGGTTTTATAATGGTTTTCCTCCCCATATTGGATTAATCTTTAAACCCGGGCGCTCAAAATGTTTTGGTTTTGCACTGTTTCCTCTCGATCTCCATGGAATTTCTTTTCGCACTTGCGTACTCTCTACTTAACCTTCTTGATTTCTTCTTCAATTAACTTTTGCCTCGCGCTTCCTTCCCTTCATCTTCGTACTTTTTTGCCTCAATCTATACTCGAGGAGTCCAGTTCTCGCACTCCTTTGTTCGATCGACTTCTCCTTTGTATTATTTTTTATGAAGAACATTTTGAAATGATTGGAAAGAATCATTCTGGCGTAATCTTCGGAAAATTGCGATAAAACGGTAATTATTAAAACCAAAATTAAAGAAAAGGATTAACTAAAATGTGATAAATGATAAGTAAAGGCGTTAGAAAAACATTAAATTAGAAAAAAAAGGGCTCACTTATCTAATCGAATGATTATCTTATATGAAGTAAACATGAAATTATTAAATACTCAAACATAATACCGCACAAAAACACCCACCTTAATATTATAAGCGAATTATGAAATATCCTCGATTTGTTAATAAATTTAAATGAAAGTAACCTGTGATTCAAAAAAAGATTCATCAATATATGCTTATGATAAATAAAGATAGATTAAAGGGCATGTCTGAGATACCAAATGTCGATGACGTTTCTTCGTTGAAAATTACATCTGCCAGTTCTGTCAGATTTAAGTTTTGATTATTTTCACACATTTCAATGTTATGGCTTTCACTGGTCACGAAGAAAGCTGTTTGTTAGAAATATATTTTAGAAACAGTGAAAAAATTGATGGTTTGTGGATTTTTCAATACGTAGCGCATTTAAGGGTTTCGTATAGTTCCAACATTCAAACTTCATATTCAGACAAACGTAATTTTTTTCTTTGCACAGTTTTTTGAATCGCTGGTTATATTTGTATGAAGGTGCTGAATTATCAACTTCAATTCAGAGGATGGAGAAATGGGGGGAAAGTAACGGACCATCACTGTCATAGAAATTCAAAGAAAATTTTAAAAAATATAGTCAATTTGGCAAAGAAAAGAAAAAGAGAAATATACAATATTCAAAAAAGAACTCTTCAGATCAATCAGTTCAAATAAAAAGACAATAAATTACAGAATTAAAATATTAAATAATTAAATAAACGCTTCTTCTTTTTTATCCAGAACTGTTAACTTTATGTGCCTTACAATAACGATCATTTTGTACACATATTTTAATATTGTCATTTTTCCAAAATCATAATACTGATGTCTTTCCGTTGACATCCATCTAATTTTTTCCAGGTCTTTTTCTTGCTCTTTGATCTTGCGAACTTGGAATCTCTTTTGCAACTCATTCGTGTTGTCATTCGTTAAGCTAAGTACACACTGGGGAACTTATAGTTTCTGTTCCATGTTCCTTGAAAAAGTTACCGATAGTTTCCGAAAGTTTCTTTAAGTTTCTTCATGTTTCTGTTTCCAGTAACAAAAGTTACTGTTTGTTGCGTGTTTCCATTCGGAGCGGTAAATATCAAAGGAAAATGGGAAACAAGCAGCAACATGCAGGAACAAAAAAGGAAGTTCCTTCAAAACTGGTGACATCTTATCACCAGTTTTGGTAACGGCTTGTAGCAATCAACACCATATTGTGCTTGAACTTTTAAAGAATCATTTGCTTTAAAATGTCTAGCAAAGTAAGGATCGATACTACTTAGGGAATATTTTATGTTGAATTGGACAAACATAAAATTTTTAAGATGACCATCTGTTAATAAATCATCCCATGTAAAACATTTCTAAGTGGTAAGCCGCCACAATCAATTCGCTCTTGGAGGCTTGGACGCACTCAAACTCTTCGTTTTCGTTAGTTTTTTTTTTATAGCTAATAACAATATAAGCTGCAGAAGCGAGAAGTACGTCTTCTTCAGTCACGACTCTTAACAATATTAACTTGTTTCTTATGTGTGTGTACAGATTGTTACGTGCAACAATTTACGACAATGGAACAGAAACAAAATTCAGATGTTTCTCTATTTTGCTACCTTTAGTGTGGACAAAATGTTTCCAGAAGTTGACGAACTTTTTGAAACATTTAGCAACAACCATCAACAAAAAGTTCCTGTGTATTCCTCCAGCGCGTACTCAGCTTTATGCTTTAATATTTCTGGCACAATATCTACCCTATCTACTTAATCTAGTTCGTCCTTCGTCTTATTTTCTACATTCCTTTGTTATCTAAAATCACATAAAAGTACAAAATAGGACTGAAGTGAGTTTCCACTACGAGGGCGTATTTTTATATTATCTACATAGCCATGAGAAAAAATACGTGGGTATCACATTAACAACCCTTTAGTTTTCTACGTAACTCCCTTCAATACTTAAGCATTTATTCCATCTTTCTTTCAATTATCCCATACGCTCAGAAAAAAATTCCTCCGCAGCTCTGCAAAATTTTGTTCAATAGATTCTTTTAGTGCTTGCTTCACCAGATGCAAAAGGCTTTCCCTTGAGAAGTTTTTTTTTTTAAGTTTCTGAATAAAAAGGAGTCTAATGGAGCTATGTCAGAGCTTAAGACGGATGCCTTAACTCTATGAATCCTACACACTCATTGATTATTATTTATTTGCTGAACTTCGTGTGCCTTATGAGCCCAACAGTCGTCGTGTAGCAACAAGTTATTTTGCGAATAAGAATGTGGAATGCATTTTCCTCCAGAGCAGTTTTAAATTTTGAATTGTGTTTCCATAAACCTCTCCATTTACGTTAGATCCCCTCGGCATATACTCAATAAGCAAGAACCCTTCGGCATCCCAGAAACCATTGCCTTCTGTTCTTTTTTTTGTGGTGAAGAGCCTTTCTGAATCCACTGCATGGATTTCTGTTTAGTGATATAACCAAGTCTCGTCCCGGTGAAATTCGAGAAAGGAAATTTCTGTCGTTTTCCAACGCGGCTAAACTTTCTTAAGAGATTTCTCTTCTGACCATTTTTTGCTGGGAATTCACCGTGCAGATACTCAAATCGTCATGCAAAATTTTCAGGACACTTGTTTGGGATATACAGATATCATTGGCAATAACAAAGACCTTTATAAGTCTATCTTGCAGTACCAAATTTACAGGTTTTCGAACCATCTCTTCAGTTCGAGCTTTTACGAGTCATCTGGACTTTGGGTTATCGTTAATTAATTCTCAATCCCATCGAAAGAAATTAGACCAAAATTCCTCATACACGGCAACAATTATTACATAAATAATTTTTGGGCTATTGCATTCTTTGAGACTGCGGTATTCCACTTGAATTTCACTCATTCAGTTAACAAATGAACTTTCCCAAACTGCAAAAATTAAGCACAACTTAGCACTTCTAAATGTCAACTAGCTTTTAATAATTTGTTAACCAAGGTAAATAATATTTGAAGATTGTTAAATTCATAAAGAGAAAAAATCAAACTCACCGTAAAATGAAAACTTGGTGAACCTCGACAAAGACAAACGCTTTTTTAATAAACAAAGCAGACGCAAGGTTATTAGTCTTCGGGAGCGGACGACGTGCGAACGCACCTCGTGAAAACTTCTGCACGAAACAATGTAAGTTATTCATCAAGTACAAGGTTAAACATTTTTGCCAAGTCAAGCAAGTTGTTGGTTGCAGAAGAGCACGACTTCATGCCATGGTGACCAAGACTTGTTTTGCATACAGAGAAGAATAATTTCATTGCACAAAAGCTTCATTAATTTTAATTAGACATTACAGTCCTATCCAAAATGCTTGTTGATATTTTTTCCTCAATACATAATATATCATGCCCAACCAAACAAACCATTGTTATTATCGCCCTGATTTCCTCAACAGCGTGCGTGCAATCAAGTTTTTAAACCATGGCATTATCTACGGTCCGCTCGTTCCGCTTAAGTAAGGCAATCTGCATATTATCGTTGCTGACGGTATTGTTACGCGTTACGCAAAGACTTTTACTTCTCGTCTTGACCGCCGCAAGCACAATGTTTTGGTTCTGTTTTTATTTGTGCGAAACGGGAAAGCGGTTCCTGCGGGAGCGGCGCCGGCGTTCGAATTTCGTTCGAGTTACGGTTGGAATCAATTGTAACGTGACAGGAAATTAATTAATTTAATCGCAAAAAGAAAGCGACATTTGAATTTTATAATCAATTAGAAAATTTACTTTCTTTTGTATCTCTTTCTCTCTCTTTAGTCACAGATAATTCGTTGGAATGGAATTTGTTGAATTGAAGGTTTTTCGCTTAATAATGTGTTTTGTAGATCAAACCAAAGAGTTCTACAGTTTTCATAATAATACATTTGAACTTTGTTTTTGTGATTGTTAACATTTATATCGAGTACTTTTTGATTATTTTTAAATTTCTTAAAAATGTTTACTTTTGTATAGGTACAATTTAAACTGTTAACGTTCCTATTATGTAAGCTTGAAAGTTTGTTTTTAAACCAACAAAAACATTGTTTATTTCTGTGCCATTTTATAAAACTTCTCTATTTTTAAATTCTCTTAAAATTCTGTTAAACAAATTAATAATCCGGAGGCAACAAACTGGCCTTCTCTTCTAGCAACATCTAAATTTAGCAAATTTCCTGGATTATTAACCGCAATCCTCAAGAAGAAGGTGTTTATTCGTCGGAGAAATGCAAGAGTTTGCATTCCACAATCGAAGTATTTCCTGGCTCGAAGCAATTGCGCAATTCAAGCAATTCAAAGCGACTGCAAGCGAAATGAATGATTTATTCGCGTGGCACGCCGAAGGAGAAAAAAATTCCCTTCGTTCAGTTTTAATGGACGGCTCGTTTCGTCCTATCTATCGCATAATCATGTTCCCGTTTCTTGGTTTGCGTATAAATGCGATAGCGAGCGGCGTGATCTTTAATCGCGTGTGTGCTTAATGACGTGGGACAGCTATGATTATTCGTTTGCTTTTCGTCACAGTTTAAGCTATGGTAATCGACTTAAAATTGCAGGGTTATTAGGGAGTTTTTGCAACACATTACGATAAAAATATCATTACGTTAAAGGCTATGTTGCTTAGCAACCTTTTGGATCTAACCAATCACAAACAGAGTTTTAACGTTTAACGTACGTAAATTTTAACGGAACCTATTGCCAAAAACTCCCTATTAAGTTATTTTTCCACAAAAAAAACGTAATTTGATGAAATTTTGGCAAATTACTTCCCTAGAATTTTAAAAATGCATTGGAATTTCGAATCAAGACACATTTAAGTTGCTTTAATCGTTACCCTTTAATACCGAAACCATTAACTTCCACACACTTAAATCAAAACTGACGTGGGAACGCAATTAGTAGTCGCTTCATTTATATATGACGTTGGAACTGGTAAATGAATATTTATGGAGATAGGCCTTGAAAAAATTTAGCATCATCTGCGGATTATATGTATTGAAGAAGTTCACTGGTTTTAATTTGCTAATGATGAGACTGAAAATAATCAGAAAACGAATAAAAATATTAATGACTTATATAAATGAAAAATCACCTACTGTAATTAAAAACAAAAAAAAATTCAATGAGAAAGCGTGAAAAGCGCAGATTCAAGATAAATATACCAGGAGCCTTCGAGGACCTGTTTAGAGATCTTCATGTGTTAGACGACTGTACAAATGTCTTTTAAAAGATTTCAAAAAATCCGTCAATATCCGTCAATTACTCAGAAATAGCTTAAATATAAAGCCGCAAACAAATGTAATTTTTGTGTGCAATATTCATTGCATTGCATTCCGTCCGTGTAAAGCCTGCTTAAGGTTCATTTTCGAACGAGTTTATTGCTTTTCGTTTCGTTTTTAGTGGTGGCGATGGTACATATGTAGAATCACATTTTAGAGCCCCGTTCCTTATTTACTACAAATTCTTCTTAAAAAATATATTTTATTTTGTCAATAAGAAAAATAAAATAACAACAATTACGTGTAATCAGGGCCGGCCTTCTAAATGACGAGGCCGGGTACAGTAAGAATTGTGGAGCATTTTTTAAAATTATTGTTATGGTATGGAGTACGGGAGCCATGGCCGTAACTAGGAAGTAACGAAAGTGGCACTTGCCACAGGCACAAGCAAAACAGGGACTCCTAGTAAATTTCATTTTGATTGGTTTCGGCTTCCTGAATCGATCCTTTCAGCACACAGGGGTTACTTTTGAGTCAGGCGTTACTTTTGAGTCACCCAGTACATTCGTTCATTTTATTTCGTTTTCTTTACATATTGTAAATTTTTAAGTTTTGTATTTATACAGAGTGTTTAAAAGATATGTTTGGAAATGTTACCCAATTATAGATCACATCAACAGAAACACAAAATTCTTAATGAACGTAGGTCCGAAAATCAGCCGTTTCCGAGATTTTTTGAGTTTTTGTAATGAAACCTATTTACGCGCAGTGGGCGTTGAATTTTGGTAATAATAACGTTTTTCGCCTACCATATACTAAAGTAACTCATATTAACCCTAAAAATGTGACCGAAAGTAATGTTTATCTGCCCTAGGGCTGCTAAACTCATAACAGCACGATTTATAGTTCGTAACCTAGCGACACAGACTTTTGCGCACAGATTTGCGCGCTATGACATTTCACAGAATTTTTCATTCAACGTCACTTTTGAACAAAGTGTGAATTTGATTTAGGGCTAGGCGAGAAACAGTTGTGTGTCACACATGCAGAAACGCATTAGCAGCACTTAGCTATGAGCTGCCCTCGCGTCGCTTCGCTCGCTCGTGCAGCTCATAGCCGCGGGCTGCTAATGCTCGCTTTCTGCCCTTGTGATACAATATACTATTGCTATGAGAGTGGTTTAAAATATAATTGGTTTCATTTTTATAGAGATGAATAGGAGCAGAATGGAAGGAGAACATTAGAACAATCGATTTTAATCGAGATTTTTATCACTACTAACAACTATTCATTTGAAAAGTTCATTAAGTTGGTTTTGATTTTTTAATGAAAGAATAAATAACGAAAAAGGGACGACTGCCTAAACTAATTGACGTTTAACGGATGACAGTTGTCCAACAGTTATAGCGTTTTGCATGTAATCTAACGTGACATAACGTAAAGTGGCATTTCGCATCGATCTAATCCAAGACCTTCACAATGTTCAGAAAAATTTAAAGGGTATTTGATGAATTTTTCAAGTGAACTCTTGATATTAGCTTAAATTGAAAAGTCACTAAAGGGTTAACAAGCAAAATTTATTTTTTACAGAATCGATTTTATCTCGTATCTTGATTTTCTGACCTACGTTTATTAAAGCTTTTTTCTACAGTTGCTCAAAAAATGGGTGTTTACGCATTAATTTCAGTGCGCAAAACACGCGTTTTTTTCACCGTTAAAAAAAAATTTGGCGCACTGAAAAAAAGAATTTACATTAGTAACTACGGAAACCCGTGCAACGATAACTTCAAAAAATAATGCTGCCGTTTTTTTATGAATTCAATATTTTTTAATAATAAACTTGCTGTTTAAGCAGGGAATACACGATCCAACATGTCTTAACACATGTACGCGCGTACATGTTCGCCGAACATCAACGTGCGTGTGTTGGCCCGAAAAATGCTTCGAACATGTACGCACATACAAAAAGTCCGTCGAACTTGTTTTCTGGTTTTCCTGAAAACAAGTGCGTGCGTTGATGTTTGCGCGTACATGATCCACCGTGTGGTTGCCAAACGCACATGTTCGTCACGGACTTATTCAATGCAGTGCATCGGCGTCGTGCATACTCTTTTCCACAGCACTTCGAAACAGCCAATTTATGATTTCTAATAAATAACTTTCCGACAATGTGTGGTGGCAGATCCTGCAATTGGAACTATTAAACTGGGGACTTATCACAGCTTTATTTGTATTTGTATTTTTGTTTTACTATAATAGCGCACGCCACTGCCACCAAACATAATTTTTCGGACATCGTCTTGGTTGATAACTGGACTATGATGTCTTAAGACAAGTTCGATCGTGTGTAGTATGGTATTATTGTGACGTTGATGTTCGTCGAACATGTACGCGCGTACATGTGTTAAGACATGTTGGATCGTGTATTCCCTACTTTAGAGCTGTGCAACTTTAGAAAAAAAAGTTGTTTATATAACTTACGCAAAGCCAGTTTTTTGAGCTTTCGAATGTATTTTTTGTCTGGACCTAGCGGTCTCGACAAAAAACCTAACATTCTCAAGCTCAAAAAACCTTTGCTTTGCGCACTTAATATAAAAATAACTATTCTGTATGTATTAAGCCGGCTTCCCACGGTGCGTGTTTTCGCGGACGAGCCCGCACCGTCGCACCGTAGGAAGGGTATCGTCTGTGATCGTGCGGGGCTGTGCGTGGCGGTGCGTTCGATCCGCCGTGAGTCGGTAACTTCAAAGGTGCGGTGCGAGCTCGTGCGCGGCGGTCCGAGTTTGTCTGCCACAATGCGGACAAAATGACGTATCTTTGTATCTTGTTTATTTTGTCGTCGCCGTCTATGATTGTATATGTGCATAGATTTGAGTATGAAGTGGGCAAACGGCAAAAGTTTCGAATTTTTGAATTTTATCAAAATGAACTATCGTTGTGGAACTTCTCCACAGCGGAACACAACAATAAAAATGACACATACGATGCATAGAATAGAATTAAAACTCAATAAAGAGGCAATAATATACCTGTAAAATAATTGAAAAGAAAGAGAGACAAATTTAATGCCTACCTACAGAAGATAAGCAGCAACAGCGATGCGGCTTCTATCGTTAGGCATTTTAGGATGGCAAAAACCGTGCACCAGCACGGACCTGTACGCACCATGGGAAGAACCCAGGATGTGGTCCGAAGTGGTGCGCGGTCGTACGCCGTCCGTGATACTATCCGCGAAAACACGCACTGTGGGAAGCCGGCTTTAATGTTATCTATAACTGAATAAAACAACCGAACATATTTTTTATGTATACATATGTATATTTAGATGTGTTTTTGTGGAATGTATAATTTCGATTTAGATAAATTCGTATATTTGTGAAAAGAAGATAGAATTTTGCCACAAGCTCTAGGTTGTCTAGTTATGGACCTGATAAGGGCCCCCTTGTGGTTCAATGCCCGGGTGTTTTGCACCCGGTGGATCCCCCCTTGTGGCCGGCCCTGGGTGTAATAACAAAAATTTAAAAAGGTATAAAAACATAAACGTCTAAACATTAATACATATGTCTAATATACAGGGTTGGGAAAAAGTATAGAAATTCTTTCTAATGCTTTAGATATTCATTCTATGAACTATTTGTATGAAGGTTTTGTTTACAATTTTTTTTATGATCTTTTCGCCCATATAATTTTCACTATACTACCAAAACAACAGCGCAGCGACAATTATGTCGATCTTTTTAAAAAACAATGTACCTATCATATGTGAAATATCATTAAATAGAATTTCTTGTCTCTTTTCATCTACATATATTAATTGTCTCATATTGGCATAAAAGAAATTGATTGAAGTTTAACAATAATCAAAAAACTCTTTCCTACAAAAACTTTTCTATTCTCGCTATTCTCATTCAGAGGAAGACTCACGTTCTTCGAAATGCGTAAAAAAAATTCCGGGAAAGACCCGAAGTTTTTGAACATAACAATCGGGGAAAAAAGATTTTATTATTTTTTTTACACTTTTATATACAATGATTGCAAAAAAATTTAAGGGGTGATTGATTCCTAAGTTGATTTAAGTAAAAATGTTCCAATAAACGTGTGGCCTTAGATTCTTCGTTTTCGATATACAGCGTGTTAAAATTCCCCATACTTGCAACATGTGAAACTATCCAGAGATTTTTCAGCAAATTCAACAGACAATGCGAAGGACGACGATGAGAGGTACGGTAATTTTCAACACATACATATATTAATTTTTAATGTTTTTTAAACAATTATTTGTGCACTAAAATTATAAATTTAAATATTTTTTCATGTATCATCATATATCTGTGTACCAAATTTCATTGAATTATTTCGGGAAATGTACGAGCTAAATTTAAAAAACCAAAATAAAATTTTATCACCCTGTGTACAGAAAACGACGCTTTTTAGGACATAGGAATTTTTTTTTGTTTAAAATTAGCTCGGGAATCACCTTTTCAATTTTCTGCAATCATAGGTTAAACCATGTGTAACTGAACATTAAATTTCGATAGAATTTGTTTGAATTCGGTAGTTCGGTAAGGTAAATTGAGTTCAAAATCAATAAACTTACTGAAAAATCGGTAGACTTGGCACCACTGGGATCAACATTTTAGGTCGCGGTATCTTAACGAAAAAAAAGCATGGACCTCTAGAGTCCAAAAAGATCGTGATTGGATATTATATATTTTTGAAAAGAGAACGAAATGCTCTTTTTAATAGTGACAAAGCCAACTATGCCTTCCATTAAAAAAAATCAAAGGTTGGGTTCGTATCTCCTCTATTATGAACTTTTTATGTGATTTAATTAAGAAGCCATGATCTACGAATAAAAAATGTCCTTTTCATTTTTTGATATCTTTAAAAATAAAAAAGTTATTTGCATTTACAATGTTGATGAATTTTTCGTTTTGTCAACTGTACCATGAAAATGGCAAGAAATAGCAAATGAGCATAAAAAGTTGACCCAATAGTGCGTGCTCAGTTTTTTCTATTTCCATTATTAACGGATATACATGTAGAATACCATCGAAAATGGGACACCCTGTACATGTTTTCCATTAATATAAGTTATGTCCCGCTTGAATTCGAAATCCAATAACATGCATAGTTATTTCACGATGTTTTAAAAAAATATTACTTTCAAATTTATGTAGAATTGATCCTTCTGATTAATAATTAATAATAAATTTTTAAAAAGGAATTGATAAAAATAAAACTAAATTAATCAGTTACATAAAGAATCAAGAAACCTCATCATCAATAATATACATATTATGTACTTGATAGCTTTTGTCATTTGAAATTTTTGGAGGTGTCGAGTAAGGGGCTGAAAGCAAATGCACATAATTTATGATAAAAGATGTCTCTCTTTAAAGAGAGATGGCCGTGCTTCTTTTCAAAGTTATAGGGGGTGGAAAATTGTAGCGTGTGGATGTTGTCTTTTCTCACTCTTACATTTTTAGACAGTGTTTTGCTTTTGGAATTTTAATTCCAATTTTAGAATGTGTTCTGACAAAATGCAATTTGCGTTTAATATTATTGGTAGTAGATATAACACAACCAATTTTACTTTATCATCTTCGCACTATCGAACCAGATATCTCTGACAAGACAAATCTGATAATGGTAACGTGAAGTGCATCTTTAAAAGAAGAATGTCGACGAAAAATTAAGAAGGGGAATCCATAATTATTCGCCTTAATTTAATTACTTTGAATAATCAGACTTGATTACATGAGTACTTGATTGTTCTTGTAATAAATCCACTTGACGAGTTGTTTAAAAGCGTCTATATTTTGAAATTTATTTTCGCCGTTTTTTCGTCCCCAACGGCAGATGTTAAATCCTTCGGAGGCTGCTAAAGGAATGCACGCCTCTCCAACCAAAGATGTTGAGGTATTCGTGCTATGTTTGACCTACCTGCGCCGCAGAACCGCCGTGGTCATCCACCTCGCACCGTGTCAGGCGGCGATCTGTGAGCCGTGAATTTCTCGCAGTCCTTGAAACACTCCTGATGGATTCCAAAAAGCGAATTGCAATCGCCAAAAACATAAAAGTGCGAAAGTGGTAGCGAATAAAAACGAAGGACAGGATAAAAGTTCTTAATCCTGCATTAAAATTCATTATTTTCACTCGGGAACATAAAATCGAATATCACTCTGTAGATTGAAATTTACCTGATGTATAACAAAGAACGCAGCAGACGCCCTTGAAGCAATAATTTTGACTCTAAGTTTTTATGATTCGTGAAGTATTAAGGCAAGCGTTCACAGGCTCGCATCGCACGCGTCGCACGCATCGCATAAATGATCTTTTCTATAGTTTTATATGACGCTGCGTTAACTAGGCCGCATAGAGCAGCGATCGCATTTTCCTATCATTCTCGAGAGAGCAACTTCTGCGATTCTTGCGATTCGTGCGTGCGACGCGTGCGATGCGAGCCTGTGAACGCTTGCCTTTAATTCACTTTGATAAAGCGAACAAGCTGTTTGCGAAATGTCAGTGGTAATATTAAATATACTGTTTATTTACTCGATAATAATCTGTTTCTTTTTCATATAATACCTATCACGAGTAAGAACTACACCAAACTCATCTATTAACTTACAGTTTTACAGTGAAAAACCCACTGAAACTGCTACCGGAAACGATGTAATAGAAGAAGTAGCCTAGCTAAATATGTCTGGATGTTAAATTGTCCAGACTTGGACTTTCTGATCATTACAAGAAACGACATCTTCTGCTCTCCTGTTTGCTCCTTTTTTAAAATCTATTAGAATCTAGTAAAACCATCTCGTAACATGATTGTTTAGTTTAACCTAAAGCCTCAAAAAAAAAACAAATAATAAAGGTCCTAGAACACGCCCTGGAAACATACACAATTTCTAGCCTAGCACATTTTTGGTTCGTTTATTTTTCGATTCGCATCGAAGTGTTAATTAGCACTAGTTAAGTTAGCTTTGCGGTAAAAAGCGAAATCCATTTAAATTGATTGCGATGTAAGCCCGAAACGGGAACACTTCTGCAACTGTACATACCCCATTTGCACGTTGTACATACTGGTTAATTGTTTTTAATTAATTTGTTAATGTAATTCGACCGACTGTACTTTGTGTTCGTGGCGAAAACTTCCTCGTCGTTACGAGCTCGCATGCGACTTTCTCCTAACTGTTTTTTAAATGCCGCACTTTTGTTATCTGAAATTGTTATTAAATTTAAGTCGCGCGTGAAATCGTGTCCTCGTGGACGCTTACACACGCTGATAACGAGTATCGCATGCCACCAAAATTAAAATATTGATCGCCATCTAAGGAAATTATGGCTTATCTGTTTGTTGTTTTTATTTTATTAATAATAAGTGTAGAAAGTGTTCGCAGCTCGCTCGTCAAGTTTCTACGTGTGTGTCATGTAATAAATAAAAATAACATTCGATAAATTATCGTTTATAGTTATTTTCATAGGTGAACAAAGCTCGCGTTTAATACTTTTGCAGACAAAAAAAGTCTCCAAGTGGTTTTACTGGAAAAGATAATCGATTTTAGATTTCTAATTAAAAAATGATTTCCTAAAATTTAATTTAACTAGTGTATAAAATGAGTGATTAAACGATTCGATGTTGTAATTTATGTCGTTATTATGATTCTTTTTTAATAAGTGAAAATAGAACGAAGAATATAATGTCTTTTTTGTTTGGCCTAAAATTATGTCTGTTCCCTTTCTCATCGGCATTTGCTCCGTGTATGGCTAACACGTGTAATTATTCCGGATGTGTCGTGTCAGTGTACTGCTTTCCAAGCGTCCATGCCACGGAATGCATTAAATTATTAACAAAAAAAAATTAATGCGTCTGATATTACGTACGCAAACGATGGAATGATTTGACGGAACTGCGGTCACTCAACCGATAATTTCTTTCCTTTAATTTTTCTTCTTACGTTTTGTACTACATATAGTTATTTTAAGTTTTTATTTTAGTTTCGGATTGATTAAAATTACTTTTAAAACGTTTTTTGTTTTCTGTTCAAATTTCCTCCCATAAATTCAATTAATTTTCAATGCGTCTAATAAAAACGTCTACTCCATTATTTATTTGATTTCACAGACGGAATAAAATAAAATAATTTTTGTTAATTTGAATTTGCCCATACAATGCATTTTTTATGACTGAAGAAACAGCGCCGTCAATTAAATATTGTGTGAGACGTGAATTAGAAATGAAGAATGAAGGTAAAATTCTTAAATTGCTTTCTGTTCAAAGAAGAAACAGCAGATAAGATTTCTAACTTGAGACTCAAAAATTAGCACTTTACATTTTTTGCTCCACATTTCACTTGCAACCTGTACAATTTTTAGTAAATTTATTGACTGAATATTTTTTATCTAAAGGACGTAATTGAATAGGCACATGAAAATTCCACCCAGCCAAATTAATCATTACATGCAAATGACAAACAAAAAATATTAGCGATCTCACTTTCAGTTAGAATCGTCATTTTCACACTTTAATTTTGCATTTAGTAAAAAGTTGACACGGTTTTCACAGGGTGTTATGAAACTTATTCCAATACAAAATACTACAGAGTCACCACAATCAGCCAAAGTTTTTATTGCCCAAATCTCAATATACAGGGTGACTGACAATTACTCCGCCTAATGAAAACCACAATAAGAAACGATATCCGAGAGTATGGAAAAAATGTTGAAGGAATTCTGTGTACTTTAGTTTTCGAGAAATAATTACATAATTAGAAATTACCCACAAAACGACGATACGTCTGTGGTTAAGAAAGAGAAATAGATGAACGAAATAAATACAGTCATAAGTGTTTTATAGTTTTATGATTGTTAAGGCGCGGCTTCGGACGTAAACTTAACCTTTAAGCAGCTGAAATATAGTCTCCGAAATTATTGACAAATGTAAGCAAATTACCTGAAGTCAGAGTGTAAGTTAGAGTGTATTTTGTATTAGTTATGTCTTACGAAATAAAATTGGTTAATTAATAATTAATAATAAATTATTTTTTACAAAGGACAACTGTGGCCCCATTTTGAACACTTGCTTTGACAGGTAAATAAATAAATCACTACAACACGAAAATCTCCCTGCATTTTTCTTTAATTTTAATTACATTGTAAATAAAATTGATTCCCACAAGCAACGTATCCGTCATAAAGATTTAACAACCAGAATTGAAAACATTACAATCAGTAAACGCATTCGTAATTTGTTTCGATTGTTAATTATTGTCATTTCGTTTTGTGCGTGGCGTTCAATGAGAAACGGATCCTATCATATTATTATAAAAAACGAATTATTAACACAAATCTATTAAAAGTTTAACAAATTCAAGACGTATTTGCTACTCTATCCTGTGTTTTTAGCGCACTAGTAAATCGTTCCTCGTTTCAACGTAAGCATTATTTTTGCAACTTTGAATAATTTTTGTTCGACTTTAAGCGGTAAGCGATTTTAATTAATTTTAATTTGTCGTACGAGTAGCTTTTGCATCGGCTGTTTTTAGTCTATTATTGTCTCAGGTCAAGTTTTACAAGGTTTACTTTCTGAGTAAATATAATAAGACGTTTGTGACACATGTACAGCTTGGTGTTTTAATCTAAACATACCTACCTCTTTGGGTAAATTTATAATTACATAATTAATTACAAACTGTTCCACAGAATTTTTTATACATTTTCTAGAAATCTGTAACGTCTATTACTTACTGTTTTTTTTTTGTGGAACAATTGCCAGTCACCCTGTATGTAGAAAACTGAGTGTATTATGTAAATAAGTCGTCATCCTCAGATAACTCCCATAAAAACACGTGTCGGCTAATAATAAAAGTAATAGATAGGTATGCTATTTTTAGATTGATTTCTAATGTTCAATGTTCCAATAAAAATTAATTGAAAATACTTCCTTTCGTTAACAAGAACAAAAAATATACATTTTTGAAAAAAAATTACTACTTTTTAAATAAGAAAATTTAAATTTGGCGCTAAAAATGCGACGACAGTTTTTGGCGCCAAATTCGAAATTTGTTATTAATAAAGTAACCAAACAAGCTGCGGAACGTAAATATATTTCGCGTTTGCTTTTAAAAAGTTTGTTTCATTACACTTTGTGAATAGAGATTGGAAGTTAATTTTCATCTTATTTAACAAGTATTAATTATGTCGGCCAATTACTTGACGATTGGTTGCAATTGCAAATCAGTTTTAAAACAAATTTTGTTTACTTTCCGGTACGTTATGGTAGGATGTCCGGAAAGTAACTAGCCGCAGCTTAACTACAAGTCCGAGACGAAACTGACCAGTCGCATTGAAATTTAATGTCGTTTTGATTATATTTACATAACTGTGTACCAGCCTTGCAGTTTTGGAGGTTATACTAAATGTCGTGTTAAATTTCTATGCTAGTTTTCCCTTCACCTTCTGTATTATAGCGTTTTCGATTGACCGCACTAGTGTGCATTCCAAAGCGCACTCGGAGTATCTTCATCTCGTATTATTACATGAGGCTAAAATAAAATGCAAATACACTGAGTGCAACAGGTACAGATGAATCGAAAACACTATTGGTGACAACGCGCGCAAGTCGAATTTCATTTAAGTGGACCATTATTCAAAGCAGCAAATTAAATGCGACACAATATGACAGCTCCAATAATTTACTACTTTGCCAGATCGAAAGCCAATTTACAGTACCAAAAAAATGAATCAGTTTTTTTTGTCCGCAAGTTTACACTACTAAACGACTAAACCGGTTTTTCGATCTCAGTTTAACTTTAAACTTCAGTTTATTCCTATAGAAACAATGGGAATAAACTGAAGTTTAAAGTTAAACTGAGATCGAGAAACCGGGCCTTAGGCTGGTTTTCTCAGTCCTCTGTTTATTTCCATAGGAACAATTGTTTTTATAATTGTTACCATGGGAATAAACAGGAGTTTAAAGTTAAACTAGGACTGAGAAAACCAGCCTAAGGGAGCATAAAATCACAAGTAATTCTGACGTTTAATACAAATTTTATTTTGTTTATTTTATAGTTTGACAAAATGCCTCAATTAAAGTTCTGCTCCACAAGTAAGAATACTTATTTATTGACAGGTGAAGTTTGAACAAGAGTAAGAGTTGCTGTGAAATTTGAGTTTATCAAGTTTGACGTTTTATACTTTTTTACGTTTTGACAGAAATATAACCTCAATAAAAACCTAACTTATCAGATTTGTTAAAATACGCATGATATGTCAAATTCTTGGCCGGGTTTTATTGTTCGCTTTGGTACCCTCCTTCCAACTTAATATGGAAGTAATCACAAGAAACTTGTATAAACTCATAAATTGATTTTGGAGCTTAGTGCCATTGCCATCTTGACATTTAGTCCAGGCCTATAGGCAGAAATTGTGACGTCACGATAAAGGGGTTTTGACGTTTCTCAAAATGCGTTATTTTATCATTTTTATCAGTGCTTGTAAAGAAAAAGTAAATAAAATTGTCCCGTAAAGAATGGGGTAAGTCTATTTAATAGTTTTTGCCACAGAACGAAGTCGTAGAAGATTAATAATTAACCGAATTTAAAATCACTACCAGAATTGACAGATATTTGAATTTTAAAGTCTTATACGGTCTCATATTGTTCAAATTATATTATAAAACATCACTAAACTTATTGTTAAAGCGTTTTAAAGCGAAAATCAGCAAAACAACGTAAAGCTCGTTGGTTTAAATAGTTGGAGCCAAGCATTAAGATGATGGAATGGTTTCGTGAAAATAATGAGAAGGGTTTATATTTGGACAAATTAGTACCAATACAAAGCAGAATCATTGCTTCAATAAAGCGTTTTTTGCCCGATGGAAAGTATCACACAGATTTGTAATGATTTTCCTCGAAAATTTTTAACGCTTAACCTTATTTTTAAAACTCATATAAACACATTTTCTTAACATTAACGCAGGGGTATGTGTAAACTAAAGACGCGTAGTGTTAAGAAAAGTAATATAAATTAAAGAAAACTTACATTTTTATTAAATAAGCTTGAAATTTTTAAGTGAAATAAATTTATGTGCTTGACAGTTACCCCTTTACCGTGACGTCACAGCTGAAAACATTTGCTGCCTAAAGGCCTGGACTAGTATTAAGATGGCAATGTTAGTGCACCTTAAAAAAATATGACCTATATCTTGTTTATAAAAAGACCATCATCTGTTGCACTATGTTAGTCTAAAACGTAAGTTCTCTATAAAACTTTATCAAAATACTAAGTAGGCAAGTCTCATCTCATGTCAAAGTATTTGTCAAATTAATTTTATCACTTATTGTATTACTTATATTTATTTTAAGAAGCCTTTTCAATGCCTCGAAAATAGAATGTAAAAATGAAAGAAGCACTCATCAAATGTTAATCATAATTTATTAAAATTCAAAACTCCTAAGCTTGTGTATTTCACACACTTGTCATCTTTGTTACCAAATTTCTAACTAGGACAGTGTTGCCAACCTTCTGTTTCACCGACTGTGGTCTTATGAACAGATAACCAACATAAGAATAAATTTAAATAATACACTAACTTACATAAGACATAACTTTGATGAGTGCATGCTTTTGACGGTTTCGAAGTAATCAAAAACTGCTGTTGGAACCAACCTTACGACTTATTTTCCGGACATACTGTATAAAAATTAATTATTAAAACGACTTCTGATCGCGACTGCGAACTTAAGGAAAATTAATCCTATTATTACTCTTTTAATTTCATGTGTTTCTTTATTAATTTATTTAAAATTATGAAAAATGATGTCTAAAGGTGCTTTCGTTTATACCCGTGATTACTAATCATATAATCGTGACCACAATTCGGCATGTTTGTTCTCTGCGATTACTTTCTCCCCCACTTCTGATTAAGTGCTCATGATTACAATTTGGATAATCACAAGTTAGGTATGTTTGATTTTGTATGATTTGATCACAAAAACGTAACCTAAAAACATTATCGGCAGTGTTGCCAGCGCATTGGAATAACATGACACTAGATCTCACAGACAAAAAGTAGGTATTCTCTGTTCACAAATTAAAAGACCACTGGCGAAGTTTCCTTGTGAAAAGTACAACCGGCAACATTGTCCTAGTTAGACATTTGGTAACATTTGACGAGCGCTTCTTTCATTTTGGCATTTAAAATATTTTTCTGCTTTCGAGGCATTGGGCCTTATGAATAAAGTTTAAGCAATTGCTTTTTCTTGAAATTTACTAGTAAATGCTTAATATCTAATGAATAAAATCTTTAGCAATTGCTTGACCTTGTAGCAATTGCTACGACACTAAGGAAAAGCTTATAGCAAAAGGTTCTCCTTAAGAATTTCTAGTATTTGCTTAATGTTGTATGAATAAAGGTAGCGATTGCTTTTTCTATTTAAGCATTTGGTTAAAAATTATTAAGGTTCCTCTGCCCCATCCTTGCATTTACTTAAATCAGTTATAATTTCGTATTCATCGCATTCGCATGATAATAATGGCGCAGTTCTTTATATTCGTAAACAGAAAAACTATAAAATATGTAACGAAAGCCTAGGAGAAGATTATAGAAAATTGTATCGGTTTAACAGCGAAAACGTTTGGTCAATTATAGAAAAAATTAAAATATTTCTTCGTGTCGTATCTGACCCAAGCTTTCAGAATACAGTTGATGAAGAAATTGGTGTTCACCAAACAACTGTTTGTAAAGCCTATACGTTTGTTATGAACAAAATTTCTTTTTGTCAGTTTTGTTTAAATCAAACTTTTCACTTTCACTTTTTCAATTTTCCTTTCATATTGCTTACGTTCCTTGTAACTTGTTTAGTTGTAAGGGAAACATGTAAGGCTTTTCTTTTTTTTTATCCTGGGCATTTGTGATTTATTAAAAATAATTTTATTTTCTTTTAATTTTTTAACAAAAATAATTTGGTCTCATTATCACTACTTACTATTTCGATCACTAGTATCCGTCATTTTATTAAAAATGAGCACCGCTTCAATAACGAATCTAACGTACGTTGCGGAATCAAAAAAAGCATACAAGTCTTTAGGCATTTAGGTTATATTTTGCAATATTAGAGTAATGTAAATCGATCTCTGTCAGATTGACATAAACGCTGACAATTAAATCATGTAAAATGACACAATGCATAATTCAACTTTCACTTTTAGGAGTCAACAAGAAAGCAATAGATTGTGGCAATAGTAAACTAAGCTGAGAATTCATTTACGATAAAATAACATACATAAATATATTTAACAAATTAATGTCTAATACTTCACAGCAGCTCCATTACTTCTCACACTTTACAAACGCTCAAGCATTGAATAAATACAAGAACGGATATAGTCAGGGGAAAGTTAATTCCCAATTTCTTCAATCTTATCTAATAATTCGTGTGCATTTGCAGCTCTAAAATGAATGGCGTACATTTTCTTCACGATATAACCCCAAACATGTTCAATGAGGTTGATATCTGGGCTTCTGGAAGGCCATGGCAATATGGCAAACGCACAATGTTATTTTTTTCAAGCCAGTTTTTCACAACTCTAAATGTATCTTCTTGCTAACCACCCTTCTTCAATTAGTGTAATTATTTGCGGTTTTTGGGCAACAGTTAAATGCGGCATGTTACTGTCGGAATGTCACCTTGACAATTATTTTGACGTAGAAGTCGAAAATATTTCAAACAAAGTTAAGTTCACAGCGAGACATTTTGAGTGTATGCTTTTTTTAATTTCGCAACCGTACTTACTTTAAGCCCGTTTTAGCCGGTCACATTTCTTATAACAAATTTGTTATCAAATTGATATACTAACGAATTATAACAGTGCAATACAGAAATTTACTTTACAAACAAAAATGGGACGCGCGTGCCCGCGTCAAAATTGTGTAAAAACAAGGCATTAATCAATTTCTGTCACATTTTGTTAACAAATCTTGTTTGTGAAGCAAACTTATTTTATTATTTATTTCAACAAAAACATGCCAAAAAAAAAACTAAAATTACCTTCTGTATTACAAGGTTAGTAATTATATCAATTTGATAACAAATTTATTACAAGAAATGTGACCATCTAAAACGGGCTTTAGCTATGTAGATATGCAAATCTGCACAAGTCGTACTAGCAATTGCTTCAACGAAGCCGGAAAGCTAGCAAATGCTTAGAATTTTTATTCATATAATAATTCAGCAATTTCTTTTTCTTAAAGCATTTGCTTTTACAGCTTTTGCTTTTGCTAATCAGTCAATGCTTAAAGCAATTGCTTAGTTTTTATTCATTAGGCCCATTGAAATGGCTTGTTAAAATGAATATAAATGTAAACAATGTAATAATAAAGTTGATTTGACAAATTACTTTGACATGAAACTTCAAATACCTTGCCAACCTTGCTATTTTGATAATGTTTTATAGGGGACTTATGTTTTATACCAACATAATGCAGCAGGTGGTGGTTTTTTAATTTGTGAACAACGTATACTAGATTACAAAAATTGTCACTAGATGAGGTTTTAGACTTTTCATTATTTAAGGGGCGATCTTTGTTTGTAAACTTCTTGTTATCAAAATTAACATTAAATTAAACGGCAGATTTTATTTAACTTTTAAGGAAATATGTTTTCGATAAGAAATAAAAGTGGTTTTTAGTTTTACCATAAAATGGGTTATCGTAGCAACGTGTAACAACAAAATATTTAAAAATAAAACAATTATATGAAAATTTATTATTATCTATTTTATAAAGGAATCATCATTAAACGTAAAAAATTAAATTCTGGTAAACATAAAACTACGTGCTTTTAAGGCTAAAAAAAAAAAAAAATAGAAAATACTTAGTTTCATTCTTTGGTAATATAATTCACAATCTTTTAAAAAGTAGCACCACTAGATTGTAATTTTATGCAAAAAAGCACTAGATTAGTACAATAGTGCCTAGCACTGGCAACAGTGATTATCGGTTTGATTCTATGATTGGTTTGAACGAAAGCAGCTCATATGTTTTAAAAGAAATTAAGTAAAATTATCATTAACTATTTTCTTCAAATAATTTACCAGGACTACCATTGGACCACATTGGAATATTAGACTAAACCGGCAAATTTAAGTTGGCAACATTATGCTGGTTGGCATAGTGTGGCATAGTTACGGAAACTGTCAAGTATTTTAAGTATATACAAATTTGGTTAATTTCCAAGAATTTTTTAACGTTTTTTCCGTTAACTCTATATCTATTTGCTTCAGCAGATTTCATCAATAAATGTTACCCATTGATATTGATGTTACCAAATTAATTATGACTTAACCTCAAATTTTTTGAATACATAGATTTGGGCATTTAAATTTCATCAATTTTGTTCATTTGAATGTAAGAATGTTATTAATTACATTTTACCTTTTCTTTTATTTCCAGATGAGCATAAAGTTCGTCGATTCCGGCCCTGATATTTACGAGTATCCATCAGAGGCATCCCTGTTGGAAGACACGCAAGTTCCTACAACGAACTCTGCACCTGTAGGACACTCTGTACCATCACTTTCTGGTGAGTAATCCGATTAACTTGTTTACCATCATAAACGAGATTGCTTGTGTTAGTAAATTAATGAATCAGTACCACAGAGAAGATAAACGTCTTGTAATGAATGAATTTTCAACGTCAGCATTTTAAACAATATACTGGGTAGTAAACTAGACTATAATATTTTGCCTTTTGTTAATATTTTGTATGTTTTAGGTTCAAGCTTGGCTACTTACACTCCAAAATCAACATTCCCATCTGAAGAGTTCCAGCTGGGTGTGAAACCGGCCTCAAGCCCGCCAGAAACTAAACAAACCGAGGTTGAACCGGACGAACCGAGCATGCATGAAACCGAACAGCCAATCATGTTCAGTGCTGGCACTAACACGGACATCTTGTTTTAAGAAGGTTCACATTCCGAGCCGATACTTTCCTTGCATTTTTTGTATTCGTTTTTAAGTATTCCACTTTCTTCATTGTGTTTAAAAGCAGTTCTGTAGCTTGTAAGTTATTATTTAATGATATAGTTTTAACTGTGGTACTAGCGTAAAGTGATTTTGTATTATATTATCGCATTAAGTAATACATGTACTGAGAAGCCCTGTGCGAGGACCGAAGTTCTCTCTCGGCTTCATAGTAAGCTGTGCTTCGTATGTGTCAAAAACTGTGATTAAAATTCGGAGAAGGACCAAACTTTTTTGATACAGAAGAATTTGTTTTTGTATAACCTTTTGGAGCAAGTGCGTTAGCCTACGCCTTCTTCATCGTTCTCTTTCTTTTTGATTCACAAACGGAACATGGTTTTTTATCAATGCATTTTCCTTCCTACTTTTTCAGTGTGATTTCTCGTTATTAAATCTAATGTTTTCAGTAAAATGTAAAAGGATTTGGTACTAATATTTACACTTCAAAAGTGAATTAAATTATCACACATTCAATTTTGCATTAATATCTAATTCGTTTGCATTTTACACATGCTTACTGATACACATTTTTACTGTAATGAGTGCTCCTTTTGTAAGAAATATATACTATATGAATTTATCTAATTATTTATTTATTTATTGATTCACAAGAGAGCTGTTATCAGAGGGGCTTCATTGTCTGAACGAATTTCAATCTCCATTAAACAGTTGAGTTTAAGTAATTTATCTCGGAGTCCACTGAGAGCCTGAAATGAAATAAATAAATTTTATATACATACATATATTCAAACATTTAAGAGTAATTGTTAAAATGAAAATAGATAAATATTTTGGGTTTTGCAAATAATATGTTTTTTCTGTGTACTCATGCACAGGGAGGAAAATATAATAGAAATAGAAATATTTTAGAAAGAAAAGTAACAACACATTCATTTTAAAATAAATATACTCTGTAGTTTATTTAAAAACTTGAAACCGACTTAAGTAACAATAATTTTTATTTTAAAGAACAAAGGGCAAAAGCTTAATTAAATAAGGATAGATTTTTCTCATTTCCAGTTTTGATTTTGTTTATCACAGAATCTTTTTCTCTTAATTTCAAGTCGATTTTTACTTATTTATTTTTTAACTAAAAGGTTAACAGTTTCATTAAGTTGAAATAAACTTTGTCCATCTCTAAAAATGTATTACAAACCAAGCAGGGCAGTAGGTGGATTGATTGCATATTTTTCTTCATTTCTTCGGTATCTTATCTGTTCTTCCCTGCTTTTTAAGGTCATTCTACTGCCTGACTCCATTTTACAATCCTCCTCCACCTATTTTGTTGATATCCATCATTCTTATTACATTAAATATCTCACCTATCACTTTCTGTGTGCTGTAATTACATATGTTATGGAAGGTTGTCCATAAAGATATAGAAGTTAACTCTAATAATTTCTTCAGTTTATTTTTTGTATTTATCATTCCATTTTCTTCCCACCATATCCTTCAAGGTATACTTTTCTTTCTTAAACTTTGTTTTTATTATTGACGTTTTTACAACCGAACAAGTAACATTTTTTGACTCATTGCGCCTAAACATTTTATAATTTAGTCATCCTGACCTATTTCTGTTCTTTCCTCACACTTACCACTTTGGGTATAGGTACCCAGGTATCTAGGAATAAATGGATCCTCAAATTTTCAAATTTGTATTACACCCAAGTTCCCTTAATACCTTCCAATTTTCTGTATTGATCACTTTCATCTGTTAGACTTCGTTCCTACTAATATTAAAACAACATTTGCCTCAACTGATTATACACTGTTTGTTTTATTTTTCCTTTATTTCACGTTTAAATTTCTTTAAAACTTTGTTAGTGGTTATACATAGTTTATTGGAAATTACAGAAAGTATATACAGAGTGCTGCATTGACAAACGCATCATAAGAAATCCCATGTTAATTTAGAGACGTTCAAATATTGGCTTCCCTAATTATTTTACAGCAAAATTCCGTTTAGGTTTTTTAAAGTACTCTACAATTTGAGAATTTTTCATTTGCACAATTTCAAAATACACTGCTCAAAAAATTAGCGGAACGAGATTTCAAATGGTTATTATTTTTGTCACAATTGATAAATGATAATTTTGATGGTAGTTGATTATTTTCCAGATTTTCATTTTCAAAAAGCAAAACAAACTTTTATCATTATTCCACTCATTTCTTTTAAATGGGTCAAAATATAAAAGAAGTCATAAATCAAAGTGTCTCTAAACCATTTAGCAAATTTTAAAAAAAGGAAGTAGCCCTTTATAAAAGCAAAAATGTTAATTTTTGATTGTGTTCATGTTCTTGGTTATAAAATGCTTTCACTCACTGAACTTCAAGCAACGAGGACCGTTGCTTTGCTTCAAGATGGACGTTTTATACGCTACGTAGCTCCAAGCCAGTCCGTCTGTTATCTGCACACTTTGGCATAGATACCAAACAATAGATAGTTACTCCAAGGAGGGCTGGAGCAGGTCGTCAATGAAAAACAATAGATAGTTACTCCAAGGAGAGCTGGAGCAGGCCGTAAATGAAAAAGAACTCGTGAGGATGACAGATATATCCTAACATTATCCCTTCGCAAACGCACTGCCACTACTCGAGAGACACAAAATCTTCAAAATGCAACTTTCGTAGACATTTGTGATCTGATGGTTAGGGATCGATTAAGAGAAGCTAACTTAACACCTAGACCTGGGCTAGGTCCTAGTTTAATCAGATCATAAAATTACCCGCCTAGGTTTTGCTTGTGAACATGTGCAATAGCAATTTCGACATTGAAGGTCCGTACTCCTTACTGGGGAGTCGCGGTTTAGCCTTACTTGTTGCGATGATCGTGTACCAATATACAGACGTCCTGGAGAGCGTTACAGTGAATTAACTTTACAGGAATTCGATAGATTCGGACGCAGCTCAGTAATGATTAGGAGTGGCACATGTGTAGATGATCGCAACGATTTGGTCGTGGTTCCCCAACGTCTAAATGCACGAATTTATACAGGGATATCCACATAAACCGTTCGTTGAAAGTTTTCAAGGTTGCAGTTCACGTAGATATTTGAAGTTTAAGGAGCAAGGGTTTTCCGTAGAGATCTCTGTAAATAAAATAAAATTGTCTTTGTATCACTTCCGGTTGTACCGGAAGTCGCTATCAACTCGCTTATTTTAAATGGAATGCTATATTTTTTATCACGTTTTTGAATTCTACATGTAAAAATATGTTAAATTGCAATAGATTTCCCTATCTCTAAAATGCATCATTTTTGCGATATTTTGAATTTTCTTAGAAATTTGGATTCTGCAATTTGATTTTCAAAAAATTATAAAACAGCTGTTGTAGAAGCAATTTTATTTGTAATAGCTAATATTGTAGTTGAAGCTTTAAGGTTCTTAAAAATTCCATCAGCATAATCTATTAAGCTACAGGGTGTCTAAAACGCACCGCTCCACTCGAAGATATTCAAACACAGAAAAATACTTTTTTTCAAATGGAATGACCGATATTTTAATGCACCATTGTATGTGGAATGAAATGCTGCGTCGAACTGTACTAGTGTTCCCTATACCTAACTTTAACAGTTTTTGAGTTATGAAACATTTTCGATTTAATTCATAGAAAATTACAATTTTAATAGGTCAAATATTTTTAATTTTATTAAGATAGCATGGAAATTATAACAATGATTACTGTTACTACAAATTTTGTAGTCAACCAAAGAAAATAGAATTTGGCAAGTGGAAATTCACAAATTTTAATAGTTCTTTAACCTTCTTTCTCTTAGGACGCTTGTGATCTTATAAAACGAAAAAGTATGAATTTCATTACTTTAAATTGAAGAATAAAATAGTTGCTAGTTTGCAATTCTCTGGATTAGCGTGAAAGTATTTTAAAACCATTGTCTAATTATCTTCGTTATTTGTTACTGATCTTCGTACATTTTATTTTTCCAAATTGTATAAAGTTAGGTTCAAACTTGCCAAACTGTGTTTTATTCATAGGAGACAAGAGGGGTACATTTTATTGAACACACATTCTCTGCTCTGAACAATTTTAGATCATTCTTCATGAATTAAAAAAATAGATTTAAAATATCAGCGTTTGAATAATTTTGATTTTGATTCTCAACTTTTTTTTGCTTTTGCTTAAAATTTGTAGTAACAGGAAACGTTAAATGCAATTGTTTGTTGTTTTCATAACTATATCAACAAAATTAGAAATATTTAACCTAATAAATATAAATTTTTATGTATTAAACCAAAAATATCTTATAACTGAAAAACTGTTAAAGTTAGGTATAGGGAATGCTAGTATAGTTCGACACAGCATTTAATTCCACATACGATGGTGTATTAAAATATTGGTCGTTCCATTTGAAAAAAAGTATTTTTCTGTGTTTGAATATCTTCGAGTGGAGCGGAGCGTTTTAGACACCCTGTAGCTTAATAGATTATGCTTATGGAATTTTTAAGAACCTTAAAGCTTCAACTACAATATCAGCTATTACAAATAAAATTGCTTCAATCATAGCTGTGTTATAATTTTTTGAAAATCAGATTGCAGAATCCAAATTTTTAAGAAAATTCAAAATATCTCAAAAATGATGCATTTTAGAGATAGGGAAATGTATTGCAATTTTACATATTTTTACATGTAGAATTCAAAAACATGATAAAAAGTATAGCATTCCATTTAAAATAAGCGAGTTGATAACGACTTTCGGTACAACCGGAAGTGATACAGACAATTTTATTTTATTTAAAGAGATCTCGACGGAAAACCATTGCTCCTTAAATTTCAAATATCTACGTGAACTGCAACCTTGAAAACTTTTAACGAACGGTTTATGTGGATATCCCTGTATAGATACAATCTTGTAAGAGCATGTTTTACCGTTTGCCAACAATTTCGGGGATGAATTTATTGTCCAACAGGACAATTGTAGAATCCACACCGCAAATTATATACTAAATTTCCTTTGGAAACAGGAAATTCAGATGATGAAATGGCGCGGGATCTCAATCCAATTGAACATGCCAGGAATATGCTTGACAGACGTATTAGAAGGCGTCCTTTTGCACCTCTACAATAGTTAGCTGAAGCTCTTAATGAAGGATGGCGAAAACTTCCACAAGATACGCTAAGACATTTTGTTCGAAGCTTACCTCGACTAAGTCAGGCTGTAGTTGATGATCATGGGGGTCATGCACGTTATTAGAGTGCAATATTCCTAGTACAAACAGAATTTTCTCAACGCTAGAAGTGATTAGAGCACTTTGTTTTTGGTACTGTTCTCGAACTTTTCCCACTACTGTTGATAACTATTGAATTAGGTTATAACTTTTCATTGATTGTTGTTAAATAATAAACGAGGAATAATAACCGACCATAAAAATTTCAGCCTGTTATTTAATAAGACACTGAGAAACATTCAAAATCTCGTTCCCCTAATTTTTTGGAGCGGTGTATTTTCAAAAGATTCAGTAACCAAATTCAATTTATATCAAACTATCAACACGGCCTTGGTCAGTGAATGTTAAAATAAAGTAAAGCAACTTACAAAATTTGACAGAAACAAAGTCAGGTACTTTGATGTTTTCCAGTCATTCACTGATGAAGGCCGTGTTGATAGTTTGACATAAATTGAATTTAGTTACTACAATATATCTTTTAAAAATATTTTGAAATTGAGCAAATGAAACATTCTCAAACTGCACAGACAGATTCATCTTAAAGAGTACTTTAAAAAAATCTAAATAGAATTTTGCTGTAAAATAATTAGGGAAGCCAATATCTGAACACCTCTAAATTAACATGGGATTTCCTAAGTTGCGTTCATCAATGCAGCACCCTGTATATATGAAAATGAAAACAAATTATAAACTCTGAAATGAAAACGTGCAGATAGTAACAACATATTCTCAGATACAAAGCTTTAATTGAATTTATACGGCATTCGACTGATACTAGAAATTCTTGTAGTGTTGATGCTGAAACTATGATAATAAAAACCCGCGCAAAAAGTCGTTAATGAAAACTAAAAGGCAGGTACTGAAGGGGTGCACGGTTTTTGAATGTTGTATGCACTGACAGTAGGAAAACAGAAATAGTGAATTAACGAAGACAACAATAAGAGAGTATCACTCAAAGAAATTGAGTGGTAGTGAACTATTTCTTCATTACTGAAGTAAATTTTATTAAATACAACGTGTTTCATGGTTCTGTATTTTCAAAATTACTTTCTCATTTCGAGAAACAAAACAAAAAATCCTTGGGAAAAGTTGCATTAAATGTTAAGGACTGAGAGTCCTTAACCTTCAATCGTTTTGAAGTAGCAATTGCATCCTTGATTTATTTTTAATAGCACGGTATGGTTTCATATAACACATTTTTATTATACTCTGTAAAAAAATTACCCCCATAGATAAGAAAAATGATGTCATTAAAATATCATTATTAAATTACTTTTATATTTTATACATATTATGCATTGAATTATTCCGATTCAATTTTGCACACTATATCAGTGTTAATTAATTGATAATTGCCATCGTTAATAGAGAACTGTAACAACTCTATCACTAACATGACAAATTAATGAAAGCTCTTGATATTATCAATAACTATATAATACGCAATAACTATTCGTGAATAAAGAAATACAATAATTTCTAAGCACATATTGATTTGAATTGATACGTTTTATTTAATAATTGTAAATCAGGTTTAACTAGCTAATTAAAAAAAAAAATTAGTTAAAACTACATTAAACACTGACCTTCATTACAGTAGTGATTGCTTCTTGATTATTAGCCTGGATATTCTTCTTTAGCTCCAACATCACAGCCTGAGAATAACCAATTAAATCCGTTATGACATCGCTGTGGACAAGCACATTTAAGTCACCAGAATCATCAGTGATTGATATCTTCAAAATCCAAGATTCGCCGAACGCTAACTTCTGCACAATCGATTTGAATTTAGCATGGACTCGATATTTTCCACACGTCTTGGTCCTCCATTTTTCCATTAAATCACTGATTTTAAACTGCTGTTCACCTGACAACCTACGCATTTGTTCTTCGATTCTATCCAGGTGCTGATCTAAGTTAATGCTAGAAAATATGTCTTCTTCCTCTTCTTCTACGTCTTCTTTTGTATTATTATGAGATTCTTCATTTTCAAACATGTCTGGTGGCATAATACGAGTGCTTGTTTTGGAAGTTTCCAATTCCCTTTCGACTTCCATCAATATATCGATTTCAGCTGCAATTCTTAACTCTTCCTGTTCTTCCTCAGACATGTCCTGCCTACTATTATTAAGATTCATTCTTTGAATAGGATTACCTCCTCCCCTGTTATTTGTAATATTAGTGTTACTATCATTAATATTTGTATTTTGAATGGAATTTTCTCTTTCTTCATAGATATTTTCTGCATTTATAATTACGTTATGAGATTCTTCTGCTTGTCTAGGGTTTACACGCTCAGGTAAATTCAAAGCACGTTCTAAAATATTTTCAGCAGAATTAGATTCAATTATGTCTTCAACTTCACCCCCAAGTAATTTTACATTGTGCTGCTCTAACATTAACTGCCCTCTACGAACTGTCACAGGAGGATTAATGCGAATTTTCATACCTGGGGTCAATCCTAAATTCAAAGTGGGTATAGTTTTATATTCCAAGCCCATAATTTCATGAACTCCATCTGTCAGTTTCAACTGCAAGACCCTCTTACCATTGGCATTGTTATTATAATACCCCTCTTCAGCTTCCTCGATGTTGTCACTCAGGGTGTGAAGATTCCTCATTTTCTGCAGTTGCCACAATTTTGGCTTGGATATGTCTACGACAGACATTAACTGCAGCGATAAAGTCCTGTTGATCACAATTTTCTTTTCTGTCAACTCATTTGGGATTAACTGGGGCACTTCAACATCTCTTAAGTCTAATAACAACCACTGTTCGTAGACTCTCGTGCACAATTCTTTCCTTGTATAATTTGCACCAGATTGTTGCTCATGAAACCAATTGATACAGCTCTCTAACCACAAGTCCGAGAGGGGTACATGGTGATTCTTAAAGAAATTCTTTGTTTCTTGTATTTCTTCCATTTCATTTACTATTTAAGTACAACTTAATTATCGAAATTAATTTAAAAAAATGGTAGTCACTCATTTTAAATGTTAACAGGTTAACAGGTTAAAAAATTACAGCATCGTCAACTTAATTATTTTAATTGTCCCAGCAAATGTCAAATTTGTTAGTTGAGTCTTGAAATAACTCTTATTAATAATGTAATAATTATTACAGTTTCCACTTTCCAATTTGAAAAACTCTTTGTTATAGATTTTAAAGGTATTTACAAATTTCAAAGTATGTCTAACAGTGATGCCAATATAGTGACATCTTCATCAAATAAGTATTGGAGTTTGCAGCTAAGCGTTCGCCACCTGGTGTCAACTAAACAAACCCTTGTAAGCTAGTAAGAACTGCACCTTATTCGTTATTTTTTGAGGGTTCATTTTTCGGTTTGTCAAGTTTTGTTATTTTTCATAAAATATAGTAGGAGTATCATTTTGTTTCAGTTTTAAGATAAGTGGTAAATAGTAGGGTAAATGAGGACATTTTAATTGAATTTTGACAGATTTATTGTAATTTAATTTTTTCACATTCAACCATTATTTTCTCAGATATTTTCTAATGTAACATATCAAAATTTTTATATGGTCGTTTAGAGAATAAAATGGACTACTAAATAAAGGGAAAAAATAGGAGGTTGACATTTAAAAAAACGCAAGTTGGCCTTGGTTCTCAAAAATAAAAGGAGATAAACAAATGATATAAATAAATAATGTAGGTTTTATTGGCTCCAAGGCACATACCAAATTTCAATCGGTTACGTCAAACAGTTTCCGAAATATTAAGCCGGTTCCATACTTTTGGCTTTCCCTGTAGGTACCCTAGGTTGTACCAAAGAGGGATGATACGGCATGGAAGAATCATTGAGGTAAATACTTACCTCAATGGGGAGAATGCAATTACATTTGACAGAAGTTGCGGTAGGTAAGTTTCTGCAATATGGTGGATTATTCACATCCGTAGTGACCTTTGAATATAGAGGAGAGGAATGAGCATTTATTATTTTCATCATTAAAAGAACGCTAGACGGAAGTGCCATCTTGTAAACCCATTTTAACGGTCATTGATGATATATCGTTTGAGTGCGAACACGAATTATTCTATTTAACAGTGTAATAGCAGTTTATTTCGAATTTAGGAATAACGTTTCATTAGTAAGTATTACAATTAGGTACCTACTTTTCTTCCAAAATGAGTTTTTCTTTAGAATAAAGTTATTTTATTTACATTTATAAATGCAACAACAGTCAGTCATAGGCATAGTTATAACGATGTGGAAATGTAGTGACAAAAGTTATTACTGCCATTTCCTACATCGCCTAAATCGATTGTAATCTAATGCAGATGAATTTCTATTCAGTCTTTTATATCACTGTCTACAGTGAGTGAGTCTACACCTATCACAGCAAAATGTTGAATTAAAAACTCGCCCAATGAAGGATAACAGGTACGCTACTGCTAACCGGAAATATTTGTCCGCCATATGCAAAACCCATCGTGGACCAGTTTTATATGCAAAGTGCTCCTTCTTCCCCTCTATATTCAAAGGTAATGACCTAATGACTAACTGTTTGCTGGATTTTGTGTTTTTGTTTGCCATTTACATTGGCCAATGTAAGTATCATAAGAAAGCACACGTCAAACTTTCGTGTTACGAATTCGTGCTGACACGAAATTGAATGTAAATGTAGCCTTAAGTTGACATACACACAGCATGCCGGGATGCGCGCCGTACGACCACAGAATAACCAGAAGCGACAGCTTTTAAAACTCCCATAAGGAAAGCATTGGAGGGGGGTGAGTATGAAATTTACCCCCACTTTATCAGCAAAGTGACGGTTGAAGGAGTATATTCAAAAAAAAGGTTGGTAATCATGGTGTCGTTACTCCTTCATTTCATCCATTCATCGGTGACAGTAGAGGCACAGAATAATAAACGACCAGAAGATTAACTAAGGCGTGGTTTTGTCTGAAATTTTTGACTGCGCATGCGTTAGTTGGTCCGCTGCAGAAGTAATGCAAACGTTATTATGGATAAAAACTGTTTATAACATCAGAAGAAACGAACGCGTAAATTTGACGTCTTGGCATTTGCACGTAAATAAAGCATTACGCCATGCACGAAAACAGTGCCATCTTGTGTCTCTACGATGAACTAGGCTTAGTTTTGAATGTAGTTTTCTTTTCGATTAATTGTTATAATAATTGAGAATACAATGGAAATTCTGTCCATTTACATTATAAATAACAAATAATTTTCTTTATGATTTAATAAATTCAAACTTATTCGAACAGCACAATGTTGAGAAACATACGAAAAACTGATGGTTAATTTTTCTTCCAAGATGTCATTTTTGAATTCGCGCGGACCAGTCACCACTCTCCCACCATAATTCAAAGCTAAACAGCGGACACAAACATCAAAGGTGCCGACAGCCAGTTGTACTTCTGGTCGCTTATTATTCTGTGGTAGAGGGTTTAAGACGCAAAAATGTCAAACACGTGCATTAATGATAGGTTAAATTGGTTCGAGAAATTTATTAATGTATTTCTAAAGTAATATGGTAATTGTAAATCAATCTGATCTTGTACTCTCCTGTTTTGAAATTAGGCCAACGAAATATAAAATGCTCCTTACATTTGCATATTTGAATTTTCGCGCCTCAAAATGACCGTTGAAGGAGTTCGGTGTGAAGTTCGTGATTATCACATTTTTGCCGAGCTGTCGCTTCTGTCTATTCTGTGGTACGACCTCAGGTCGATTCGAATGTTGTCGGTGCTCAGTGTAGACATAATATTTTATATCCAATTCGAGGCAATTCGCGTCCTTTGTCAAGTGTGTACACAGCTTTAACCAGCTGTTGAAATAATGCGAATAAGTGCGCTAAAAACACAGAATATGGAGTTGCGATCGAGTCTTGAATTTGTTAAACTTTTAATAGATTTATTTTAATAATTTGTCACACACAAAACGAAATTACAATAATTAACAATCGAGACAGATTACGAATGAGTTTACTGATTATAATGTTTTAACTTTAAAATTTAAATTTACAGTTGGTTCTTGTCCGATGAAATTTGTATCACAAAATCTTCTAAGCGGACACTAAATCGCGCAACTATGCGCGATTTAGTGTCCGCTTAGAAGATTTTGTGATTTAAAATTTAAATTAAAATCAAAGAAAAATACTAGGAATTCTTAACACGGAGATTTAAATTGTTTTTCGTTTTAGTGATTTATTTGTTTACCTGTCGAAGCAGGTGTTCAAATTGGAGCCGCTGTTATCCTTTGTATGGAATAATCAACTTCAGGTGATTTGCATACATTTGTCAAGTAAATATTGGCCGTGTTTTAAAATTACTCGAACAAGCGTTCGAGCGTTTAATTAATATGCAATTTCCTACCTAATTGAGCACTTGATTAAGGTAAGAAATCGCATGTTAAATAAATGCTGTTCGAGTAATTTTAAAACAAGGCCATTTTGTAGTTTGTATTTCATGGAATGGGGCATTAACCTAAAAAAGGGTTGACGTGAAATTGCGCTGAAAGGTCAGGTTCACGATGCCATGCCGCCATACCTATCATAAAACTATAAAACACTTTTATGAGGGTATTTATTTCGTTCATCTGCTCATCTATTTTTTTTTTAACCAGGGGCGCATCGTCGTTTTGGGGCTAATTTTTAATTAATTAATTTAACTAAAGCTGAATTTTTTAACGTTTTTCCCACACTCCCGGACATCGCTTCTTATCGTGATTTCATTTTGTCGGGTTAAATAGCAGTCACCTTGTACAGTCAATTGCTACATAAAAGATGTTGTTTTTGTTTTATAACTATGCACATTGTTCCTTGAGTAAAATTGTATTTTTTTAACATGGGCAAGTAAATTTGGTACATTAAATTCAACCGAGTTGCATTTCTGCTTGCTTATTCTGTGCTTTTTACTGTGAATATCCTGTATAGGTGCTTTCCATTTTCTTGCCTGGGCAGCTCCGAACTGCTCTGTGACACGAAGTCCTCTGTTCCACTAAAAAATTCGACGTGGCATCAAGTCTCGTTCGAGTTCCTACACCTTTCCCTTCAAGGATCACCTTTTGACTAGCGGCGTGAAGCTCCAACAACAATTTTGTTAATATTTGAGGTTATACGCATAAATACTAACATTTGAAAATTGTGCTAATGGTTTTTTTGCGGAAAATATTTAAAAATCAGATTTAATTGATCAAACGGGTTATGTTGAAGGCAGTGGCGCACCCAGAAATTTGTCTTGGAGGGAGCTTAAAAATAATAATAATTGTAAGAATCACGTAAGAGTATACAAGGATATATTAAATAATAAAGATACATAATATGAACTTATACCGAACTAACGTTACCAAACGAAATTAAGTCGGCGTGCTCTTTTTCTAGCAAAATTGAAATTGAAATTATTTCTTAAATTCTAGTACCATATAGATGCCTCTGGGGGGAGCTTTAGCCCCCTTAGCCCCCCCGTGAGTGCGCCACTGGTTGAAGGTGACAGTTATTCGCGCATAAAATTTCGTGTTCCACTTGCGCACTATTCAGAGCAGCTCCGAGAAGCCCAGGGTTCTAAGCACCATGGACATTACGCTCTCAAATGGAAAGCACCTTATGTAGTATGTTTCAATTATTGAAATCTATTTGGGAAAACAAAGATTTTCTTTTCTTTTTTATACGAGTAATTAAAATAATATAATTTCTAAAGTCAACTAAACGGATTTTTTTTAATAGGCGCCATGCACATCTCTGCGTTCAGCGCCGCCTGGCGTGGTGATTTGTGAATTAGTGATATGAAAATATTTCTTGAGACTCATTGTATGGGAATAATATTACTCGTATGACAATTTACGATTGTAGTACATAATACTTGAGCTTCCTGGTATTGAAATACTTTAGAATATTCAAGATCAAATGTATCTACATTAATAATTTGGAACAACTCGTATTTTCATCATGGCCAGCAACATTAACATTCACTGACGTGTATGTATGGCCGTGTCAATTCGCCTAAAATTCGGTTCCGGAAAGCATGCCGTGGAGTACTCCCCTCAGCGCTCTCTATTAAAGATACTACAGAACTACTGACAGTAACGTAATGGCAACTGCAATTACTTAAAAACTCACAAGAGGCGCTGAGTGGAGTACCCGTCAAATTTTTAAAAGTCAAATTGAAACGGCCATTCATACACGTCAGTGAATGTTAATGGAGTTGGCCGTGATTTTCATACCACTAATGCAAAATATGGTCATTGGTGGCGCTGGCTTCGCATGTGGATGGTTCCTATAGTTGACAATTTGCAATTTAATTTGCGGCTTCATTAAAATATAATATATGTAATTGTAGTAGAACAAACAGATAATTGTTGTTGTATACAAGTGTAAATATATTTTTTTCTACTAGCGAATGTGCATTATTTTTAGGTATGAAATCAGAAATGGCTAGCCTGATGAATGAATGGTCCCATGACGAGTAGTGTTTAATATAAACATTGCAAAGTAATTTAATTTATTATACAGTCGAACAATGTGCAGGCACATCAGTAAATTTCGACTTACAGAAAGTTTCGAGTTGTGGAGGTTCGAGTTATAGAGCTGCGACTGTACTTTTAATTCTAGTGTTTTTTTACGAGGGCGACACTGAAAATTTTTAGAAAATTAAACAAGGATTAGTTTTAAAAAATAAAAATTGTTTTATAATTTTTCAAAATATTCCCTTTTAACATCAATACATTTTTGCATTCGATGAAACCAATCCTTGAAGCAATTGTGCCACTCTTCCTGAGACACTTCAGAAACCAGGTTCTTATAATATTCCACTGCTTTATCTGATGACGAAAAAGTGATTCCACGCATTTTATCTTTAATTTTTGGAAACAAAAAGAAATCACAAGGTGCTAGGTCAGGGCTATATGGTGGAGGTTTCATGGTGCTGACTTTTAGGGCATCCAGATACTCAATTGTTACCTTTGCTGTATGGGACGATGCGTTGTCATGATGCAAAATTATTTTTCCTTTTGGCCGTTTTTCACAAACTTTTTCAAAAATTTGCGGTAAACATACATTTGTGTACCAATCGGCAGTAACGGTATGTCTATCTTCTAATACTATAGTAGCAATATGACCCGTTTTAGAAAAAAAAACTAGCAATCATTTTCTTACCAGCGCTGCGAATTCGTCGGACTTTTGTAGGCTTAGGTTCTATTCGAAAGACCCATTCAGCCGATTGACTTTTCTTTTCAGGATCATAACAATATATCCAAGATTCATCACCTGTGACGATATTCCAAACCAAATTTGAAGTGCCGCCTTTGAATTTTTCCAGAGTTTCTCTGCACCATTCGATGCGTTGGTCTTTTTGATCGGAAGTCAGTTTATGTGGAATCCATCGACAACAAGTTTTCTCACGTCTAACTGTTGATGTAAAATGTTTTGAATTTGACTCATACCAATACCTAACGTCGCCCGAATAAATTCATAAGATGTCCGTCAATCTTCCTCAAGCATTGCTCGAACAGCAGTAATATTTTCATCAGTAACAGCAGTTCTTGGGCGTCCTTCACGAAGTTCATCACTAAGAAAAAACCGATCTCTTTTGAATTCGTTGAACCAATTATAAATTGTTGCCTTAGATGGGGCTTCTTCGCCAAATGCATTTCTAAGCCGATCTTCACATTGTTTAGGCGTTAATGACGATTTAAAATCGTAAAAAATCATAGCCCGGAAATGTTCTCTAGTTAAATTCATTTTTGGGTGAACACAAGATCTTTAAATTATGATAATTAAAAAACTATTAGAGCAAATCAACCAAACTAAACGACAATCAACTCCCAAAACATTAAAAAGTGGCTGTCAAATAAAAATTAATTTCATTTGTTTTTAGAAACGTGGCATTCTAGATATTTTCAGTGTTGCCCTCGTATTATACATACTTACCTACTTGTGTATAAACAATCTATAAAATAATGAAACACTGTGTATTTTGATTTAATTCCATATTTATTTATTTATACATAATATTTAAAGCTATCTATGATAATCGCCTAACGAATTTATTAAATCACTTTAATGAACTCAATGAATTCACTCTAAAGACTATTAACTATGTTATTCAAACACACCGCGTTTTACATCCCGACTACAGATTATCACATTTTGAAAATTGCGTACGAAAGAAACGCCAGCAATTCAGAATGGTCCCGGCAAGCAGTTGCATTACGAAGCAGTGTTCCTGGATGGGGCCCTAAGGGTGAAGGAGATGACGAAAAATCAAATCAAGTGAATTCCTATAAAATCGTCGTTATCAAAACGAAAATCGGTGAAAGCACGATGTTGCATCATAGACTGCTGCCTTTCTATACAACTACTTACTAACAACAGAAGAACGAAATTAATTTTTTCTAAAATAGAAGCACAGCCACGTGTAGTTTTGCAGACTGATCAGTGATCACGTTACGTTCGTTCGAGAGGAAAAAGAATGTTTTAAACCGAATTGACGTGAGCATGTTCGCAAAATTACTAACGAGCGAGCAACAAAGGTCCGTACTCACTCTTTGTAGAAAAAATGTGGAAGAATGCGTGTCAAACATTGTTGCTCGGTCTGTTGTTATTAAACAATGAAATGGTAAACAATTACATGTATATGCAACTGTTTTCAGACTTGCCCTCTTTATAACATAAATAACGAAAAGCGGCAGAAATGTAAATAATTCAAGCAAAAAATCCGAACGCGCCCCAAATCTTCCTCATTGAGTTACCTATTACTTATTAGCAAATTAGTTTCAAGTCAGTCTAGTTAAGTATTTTTCATCCATGGCCTGCCATGATGATGAGGATGATGATAATGATAGGTGATTTTTTTTTTGAAGTGTTGACTATGTTAACTCTGATTATATGTGTGTGCACACTTGTGCGGTATAGCCTGAGTACGCTAGTATATTCACAGGTTTACGAATTGCTAAATGAAGAGGGAAGTACTTCCTTAACAGGACGAGCACGATCGAATTTGACTGTCTATTTTGGGCTTCAGCACTTTCGGTTCTTCACGCGGATGATCGTGGAACGGATCACCCTTAACAAAAGCCACCTATTATTTCTTTTAGCGTACCCGCGACAAAATTGAATTACCTTACTCTCCCTTAGTTCACGTATTCGACGGGCTAACGCCATGAAGGCTTCCTCGATGTTGATGTTGTTTTTACACGACACTTCGAAAAATGGAAGTTCGAAATTTTCGGCCATCTGCGGAAAATTTTTCAGGAATGATCTGTTTTTCGGAAGGGGGAGTAATTACCTTTTTCCCGCTTTCCACGTCCACAACTCTATCGGATGATTCGCATTTGTTTCCTGCTAATACAGTTGTTACATGAGGAGAGGCATTCTGTAAAAATTTTGGAAAAGAAAAAAAATTTGCACGGTTTTGCGTAATTGTAAACCAAACCTCTTCAATATTCTGAAGCCAGTAAGTCAGGTGGTTGAAAGATTCTAAATTGGTGACGTCATACATGAGTAGAATTCCCATGGCACCGCGATAATAGGCTGTGGTTAATGTCCTGAACCGCTCTTGACCAGCAGTATCCCATATTTGAAGTTTGATTGGAACTCCATCTAGGTTTATTATTTTCTGCTTAAAATCTATCCCTGCAAAAATTGATTTAAAGCAAAAACGAATTCTTTTGAGCCAAATTTTCCATCTTCCACAATAACGGGATTAGGGAAGGATACGAATTATAGCGTTGGGAAAATTCTGCCTACAGCTGTTGTTAAAATGCAAGTACCTTTTGGTATGTTTTGATAAATCAAAACAACAAAGGAAATGCAAAAAATATGGATTGGATTGTTGGGAAAATTCTACTCACCTATGGTGGAAATGTAGGTGTCGTAGTAGCGTTCATCACAAAATCTATGCACTATACACGTTTTACCCACGTTGGAGTCCCCCAGAACTAACACTTTGTATGTCGAAGCGAAATCCAACGCCATATTTTTCTAACTAATTCCGTCCGCTGATTGCATTCCTCGTGCGCCGCAATTGATTTTCAATTTTCCTCAAGGCGCCGACGCGTCAAAGTACAACAAACACCTGACCGGGTTGTTTTGGGAACATACATATGTGCAATTTGCCAGGTCTGTCGCCTCAAAGTCTCATTGTCTAACGTGACTCATAAAGGTTACAGAAACATTCTGAATACATTGTTTTTAATTGTCTTCTTGAACGGAAAATAATAAATTTATTCTAGTAACTCTTTAAGGCCAATTTCATTTATTTATTATTTTTAGTATAAAAATGTATGTCTTTTAGGGCCAGTTTTACAATCGTGGAATAAGAGCGGAATAACTGTTCGCCACATATCCTTTAATGTTCCTCCATATCTACGTCACGTTATACCAATAATAATGTTTATCCGACGATTGTAAAATCGGGCCTTAGAATAAAAACAACTTGGAAATTGTTGGAAAAATTGTTTGAAAAACAGACAATCCAAGCCGCAATATTAAATACTTTCATTTTAATAGGTACCTACATAAAAAATGAGCAAATAAAAATCAGATTAGAGTAGGCGGTGCAAAGAAAATGTATGTCTGTAATTAACTGAATTAATTAATGTAATACATTCATGAACTGTCAAATTTATTGACTTTTTATTTAATCACAGACATACATTTTCTTTGCACCGCCTGCTCTAATCTGATTTTTATTTGCTCACAGGTTACGTATTGTTAGATACTGTTCCAAATGCAACGAAAGCAGATAATCTGAAAAAGCTGGCGACATGAAGTAGGTATGTATCTTTGAAAAATGAATTTGTTTCCCCCTTATTCTGTAACTCATAACGACATCGTTAAATAGCGACAATCGTTAAGTGATATAAATATTTTGACCAATAGTACATACAACGCGTTTCTATGTACTGATTGGTCAGAATATATCACTTAACGATTTATTATTATAAATATTTATTACGTTAAATCACAGGCCAACATGATTTTCATTGTTTTGAATATAGTCAGTGATCTTTACTAATTAGTAGACGCTGATAACGAATCCGTCATTATTTTTATCGTATCACATCAGTATCAGTATCAATCTCTATTTGCTGCCAACTCCATTCATGGGAATAGAGTTAGCGGCAAATAGAGATTGATATTAGTTACAGAGTCCACCCCCAGTGGAACTTTGTAACTAATATCGAACACAAGCATCCAGACTATAAAAACATGATCGTAACGTTATTTAAAAAAATTAAAAAAACTGAGTTGCTGTATGAGCATGAAACTCGGTTCACATCTACACCTTTTCCAAGTGTAGTTCAGAAAGTAACAGATTAATTTCAGAGAGTGTCAAATGTTTTTCAGATGCAAAAAATGAATTTTAGAAAGTGTCAATTGTATTCCAGAAACGTAAAATGTATTTCAGAATGTGTTAATTGTAGTTCAGAAAAGCGAAATCAAATTCAGAAAAGGTGAATTGTATTTCAGAAAATAATAATTATACATATATTTTTTCAGCATACCATAGTAAATAAGCCTTACTATACCTTAGGAACCATCAACAGATTATCGTGGAACAGTTACTGTTACGATTGCATTGAAATAAAGTGAAGAATGAATTTAAATAATTGTGGAATTTGCATGGTGTCCCTACTAAGAAATGCAGTTCTTCGCTATTAACATGCAGGCACTTATAAACTTACAAAAAAATAACTTAATTACAAATGATTCATGATTTACAAATAATGCTTTCAGATTTATAAATGATGCTTTCTGATTTACAAATTACATTTTCTGAATTTCAAATGACGTTTTCTGAAATACAATTTACTGATCTGAACTACAATTACTACTTTCTGAAATATAATTTACTAATCTGAACTACAATTGACGATTTCTTAAATACAATTTACTAATCTGAAATACAACTGAAATTTTCTGAAATACAATTGGAAACGTTGTAGATTTCATCTCCGAAAATTTTGGTGATTTCAGTGAAGAACGGGGAGAACGCTTTCATCAGGACATGAAAGAGATAGAAAAGCGATACCAAGGCCGATGCAATGTAAATATCACAGCCAAATACTGCTGGTCAGTAAAACCTGATATTCCAAACGCAACCCATAAAAAAAGCTCTCTAAGGCGCAGGAAAACGGAAAATATCACACAGAGTCGTTTTATTATATCCAAAGGGCTTAATTAAAATAGATATTTCCGTAGTAATTTTGAAAATAACAGTCTTTTTAGATAAATTATTGATTTTTTTCTCGAAAATACATATAAACATTTTTTTTTAATTTTGTGGAAAAACCTGATGTGATAGCGAAAATCTGTGAATAGTATTGCATTCAGAGCATGTGAATTAGGTAAGAACAGCTATCAAAACGAAAACAATGTTAAAAAAATTTTCATATGTAGGCCTATAAATTATTATATTATTATTGTTTATTACGTTATTTAACGATGTCTTATGAATTACAGATTCTGTAACTCATAACGACATCGTTAAGTGACATACTTTGACCAATCAGTACTTAGATGAAGCGCATTTCTATGTACTGATTGGTCAAAATATGTTATTTAACGACTGTCTGTAACAATGTTATGAATTAGAGAATAAAGAGGTTAAGGGCGATTATCAGTTTGTACAGTTTCTAGGAAAGTAGACCTGAAAAAGTTCCTAAGTAGGTATTCAAAATTTTACGTCGGAAAAAAGAATACTGCTACGATAAAAAAAAATATTTATTGAAGTCGTCAGTTATTTGTTTGTTTGACAGTTGTTAATGTTATATAAGTTTAAAATTTGGAGTCAGAAAAGCTGCAGTTCGCAGTACTTTATAATTTTAGAAATTTAGTGATTCTTTATACGCATTTTTTTGTTCGCATCCAACAAAAGTTTTGTTAAATTTAACATGCAATTCCACTAAATGTAACGAGCTTGAAACTCCTGGAGCTTCCTGTATTTAAATTAAAATAGTTTAATAAATATTGGTTTGCATCCTGGCTTGGGTTATACCCAGCACTCATAGATGGCGGAACTTCCTAACTAACAAAATTTTGTAATTTTTATAACTTTTCCTCAATGTAAAAAGTAAAATGTAATACATATTAGGGTCGGTCCTTCCATTTTCCCGTTAAAGTTATCCGACGAAAAACTTAATTTTTATGGCCCAGAATTTCAGTCACAGTTTAACTTTAATTATTAGTTTATTCCCATAGTAACTATTGTATCATACAGTAGTAAATTGAAGATAAAAATTAAACTGTGACTGATATACCAGGTCTACTAACAGTTGATTTTTGTGAATTGTTTCCATGGTAATTATCCGTCAGTTAGTTTATCAAGAAATCGGAAGACCGCCCCTAAATTATCTACTTCAACTGAAATGTATTAATCTCTCAAAATAACACTTAAAGAATTAATATATTAATCATAACAATGGTTACAAATGGTTGCAAAATTAAATTTTAATCATTCTCAATGCTGGCAGATGGCTCTCGCTATACACAACGTATAAATTTATAAATTCAATATATTTTTCTTATGTTTTATTAAATGTTAAAAATGATTATAATTTTTTCTATGTAACATACTAAAACGTTAACCTAATTGCGAGGGTTTAACATCTTTAGTGGTGGCTGGCTGCTGGGTTGTCGGCTGCGTTAAATTTTTGCTGAACCACGACGGTCTCTCCTTCTGCATTTCGACGATCCTTTTGCCCTGCCAAAATTCAGCCGGCTTATCATCCTTTTCGCCACTATACAAAACCATGACCTCGCTCTCCACTGGCGTCAGTTTCAATTCTTCTTGGATTTTGTCTTGCATCGCGCGAGTTTCGTCCATCGTTTTCTTGTAACACGTTGCTGAAACGCATTATGCCTCATTTAATCATCTACACATGATTTCTCAATTCTATGAGGAATTAGGAAACACGTGACACAGTTGCTGCTTTGCACTTTCGTTGTACATAATTAAGCAGGTTTGTTGTGAAATGCAAGTTTTTAACTTTACATAAGATGCATGACAGTCTTTTTTTTGCGGCGCTGACCGTTTAGACATGTAGATTGATGCATTTTGCAATTTGTGCTTTTTTTTTAATAACTAATCTGTTTTCTATTAGTCACCTTTTATCAAAGAAACTTCATGTTATATAAAGAGGACATTCAAATCTATCGATCTGAACAAACCGCGAGTTTTGGCCGTACCGTTTTCTATAGAAACATATATAGCATAAAATAATTATAAATTATTACCATGTCACATGCCATACGAAAAATTTTAATTCTGGGATTACATTTACAAATGTAATGTAACTCACAATCAGGGTAAGTTCTTGGAAACAAGGACTCTAATGCCCGGTTGCATCAACTTTTTAAGCGGAGCTTAAATTTAAGTGGTATTTAGACGATGACATTATTTATAGATTTAAAAAAATGTTATTTACATTCTAATTGATACTTAAGTTAAAGTTAAACAACCCTAACTTAAATAGGTAAAATCTAGGTAAAATTAATATTAGCTCTATACTGCTTCCTGCACTCAGCAGTGTCTATATCATGTAATGTTACTTAAGAGTTTTAATAAAAACATGTTTAAGAAATAATTTGTAAGTGAGCCTAGTATATGTGGTAGTGTTGGACTATGAACTTTCCATTTTTTCACTACTTCTTTTTTTTCTTTTTGCTATGTATCAAAAACTAAACTACAGTTTGAGTCGCGACATCTCGCGGTCGCTTTTCCACTTAAAGCTAGTTCCAAACAAAAATTGCTTGAAAAATTAAACTTTTATTCTATTTCCAAACAAACAATATTGGCAGCTCAAAAATTTCTTGTTCTAAATATTTCAGTAGAAATTGAGTCAAATCTTGTAAGAGCCATATGATATTTTTTATGTAAAATTTGTTACAAAGTTAGTGAGAAGTGCCAATTCAACCAATCAGCATTGACTGCGGTAGCTTATCTCTCTCACTTTGTAATAAAATTGTTATCAAAGTGTAATAAAGGCTTTAAAACATCCTTTATAAGCAGGTAACTTTTTTATGAAATTTAGTGGATTGACATAAATCAAATGATTTAGTGGCAAATTTCAGCCTTGTATGGGGTACAGTTACCATAAAGTTCAATATTTAATTTCATATAATTTGAAGTCAGTAATGGTATCGGTTTTAGTGAAAGTGAGAAATTGACTTATTATTGTAAGGAGGTATGGGGCCCTACGAATGATACACTACTTACGACATAACACACCAACTTCGTGGTCATCACCGCAAGTATTGCACGTCCTCAACGTCGTCTTTGGCTTAAGAAGCTTCCACACATACTCAGGATTGCCGAATTTTCTCTTAAGACGTTTCTCGATGGTCCTACGATTCCGAGGGACTGCCCACAAGAAACCATCTCCGATGATGTCTTTAATCGACCATGTCGGCGCGTCGTGTTTTGTTTGAGCATCGTTGACGCCAGCGATGCAAAAAGCTTCTGTCAAAAAGTGAGGTTATGTGTTTGCACAAACGCGTGCACAGTTTACGGTTATGTAACTGAATTACCTGGCCGAAAATTCCTGCCGAAAGCGGCCAAAATTGCCTGTTCAAACCGTCGCACTGCCAAGTTGACGTGCTTTATAAAAGCAGAGGCGGCCATGGCACGCTTATTTCTACCGTTTCTCTACCTGCCGTGCTTCGATCAGCTGTGGCGAGCGTAGAGGGATAGAGCGCGAGGCGGTCGTCGAAAACGCTGGTGGAAAGGTGCAATTCTTCTTTACAGTCGGTGATAATCGTCTCACAGCAGTTGGAACGATGGCTTGTATAGGGTCCAGGAGGCTCTGTGCTCGAGTGCAAGAGAAACTGTGTCAGTGGGGACAGTTACAACCAGTTCGGAAAAAAGCGACTTATGTGCGCGTGAAACTCGGATTTCAACCCTCCACGGAGAGGAGGAATATTTTACCACAGTGTCAGGTCAGAATTTAAACTCGATATTTAATTAAATAAAAATTCAGTAAATTTGCGCCCCCTATATGAATGCGCCTTAAATTAAAACGAATTCAAATTCTGCAAAAAAATAGTTTTTTTGTTTTTATTTATTTTTATTTATTTTTTGTAGAAAAACGCGTTGCGCATGCGCGAGAAATTGCTGAAGAAAAGTCCGGCGCGATACATACGTATCATTACGCAATTCTCATTTTTGAAATAGAAACTGAATTCGTTATAAGAATGAAAAGCGAAGTGATAAAAAGTAGGCTAGCAAGCGGATCTGCTTGCTTACGTTCTTGAAAAATTCTGCGCGAGTATGATTTGTAAAACTTTCTCAATTCCTATCTTTGTCATAAGAACTTTCTTTTGAACACAACAACTGCTGGCTTGCTTGCTTGCTTGCTTGCCTGGCTGGAAATTCTAATCGTCGATTTCATACAGTCAGGGGCGTAGATAGCAAATGCAAAATAGGGGGCATAAGTGATTAAAGGTCCTACTTTACTAGAACCCATAATCTTAGATTCATGTTCAGTTCAAATAAATTAATTGGTTTTGCCCGATAGTACAAAAATTCACAAGCAATTTGTAATCTGATCATATCTTTTAAGTGAAAATTAGAAAAAAATACTACTAAAAAAATACATTAAATGGTATTGCACTTGCCCAAGTACGGTAAATCAGTTTAAATAATTATATCCACTCCAATAGTTAAACAAATCAATTCTTCCACAAAATTCTCGATAATAAAATTCCACGCATCAAACTCTATTCACTGATATCTTATTCCTGCACTGCTTATACTATCGTTCCTAAAAGTGGCTATATCCGTTTTTTATCTCAATAACGTACAAATTGGATTTACCCACTTATGTCATGGTATGATATAAAAGTAAGTAATCATTTTATTTTGTAATGGTATTTTCATTAAAGCCTGTTTTACATTACACTAATTTCTGTTACGAAAAAGTGGTACAGTAGCGGACAATAAAATCCGGACAAGAATGTGACATGTCATTCGCATTTAGACAAATTTGGCAAATCAGGCTTTTACTGAGGTTATATTTCTGTCAAAATTTGTATTAAACGTCAGAATTACAAGTGACATTTTGTATTTGTATGTATTAAATGTCAAAAATATTAAAGTGACGTTTACATTGTGCAAATGATGGGCCCTGGTTTTATTCTACGTTGCTGTATAAAAAGTATTAACAAAAAATGTTTCTGTACTAATTTTGGTAACAATTTGTTTTACACTATCCTAAAACTTAATATACTTTTTCTAGTATAATTTTCTATGATAATGTAAAAGTGATTTAAAGCCTAAAATTTTTAGGTAACGCTTGGCATATTTACAAACTGTATCCACGGATTTTCTGAAAAAGAGGAAAAACATTTCTATTTTACGTTCTAGGAAAAAAACTTATTCTTTATAAAAGTTTTTGTTTGCATTAAAACCTACAAAAATGACTTCAACTTAGAAAACATGCTTACTTATTCTCAAAAAATTGTCCAAGTTCAATTAATAGAATTATCGCATCAGCCGGAATTGTCAAAGTGATTAATTAAATTTATTAGAAAATAACATATTTTATGTAAATACATAAATGTGTGTGAAATCCAAAATTATTTAGATAAGGGGATGCTATGAAAGTAAACTAATGCCCGGTTGCACAAACTTTTTAAGAAGAGCTTACATTTAAGTGGTGTTTAGTTTACACTATGGCCTTATTTATAGATTTAACAAAATGTTAGTCACAATCTAATTGTTGTTAAAAGTTGAAGTTTAAATGTCAATCAGAATGTATTTGACATTATACTGACCATAAGTAAATGTCACTTTCTAAACATAACTTAAATTTAAGCTCTGCTTAAAAAGTTGGTGCAACCGGGCCATTAGAGTCTTAGCTTTGGTCTTAGCTTAGTTCACACAATTAACCTATTGACAATTGACCGTCTGTCAAAATTGAAACGTCAATACATTTGACGACAGTAGAAAAAATCTCCTAAATCTTCGAAATGAAAAGGGTTTGTTAAAACTCTTTAAGAGGATAACGATCAATAATTTCAAATGTCGCGGGATTGCTAGCTGACTAATGACTGCTACAGTGATCAAAAGCGTGTGTGTGTGTTCAAAAGAAGTGTGGCCGAAAACAGAACCTTTATATTTACATGTACTGGGTATATGCGAGATGATTGAAATTTTGGCTCAATAACAAATTTAATGTGTAATTTTTTTTGTATTCTACCCCGATCCCGGCGGCACTGGCGAACAAGGAAATTTCTTGAAATAAATTATTAAGCACAAGAACATAATAATTCTTAGAAAAACTCGTCGTTACGGTTTTAATTATTATTAAATTTGAAACAAAAAACTAATGTCAACACCTAAAGGTAAACTGTCACAATAGTCAAAATATGGAAAAGTTAGTAAAAATCAGTACCGTGTACCAATTTTCAGTAATTTATTAAGAAATTATAAAATTATTTTTAATTTCAAAATGAATAGGTAGTCACAGAAAAAAGAAAAAATAAAACTGCCACTTTTTAAAGATTTGTTTCATACTGTATCCGGATTCTTTTTCAGTCACACTTCCAAAAACACCGAGTAGTTTACGAGTGCCTTTAATTAGTTATAACCTGTATAGATACACTCAGCATTAAAAATAATGTCTTTGTAATAAAATTTTAATTGTTAATTGGTTAATTCTAATACGGTCGTAGCGGATTAGACCACAATTAACGTTTTATTGGAGAGATATTATTTTTAATTCTGACTATACTGTACATCAACCCGTACATGTAGGTAATTATTTAACCATTACATAAATTCTTAGATCATCATTTAGTCATTCCCCCATCTTCTGTTTCACTATTTCATCTTTTTTCTTTCAATTTTCAGATTAATTTATAATTTTTCCGCAAGTCGCTTTTAAATCGTTTTAAATCGTTTATTTCTGTTACGGCATTTTAGTCGTTTGCTGTAATAATAATAGTAGTAATAAAAATCTTTTTGTCGACAATGGAATCGTTACTAATGTTGTTTAAAATCAGTAACATACAGTTGTTTCAAATTGAGTGTGCACTGAAGGGATCGGATCCCCTAAATCGTGCAAGGTACAGATTCAAATAGAAGAAAAGTTGCATCAATCGTTGTCCTAATTCGTATCCAAATAAGGAATCGATTTTTATTTGCTTCTTCTTGAGATGTACACGAAAATGTTAATAATTCAGATTAATTTCTTTCTTTATACAACTTTTATTGTAAATAATACATACTAAAAAACTTTTATTTTAATTTTATTATTTTTATTTAAAATTTTTATTTCTGTTACAAATAGATCCAGTAGAAATGCGATCAAACGTTTCGTCTCTTCAACTTTGATTTTTTAAATACAACATAACGAGTGTCTAAATAAAAACCTGATCAAGTAGATTGTGATCGAGAATTTATCAATTGCATTTACATAACAGAATTACTAAATGTAGCCTACTTGACAAGGTTTTTATTTAGACACGAGTTATAAATAACATGTGTTCATTTAATAATCCGGTAGCATTACCTGTGGAAATATTTTGTTTTGGACAACATGTGTAGAAGTGTTTTAATTCAACATAAGCTGGCTTTTAAATGTCAGCATGATATAAATCATAAAATAACAATTACTACTCACTCACAAATTAAGTAATTTATTATATAAGATTCACAGAAACATAATCTCTGTGTGGGATAACCGGGCAGTAATTCTTGCACAAATATCATGCGGTATGAATAGAGCTGAAAATCTTTACGTAACAATTTGTGACACGTTCCCACGAAAAGCTAAATCTGTTGTGATAATTGGCGGATAGATATGTGAACAACATTTATCATTATATCTTGCAATTTCGATAACCTCGGCAGTACGTTTTCGAGGTTGACCTGTTATTTTTCTTGGGAAAAGACCTCCTGTTTCACGAAACAAGTGTACACACCAATGCAGGTTGTCCTCAAGTGTTTTGTGATCAATAGTAACATCGGAAAATTAAACTCTAAACTTTTTCAAACAGTTTCGGACTCAGTATACACATGCCCCATCGATTTTTGAACTATTACGAAAATAGCTTTCAATCGCAAATGTTTTCTGCTCAAATGTAAATACCATTTTTTAATGCAATAAATGTAAAGTAAATGAGTTCCGAAAATAAATTATTCTTGTATAAAACCAACAAACAACGCAAACAAACACGAAAACTTACTCGATAGTGTCGATAGTTGACAGGACGAATGACAATATTGGCAATTCTATTCGCGGCGAGCTTAAGCTACCACCTGCCTGTACGAAAACAAAATATTTTCATAGCCAATGTTACCGGAATATTAAAAGAACACATGATATAAGTTTATTATTGCATTCGTCAGCATTTATTATTCTGTTCACAATGATGTCCTTTAGCAATTTTTGTTCGACACTAAAAACATAATAATTTTGTTTTGGAAATATTTCTATTAGAAAAGTGGATTTGAATTTTATCTTCATTTAAAAAAGTGTGCATTGATATTAAGGAGGCTTTAAAGAGTAATTTTATAGTAAATTAAACTAGCTATCAGAAATTATTATTTCTTACAATTTTTAAAGACAATTGATAAACAGCTTCTACGTTAACATAAAATCATCTCTATCCGAGTTATCTGAAAATAATGTTCCATATAAATTAAACACTGACATAAAGCTTTAACAATTAACTTTAACATTACGAATTCATTTTTAAATCATTTGTAATAATAAAATTCCTAATAAAATATATTTACCACACAGCTATAAAATCAGTGATAAAAACGTTTGATTGCAATTCTACTGAATCTGTTCTAAAAATAAAAAGTGCCTGTGGAAAGTCAAATCGTAACTGCACCAAACTTATAATTAAAAAGGTAGAAAGGAAAAGAGAAAATTGGAAAATCGCCTTTTTAACATTTTCGCCTCTATCTTCAGAACAGGCAATCGATTTGTTGTTAAATACAAATTAGGCAATGATTGATGCAACTTTTCTTCCATTTAACCGAATCTGCATCCCTTTTACGGTTGAGGAAGTTCTTTCATTAAAATAGTCGGTATATTCAAATAAATTTGTATTTTGCTCTGATATAACCGTACAAATGTTTATAGTATTACACACTTTATTCTGTGTATATTCTGCACGAAATAAATTTTATTACTATTCTTCCCAAAGTATTGTATATTTGATTATTCTTGCTACTGCGAATGTTTTCGCTACAGAAAAAAATATATTCAATTAAAAGTGACGTTATCAGTAACATACAGGGTGATTCAGGTTTAAAGTTGATAATTTCAGGAGTCGATAGAACTTGTCAAAACAATAGGGTAAATTATATTAAAAAACGCTTGGGGAAATAGCGTCAAATTTAATTTTCTTGAAATGTCTTTTTAAGAATCGAATAAGCTATTTGGTATGACTTCTTGGTTAGTTAAATCGTGTTATTTAGTAATACATTTATGACGATCCTCATACCGAGTGGTACTTTTATAGAAACAAGTAACTTGAAACCCATTAATTTTTTTTATGTTACGCCTCTGGTTTCATTTAACCTTAAAAATTAAACTATCCAGCTTTTTACGTTTGATTTGTACTCTTGTGTATTTTCTGTAATTTGCCTTATTTTTAACATATTTAAAAATAAATTATGCCAACGTAAAAGCTTTGATAGAACTAAACTTAAATCAATTAACGAAACCTTTCACTAATGATGTAGGCTATGTTTTTTTTTCTATTCAACGCTTTAAGCAAGATTATTAAAAAAAAAAACATGGAGGTAGTAAAAATTTAGGTATTTTGCAATGTTAAAACCAAGAAAATAACTAATATGTAAATGCGGTTTAAAAATTTAAAAGTAACTTTCACGTATGTTACTCATATTTTCAGTTAACTCTCGCTGACAAAAGATAGATAACTGAAATTTATTTTAATAAAAATAAAGTGCTTTTTTGTCTAAAAGATTCAGCTACGACATCGTGCTAGTGTCCATAACTTGAGTGGATGAAATTGTATTTAATGGAAAAGTGTAAAGTAATTTTTGTCATTTACAAAAATTCTTCTTCTCTCCCCTCGTAGATTCTGTAAACAAGTTTCGTTAAAATTGCTTTCTAGAAGGCATTTAATCTTCTAAGTACATAAAAAAAGAGACTGCCTTAAGTGGATTGTCTGGTAATCAGATGGTGGTCGTCTCTTTGTCGGTTACTCTCCGTCTCGACGCAAGGAACCTGTTCCGTCTTCCTATGGTTTACAATTAGGGTCTTTTACAAATCACCGAGGTGATTGTGTAACTTAAAACTTTTAAATTTCATCTGGTTTTATACAGTACTTGTGAAGTCATTTTCTTTTCTGATGCTACATAGGATGAGTCACTTTTGGTGCCAGTACAAAGAAACTAACTAATTTTAGTTTCTTAGTTCTAAATACAGAATAATTTATAGAGTACGTAAGTAGATTAAAAAATAATAAATAAACAAAAATAAAGTAGTGGCGTAAATTCATATTCAGTGCTATACATTCTAGTAACTAAAGAAAAATTAAAACGAAATAATAGAACACCTTTTTCATAATAAAAAAAAAAGAAAAACTTAGATGTATCATTTTACTTTTGATTTATAAACAAACCATTGTGCTTTTTTGTTTATAAACAATCATTTTCAGTTTTGTATTAAAGTGTTTCCCAAGCTTTTTTCGCGGAACACAGCTCTGTGGAACTTGAGTAAGTGTTTCGTAATGTCTACTAAAGAGTCGTTGGACTGACAGTAAATAGTAGTTACATCAAACTAATACTTGAAATGAAACTCTATTTTATAATGGTTGCTAATTGGTTTCGCAAATTCGATTAAACGTGAGGTAGTGTTTTTGGGGGCACTGTGCGAATGAATCGAATGAAAGTAAAATGTCGCTATTTTTGGACAGATTGAAAAATGAATAATTTTTTTTTTTCAAAAGTATTTCTTAATGTATGTATGTTAATTAATTTTCAAGTGGCAAATTATTACGTACACAGTATACATTTAATAAATATAAATCAAAGGAACTTACATTATGTGTACTATTAGATATGTAGGGGTATATCGCTTTGAACTTTAATTTACATCACCAGTCCTTAAATTTATTTCATCGTTAACCTTCTGCAACGATAATACGAATAAAATTATGGCCTATACACTATTGAAGTGTTCCATTAACTTTCAGTTATAACTTTCATTGAGAAATGACTAAAACTAAATAAAATGAGCTAAGATTAAAAGCAAAACTACTTAATAAATAATAATAATAATAATAGATGTAAAAATAAAATAAATTGAAGAATATTTAAATGTTTTATGTGAAATCAAAAATTAAAGAAGCTAATAATTTTGAAAATATATTTTCTAGACCTGTTAGTGATGTACTAATTTCTGCAACACTTTTTAAATTAAAAATTTAATAAGGATAAATACGCAAAATTTACAAAAAAAAAGGAATTTTAGAATGTAATACTCATTTAAAGATGAATTCACTCATACAAAGTTACAAGCGAAGTTGCATGTAAATTTAGTTAATCTGTAACAAAATATTATCTTTCATTTTTTTCTATTCTCTTGTCTTATCTTGGTCTTTACACCTTACGTCATAATTGGCGATATGTTATCTGCATTCGTGTTTGAAATCAAGTAAACAGTTAGATTGAATAAAATAAATTTTGGACCTGCTATAAATTAAATATATTCACATTGTTATTATAAGTATTGCTTGAGACATAGAATTATGAACAGGTAATTATTAATTGCTATCTACAGATTAATATTCTGTTATCATAATTTACTTGTAGAGCCTAGTAATAAAAGTAGCTTTCATTTGCATAGATAGGATTTTTTTCCATATTTTCATACATCTGTCTGTTGGAATTATGTATTTATAAAATTTGTTGTTACTTCACTGTTATTCTGAATTAAGTAAAACTGAGAAAAAATATAGATGTTAAGAATAAGTTTAATTATGGTTTAATCTTGGCTGGTTATGTGAATTGATTTATTTATTTACTGGTTCGCAGCCATTTTATTAAATTTGTCAATGTGTTAATACAAAATATGACATTTGTTGTTGTGTTTTGAACGTATAGTATGCCAAAACGTTCAAAAGACAACAACAAATGTCATATTTTATATTAACACGTTGACAAAATTTATAAAATGGCTGTGAACCAATAAATAAATAAATCAGTTAAGAATAAGTAATTTTAATTGAAATAAATTTTCCAAAAGCAGGAAACTTTAAAATGAGAAATAATTTAGTGAGTTTTTTTTGCATCTGCTTGATAGTTACAAATTAAGTGAAAGTGTAGAATCCTGTAGGTCAGGTTATAAGCATTAACTTATTTAAATCGTAATTTTTTTTTATTTCAAGTTCTTGGACTTCGAATCGTACACTTTGTTTTAATGTTCCTTTTCCAGTTAAGCACTCATTTCAACTCTATAATTTGTATCGTCGCTTTTCCATATCTTCTTTTGGATTTTCCCCACTATTTTAAGCTACTACATTCTCAGTATCTTCACCACAATTTTGCTTATTATGGCTTTATTAATTGGGTTATAAATTTTCTCTTTCGAACATTTATTTCATCCTTCCTCTGTTTTCCACTCTCCATGAATTTTCGTTTCCAAGTTTGTAACTTATTTTAACTTGACTTTGACGAGATCACATTAGAACTCGAGGATAGCTAACCGAGAAAATTCGAACTTAGTTTAACGAATTTTTTACTTACCACCATTGGAAACTAGCAAATACACTCAGAAATGTTGGTGGACGACAATCTGCTTTTATGCTGAGAGTAGCACATCTAAGAGATCAAAAATATTTAAAAAAAAACTTTTATTTTATAGTGCGAAAGACTTAGCTATGGAAACTATAAGGAATTGATTAGATTCATAGAAAATATATTTGAAAAAAAAAAACCTAGAATTTAATAGTTAGGAAAATAATACATAAATTAATAATATAAGTCTGTGCATGAGGAGGTTCACAATCGTGCAATTGGCAACAGGCAACATAATCGGCAGGCAACTGAAGTTCAGAGTTTACACATTATTGTTTATTGTACAATTTTAGACTAATAGTAGATGGTGCTATCATAGAAACTCTTGGGGAATGGAATCGTAGCAAGTATACATATAATAATTGTGAACTGCTTCCTTTGTAAGGAAGCTATCAACATTTATGGACATATTTTTTTTTATTTAATGCAGTATCCATCAGGTAGGATCATTATCATCAGCGCAGAAAACACAGGCTTACCATACGTAGCTATTTTAGTTCCAACAAGAATATTTAAGGTCTTCTTTTATATGATGAATAATTCAAGTAAGCATGAAGAATTTTCCTATATGTATTTCTATGGCATATATTCTGGAATGGAAAAGAGCATAACAAACTATTACCTTCTGATTGCATATAACAAAGATGCCAATACTGACATAGTTTTCGTGTATGTGCCTGGCAGATTAATCGAGTATCAATTTTTATACCTGGGAAAGTCTTAATAAAGATACTCATCATAGTCTTTGTCACTTTTAAAGTAGGTTGATAGTAAAGAACGTTTTATGTTAAGTCATTAATACAGACAGCAAACAGGAGAGGGCCCAGAACCGACCAGTGTGAGTCAACTTTTACCAACACACTTGCGATCTGACAATGTTGGACCTACGTTTCCTATTGAACAGATAAGAACGGAATAATTGGTCGCTCACTTCTCTGATTGTATAATGTTCTAGAGCACGCGATATCTTGAAGAGATCACAAAAAAGCACATGTGTAATTTTCCCTGGATTTCATGTTTTCTATTATGTAAGCAGTTAAAACACTCGAGGCACCACAATAAATTCTTTCCAGAAATTCGAAAAAAAAGTATTAGTATAGCGACCAGTTTGTTGTTGATGTAGTATATCTTGGAGTGCTTGGTTTGGGCCAAAGAAAATTACGGAAAATTCGAGAAAGGAAATGATGTGCACGATTACCATACGCGACGAAATGTAGATGCCAGAACTCTACATTGCAGACTGGCTAGAACGCAAAACAGCTCCAGGTGTCATGCCATTAAATTTTTTAATATGCTACCCGAAAAACTAAAACATCAAAGTGCCAGTACAATTAAGTGTAAGATCAAGAAAATTCTACTGGACAACGCCTTCTACACCTGGGAAGAACTCGAAGCCATCAATTGGAACTCTCAAAGTCTCGCTGACTGATACTTTTGAACCCAAGATTGTGCTACTGTTTTTCTCTCAATCTATGTTCTATGTTGAATTATCTTGAATTATTTACAATTACCTTGACGTGTGTAAACATTTTATATGATGTAAAAGCACAAATAAATATTATTATTATTATTATTCAGAAAAGCCCTTTTTAGGGGCAAGAACCACCTTAACAATTTTCAAGGAAGCAAGAGGAGAGAGAGCTAAGAGAGCAGATATTCAATTAGCCTAGAAGTTGAAGGAAGAAAAATAATTGAATCTGTCGAAATCTTCTGAAGAAAATGATACGATGAGTACTTTGGAAGATCCAGATGCGAGTGCGATACGTCCACAATATTTTTGGAAGTCATTAAATTCTCCGGAACAAGGAGCAATTCCAAGGTTAATATCTGACTTTCTTGTAGCTAAATTTATGTTCCATGCAGCTTTAAATTTGTCAACTTATTTTACTGTAAATTATTTGCTTTCTTTTCTTGCTCAGCAGTTCGAAAAAATAATTGCTTTTATCTGTGATTAACAGTATATTATTATATGAGCGATTATGGCAGCCATTATTCACAAGGATGAAGTTTGTGAATTGAGCCGAGGGCGAGTGGACCAGATCATACGAGTGAATAATGGTCATCTTTTAGTACTCCTATTATACAGGGTGTCGTGAATCCTGGTGAAAGTTTTTATATAGAACGGCGGTACCAGTGAATTTCACTCGATTTACAAAAAGAAAATGTAATAAAAGTTTTTTTTTTTTTTAATAAGGGAGACATGAATTTTTAAAATGTAGAGGAAAACTTTTGGTCAACACTGATTGACACTGAAAATATATACGTAATAGTTTCTTTCCCAATTGATGCACATGCACAAGAAGTCACAAACCAGTATATATCACTCTTTATGGAAATAATTACCTAGTTAGGTGACACCCATCTCCCTTATTAAAAAAACGTTTATTATACTTTCTTTTTGTAAATCGATTGGAATTTACCTACATAGTCGTTCTATATAAAACGATTCACCAAGATTAATGACATCCAATATAGTTTAGGTAAAAACTTGGTAATCGATTTGAAGGAAATCATTGTCATTGGAAAAATAACAGTAAATTATGAGTTTCTGGTATTTGTGATTGGTCGAAATCAGTGAATTATGAATTTAATTCTCTTATTAGACGAAAGAGCTCTAATAATAGGAATATAATTCAATAAGAGTAGAAAATGTCTTTTAAATCATCGCTATCAATTTTTTTTATCTGCCTCGAATGTTAAGTCCAATGTGTTTATAAGTGTTTCTGGTCATGCTGGCTAAGGAATTCAATTTTAATGTGATGTCTTGTTCATATTATTTCAATAACTAGTAGGTAATATCGTGTCTTTTTAAAAATTTCTCCTCGTAGTTGGCCGTGTATTGTTAGTTATGAACTAGCCTCAATCGACCTGACGTATGAAATACCATAACCTCACTTTTAAACTAATAAAAGCAATTAATAGACGTTTTCCAGGTTAGCGTCGAAGTAGCTCTGAAGTACTCTGGAATAACTTAGTGCTACTCCGGTATAGCTCAGGGTCACTCCAACGCTCACCTGGAAAGCGCCTAATAAAAGAAAGAAAAGTGAGGTTATGATATACGTCAAGTTTCAAGCAAGGCTGGTTCGCAACTAACAATTCACGGCCAACTACGAGGAAAAATTAAATTACTATGACATCAAAAATTGTTTTGTTCAAGGGTAGTAATGAATTTTAAAATTATTGTCGGAGCTAGGTTCGTGCATTGCATCAATCATTTTTTGATTGTCAAAATTTTTCAAGGAGTTCTGAAAAAGTTTACTTGCTGTTATATCTTTAGTTTCTTGGTTTTATTCACTGTTAATAGGTTCTTGAGTTTATTGGTTTTGCAATTTGCGTTTTTAAGTTTTTGCGTTATGGTTTTCACCACAGAGCGAAATATTTACATGGTTGAATCCTATTTCCGAACTGGTGTGCTTGTTATTGGAATTTGGAAATGCAGTCAGCATTTATGTTTGGACGATTTTCGAGAACGTTTCTCAGACTTGGCTGTAATACCGAAAGATTTTTGAGGATGCCTTATAAATTGTGTTCATGTGTTTCGAGAGACTGGGTCTGTGACTCATAAAAAAGGTGCTGGTAGGCCAAGCATTCGGACAGGAGAAGTTGTTAATGACGTTCGTCAACGTATGGAAAAAGATACTAGAAAACCTATAAAACGTCTGTCTCAAGAAATTGGACTTTCATATGGAACTTGCCGGACGATTATGAAGAACTTGGGCATGCATCCATATAAGATGCAATCATATCAAGCCCTCTTGTCGACAGATCACCCCAGACGCCACTGCACTGGCTTGTCAATAATTTAATGAATGACGACCTATTAAACTTAACATTTTTTTCTGATGAGCACGTTAATTCACAAAATACACAAATGTGGAGTACTGAGAATCCGTATATTTTTGTTGAGTCTCCGCTACATGCTCAGAAAATTGGTGTCTTGATGGCAGTCTCTCGCAGAAGAATAATTTTTTTCAAATGTACTGTCAATACCGAGAGATACGGAAATAATATTGTAACGGCATTATTTGTTCAACAATTATACCATGATGAAACTCAGAGTGGCTATTTTCAACAGGACGGTACAATGGAACATACAATACGGAACACTATAGCTTTTCTCTGCGAATTTTTTGAAGACCGATTGATAAGTTTACATACACAAGTTGAGTTTCCTCCGAGATCACCTTGTTTGACCGTCATGGACTATTTTGTGTTACTTACTTAAAAAGTAGGATTTTCAAAACTGCTGTAGAGAATTTGCAAGAACTAGAACAAAGGACTGTTGAAGAATGTGCAACCATAACTCCAGAAATGCTGCAAAATGCTTTTGCTAGCATGAGAAGACGCCTAAATTTATGCATTGAACAAGGCGGAGGACAGTTCCAACAGTTACCTTAATTTATATTTTCTTGTTGAAAAAATGTTATAATTCTTCCATTTTACTTTTCAAATTAGCCAATATTAATTCTAGAGATAAAATAATAATGAAGTTAGAACTACAACACATTTGGTGACATTTGCATGTTATTATTTGAAAGCAATGCCCTGGGCTAATACAATTTTTGGTGTCTCGGTATTTGTTTTCTGTCATCTATCAATTGGATTTTTTTCTGTAATTTGTTGTACTTTTGCATACTTTCACTCTCTATTTGTGTTATTGTGCGGGAAAGTATTTTTTTAAGGGCAAAGTTGTTCTAGTTTTATGCTGTGGAATCTCAAGTAAGATACTTATACAACCGTTTTTTTTTCAAGATGGTAGCAAATGCAGTCATGTGCGTGATATCATAGTACACTTGACCCAGAAATGTTTATAAACACCCTGTATAATATTTCCTGTGCTGAAGCTGAATGAAAACTGCTTATTTTGACGAAAAGTACGCGCGAGTATAACAGGAAAACAATCATTAAAAATATTTTTGAAAATATACAAAAAACAATTTACCAGAAATTCTATAGCAATGTTTTTCTTGTAGTTAGTATACAATTCTTTTTGTTCCTTTCATTTTGCTGTATTTAATTTATATATAATAGCTTTGTGTTTTACATTGCAATTAATGTGCCATTATATAAATGCGTTAATTTTTAAACAATTGATAATATCTCATTACTATTGGGATAAAAAGCATTTAAAATTTATATGACACACACTGATCATATTAAATAATTAATGGTCCATTAGTTACATAAAAATTATTTCTGTGCGTCGTACAAATTTTCAATTAAATACTTTTGTTTTGCGTAACACCTCAGTAAACAAGTCGAATAACGAATGTCAGGATCCATTCTTTTATTTTACTTGTTAATACTTTTTTTTTAAAACAAATGGGAAGCTTTACTTCTAGCGAAACTAATCAATAGTGCAACAGTATGTGTGAATTCGTTTGTTTTCTCTATCAACTTGTATTACGATCGCTTCAAACAAGTTATTACATAATGTACAGGAAGAAAATAACACATAATCGACGTAATGCATTGGCCTGTGCTTGTATGTGCCTAGCTCGGCGGCAGAAGTAATTTTTTCCTTGGTTGCCCGGTCAAAAAGAAAAAAAAATTGGAGATTCAAGGCCGAGCAGAAGAGCATTTACCAGGTCGACCACCGGGAGCGCTCTGGTCCTGGTATGCCAGTTGATTGGGCCATTGGCTTGGAGTGGAGGTGAGAGTGGCCTTGCACCTTTCTAAGTGGGTCAGCTATTGCTTTCTTCTGCCGTTGACCAGGTGAACACTAGGCGATCGAAAAGCGCGTCTACTACCAGTGTATTGTGCAAGACATCAGTAAACATGAATAGGCCGAATCGGTGGAAACTTGCCCGTTACTTTTCGCTGGTTTCGAATTGAATCGCCATAAGAACGCCAGGTATTATATAATGTCTGCTCGGTTTGGGTAAAGGTCAGCGGCGATTGCTTGCATAATTCCGACGAGATTTCCTAAGATCATTAAACTCAATTTTCTCAACCTTATACTCGTACATCAAGCATTTTATTTTATAAATGGCAGTTGTAAACGATGGATTCTTCTCCATTAAAAAAAAAAAACTAGTTACTTCAATTTCAATTCTGCTTACACAATCATCCTTTCTCAAGTTATTACGATGAGCAATTTTTGCAATTATCAAGTAAGAAACTAAAAATAGATTGTGAAATTACTACAAATAAAACGAAAATGCCGTACCTGGTAAGAAAAATTAAGCAGAATAAAATCATACTAAAGAAGATGACACTATCGAAGCAGTAAACAATTACATTTTGCTCTGAATTTTTACGTGCCACAGAAAGGAAAACAACAGTGGAGAGATCTGCGTTTGGCACAACATCAATACAATCTAAACCATTCAAAATTTATCAAGGATCTATCGAATGTTGTCTTCGAAGAAGCCGTCGATGAAAGAGAAAAAAAAATGCGTCGTACCGCAGAACCTGATCAATAGTAACAATAGTTTTTTTCAGTGTTATCCAGGTTACAAAATCCTTTTACTTTTGCTCTAACGTTCTGATAATCAGCGTTGGATGTCGCTTCTTAAATATCTCAAGCCATGTGCTGCCTACAAAAAGAAGAATTTACCATCAAAAATTGATGGAGACTACTAAGGCTCAATAGTAGCACCGTTGCAAAGAGAGGTAAAGAAAGACCTGCCTCACTCTTTCTTTCAGTGGAGTGGAATGAAATCGTTGTAAGAAATTCCATAATTACATATATGCTTTGTCAACCATGAATGTATTAGCGTTGTATCCACAAAAGGATTGGCTTATCAAATACATGTTACAATTAAAATATTTATTAGTTCTTAATTTTATCTAAATTAAGTTCAAAGATCCTTATTAATCTTTTATTCAATGCGTATTATCATTAAATAAAATATTTTTCGTAAATATTTAGAAATAAATGGTGTCTTCATGGTAGGTTTTATTTACATAGCTCCTCAACAATGGTAGCGAAAAAATAACTTCTCTAAAAGTTACAGCTGATCTACAGTGTCTTTCAAAAAGTGTGCTACAAGAAAGCACAAAGTTTCGGAACGCATTGAAATAATCACTCAGAACTTAAAGAAATAATCGAGAAATAAGAACAAATTTCATGTTATCCTATTCATATTATTTTGGCAGCCATTTTAATCCCACAAGTATTTCCTAATGTATTGTGCGTAAAGAGTGATTCACAATAAAGTGTGATTTTTTTTTATTTTTGAGATAGGAGGCTGTAATTTCAAATTTATCTATAACTTTTAATTCTGAACGGTTTATTCTTATGACATTTTCTTGTATCTTGTAAAATATGGACACTTTACTCTTAAACCGTCTTCATTTCTTGATGTCTACTCTGTATACCATTCAAGATAAATTGAAGACCCTGCTGCAACAAGGATGTATCTGTGTTTTTATAAATTTTACAGGAGACATAAAATATTAATGTCTTTTTTATGTATTTGAAGTTAGAAAATTTTGAAGGGCTGTAGTAAATCTACCCTTAAAAATATTTCAGTTAGAACTCTCGCTGTTGCGCCAAATGATAAAGGATTACTTCTTGGGTTGATTACTGCAGATAACTTATTTCGGCTAAAAAATGCAGATACCTCCTTATTGCAGCAGGGTCTTCAATTTCATCTGACATTTCCTAATTTGACTTTAAGCGATGCAGAAGCGTTCTGCGTCAATAAATTTTTATAAAAATCGATAATAAAAATAATCCCATTTGTAGCACACTTTTTGCAAGACACCGTATATATTGAAAACAAGAAAGTTGTTTTGAGAATGTCTATAAAACAGAAAAAATTGTGTAGCTCCGAAAAAATCTTAAAAATAAAATTTCCTTAAAGATGTATATTGTAATTGCTTTGAATAGCTTTTAATCCTTAAGTCATTCTTAGGTAAGCATATATTTAAATGTATTTACACAAGATTGAAGTTAATTGTGTACGTGATTAAGGCAACTATTAAGTGTAGAACTTCGTAAAATTGAAAAAAATAAAATAAAAATAAAAAGAAATGTCTTCTAACACTTTCAGTAATTTTATTTACATTTAGTTGATAATTATAAACACACCTCGAAGTACGGTTTCTGTTAGAAATTGATACTACAAATACAGATACAAATATTGAAAGAAAAAACTCTCTCCCATTAATGAAGAATCCTGTATAATAAATTTTAACGTAAGTTGACAAAAGTTCTATGATAATTTTCGGAGCAATGTTGTTCTCTTCTACTTCTAAGGTTTTATAAATATTAAAAGAATACATCGTTTTAATGGTGTTTAAATTATGACTTTTCTATGCAGTTCATAGGTTTGTTTTTCACCCAGTACAATGTTGTCTTTCGTTTTTGTTTTCTTTCTTTACTAAACACAGTTATAGTTAAAAACTATAGATTTTTTCTATATTTTTTAAATTTCATGTATTAAATTAAATTAATTAGTTTACAGATGATATAAAAATTACCTACAGTAAGATGCTTGTTTTATATTAACCTTAATAAGTTCCAAGTGTAACTGAACTAAGTAAATTAAATTTCTTGCTAAGGGGTGTCTGGCTAAATAAAAATCTTGCTTCCTTACGTCATTCCTGATTAATTATATTTTTGTAAGACATATTTAAGTGTCAGTTTGGCAATGCATGTACATATTTGGATATATGGTATGTATGTATATATGTATGTTATAAATGGGTATCTTTCTTTAATCAAATAGAACACCCCTCGTGCCATACCTTGCCAGAGTCTTGACTGACGTCCGAAAGCAAAATGTTTTGTCTTTTCGTCTTAAAACTAGTTTATTTCTTCTGTGATTGTTGATTAATTATGAGTTTGTTTTCAAATTGCAACATGTCAAATATTTATTGCATATTCTTTATATTCTTCTGATCGAATATAACAGTCATCTATAATTCAACTTCTACTAAACATTTTTCTTGTAATTATTAGAAATCTGCTTTAATTAAAAACATATTAAATTAAAGACAGGGCGAATTAAAAACCATAAAATCAAGTCAACTATTTTAAAACATTTTTAAAATGATAAATTCTGATAAATAAAATATTTAACAAGAATTATTTATTATAATTGTTTTAATATTTTTGAAATTTCGTAACTTTTTCGTTGATTCTAATCAGTGCCAATGACCTGTATGACTTGAACGCACTTGAGCATAATTTATGGTTTGTATTGCGTTGGGTGTGTTAAAATATATAATTTGAATTTCGAACGTCGTGAAAATTTCATGCTGACATCAACTTAGCGTAAGCGATTTTCAGTCGAATAGCCGGTGGCTTGGAGAAAGTTCGGCGCGCCCAACACCTGTGCCATCTCCACATGGACCCCGGCATCTGAGATTTTGGAGGCTAATGATTACACAAAATCGTTTCTTTAAGCTGTGCCCTGACGACGATTTTTCACCTACGTATTTTCTCATATTTTGCAAAAAAATGTAATTTTAAAAACCGCGATATAAATGTTTCACTTTTTAATTTTTAACTCACGACAATCACATGTGTCATTAATTTTAAAGCTATTTAAGAGGACAATTTTATTGGGATAGAAGAATAAAAATTGCCCCTGATTTGGTGAAAAAGAATTATTTTATTTATTTTCTATCGATAGTCAGTTAAACTACGTATGTTTGAGATCTTTTATGCAGAACATGCTATTCTTTGTCCTTTACAATTAAGTAAATTTAACCGCATAGTTAAATATGTAATGTAAATTGTTCTCCAAGAAAAATATAACATGTCTGAAATACTTATTAATTGTTACTTCATCATCAGTAGAAGTTTAATCCAAAAATAGATTTTTTCTTTTTTAATAACGTCGTAAAAAACCTATTAAACATAGGTTTAACGAATTTTTAGAATAACTCTTCTAAATTGATTCTATACCTTGTAAAAGATTAGCCGATATCCAAAATAAGCAAAAGTGAGTTGTTTGTGTGTTAGTAATCTTAAGGTCAAAAGACAATCTGCTTCAAAACTTTTCGAGAAACATGTAATTTTTTACGTTAAATAAGAAAAAAGTATACTGTGTATTGACGACATTGAGTCTCTGTAGTTATCTAAGCTAAAAACTTAGTTTCATTTAAATTCAGACGTAATCAGAATAACTTAATTTTTATTTTTATTTTAGTTTTTTTTTTTTTTTGAAAACGTTTAACATGCTATTTTCTGTAATTCATCTTGGATACATTACTCACTGACAGCCGTTTGCACCGTATAGCCGTAAAGCTTTCCTTTATTAAGTTACACTAATGGCGGATTTCACAAACGTTACTTAAATTTAATCATCCGTTAAAAGTAAACGTTCCCATGGTTACATGTGTTGAAGGTATAGGAATGATTATTCTTAATCGATGATTAAAGTTAAGTGACGTTTGTGAAATCCAGCGTTAAACTTTAAGCCCGACTTAAAAGAAATTGCTTTGCACCGCCACTCGCTTTTGATATTTTTAATAAAGTTAATCTTAAGTAAAGATAAATGTCTCAACAGCACAAAGTGCAGTTTTTTTTTTCTGAATTTTTTGATATGTTCAAATTTTGAGCATTGACTGTGGCCTATGATGTATGATGGGTGTTAAGATAACATTATCTTAACTGATACACCTTATTTAAATGCATCGACAATTTTTAGTCCCGATGGTTGTCTTAGGGATGAGAAATCTTTAAAAAACATTTCAATAACAGTAAAAAAAAATCGAGAAAGGTTGCTGCTGAAGAAAGAAAGTATCTGATGAAAACAAGTGGTGGGCCCCCTCGTCGTTCTGATTTGTTATTATTATTTACCGTGAAACAACTTACAGATCGTTATCAAATTCTAGTTCTGCTTCTATTTTTTGCAATAAATATAGAATAGTTTCTTTCTGTAAATGAAATCTCCAAAAAATCCTAGAGCCTCTATTCATCGAAATAATTTCTTGTTTCATATGCAGGGCGAGGAAACCCAAAATCACTTAATTCCAAAACGTCTAAATTATCTTTAAAAATAGTGTAATCTTCTGGATTCATCTTGTCCAATTTTTATGTTCAATAATCAGCACAGTCCGTGTTATAAAATTCACAGTTTCTCAGAATAAGGTTTGATGATAATAATTTTGACGGATGACATACTTCATAGCAGCTGTGTTCGGCAATGCGATTTTTTGCATCAATCACTTCAGAATCGTTCGGTAATGAAAAGTAGAGCTTACTTTGACAGATCTAAAGCGTTCGGCAAATACAGATCAGATGAAAAAGATCGCGCTCGCTCAGCTTGGAATATTTTGGAGGAGCTTTTACATTTAGACATTGTCCAGTATAAGAATTAAGAATAATCGTTGTCTGATTTAAACGTTTTAGTGTTGTATTGTGTAATATTACGAAATTAAGACGAACCTCAACATTATAATGAGTATAATTAATTTCAAGAAATAATGTTTGATGATGAGGAATATAACCAATTTATAAAAGTGAATTATTTGCAACAGAGGCAGTTCCCAGGCACAGTTCAAATCAAGCAGAATTTTTTGTTAGGTAATTTGGCTTAACTGTCAGAATCTACACTCGGATTGCTCGAAATTGTTCGTCATTAAGTTTGCTCATGTGGAGCACTCTATGATCAGCTGATTAAAATCTCACCAGCTCTGCTCGAATCGTCGAGCGCATTGCCGAACTCAGTTAGCGTTAAGTCTCTGTTAAAAGTCTCCGATTTTGATGAGTTTATAAAGCATTGATTTAAATTAAAAAATAGTAAAGGAGACTGTGGTTTAAGAAATAATTGAAATTAATCTACGCCCACAATAATTTTGTATCCGTAGATATGTATTTCGGCAGCTAAGCTGCCATCTTCAGTACACACGCTACCAATTTAAAAGACACTACATGAAATCTAACAGCTACCTACCTACCTACCTACCCACCTGATCATACTAATAGTATCTAAAAATAACGTCAAAACCTACAAAAAAGCAAATCAAATAAAACAGAAAAAAGTATTGGTCTAATGTTCTGAAAAAGATTCTTATTCTTCCGAATAAAGAACTTTTGTAAGCATTTAATTCCCTGTTATTTGATACCACTTGAATTTATCCCTAGGAAAAAAAAATATATAAATCCAAGCGGTATCAAATAACATGGAATTAAATGCTTACAAAAGTTCTTTATTCGGGAGAATAAGAACCTTTTTCAGAATTTTAGACCAATACTTTTTTGTTTTTTATTTGATTTACTTTTTTGTAGATTTTGACGGTTATTTTTAGATACTATTTTAGTATGATCAGGTAGGTAAGTAGGCAGGTAGGTAGCTGTTAGATTTTATGTAGTGTTTTTTAAATTGGTAGCGAGTGTACTGAAGATGGCAGCTTAGCTGCCGAAATAAGTATCTACGGATATAAAATTATTGTGGGCGCATTAAGCATTGCTTAGAAATAAATTTGATAAAGTAACACTTAAAGAATGCGATGCAAACGGCTGTGAACCTCTCAAATAACACGATAACTCACTTATGTTCGATTTCACCAACGCGGACTGCGGATTAAATCTAGTGTCAACACTTAGAATATGACTTACCACTACGTTGTCTAACCACAAATGTCACATTATAAACACTTAATCCGAATGCTAGTGTCAATCCGCGTTGGTGAAATTCACCATTAATCTTGACGTTAACATATGTCATTTTGACAGAAAGCCTATTTTTAAAAAGAAAACGAATATTTTAAACGATGTTAGTTTAAGTAATAATCAGTAAAAACTGACTTACTTCAAATTAACATAAAAAAGTATACGCAAAAATTCTTTTTAAATTTTATATTACTGTTGGAGTAAGAAATGTTGTCATTTAAAAATTAACTGTAAAAGAAGATATTCCAGAAAATTAAAAATTGTCTAAAGGTAGCTTTAGACTATCCTATTTCCTATACAAGATTTAAGATGAGAAATCTTTGGGCTGCAGATACGGGCTGGAGATAGAACTCGTTCTATTTTTCCAGAATGATAGTCTTTGATTCGATTTAAATTTTGATTCAATTTACTGCATAATTTAAATTGTTGGAGAAATTGAACCAAATTTTCTACAAAAATAGGGTAGTATAAAACGGGCCTTAGACCAGCCATGGTACATTTCATTTTTATTTATTTGACCAGAAAATATTTAAAAAAAACACGTGTATAATACCTAAAGAGGTAAACTAAGTTACCTGTCATAGGTCTGGTATATAATCTTAAAATTAAAACTAGAATTAAATTCATTTGAAGAAAGTGAATTAAATTCATTTAAAGAAAGTGTATAAATTTAAAATAAGCAAAAAAATAAAAACTAAGCAGCGGAACAGAGCAATAAAGGTAGTACTAATTATTCTACAAATAATTTTTACAAATCAAAAAACATGTCTTAGATATCAGACCTTGACATTAAATTATAATTTAGATTAACAATAAGTTAGAAAATACATTAAATTAATTTAAGAAAACTTAATATTATTTGTGGAGGAGAATCCACTTTTTTTTATAGTTTCTTTCTTCAGTTTTAAAATTTTGAGATCATTTGGAAGCTCATTAAAAGTCTTTACCGTGATTATTTTGCTACATTTATTCATTATAGCTTTTGAAGTTTTTGGCAAAATCAAACTGTAAGTCAGCATAATAGTATACAATTGATTCCAAAATGAAAGATTGAATTATATTTAAAGGTGTAATAAGTTCAGTAGATATTAAACGAATATATTTTGTTCAATGTTTGGAAACAAGAAAATTCATTTTTCAGTTTTCCTCCTAAAATTATTAAAATTTTAAATTAAAAATTACCCAGAATTATTAAATTATTAAAGGCCTCTGTGCTACCTTATTTCTTGTACAAAAGTTGGGTTCTACGTTTTAAACAATTTAATTTAATGCAGTAAATTGTATCAAAATTTAAATTGAATCAAAAACTGTCTGGAAAAAATAGAACTGGTTCTATCTCCAAACCGTACTTGCAGGCCAAATGTTTTCTGTGCTGAATGTTGAAACAAATCTTGTACAAGAAATAGGGCTGTCTAACACGGACAATTTGCTACGCCGATTTCTTTTGTTTCTAAATTAATTATCTTTTCACGACAAACAACGTTTTCCTTAAATTCACAACAAATTGTGCCTATTAGTATATACCTAATAATTTTGTAGTTTAAACGCTCTCCATCGCTACGGGTTAGACATTACTAATAAAATACAAAAATGTTGAATTAAATTATTCAAATAACCGATCACAAAATAATAGTAATAACAGCAACGCTGGTCCATAAACTTTCACAAATCATTACCTGAAAGTAACAACTCAAGACTAAAACGTTCACAGTTACCCTTACCTACATTACTCTTACGTATTTATTATCCAATTAATTAAGATCAACTCGAACAATACGAGGAAGAACTCAATGGTTTCGCAAAACCAAAATTTCTACACAGAAGCGCTTACACAACGGCACAATTCATGTGTGTTATATAATCGATAAATAATTTTTGACGAGCAGCAACTGCAGAATTCCCGCACGTTCACAATATGCAGATTTTGTATTTGGCCGAAGCAGTATCCAGAGCAAGATTTAAATAAGAAACGGACAATTTGCAGTTATTTTATTTCTTATTAAGTGGATTACATAATTAGTAATAGTTGCTATCTGTTTTAATTTTTTGTGTAATTGTAATTGACTCTAATTAAAAAATAAACTGTGCAACTTGGTGAGCGTTTAAGGGCAATTTTATTCACTTGCGTAAAGAAGAGGTCGAGGTATCAGGTTAGAAACCGCCGTCGGATAGTTCCTGCGTAAAGGTCAGCGGGACACATCTTAAAACTGTCCTCGAAGTTATTTAAATGTGTCTTCACCTAAGTACTTAAATCTGAAAGGTTTCTCCGTAATAACATGCATTAGAATTCCTTTTCATATTCAAGAATGTTTGTTCCACCTTGTGGTCGGTGTCTTGTTCTCGTATCGAAATCTCCGGCCGCGTCGCAAAGGTGTAATGAACATATTTGTGTGTCAAGTTGCCTTGCGACATGCGGTGTTAATTTAATTGGAGACGATTGCCACATGCTGTCTTCATCGACATCGTCGGTAAATGAAAATTATTATAAAACTCGGCGTTAATAAAAACGAAAGTTTCAATGCGTGGTGAATCACGAGCAGCATACATAGAAACCAATGTGCGCGCACGTAACCGCGTGTGTTTGCTAGAAATCGGTTTTCATGGTTCAAAATGCGAGGCTAATTTCACCGGATGCGTGCTGGAAATTAATAAATAATTAATACATTTATGAAAGAAAGAATTGATTTTGATTAATCCTGATATCCCGACAAGGTCAGATTTATGTAGGTCGTACAAGTTGAAGAATTTATTTACGCTTGCAAAATTATTATCTTCGAGGAATGCGAAAAATATATTTTCTTATATAATATATATTCTTTGCTGTTATTATTGATGATTACTCGTTTTTATGACATTCAGAAGAAAATGTTTGGAATTCGTTTTTATGAAACATAAAGCTGTTATTAAAAATTTCATAAAGTATATTATATTAAATGTTACTTAGACAATAAAAAGTAACGTGTATTGCGCATTTAATTTAAAGCAACGTGTCCGTCATAAACATTTCGGCATCTTTTTATGGCCCAATATTACGTGTTACCCTTCGGCCGCATGTCCACCGGATCGGGCCGACCACAATCGGCTCGATTGGGATCGTGCGATAAAGATCGTGCAAATGTATTTGTATTGTAGCCTGTCCACTGAAACGATTTCAGTCGCGTCTAATTACACGCGACTGAAGTTGCGTCTAATTACAATCGAGCTGACTGTGGTCGGCCCGATCCGGTGGACACCCGGCCTTCCCTTGCGTTTTAATCATTGCATTTTAATTTTACTTCGTTTTTTCGATTTGTCGCTGATATTTTATTAATAACAGACTTTGCTTATAACAAAGAAATTGTGTTGTCAACCAGAATTTAAAATATTATAATCAGTAAACACATCTGGTTTTGGGAAGCCTCTTCTTTCGTCAATGTTTTTTGTCGGTCTATTCAGGAATCGCCCTGTAAACTACCGTCTAAATTACAAAGGGCGTATCTGCAAATTTCATATTTTTGAAATGTGGGGTGACGAGACGTTATGATAACATGTTATATACAAAACAAAATAAATTAATAAGCAAACAACAATCATTTTGTATTTATATGCTAACTATGCATTTCAGCTTACAAATGAGTGCTGTTGGAGAATCTAACAGAGTTCAAAAATTTTGATGGAAAATCACGATGAGTTTTTGTTACTTCAATCTCTCCCACACTTTCTTAAAATCTGCGTCCATATCAATGAAAATGACAGTAAAGGATTGTTTTATACATATTTTTATGTCTGTGTAGTGACAGTGATGTCCGAAATTTTCTGTCCGCAGTTGCGGAATTTAAAAAAGCATACATAGGTACACTCAAAACGTGTCGCTATAAACTTTGTTTTGTTTGAAATTATTTTCGCTTTATAAGTCAAAGTAATTGTCAAAGTGACAGAACGACATTAACATGCTGCATTTAAGTTTACCCAAAAAACGCAAATAATTGTGTACATTACTGAAGAAGGTTGGTCAGCAAGAAGATTACCCAAAAGACTTGGAGTTAATAAAAGCATCATACAGTTTTCTTCTTGACTTCTAAAAATGAATGTGATATGATTAAATTGTCATCGCTTATGTATTAAAAAAGATTCTAAATAAAACTGTGACTTGAGATTTTGATTTCTTTGACATTTCATTGAAATTTCAAAGAAATTTCATGCTTTTTTTTTAATGAATTTTCCACTTTCCTACACGTCCCTACATGTGGCAATATAAGTGGAGGGACTTTATTTCCATTGCAGACCAATAAGAGCGAGGTTAGCATGCAGAGGTAACAATTTTAATGGTCATCACTGTACAACAGAAACCCCTTCATGGAGGTTCTTTTAATGGCAACTCCTGTTGCTAATTGCTTTCAAAAATTGACGTTTTACGTTCTATTTCTTCAGTTAACTGCTATGTCAAGTGTTTGTCGAACTGATTTTAAAAGAGCAATCGATCAATTCCGATAGAATTTCATTGAATTAGATATAACATGTAACACCATGCCATATTTCACCATGTTCAAGAATTCTGCAATTCTGAATGAAAACCAGAGTTTAGAACAATTCAGTGAACAAGCTTTTGAAGCAGCACGTGCAGATTTTAAGAGAATGTGGGAGAAATATGAAGTTCCAAAAACTCATCCTGATTTTCCGCCAAAGTTTTTGTACTCCATTAGATACAATAGCATTCATTTGTAAGCTGAAATGTATAGTTAGCATATAAGTACAAAAGACTACTACCCGCTTAGGTCACGTTTCTGTGTATTTAGAATTATTTAGATTTATGATTTTTGCACTATATAAATAGTTTGAAATTGTAAAATTTTATTCAATTTGAAAATGACATTTAATATGTTGAAACTGTGTTATAGGAGTAATAAATAAGTGGTGAAACAAAGTAAAAAAACTGCATTTTTAATTTAATTTACAAAAAGATGTTGTTCGCTTATTAGTCTCTTTTATTATTTTGCATATACAATTTGTGAAATACCAAAAACATCAAGGTATTTCGAAATAACTCTTAATTAAAAGAAAACTTGTCGTACGAAGATTTGAAGGTTAATACGTTTTAATAAAAAACTGTTAAAAGTTGATAAAAGCTTAAATTAAACACGGATACGATTTTCAAAGTAAAGTTGTATCCAGACGAACCGTGAAGGACAATCGCTGGTTTGGGAGCAATGGTCCTTGGCCTGCACGATCGCCAGATATAACTCCAATTTATTAATTTTTTTTATTTGGGGTCATATTCGTTCGAATGCAAAAACATCTGCCAACTCAGAAAAGGAATTATAGGGGTTCGAATTACATATTCTTGTTTTTGATACCATTCATGAGCGTCCTCAGATATTTCGAAGAATTCGACGTTCAAGCATACGTCGTCTTAACTTATCCATCAAAAATGGTGGCCTTAATTTTGAACATTTCTTATAATATTTCGAGTTTTCTTAATAAATTGAAATTAATTAAAATTTAGATTATTTCTAGTCCTCATTTTCTTTATTTCATTTTAACTTGACGCGGAAACATTTTCGGCCACGACTATACACGGTGGTGATAAAGTCCCGCAGCAAACTCATAATTTGTTTATTTAAAGTTTTTTCGCAAAATCCTGAAACAGGTAAATTTTTAATTTTAAAAAGACATCTTTTAGTGTAAAAATCTTTTCTCGATCGGCATTAGTTTTCCGCTGTGACGTCATCATTAATTTTTTTAAATGGCAACCCTAACTTTTTATGCAGATTTTGGTAGTCCTTCTTGTCAGCAAAATGGTGATGTAAAAAGTTAATACTTCCCACAACAAATTTTTCGAAAAGAATAGACATTACAATTCAAAAGTACAATTATACAATTATGTTTACAATTATAATGATTGCTGAAGGATTTATTTTTAAAATTATTCATAAAAATGTTCGCTAGAAGGGGGGACAAACCCCAAAGCTAAACCATCTGCCTGGAAGTAGAATTTCTTGTAGAATTCTGAGATTATTAAGTTAAAGAACGTCAGAATCTGAAAGATTAGATGAAGTGAGGAAGTCGTTAACAATTTCAATGCATTCAGAGGCTGTAATAGAAGTGAATAGATTACATACGTCTAGGGAAGCAAGTATGTATTTGTTATTAAAGTTTGCAGATTGAAGATTAGAAGTAAGATCTTGGGTGTCTTTTATAGAAAATTACGCCTCTAAATGAAGGTGTTTTTTGAAGCTGGAATTCAAAAAACTGGACAGCTTGTGGGCAAGTGACAAAAGACACCGTAGGTCAAATTTGTTTATTAGGTAAGCCATATAATCTGGTTTTGAGTGGATTCATCGTTTTTAGTTTAAGAACATTATAGTAGAAATAAAAAGTAAAAGTCTGAGTAGAAGTAAAAAACCTGATATTTAAAAACGATTCAACTTTTTTAATACTACAGTTCAAGATTGTCAAACCTTGGCCTTTGTCTGATTTATAATACCAATAACAATAATTTAGTTAACATTAGAAATAATTAATGTAGAAATGTTGCGAATCCATCTCTTCCTCATAGAATATAATTTTGTAAAGAACGTCACTCAACATTTACTACATTAGTTTTTAATGTTAAATTAATTGTTCTTAAAATTAAATCAATCGTTATTGTTATTATTATTGTTGATATTGGTGTGTGTTGTGTTACGTAATCTTTAAAAAAAATCAGACAGTGTTGCTTAAATAAAAATTAACTATTCCATTTTTTACGTTACAAATCAAATAAGTATAATTTTTAACAGATTAACAACTACAAATTAATAGTATTGGATTATCCATGAGATTTGTGACTGTTTAAAATAATTTTGAAGTAGAACGAAATGCCAAAGGTCACAAAAATAACTGCGTCGTGAAACGTATTATATTTTCTTCGATGTACAAGAACTAAATGTTTGTGGATGTTTCGGTTAAAACTTAACCATTCTCAAATCTAGAATATAATAATTTGCGCTTAACTAAGGAAAAACATTATATAAACTGAAACAAACCTTTAACAAAGAAGTTACTTAGCGCAAATTCTTATATTCTAGATTTGAAAATGGTTAAGTTTTAACCGAAACATGTTATCCACAAACATTTAATTCTTGTACACCGAAGAAAATATAATACGTTTCACGACGTAGTTGTTTTTGTGACCTTTGGCATTTCGTTCTACTTCAAAATTAACTACAAATAGACTGAATACAAATTTTCTAATTAAAATCAACGATATTATAAACAATAAAAAACGTTGGAAGTTGGAATCAATCTATGTTTAGAACTTGGGGTCTTACTGTGTGTAAAGTTTGATGTGTAACACGTACTGAACTTTATATTATTGCAAGGCTTAGTCAAAGACGTATAAGATTTAATAGTATATAGGGTGTACCACTTAAAATAACCGAGTAAAACAATCATCCGCGTTTTGAATCACTCTGTACAAAATAGTAGGAATATTTTGAAAATGAATAGTATTTTCTGATCTAGGCAGGTTATGTAATATTACTGTAAAGTTTAAAAACCTACTTGTTACAAGCATAAACATAATTTTTTTACATTTAAATGTCAATATATCAAAAACTATTACTTCTAGATACATAGTAGTACCCTCATAATAAATTGATCTACTCTTAAAGACAAATCGATATGGGCCATAATATACAGTATGTTCCATTTAAGAAAGCATAACTTTGGTGTGGTATAGCCACACGAATCACCCTGTACAATTGTAACTAATTTGAAATCATGCACTTATACCATACGTAAGTAATAGCGAAAACAGATTTTAAAAGTTTGCAATAATAAAGACGCTATCTTCCGAATACGCACTACTGGTTCACCCTGTATTCTATAAATCAACTAAAATTCTAAAGAGTTTTTATTAAAAGAGCTTTAGAACCATAGACGTGGTATTTATAACTAGACTTATTAAGGAAGAGAGAGAGAGGTTTTTAACTTAAGAAAAGGTTCACCGAGAAGAAGCTGTCGTCAAACTTACACATTTAACTATACATATTGGTTTTCTGAACTGTCGGAACAATTATTATAACAAATGTAACAAATTTTGTGGTAAATAAAAAGTGAATATCAACACATTGATAACTATTTTATGGCGATTGCGAGATGCATGACATCGTTGACATTACTCGGTTTTATTTCATGCGTTTAATTGCAAGTACCGAAGAAAATTGGTCGGTAATTAATATCATTTGAACTTAATCAATTTTAAGTGTGTCATTGCCGTGTTCCCTTATGACGAGAATTTATCTTATGCGATAATACTTTTGATAAGTAACAAGATGTTTGGAATTTTTTTAAGACCGAAAGAAATTGATTGTTTTTTACAATTCAAATAAGATTTACAGAAAACAGACAAAGAACATAAAATGAAGCGCGAAAGCTTATTAAAATCAATAACGTTTGAAATCATCTGCCAAAAAGTAGGTATACTTGTGTTTGGTACCTTTTTGTTTTTATTTATTACACAGGTTGTAAAAAAACGTACATATTCGAATTTTTAGTATGCTCAAAGTAATAAATGATAAACTTTGAGAGAGGTAAATTGTTCCTTATGTAATTAAGCTAAGGATAATATAAAGTCTTTTATGTTTCGTATGATATGATAATATATATTTGTGGCGATGTATCTTATCTGATCATCAGGTTTCAGACACATACAACATTACACCTCAACTAAATACCACGAAATATTGAGAAATAATACATCTTTTTTGTCATACCACATTGTTGTAAGACAGCGTGACAACGGACGTTGCCAAGACGTAATTTATCTTGCACAAAGGTGATGTTACGTTCAAAACCTAATTACTTCAGGTTTAATTTCGTTCGGAGGCAAACAATAATTCTTGCGTAATTTACGAGGTCTTGCACACATTAAACCTCTTAAATCTGTCGGTGATATCATTTCGACAATCACCACATCCCATCCATGACAATTCTTAAGACCTCAATTTTTTAATGAGTAAACAAGTACTTCCTTCCATTCAAAATTTTACAAGTACATATCTAACATTTACCAATTAAACATTAAGTATTATCTGTAGGCGAAGGCGAAGAGAATTCAAATAAGATTAAAGTTTGAATAAAAGTCAACTAGTGTAAACGCGCATTTATTCACTGATTGAAAATTGAGGTCAATGATTCACATAAAGTAAAAAAAAAAAAACAAGATTTTGTTTTCTTTGCCTGTGAAAGCAGTGGTCGTATTTGATTTTCTTTGGCAGAATAATTGGAATTACTTAAAATCTTGCTAATAGATTACAAAGTCCTCTTTCAATGCAACATTTCTGAAAATTATTTGGAAACTAATTAATATATTTGTTTTAATTTTTTCTTTCTTAAGTTAATTTCTCCTTTTTACAATTTATCCAGAAATACATAAAAATCTTATGTTGTTTTAATTTTCTTCTATTTTTAGTTGTCATTTCCACTTAGATTCTGGGATTACATTTTAAATTAGATTTCCTCCATCGTTAGCAGGAACATATAAGGAGTTAATTACATTACGGATTTTAATCTAAAGTATCGGTATTGTTTGACTGCAGATTGCAAATCAGGAAATTCGCATAATACATTGCGCAATTGGTTAGGTAAATCGTTATTTAATTTTATTTGATTCACACACAAGTACAAGCCAGCCACACAAGCTAAAGAAATTTTAATTACTGTTGAGATGATGGAATCTTCCCGGTGATTTCTGATTCACAATTAACTCAAATGTCACCATATTTGTGTGCACACATTGATCTAACTCTCGCGTGTAAATCTACGTAATGAGTCCATTTCTATTATTAAGCAAAAGTGTGATGAGTTCAAGGCCTTAATCTGAGGCTTGTGACATCAGTAAAACTACAGATTAGTGTTAACTAATGCGTGTACGTGAGTAATTGCTTCTAACGCAATTACTTTGAGGTCGTTGAAATATTTCGCAAACGCAGCTTGTTTTGATGCTGATTGTTGACAATAAAAATTTGCAATTGCTTCTGACTGCATGTGAATGGTAAAGAGTAGAAGTTAGTGTAAACAATTTTTGTTTAAGTTAATTTTTGAAATGAAAGATTTCTATAATATCAATAATATTAAATAACAGAAAATTTTTATTAGATGTACAATATGGAAAAAAATATGGAACACCTCAAATATGTATATCCTAAAGTATTTTTTTTTTACTATTAAGGTTTTTTCTAGAATTTCTTCCACATTGTGCTACAATACAAAATTGTGTTGCTATAATAAACCAAAGAAAAATATATTTTTAAATTCGAAGCAACTTTATTCACTTGAAAGTTCTTAACACCATTGGAATTTTTTCTAATTAGGAAAATAATTTTTCTCCAACACAATTTTGCTTTTTTTCTTTTTTTGAACGAGAAGAAATAACAAGATAGAAACGAAATAGAATTTACTTTTTGAAAAGTAATAATTTTGAAGAGAAAACAAAAAGTGCAATACAAGGAAACCAGCAATTGGCAACAAATAACAAAATCTAGAGCTAGCGTTAATTAAAAATAGAATAAAAATGATGTATTGCAAAAAGGAATGAATAAATCCATAGTTTAAAATGAAATGATCCAGATCGTCAAGAACAAATTAACAAACAATATTACAGTTTGAAATACCATTATAAACAAACAATTGACATTTGTTATGGTTTAACTGGAAATTACTAATTCGAAAAAAAGAGAAAAATTATTTCTCCGGAAACTTAAAGAGAGGAAAGAAACAAATTAATCATAAGTTGAACGAACCTGAATGATAGATTTAAAGAATAAGAATAGCTATTTCTCAAGGTCAGAGGAAATAAAAGCTTGTGGACATTATTTTTAAAAACATATCGCAAATTTAATTAAAACAGTTTCTTTATAAATAATTTATAATAGAATGAAGCTCCAAGTTAATTTACTTTTAAAATATTTAAGGAATTTAGAGCGTTTTCTCTGCAGAAATTAAGTTTAATCACAATTATTTAAAGAGTGAAAATCTTAAAGCAACATTCAACTGAAGTAATGTACTGGAAGGTAATTAACAATAAATTGTCCCATTATATTTTCATTTTATTTTAGGGAGACAGACATAATTATATTTTAATACTGTTTTAATTTAAACTAAAACAATCTCATGATAAATTTTCTTATAGCTAAATTAGAAGTAAGTGGCAAAGTGGTTCTAAAGAAAAGTTTAAAATGTCGTAATACGGTTATACAAAATTATATATTTCGTCAAATTGAATGTAACATGAAGATGGATACGAAAGTAACTTCTTCTAACATCTGACTTGGAGATTTCAATGCACGATGGGGACGCAAATTAATACGATTTGCATAGAACAATTCAATTTAAATATTAAAAATGTATAATGTTATGGATATTTTATAGCCATTGTGGCTTCATTATGCTAATTGAATTCTCGTTGCCGGTACTGTTTTAAAACCATCATAAAATTAATCGCGCGTGTGAACTCACCTCTAATCGACCAAGATGAAAATGAAAAGAGAAATCCTCATTCCGTTTCATTTGATACTAAACGGCCTACGGAAAAGTTTCCTTTTTTACACGCAAAAACGCATAATGCGTGCGCGTTTGTTCCCGTCGAGTGGTTACGCAATATCGAACGCTTCCTGCGTTAGTTGGTTTTAGACGGCGATTTCTGAAACGTATATACCCAAGCTTCTGGTCAACCAGTTTACCGACGGTAACCCACATTTGATCGCCACGAAGGAATGTGAAAGTGAACTTAAAGACTTACCTGTCTTGTCTACGCCGGCGAACAAATCCGAGTGACCGTCGGTGTGATCTTTAATTTTTTCCCAACTTTTGATTATTCATTTAGTTTCTCCTAGGTTTTGGGGATCGTTAAACTGTGAATTTCGTTCCACCGGATTATTTATTATTATGTAATGAGGCCGTTGGGAGTTACGAGAGGCAAGGCAAGACATTGCCTGGAATCATCTGCGAAATGTTTGAGGTTCCAATTAGCGTTTATCTATGGAAATAAGGACGAGAGAAATTTTACGTAATATTGCAAAATCGGTAACATCGCCATGGGGGCACTGTGAAAGTGTGTCGTTCGAAAAGAGGGCAAATTTATGCCACTTTGATAAGGTGTCTTTTGTAAGATGATTGAGGTACAATTTATGATCTCTTCTGAAGAGTATACACATATTTGGAAAAACCAAAAAGTTAAGTAAACAAACTCGTATTTGTATAGTTGGTTTTTAAGTACATTTCGATCTTTGAAAACAGAAAGTGTCATTATCTTATGACTGTAGAAAGAAATGTTTTTTCCTCTTACTACCATTTCATTTACTGATATTGATATTTAACATAAGATGCAGATTCAATTGTCTTTGAGAAAAACTTTCTTCAAGTAACTCGTCAAATAAGTGGTCAAATATCTAAGGTCGTCATAATTTTTTCCTCCAATTTCTTCAAAGAGACAGTGACAAATGAACGCCTTTTTTAAAATAAAAATAGTAAGTGTGAGGAAATTATAAATGTCGAAAGCAAATTGTACGTACTTACTGTTAGTGTGCTCCACTAACATCAATCGCAAGCGAGAAATAAAAAAAATCGTCTAAAAATAAACGGTTTGCAACATGTTGCATTGTGCAACTATAATTAATATAGTTGATTTTAACGTTTGCATGCAAAACTTGCTTGTACAACTTGTAGAGGTGAGCTCGCTTTTCGAGAGCCGCTGATTTCATAAGTTGTGCGACTGTCATAATCATAATTCATAAAACGGTAGCGCATTCTTTTGAATTCGTTTTAATGACATAAGGCAATAAAATTCACATTAAAGAAAGTATTGAGATAGTATGCAGACGGGTTTCATTGAAAACTGAGGGTTCATGTGGCATTTTCGAGGCTTTTGGAACAGCGTTCCGTATTACAATTTATTATTGTAAGTAGCGCTTTTGGTTCAGGTATTTGTAGGTTTCAGGTAATTAACCTTTTGCGAATTGATTTGTCTTTTGAAACTGGTATTTTCCTTCCAAAATAAAGTCCATTAAGATATAAAAAGGAATTCCCCAATCCTGTGATAATTATAGAATTTTGATTATTCCTTTCTTAGTCATTTGACTTTTTTCCTTAATAAGCACTCTAATGTAACTAAAGGTCAGCATAAAAATAAAATACATTGAGAAAAAATATTTTATTAAAATTATTGCAGAAGGTGAAGAAAATGTTGTCATTCAAAATACATACTTTGGTAGAAGCACTAACTCGGCGATACATTCTTTTTATGTTCATGTTATTAACTGTGGGGAAGCGGGCGGGATTTTTTGTGAGTTCAGTAGAACATTTTAAAGGAGATTATAATTATAATTGTTTAGATGTCAATATTGGTGTTCCGCAGGACACTCTCCTATGTTCGTTTTTTCCCGTCATTTAATAGGGGAATGTTAAATTCTGCAATAAAACGCTATTTTTTTCGTTCATACATTTGGATTTACCGTTCGTTCTATCTTGCAGCAACTATTAATTTTATGTTCCTAAAAATAAATATGTAAATGAATCTTCTTTCTTTTTCAGTGAATTTACTGTATTTTACTATATTTTTCTGGGTTTTCTTTTTAGTTTTTATTTTACGCATCACTACCTCTTATTTTTCTTGAGCATCAATATGTATCTTAACCATATGAATTGTTGCATCTCAATTTTACCTAGCATGTTTTTTTACATTTTAATGACTCTCCCATTAGTTCTTTTTTTTATTAATTCTTGACTAACACTTGTCATACATAATAAAATTCTTATTAATCAAAGTGAATGCATTTTTTTTTTTAATTTACACTTAAATATCGCAAAGTATGAAACCAAAGATAGACAAACTACATATTTTAGGAATTAGGAAAAAAATGTCTTCCTTAATTAGAGAAAATAATATACTTAGTGTTCCATTTAAAATAGCAAAGTTGATACTCATTTGTTATGTGTCCAAACGTCGAATTGTTTCTTTTTAAATAAATTCTGGCGGTTAAAGTAAATCCCTAAAACTTTTGTATTTAACATTTTTCTGTATATCTAATAACAAAATGTGTAGGTACCGTTCAAAATATGTATAAACAAAAACCCTGTACGTAGTAGGTATTATGTGACCGCAAAAAGCGCAAAATAAATGAGCATTTTTTAATCCTCGAATGATGTTAATTGTGACTTCACTGGCGGTTATTTATTATGTTTGTTATTAGGTTCGTTCGTAGTGCAGTTTGTAACTAGTTTGGAACCGTCAGAACGAGTCGCCCATCGAAGTAATCATCAATTTGGTCAGTTGCGTTAGATGCAAAACGTTCATTGCTGCATATTTTCAACGGTTGCAAACTAATCAGAATTGCACTACGAACAGACCTATTATGTTGTTTATTACGTATAGTATTATGCAAACGAGTTAAACTTGTAGAGCATTGTGACAGTTACAACTTTACAACTTTTTTTGTGAATTTAAACACAAAGTTTAATTAACTTTAATTGATTAAAATAAAAACAATAATTAAATGTGAATTGGTTTGCATATTATTTGTTCTTTTAATTGCAACATGTAATATCCATTCACGTCACAATCTTTTTAGACTCTAGAGGGCCATGCTCTTTTCCGTTAAGTTACGTACATGAATTTTGATAGAACTCAAAATGTGACAAATGTAAGATTCTGACACTTTAACGTCAGTCCCATCGACTATATTGCTTCTTATGGTGGGTTTATACAGTAACTAACACTAACAACTAACGTTTAGTAATTAATAATTAAACAGTTAAAAGTGAGGTTAAAATATATGCATAAGCAGAAGGGGTTTATACAACTTCACTAATAACTAAGCACTAGTATAAACAGGTAACATTGCTTAAGTTGTTAGTTGTTAGTTTTAATGCTTAACTGTTAACTCTTAGTTAGCTGTATAAACCCATCTTTATACCGTATGATTTTTAAAATTTTAGGTAAAGGGAGGCCGTGAAGAGGAAAACATACAGCGTAAATTAACTCATACGTATGTTTTGGTTAACATCACTGCGAAAATATGGTTCAATGATGAATGCCTTTTGAAGTTTTGTAAATATTATTTTGAATAAATTGTTGTATTTGCTAATTTTATGCCATACGTTTTGCTTTCACGGCCTCCCTTTATCTAAAATTTTAAAAATCATACGGTACTCTACGATGCGATGGCATGAAGAAAGTAAAATAATAGCAATAAAACAAATAATTACTTGTGACTTTGTAATACTAAAGGCCAGTGTCATAATGGGATTTAAAGGAGACTTTAAATTTAAAATCTCTTTCAGACGTCAAAACAAATATGAAATCACATTTGTTTACACATCTGATAGTGATTTTAATTTTAAAGTCTCCTTTAAATTCCATTATGAAACTGGCCCTAAGTCAAAATGCTCAAAATCATCAATGTTTATTGACGTCAGTTTTCAAAAATAAAACCATCAAATTAAAATGGAACATATTCACTTGGAAGTACCAACAAAAATGTCACCCTAACATGGCTTACTCTGAGGGATTATACTGCTTGTCACCTAATGTCACCTTATTAGCGCCATGTGAAAATGGCTTCGTTCAGATGACGGAAAATATCATAAACGGTTTACGATTTTTCATCTGAACGTTGATGCTCCAAGGATCACGATGAAACATGTTTAAGTAGCGGACGCCATTTTTTTGGAGCGATTCGATTTTACGCTACCCTCGCGAAAACGTGTTTAAAAACATGGCGTCTACAAAGTCTGATATGATTTATACAATAAACGGATTGCAATATGAAGTGTTTGGTGATAAAGAAATTCATAAACGATTAAGCAAGCAGTTTATTAATTCTCATTTCGAGGTCGTTCATTTCTGCTCTGCAAATTTTGCATGGGTTCCCAGAGGTTTATTGCGCGCAAAATAATTATTGTTGGATTCAATTTTATGTAATTTAGCTCGAAATGACAAGACTTACACACTAAGCACTAGAATATTTATATTTAATAAAACGGTCTACGCTACCGATCGTTCAACTGAAAACTGTATATGCAGCGTAAACTGTTTATGATTAATCATAAACTGTTTACGATATTTTCTTCATCTGAATGAAGCCAATGATTAGTACCTACGTATAATAGATATTTGTTTAATAAGGCAACAAAATAGCTGATTTAATGAACCCAGCCAAGGCATTAAATCAGCTTTGTTGCCGAATTGAACATATGATTTCTTTCGCCGATCATTTAAGTTTCACGTTTTTAAAGAGAAAATACGCAAAATAATCTGGAAATACGATTACATTAAGATGGCTTATACAGAGTCGTTGCTTATTATTTTTCGTTAATTTCTGTCATTTTTTCACATTTTTAATGCCCAGGCAGTAAATGAGACAGTTTAGTGCACGTTAGTTGTCACTAAAGTTTGGCGTTTAATGTCGATCGGCGAAAAACATAGAAATCTCAAACATCTTACAAACCAAATAAGTATAAACACTATTACCAAATCTTTAGTATTGTTTGGTTGTCAGTGAATCTTAAGGCCGTTTCACACTATTCTATTTCTTGTACAAGATTTGGTTTAATTTCCTGAACAAATTAAATTATATAGTAAATTGTATCAAATTTAAATGAATCAAAAACTATCTGAAAAAGCAGAACGTGCTCTATTTCCAAACCATATCTGTAACCCAGAAATTTCTTATTCTAAATATTTATTACATAAATTGAACTAATATACAAAAATATAGCAATTTAACTGAATCATCATTAGAAAACTCATGCACCTCACGTAACCTTAAGTCGGCTTTCACACCAAAGTAGCAAGCTGCATGCTACTTGCATCTTTTGAGAAGCGCAGCGCATCTTAGAATTTTGCGTTCACATCAAGGTAGCATAGCAAGCTATGCGATTCGCGAATTGGCACTGTCATTGCCATCTTGACATTTAGTCCAGGCCTATAGGCAGAAATTGTGACGTCACGATAAAGGGGGTTTTGACGTTTGTCAAAATGCGTTATTTTATCATTTTTATCAGTGTTTGTAAAGAAAAAGTAAATAAAATTGTCCCGTAAAGGATGGGGTAAGTCTATTTAATAGTTTTTGCCACAGAACGAAGTCGTAGAAGATTAATAATTAACCGAATTCAAAATCACTACCAGAATTGACAGATATTTGAATTTTAAAGTCTTATACGGTCTCATATTGTTCAAATTATATTATAAAACATCACTAACCTTATTGTTAAACCGTTTTAAAGCGAAAATCAGCAAAACAACGTAAAGCTCGTTGGTTTAAGTAGTTGGAGCCAAGCATTATGATGATGGAATGGTTCCGTGAAAATAATGAGAAGGGTTTATATTTGGACAAATTTATACCAATACAAAGCAGAATCATTGCTTCAATAAAGCGTTTTTTGCCCGATGGAAAGAATCACACAGATTTGTAATGATTTTCCTCGGAAATTTTTAACGCTTAACCTTATTTTTAAAACTCATATAAACACATTTTCTTAACATTAACGCAAGGATATGTGTAAACTACACACGCGTAGTGTTAAGAAAAGTAATATAAATTAAAGAAAACTTACATTTTTATTAAATAAGCTTGAAATTTTTAAGTGAAATAAATTTATGTGCCTGACAGTTACCCCTTTACAGTGACGTCACGGCTGAAAACATTTGCTGCCTAAAGGCCTGGACTAGTATTGAGATGGCAATGGCACTGTCTTGCGAGTTATTATAATCAAGATGTCATCCGAAGATGAAGCTATGGCGTTAATTTCAGCGGTGGTTGTTAGGAGGAGAAAAAGAAAGATAAGGTGTAATTGTTAAAGACCTCCATGCTGTTTGTAGCACGTGTATGAAATGATGAAAAAGCATCAAGAACCACAACATTGTGGTTCCTGATGGTTTGGTGTCAACATGTTGTCAAGAACCCTCATTTAGCTTGACAATGTTTTAATTTAAGACGAAACCGCTGTCTCTTCTGAGAAGCAGCATAGCAAAATATAGAACTTGTCCTATAAGCTAAGCTGCAGGTCGCAAGAGGCAGGTCGCATGAATGCTAGTCGGCTTTCACACCAAAGTAGCAAGCTGCATGCTACTTGCATCCTAGATACACGCTGCATCCCACTAATTTTAGAATTTTGCGTTCACATCAAGGTAGCATAGAAAGCTATGCGATTCGTGAATTGGCAGTGTCTTGCGAGTTATTATAATCAAGATGTCATCCGAAGATGAAACTATGGCGTTCATCAAGCATCAAGAACCACAACATAGTGTTTCCTGATGGTTTGGTGTCAGCATGTTGTCAAGAACCCTCGTTTAGCTCGATAATGTTTTAATTTAAGTCGAAACCGCGGCCTCTACTGAAGTAGCGTAGCAAAATATAGAACTTGTCCTATGAGCTAAGCTGCACGTCGCAAGTTGCAGGTCGCATGAATGCTACGCCACACCGCACCGGTGTGAATATTATCAATTGTTTACATTGGTTCTAAAATTAATAAGCGTGCATCCAGGATGCAAGCAGCATGCAGCTTGCTACTTTGGTGTGAAAGCCGACTTAAAACTTGTCGTTGCTACGAGCTGCAGTTGCATATGCTCTTGACGCGTGCTTACTTTTTAAGTGGGAAAGGTGAACTTGGGATTTGATATTCAAATTTATAAAAAAAAACATGTAATACATAAAAACAGCAGTTAAATTTTGTATAGGAATGCAATATAAATAATTCAAATGGCATTTGGAATAATGAACTAATCAAAGACACTCGATTTTATTTCTACAGATCACCTGATTAGAAAAGATATTGATCATTCGTTACAATTATATAGAAAGAAAATTATTTATCCTGAAATAGAAAGGCTTGATTGATTTGATTTTTGTTGCAGGCCTCAAACCAAAGCACAGTAGCAGCCGCAACGGTGAACGCACTGACTCCGGGCTGTTGGCATCCGAGCAGTCGACCGGAATGCGCGGCGACTGCCCGGAGTTTCGCAACGATGCGAACTCAACAGCCTGGCCCTCTCCCAGAGTACCAAGTGGACCCTTACTTGCTTCTGGAGGATGACCTCAAAGACGTCTACACTTATATTCGTCAGGTGATTAATTGCTTTCGTTTTCTAATATTTGAAAATACTTTGTTTGCAAATTATTGTGTTCTAATGTCACTTAAAATTGTTTTTTCTTGAATTTTTATTGATTGTTTAAACATGTCTTTAGTAATGCTCAATAAATTTTATAAATTATGGATTACAAAATCAAAATAATCGTAATATAATAAATATTTTTATGTTTAATGAAATGCTCAGGTATAATAATAATAATAATTCTTTATTGGTCATTATGAAGTAAATACAAGTTAATACAAACTAAACAGGATTATTAATGACCATATGTATATGGCGTATACGGTTATTTAAATAATAATAATTTAATCCATTTTTTAAATCAATCCAAATTTTATTTCGCTTCTTTATCACTTTTTTTCTCATAATTTTAAACAATTAGCTGGAACTATGTGACAATTCTGAACTGTGTAAGTCCAATATTCACCAGAATAATCAAAAATAAATTAATCTTTAAAACAAAGGGGTTCATAGTTTTTTTTAATAATAATAATTTTAGGGCTATTGTCGCTGGTTGACCTTAACCCTTTGTTTATTACCGAAGCTTCAATTATAAAGATAAAAGTTAACCTGTGGTAGGAAATACCGCGCGATCATTTAAATTTATAATTAAAGTAGGCGGGATATTTTTTATACGGTTGTGCACCTTGCCAATCGACTCGCTGTGTAGATTAGAGGTTATGTAAATATTTTGACGTTTATAGGATTCTCATCGGGTTCAATCTTTTTAATTTAAAGGAAGTGAAACAATTTTAGTGACAACCATAGTAAATGTTCAAAATGTTCGCCGAAGGTAATTAATTAAACATTTTGAAGCGTTACTTTGACAATTCAAATTCAAATTAAGCTGTCAACAGTTAGTGTTGCCAATGTAATTCAAAATTCATAGCCTACTCTAATAATTATAAATTTAACTGATCGCGTGGTACTAGCTTCTATTGTATTTTTCTGTCAGGTTTGCGTTCGTTCTTAAAATACCTAAACCCTCTGAAGACTAATCTAGATTCAAAGAAAGTATGTCTCACTCTAAATAGACGGCGAGGTTTACTTAAGTTCTGATTCGGTACAGTTTCTGTATATGGCAACATGTGGTCTATCTTTCTTTTTTCCAAGTTTTTTGTTAATTTTTTAATAAAATATTTCTAACTAATGTTTGACTTTTTCAAAGATTAATACATCCTTAGTTAAATGTTAATATTTTAGGCTGCAATTTGTCTTGCAGCAAGACGCAATATCTATTGTGCGCATGCTCATTGGCAAATGTGTACCAACAATAATTGTGAATCAACCTCAATAAGACCACTCAAATATAAGACACCGTAAATAGTTACATTCAGAAATTGGTACCTTTCGTTGCAATTACCCAGAAATTGCTTAAACATAAAGCCAGAAGCAAATGTAATTTTTGTGTGCAATCTTCATCGTGTGGCATTAGATATGTATGTGTAAAGCTAGCTTAAGGCTGAGTTGCATTAACGTGGATGTTAACTAATCCTAGTTTTAATTCGAGATTAATTTTATTCGATAACGCTCCACCTGGACTTAAGACCCTAAGGCCCGGTTTTTACTTTTATTCAGTTAATTTAGTAGCCGCCATTAGCTGAATTTTTTTTAACTTTTGAACTTCTTCATCGTAATACTTTTTTTGCTGCGTAACTCTATAAAATGTTCTTTTTTTTGAGAAATTGCAAGCGTCAACTGAAAATGAGAAATTAATTAATTTTATCTTCTAGGAGAAAAATTTTTTCCTTGATTTATTTAATCCTGAAATTGCCTCAAACAGCATACACATGCAAAGTGATCCGAGTGTAGAAGAAAAAGATATTTTTCCTTATTTATTCATTCCTATTCATTTATTAAATTCAATTTTTTTTCTAGGATGTTGGAATTTGGTATATCTCCCTAACTTGAAATGATAATCATTTTATCTTACTAAATTTTTCTCCTAAATTCAAAAGGAAAACCACTTTACCTACACAGATTTTTCTTCTTCTTGTGTTAATTCCGCCACCTTGAAGACTTTCGGCATCAAATTTGGCACAAATTCATTTCACGCCAAGCAGACCTGAACTGCAGAATATGAAATCTGAATTCATAAATTTTTGGTCCATTATACGTATCGCGAACTCAATCCGGTGACACAGTGTATACAATGTCCAAGCTAGATTCAGAAATATTTGAGATCCTAATATTTTGACAGGTATTTTGAATCAAGCTAAGTCATGATTGATAATTTCAGCGCCTTCTGAGGATAACTTTCAAATTGAATCACTTGATATTTTGTAATATTAATTCAAATTTGTTTATACTCGTATACATAACGTAGGTATTGCTGAAATGTGGGTGAGTTGAAAGAAAAATTAAATCTCATATAAATAAACGAAATTTCTCCTTTACACTTTATACACCTTATTTAATTTTGTTTGCCTTTCATTAATTCTTAAAATTCATAAATGATTTTGACAACATAAGATTCAAATTTTCATTGAAAATGATGAATTTTTGATCTCATATTATAGATTCATTTGAGATCTTGCATTTTATATGAATTCTTTTAAATGGAACTAATTTGCCTTTTAATCCTTTAAAAATAAGATTAGAGTAGGCGGTGCAATGTCTGTGATTAACTGAATTAATTAATGGAATACATTAATGCTCTGTCAAATTTATTGACTTTTTATTTAACCACAGACATACATTTTCTTTGCACCGCCTACTCTAATCTGATTTTTATTTGCTCACCGTTTATTAACAAAGAAAAATGAAAGTTATAGAGGGAGGATAAAGAAATATTAAATACACGATACATGTATAACTGGACGATATTATCTAAATACGATTTAGGTAATGAATTGGGTAAATTGATACCTATCTTACAATTAATTGCTTTTTAGAAAGGAACCAACAGGAAGGAATATGCAATAAGAGTTTTCGTAGAAAATTGTCAGAATTCGTGTTTTTTTTGTATTTTCTTTCTTCTTCTTCTTGCTTTTTAGAAAGGAACCAACAGGGAGGAACATGCAATAAGAGTTTTCGTAGAAAATTGTCAGAATTCGTGTTTTTTTTGTATTTTCTTTCTTCTTCCTTTTGTTGTTTTGATCATTTAATACTACAAGCAATGATATCATAAAGATAGTACATTTATAACTATAGACTGATTATAGATATAGAGGGTAAGGATCCCCACCCTTGATGGATGACAGAACCCGGATTGGTTCATTTGCCGCCGGAATGTATTATGGACATATGCACCAACCACACAAACAGACAAATTTTTTTACATTTTCTCTGTTTTGTTCAAGATATGAAGCGGTAAATTGTGATTTAATATTTAACTTTTACGAGTTGTTAGTTTATTCATTTAGATCCATCCAAAATTTGCTCTTGCGTTCTTAACTGTTGCATGCACAAGAAAATTTGCGACGATTTTTCACGTCCCTAGTGCAAGGGCTTTTTTTACATAAAATTTTGTGTTATCATTTTTTATTTCTTGATAATGCTCTTCTAATAACCCCAATTTAGCCAACATAGACCGAAAATTGCAATAATTGCTTGTACTTTTTATTTTTTTAATATTTACACTTATATAATCGGCATTTTTCATGATAGCCATGAAATACCTACTTTAAAAAATAATAAAATAAAATACAAGAGTGGATGCTTAATTTCAATTTTTCTTGAATTGTTAATGTGACAGGCATATTTACGCTCGGATTTCCAAGATAAACACATAAACAACGCTTATAGTTTATTATTTTTTACAGTAATATTTCATGGTTCTTAAAAAAATTTCGATTTTATAAATAGGTACGGATTGTGACGTATTTGGTATCCGGGTACCAGCAAAAAAATTCCTTTGAGCAAGGCTAAGAAACACGTCTTTCATTAAAAAAAAGGTTACGACCTAATCAAAATTTCAAATGTAGTAATAATATAGCCGAAACGTCAGCTGATTGAGTGTTAGCGTTTTTTTTTGTCCTTCAACCCGACCAAGTCAACTTTCTTTCATATGTAGTAATAATGTTAAAAATTAAAATACAGTCAAAGTAGTAATTTCTCGAATTACTTGATCGCATTACGAAAATACAGAATTCCTAGCTAGAAAGACAAAAAAGGGTTATTTCTCCGCGACGTATAAACTTTTTTAACTTTTGCAATTAATTCTAATGAAGTAGTTAATTTACATAATGTTTTTAAAACCCAACAAATCCATATTTTAATGTGTCTGGCTTTAAAAAACTGTTAACTATGGAACGGCGACGTATAAACTTCTTTTTTAATTTTTACAATTAATTCTAATGAAGTTAATTACAATTCTAATGAAGTTAATTTACACAATGTTTATAAAACTCAACAAATCCCCATTTTAATGTGTCTCGCTAATTTTTTGTACTCTCGTATTTCGCGTTATCCTTCAAGCAATAAATTATTTCGAAATATCGACAAATAAGCAAGGAGTCTAATGGAGTACACAGACTTGACGATTTTCGGGTAATCTGGTTGCCGCAATCTGATCGCCCGGAAATTGCACGAAAATCGCCAGAATAAACGCGGCCCCATCAAGAGCTTACGAAAAAAATTGCTGGGCGATCGCTTGTAATCGGGCGATATTGAAGCAATCCGGTCGTCCGATACGATTGCTGGCGATCGAAATGCCCAAAGATCGCCCGCATATCGCTACGTCCGCGTCTGTGTGCTCCATAAGGAGACCATAGACGCGGCAATATCCAAACGATCTGGTTGCTGCAATCTGAAAATTGAACGAAAATCGCCAGAATAAAAGGAGCCCTACTAACGCATCAGTGCTTACGAAAAAAATTGCCGGACAATCAAAATATCGCATATGTTCCCATTTGATATTCAAAACAGTTAGGTGAATCGATTCATCTGAATCAATTCAATTTGGACATGTGGAATCGATTCGATTCAAAAAGTAATTCACTTTTTGAAATATACAGGGTGTCCCGTGACGTAATGTCACCACTTCACCTACGTGATAATCAATTTAAATTAAGTAAAAAACTCTCATAAAGTTTTGTTCTAAAGTAAACCGTTTTGAAAATATTGGGTGTTTAATGTTTAATTTTTTATTTTTTTAAATTTTAAATCACAAAATCTTCTAAGCGGACACTAAATCGCGCAACAATACACTTTACGTTTCGCAGTCGTTCGACTGCTTCGACTAAAGGAAAAAACTAAACACATTCTAGCGCGCTTCAAAAGAGATCTAGTTGAGATCTAGAACTCAGACAGCACATTTTTAAACATTTTTAAACGTTTATTAATAATAATAATATTATTTGTTTATTAACAATAATGTTTTATCCGCTCTCTACGAAATTTATCAAAATGTGACATAATAAATAAAATCGAATGTCTGAAAATATTAATCAAATTTTACACATTTTAAAAATACTGAATATATTCCAGACTTTACTAGCGCACCGAATAATTATAAATCTTGCCGTTGTAATGAAGAAAGAAATATTTTTTGTATTTTGAAAGTATTTTTATTTAAATGCTTTAAATTGACACGAAATATCTAATAAAAGCAATATTATTAGAAACGAACTTTTGAATTAAATTTTTGTTCGTCAACAAATTAATAATTTTTTTCTGTGACTAGTATTGTAATAGGTAATTCTTAATGTTCGAAATACGCTAAATTTGAATTTGAAAGTAAAAAAATTCTATCACGTATAAATTTCGAGTTACGACGTGTGCCCGAAAAATAAAAAAATCCTTCAATCGGTAAGTTTTTTAATAGACATAAAACATATAAAAGTAGTACTTGAAAACATTGAATATATAAAGTATTAAAAAGCAGTTAACATAAATTGTAGGTGATTTAATTGGTGCATATGAGGTTTGTCGTTTGTATTCTGGGTCACTCTCCCTTATAAGAAACCAACAGTAATCTCCCACCATTCCGGGATTCCATCTTCCTTAACAACGCTGTTCCATTATCAAAATATCTCGATGGAAGCGTTCCTGTTACTCATCGTCGACTGCACCTAAATTTTCCGGGAAGAAAATCAGATGAGAGTGTAGGAAGTGGATTTTGAAAGACTTTCTGCAGCCCATTTTGTGGTAGTTTCTCATTACCCAAAAAATTATGTAGCAACTCCTATGAATGCTTTCCATGACCTCAGTTCAACATAATTTGGTTTCCCTTCAAAATCATTGTACTTGAGAATTTTCTTATTCGCATGGCCAACAAAAAATGTATCTGCCTTCAGCTTGGCGTCACTTAATTTTGGAAAAACTTTCTTTAAGTGCTTCAATGCATCACCTTCTTTATTGAATACCTTAACCATTTTTTTATTAATCCTAGTTTAATACGTTACGGAGGCAGCCAAACAATTTTTGAATCAACTAAAAGTAAGTGTATCGCAGCGTGACATGTGAAAAAATAAAATTTCTTAATAAATTGTGACGCTTGACAAAATTTGGTGCTTCACTGGATTAATAAATATTCTCCACTTTTAAAAAATCACGAACGCGACAATTTATAGAAAAAATTACGCAAGACAAAAATTTTTTTAAGGGTATGAATTCGCTAAAGGAGAAATGTCGAAAAAGTGAAGGGAGAATAAAGTGAAAAATAAAATTGTCAAGAGAAGTCTATGTCTTTTGTTTCATAGCTAGCTAAATTCATTTTCTAGTGGCCCTCGCACTTATTAGTAGAAAACAAACCTAGTTATTTCAAAAAAATTAAAATTACTGTTTCCCAGAAAAAACAATCAAATTAAATTATTTATCACAAAAATCTTACGTGATGTGAAATTTTTTACACTACATTCGTGTTCTAGACTTTCGTATTAATAGATAAATATCATTAATTACGCAGTCGCAAAATGGCTGTTAAGTAGTGTAATCAAAGCTGTTCCTACAATTTGAAATTTTCTGCCTTTCTATTTTATGTAGAAAATAATAAATAATCGTTTTGTGACATTAGCTCTCAGTGGTGCACAAATGGCGCGGCGATGAAAAATCGGTAGAAAAGTTGTTGTATGGGCACGGCTTTCAGATTCGATTAATGAATCGATTCATACCAAATTGAATCGATTCGATTCTTTCGATGCATCGCTTACAAAGTATCGATTCAACTATAAATCGAATCGATTCTGAACATCCCTGAGTCAGACCCATTATCAAATTAACTTTTTGGATTATACAAGGTGGTCCAAAAGTAATGGGATACAGAGCATACAGTGGATTCCTGACATCAAAATATTGCCCTAAATTTACCTAAATTCACCTAGTCCAAAAGTTGATAATAAGGGAGCTACGGGGCGTTAAAATCAAAATTTTAGTTTCAATTTTCTTCAATAATTTCTTAAAGTTTTGAACGTATTGCCTTAAAAATTTACAAATTTTCTTGCAACATTAGTTCAAAAAGCGATCGCAGGATGTAGCGATTAAAACTTTTCATTAAAAGTTTACATATGTATGGGGGTTCCTTGGGACGAGAAATAATAATAAGGCCTTAATTTTGATGTAGCTGCTATAGGACGCTATTTACGGTATCCTTCTAGCTTTTAAAATGCTATATGTATATTCAATAGCCTTAAATTTAACCGTTTGTGAGATATTTGCTACTTTAGCTTTGAATGCAACGTGGTTTTTACGACGTTTTTCTTTAAAGAAAAATGAAAATAAATCTACATTCTTCGTAGTGATTTCTAATGACGTTATATTGTTTACGAAATACCTGAACACACTTTTTATCACCACTATTATTTCTCGGACAGAACAAAATCGAACATAAACTATCGTAAAAACCATGTTCCATTCAAACTAAAATAGCAAATAGCGAGTTTTCGCAACCATCACGTTAACGGTTAACTTACGATAAACGTTAAAATTACGTGGCCCCATTCTTTTCCATTGGAACACATGATCTTAACGTTTACCATAAGTTAACGTGATGGTTGCGATAACTCGCTATTATATCGAAATCGGTTAACTTTAGCGCTATTGAACAGGTATATCTAATTAATTTAAAAAACATGGGGGAATAACCATTTTTTGTTAAAAGTTCCATAAGTCTACTCACAAAAAAGATAGAGCGTTTTAAAAGCAAGTGTGATACCGTACGTGGCGCCCTCGATCTACTACATCAAAATTATGGCCATATTAATATTACTCGTACAGAAAACCCCCATATATAAATTTTTAAGGCAATGTGTCAAAAGCTTTAAGAATTATTGATGAATTTTGAAATAAAAATCTTGATTTTAACGCTCTGTATCTCTTTTATTATCAACTTTTTGACTAGGAGAGTTTAGCTAAATCGCAATATTTTGCTATCAGGAATCCCATGTTGCTCTATGTCGACTATGTCCCATTACTTTTGGACCGGGTGTGAGGCAAAAGAAACGCCTCAAGGCGTTTGACTGTTATGTCAAACGATAATCAACTTTTTTTTTAATGAAAATTGTTTTGTGAGCTTTATTTAATCTCCTACTTCTTACGTTGTCTTCTGCGTTCAAAGTTTTATTGCCACTGTTGGAATAAATTAAAAGAAGGACGCATTACTTTTTAACCTTTTTTCTTCAAATTAATCGTTTTCAATTAATTCCACAATTGAAATTTTCAGGTGTTACGTAGGAACACATACCAGGAGGAACTGCACGAAATAGCCACGTATTATTTCGATGGACAGGGGAAAGCAATCCGACCAATGGTCGCCTTGCTCATGGCGAGGGCGATCAACCACCACGTATACAAAAAGAACAGGTCAGTAACGATTTTTTCCAAAAATAAAAGAAAATGATTCCTTTTCAGAATTTAACAGGACACAAATCGTATTTTGTTTAATTACAAAGGCAGTAAACTTGTGCTTGCCGTAACTATAAAATAAATTTCAACAATTTCCAACATTCGAGTGTACTTTACTTTTCTATCTATCAGGACCTCCTGTACATAACGTTTAATTGTGCAAATTAATTGGACTTGTGCAGTTAATTTAAGCAAGTGGGTAATTAATGCGGTGTCTAAATTTTTTTTAGCCGATTCATTCGCGAAATTGAATAAGTATGTTCATATACAAGCAACTTATAACTAATATTCAAATACATTTACTCATTTACGTAATCAACAGACGGCGGCCCTTTAAATCCGAGCGTACACTCGAGCAAAGAAAACAAAATTAAAACAAAGTAGAAAGTTGCAACATATCAAAATAGATTTAACGCAAATGAACACGTTTTGTCATGCGAGTGTTACGTTTAAATTTAGCCGGCGCTTTCTTCTCCTAATATTTAATTCATAAACTCTTTGGGCATCGCTAATTTGAATACATAACGGTCTTGTCGCAAATACACCGGAGGACGCGCTCTCACTTTTCGCTTTTCTTTTCGTTTGGGGCCCCGCGAAGTATTCGCGACTACGCGAAATTATTAGTCAACATTGCCGCTTGCTCAGTTTCTATCATTGAGTAATTGCTGTTTCTTATTCAATAATTAGCATTATCCAACAGTTGATAAACGAGAATGATTAGAACGTCGATGTAGTTTTTTTTCAGTGCCTCAATTTCTCTCTTAATCCGGCCCGTTAATATGTAATGCATACACGTCGATTATGTAAAATCGATAGTAGACCTACAAAGTTAGGGCGTATTCACACAGAACGTTTTGAAGTTTATAAAAAGAGTAATTCAGAATGTGTTCCTTAAGGATGAAGGAACTTATTTTTCTTTTTCATTCCATATGTTTGATGTACTTGTTGGTGTTATTGGACGTCGTTGTTTTCCAACGTCTTGTAAATTAAATCGAATTAAGAACATATGCAAGAGGCTTTCACTTTGAAATGAATAACCATGACACAAGCTGGAAAAAGAATATTTTCGAAAGGATCGCTTGCAATTTGAACAAATCACAGACTCGCTTTATACTAAGGCTGGGACTTTTCTCAGATTTGGTATTCGAATATTCAATTGAAATTTTATTCGAATATTCGAATAATTCGAATAAATCAAATTAATTCGAATAATTCGAATAAATCGAATTAATTCGAATAAAAATCCGAATATTTAAATAAGTATTCGAATAATGAAATGGAAATTGCCCTGTACGGGCAAAATTTACATTGTATTTTGTCACTTTCATTTTAAACTTAATTTAAAGAATTTCCACGCATCACTTCTGGACAATATTTTGCGAATAAATGATGTGAGAAATACTATAACGTGTAGCTGCCGACCAGACTTCGTAGAAAAAGGGTCTACATTCTTGTGTCAAAGATTGCAGGGATACCTTCTTCTGAGTGGCGCAATACGATTCTATTAACTTTGTTTGACGATAATGAAGACAACTAGAAAAGTAGTTACAAAACATATTCGAAAAATCGGATTAAGTTAATATTCGAATTGTTCAATTCACTGCATAATTAAAAAATTCGAATGATTTGAATTATTCTAATAATTGAAAAATTCGAATTATTTGAATTATTCGAATAATTTCAAAATTAGAATTATTTGAATTATTCGAATAATTTGAATATTCGAATTATTTGAATTATTCGAATTATTTGAATATTCGAATTATTAAATTTGAACGTATTCGAATACAGAGTGCACATGTATTCGAATATTCGAATTATTCGAATATGATTCCCAGCCTTACTTTATACCGATAGTTAAAGGTAGATGATTCATTCCATATTCCATGTCTTTGATGTATCTGTTGCTATTATTGCACTTTCGTCTTTCTTATCGCCTTGTATGTACATCAAATCGAATGAGGGCACATACATAATAAAATTACAATTACTTTTAATACTTTTATTTTTCAACTTTGTTCTCTGAACTTCAAAGCAGTTATACCAGTGATGCTTCAATGTTTTTATGTCGTCCTTGAAGGGGAGAGGCGGGAGAAGAATAATTGTAAGAATTTTTTTAAAATTTATTTCACCAAAAAATACCAAAGTACAAGAAAAAGTAAGAAATACCAAGGTACAAGAAAATCAAAAACACAGATATCAATAACAAAAACGGATATGACATAAATATAAATCATTGTTAACAGCTAGATTCTACTTCTATCTTGTGAACATAAAACTAGGTACAACGACAAACTGAAAACAAAATATACGCGTCGCATTAACGTACTTTAGTTTAACTAATCATTACAGTTAGTGCCACTAAGGGCCGGTATTATAGCATGAGTTTAAAATGGCAGTTTAATCTAAAGATAAAACTTCAGATCAGTATAACATTTTCAGACTAATGAGTATGAAATTAAACACAAATTAGACAATAAAATGAAAAAAATTCGATCAAACTAACCTCACTTATATTAACAGTAAGTTTAAGCTTCTCTTCAACCACCGATTGACGTTTAAACTTAGAAGCTGTTGTCATCGGCAGTTATAAAACGGGAATATCGTAAAATCTAAAGTTTAACTGTCAAACTGCAGTTTAAACTAATGCTATAAGTCGAAACTTGTCAGCGGCGAGATGATGTCCTTTGTTTCGAAAATATCTTCGTAAAAATTGCCAACATACCTTTGTTATTAAGAAATATTTTAACTTCAGTCACATCACATTTCAGTCCATAGGGGACGAATCTGGTGATAACCCAAACTTATTACTTATCCTGATGAAAGACTGGGCGTTTTCCACGAGTTTTTGCTGGAATTGTTCCATATAATTTCTATATTTCTAAAAAGTTGCCTTTTATGATAGCGAAAATCACCTTCCACTGCACCTTCCTAATCTTTAATAAGCTATTTTAACTTGGTAGGTGTAGTGAAGTGATTCCAAGTCTCATCTGTAGCCCCAAATCGCCGAATAAGCCATGTTCCTCCTGGTACCATCCAAAAACTTTTTGCAATTTGAAAATTTAGAATGAAGTGTACTTGTGTACACTTCATGGTGTGCTCAGAATCATGGTGAAATAATAATAATAATAATCTTTATTGCCCAACAGATCAAGTCCAATTACAAGGCAACTTAAAAGCTAACTCAGTATATTACGAAACAAATCGAAAAAAGAAATCAAACTGTATTCGTTGAAATTTTCGTTGAATATTTTCTAATACTTATAATACAATGATTATTATAATAAGGATACCAAACTAGAGAGCAGTATTCTAATTTGGATCTAACGAAAGTGTAGAACAAACTTTTAAGTAAAGAAATATTATTAAACACTATTTCTTATAATGAAACCCAATAATTTGCTAGCAGTAGATAAAATATCAATTATATATTGCTTAAAACTTAGTGTGTTATCAAAAGTAACACCTAAATCCTTGATTTGAACACAACGTTCAAGTGAAATATTACTAATTGTATAATTACATATGATAGGAGATTTCTTACGGCAGTAAGTCATAATTTTACACTTATTGGTATTTAATTGAAGTTTATTGGAGTTACACCAGAGTGAAATACGATTAATGTTTTCCTGTAAGACATTGCAATCTCGCGTGCAAGAAATTTTATTAAAGAATTTGGCGTCGTCTGCAAAGAGTAGACAGTTACAATTCCCCAAGTCACAAGGGTCATTGATAAAGATCAAGAAAAGCAAAGGACCTAAATTAGAACCCTGAGGTACTCCTGATTTTGCAGGATAATAACATGATGTATGCCCGTTATAACTAACGTATTGCAAGCTATTTAATAAATAAATAATAATTTAATAAGGTTATAACTTAGTCCAAGCAAATCTAATTTATTGGTCATTGCGATCGAAGGCTTTGGCAAAGTCAGTATATATGACGTCAACTTGTTCATTTTTATCCAACGCTTCAGCGGCAAACTGAATAAATATACTAAGATTCGAGACAGTCGATCGTTTTTCCATGAAGCCATGTTGTTGGGGAGATATCAAGTACTTAACCTGCGGATAAATTCGAGAATATAAAATCATTTCAAACACCTTCGCAAAGTCGATATAAGCGAAATCGGTCTATAGTTGGAGATGTCAGATGCATCTCCTGGGGCGTGTTCGAAAACTCAGAGCGTTACTCTTGGGTAATATTCTTTCTCTCTCATATAAATCATTTTGTATATTTTGCTTTTCACTTTATTCACTCTGTTGGTACTTACTCCCTGAGTTTTCGAACACGCCTCTGATTTTAAAATTGGACAAACCCTGGATAACTTCCTTACCGAAGGGAACGAACCGTCTTTTAAGCATAAATTGAAAATTTCTGCCAGAGGTTTAAGGAAAATAGTAGCACGGTCTTTAATGAGAAAACTGGGAATAAGATCATATCCAGAGGTCATCTTATTTTTTAATCTATTTATCGCATTTTTAACTTCGATTTCGTCAATGCGGTCAATACAGATACATTGTAGATTGCTAACCGTTTCACGCCGAGTATATGAAACAGAATTTAGATCAACCGAACCGAAGAACTCAGCAAAAGCATCGACTATTGATTTGGGATCATTAAACTTGGTATCACTGTGATGCATACTACTAGGGATTCTAGTAGTGCCCTTTCTAGACTGGATAAAAGACCAAAAGTTACTAGAATTAACTTTAAGAATCGATTCCATATTATGTAAATAGTCGGAGAATGCTTGCTTAAAGGCTGGTCTACACGCAAGGACTTATTGAACGACTTGTCGAATCAGACAAATCGTATCAAGTAAGACGGAGCGTGTGGACCGCAAAACGTAAAGCTAGACGTACGTTTTGCGGTCCACACGCTCCGTCTTACTTGATACGATTTGTCTGATTCGACAAGTCGTTCGATAAGTCGTTGCGTGTAGACCAGCCTTTAATCTGGAATTTTACGAGTGCTCGTAAGCGTTTGAATTCATTTAACGACGAAGGAGAACCAAATCTTTTGAATTTTTTATAGGCCAGGAATTTAGCCTTAATGTTGATTATAATTTGAGAATTGAACCAACGAGGATAAGTGCGCTTTTGATTGCTGAAGCAAGGAACATACTTGTCAAATGCTTTATATAAAATGCGATAAAAAACATCGCACATCAACATCATTTGAATGTTTGAGTTCAGACCAATCTGTGATGAGAAGTTCGTTATACATATAAATTTAAATAATCGGCTTTTCTGAAGTTATAAGAAAAACATTTTGAATTAGCAACGAATTTTTCAGGAATCACTGAGTAGAAACCAAATGATATATTTAAAGCAGGGTGAAAACTGTCTTCTTTAATGAGTGGTAAATTATCCCTTACAATTTCACAATCAAAATTAGCAAATACAAGGTCTAAAAGTCGTCCATTAACATTGAGAATGTGATTATACTGTTCAATATTTAATTTTGTTTTGAGTTCAAGTGTATAGAAAACTCAAACTATGGCGTAACTATAACTTCTTTGGGGTAATTGCTTTATTAGATCAAGATAAAAATATAAACAAATAGCATCCAAATAGCAACATAAACTATTATAATATCTAATTCTAAAATTTTGACTTACACCACTATGGTTCTCAGCACGTAATATGTGACAATTGAGATACTCAGCAACTCAGGACGTTTCCCGTTTAAGATTCTTCCAAAAAATATCGATCTTATGAATTGTTGCTGCTTCTGGTTGTATAAAGGCGATTTCGGCAAAGGTACAAAAATTCCATGCTACAGTTTACACGCTATTAAAGAGTTCAGTTAGGTTTAGGTTACCTATTTACTATTTTATAAGGCCTTTTAACAACGAAATTAATTACTAGAACTATTATAACTTCCACCTCCGACGAACCAGAAGAGACCAAACGAATCACGGAATTAATTTGTCCCTACAGTGAACCAAAAATATTTAACCTGTTGCCATTTCTATGTTAATCTAAGAATTTTTCAAATGGGCATAATATCATCATCCAATGGTCGAAGTCAGAGGAATGCAATTACCAAAGACACAGAACCATAGAAAACTATTCGTTCTGGAAACTTGATATACTCAGAAAAACGCCCTTTTCCCCACCATTTTGTAAAGGCACAAAAATGATGGTTCCCAATGGTGAATAAATATGGTATGTTAGTGCTATGTTCGTTCGAAATTGTAAAGATTGTGAGCGTACCCACTTTAATAAAGCGTTCACTGGATGAATGCCAATGAAGCAAGGAAGGAAGAGTCCTTTGATGGAATTCATTCGACTTGACTCAGCATGACTATAATTGAAGCGTTTTTCTTTATTAGCCTTTAATCGACAGTATTGATGCATTTTGAAATGTACTTTATTAAAACCATACCGTAGATCTTCATATGGTGTTATGACAGGGATTGATTTTGAGTGTAAGAGGATTACGTTCATGTCCCTAGTAAGTCGCGTTGATCCTCGACTGTGCTTTGAACTTGATGTCCTTGTCTGTCTTGCAAGGTCTCACGTGTGTGAGACATACACATTTGCCCTCGTCGTTTCGTGTGTCACTTCCGGAACTAAGCAGGTATGTCTGTCATACAGGGCAATTCGTTTTACGTACACGCGCCCACAATGGCAGGAACTTCTTTCCTGATTACGTTCACTGGTTTCGGAAACTGGTTTACGCTGATGATGTAAACGGACCCGACGATTTACATTTATGCGATCGTTTACTCATGCTCATGCCCAAATGTACTTACGCGGTTTGTTGGTCCGATTTAATCGCAATGAAACAATAAGGTATTAAACCGGTGACGTCAAAGGTGATGGGATTGGAGCAGTGAACCTTTTCAAACGTGGTCGGCATGCGATAGTGCGCTGATTCAAAAAAAAATATTAACACAGTTCCCATCATAAAATTCTTCATTTGCAATTGCCTTCGTTAATATTCTTGTCACAAAGATCTCGTTGTCTCATTGCCAGAAATGTTTCCCTACTTTTAGCTAGTTATGTTGAATTCCGATTACGAAACTGAATTTGAACAAATCATCTAAAAAAAGGTTCAAAATATTGAGAGTGATTTCAAGGCCTTCTTCAGCCCTCGAAATATATGGCTCTACCTGTTATCCAGGATTTGATGAACAAAAGTTTCGCAAATGGTGGTCGATCTGGGATAACCTTCTGAACTTCTACAATATTATTTTGCATCAGTCCACCCTTGAGAAAAGGCGAACTCTAAGGTCATCCTAAATTTCCGAAATCACTCGAGTTATCTTCTTTGTTGCCTGAAATCTGCTATGATTCTTCATATTAGTCTTCGATGATAGATGACCTTGGAATTTCCTACAATTATTTGTTTATCATCATCTTTAACTAGGGATGAAATTCAAGGTCGCCTAGAATTCTTTGTCCCTTGAGTATTGCTTTCTAGAACCTGTTTCCTGAAACATGTTGATTTTACCCCAACAGCAACATCTAGTATTTCATTGCTTACACAGATATATCAAGGGTGACCTTTAGATTTGGTTGTATTTTAAGCTTTGTTCAAGTTTTTGATGTAATAAACTCATTTTAATGTATTTTTTTCTTCCTACAGTAGTTTGTTGCCATCACAAAGAGAAGTCGCCATGATTTCGGAGATGATCCACACGGCATCCCTCGTCCACGACGACGTCATCGACCAGTCGGACTTCCGGCGGGGTAAACCAAGCGTGAACGTCGTTTGGAATCACAAAAAGGTAGGTTTTTCTGGTTCGCTCAATGCCACCTTCGATTTGTATTCGCGGTCGGCTTTCGTATTCCTTATTGGTAGTCGGCGTAAAGCCCCAAATTCGCGTCATAGCCGTTTTTGCGCGTGCGAACGCTTCTGGACATCTATATTTATGATATCGGGCGGCGCTTAAAATGCGACACGAGTGCTCCTGTATTGTGTAATAAAGGATTGGATTTTTCTAACGGCTTTTGCCTTTGTTTTCTCAAGGTAATCTAATGATTTGAATCATGTTGAATAGCTACAGATCGGCGCGACACGTGCTGGATTAAACATATCCTCCAGTCACATGCGAAGACCTTGTTAATTAATTATAGCTAAAGAATTTTCTTTTTGAATCTTCAAATATAGCAATGATTCCAATGCAAATTTATGCGGAAGTAATTAAACAAAGAAGATTTCGAAAACCTTGAGGATTGAATTATTCATAATTTGTTTATTTGAAAAAAAAAATTATTTAACCGAAAGACGTCTTCCTACATGAAATTCTTTGTCAGTGAAATGTAAAGGGTAATATACTAATTAATTTAACTTTTCCTTCATAACTACTGTTTAGGACCTCCCTTATTAAATAATATCATGATCTTCAGAATACTGATTCCATATTCAGCATAATGACTTCAGGAATTTCCGCGTTCGTTTTCAACTAAATCCTTTTTTAGGTGTTTTAGTTTACGGGATAAAGCAATTAGTTTCAGAACCGCGGAAAAATCGCCCTCAAGAATTTGATGAGTTTTTCATTTTTACACTCCACTATGTAAACTAAAAGAAGATAAGATCTAGATCGATCAGAGATAAAATGGCCAGATGAATTAGTCCAAAACAGTGTCGTCTCTAAATTTATGCGTAAGTTTATTCTTTTCTCATTTTGCAAATGTTATTTATTTTGTCTTAGTTCAAGTTTTCTTTAATTTAATAAGAAATCCAACGACACTCTTTCTACTGCTTTCAAGTTGACGTATCCCTGATTTCGATTTCATTCTTTGTTTCACTTTTTCCCATACTTCCTTTTGGCATTTGTCTCTGTTTAGAGATTTTTTCACGCGTATGCTCACTTTTGTCATAAAGAATTTGTGCATAAGTTTTTGTTTAAGTGATTACCTGATAGCAACGCAAAATTCCCCATTAATATATTTTTATTATGCACATATAGAAGATTATTATTTACGGGGAGCTGCCTTTTGGTATCTACCATTGAGTCTTCAAGAGATCTTTAGTTGTTTCTAGACAAAATTGAATTTATTTTTCTTTGCAAATTCTACATATAACAAATTCTTTTAACGGACACTTAAAAATTTAATTCGCATTAAAATCATCTAAGATATGTTCCTCTGTTTTCACCTATCTTAAGGCATCCTTAATTTCTTAATTCGATTTCATGTTCCATTCTTGTTGATGTTGGAGTATGTCAACGCAAGGTGCAAGATGTTCAAATAGCTGAGACGTTGAGGTTTCTAATAGGGTTTTCGCTTCATTACTAACTATGTAGAGTCTCACACTCTTCATCTCCTTTTATTACATGAAGCTAAATTGAGATGCTCTAGACCTAGACCACTTTGAGGCAGCTCTAGATTAGTGAATCGAAAGTGAATCATAAGTAAAGCAGTTCAGATTTCATATTTCCCCCTTACATAAAACTGCATCATCCTTATTATGTATTCAGTGTCATATCTTATCATAGTGATGTGGACCAGTGTATCTGACACATTGATCCTTTAGTAAGCAGTCACGATCAGAAGTACTTTTAATAAATGAATCTCGATTATAAACTGTCAGCCATCATTGTAACTGTACTGGACTGTAACCTTAGTTGGTATTGATATTAGGAGTTTTGCGTCTAGGTTTCAATAAATATCATTTTCTTTTCAAATAAGAGTCTGAAAAATTTCGTCCTTGATTTCTGATAAATTGATTATGGCTTTCAGGAACATGAGATAATAGAAAACGTTGATTTTGTTTCCTTGAAATTCTATCTTTTAAAATCTTTAACTTTGAGCAACAAAGGTAATGTTTTTTCTAGGTTCTTACGAATACAAGTTTCTATCCAAGCTAAATATTAACAATTAAGTTTTTCTGTCATCATAATAGTAATCAGATTCTTCTAATTTATATTATTTCATTTACAAACAGGTCGTTAATTACTCCTCGATCGTTTCTTAATTTAATTATTATTAGCAATTATATTCGCACGTGAAAGTTCGTTAATAGCTTCACACAGCGAAGAGATCACTGGCTCGTTCAAAAGAAAAAGTAAAATCAGGCGAGTACGTACTCGTACTTGTATGTACCACCAGCAAAAGTCCTTCTTAACACTTTTGCAACTTCTGTTCTTAATTCGACAAAATTGGCGATTGCGTTATTTTATTTAATTATTATGTGTTTGTTTATTCCTAATTGGAATTTTGCAACTTTGTAATAACCTCTTCTGCCCAATCGACATAGTTATTGCGTCGCATAATGCATATTTAGGCAATATCTTTATTTGTAGCTGTCAGGAGGCTTACGACACTTGCAACCATTTACACAAATTATATTCGGTCGCCTAATTAGGCATTCATTACACAGAAGTGAGGGGTATTATTATATTCCATGGCGGGAATGTGAACTGGTGTTAAATTGATTGGGCACCGCTCGAATAATAAACAGATGGACATTCCTGCAATATTAATATGTACCTAGGTTTTTTTTTAGATTATTAAGGTGTCTGCTTGCTGGCGAAATTTTTCCGGCCACCTGGAATGTGTATACATTGCGTCCTCGCAAGCATAAACGTTCACAGCCTGTATATAAAAGTAGGTGTTGATATCAAGCACTTTTTCATGATATTATAGTTATTAAGGTATCAAGGGCGTTATAAGGTTCATAATGCCCGTGGTCGGCAATGTACAACCCGAAGCATTTCTGCCCGAGGGATGTACGCCAATTTTAACGCCCGTCTTCAACGTTTAATGCCCGACTAGTTTTGTACTTCGTTTGATTTATAGTAATTAGATTAAAACCATTAATGACCGGTTGCACCAATATTTTAAACAGAACTTAAATTTAAGTGATGTTTAGACTATGACTTTATTTGTAGGTTTAACAAAATGTTAATCAGTTGCACCAACTTTTTAAGCAGAGCTTAAATTTAAGTTATATTTAGGGCCAGTTGCTCAAACATCGTTCAACTTTGAACTTGGTTCTATGATTACGGCAACATGTGCCTTTATAAATGTTGCCATGGTAATAGAACCAAGTTCAGAGTTGAACCATGGTTCAAATTTTCGAGCAACTGGCCCTTAGAATGTGACATTTACATATGGTCAGTATAATGTCAAATAAATTCTGATTGACATTTAAAGTTCAACTTAAGTATCAATTAGATTGTGACTAACATTTTGTTATGTCTATAAATATAATGTCATAGTCTAAACACCACTTAAATTTAAGCTTTGCTTAAAAATTTGGTGCAACCGGGCATAAATGTCAATCGGAATTGATTTGACATTATACCATACATAAATGTCATATTCTAAACTCAACTTAAACTTAAAATCTGCTTAAAAAGTGGGTAAGTGCAGTCAGTTAGTTAATTAAAATGGAAAAAGAAGAGTTTGATCTCTCAGAAAAAATACTGTTGAAGGCTGCAAAGGCAGCGGAATCCCTTGTATTCCATATAGTAGAGTGCCTTGAAAATTTATGACACCCTAGGGCATTATTTTAAAATTACGCCCTAGGACATTATTTCAATGGTAACGCGTCTTAAAGTTGAGTCATTATTGTGTTATAATAGTCTAGTCAGACATTAAAGTAAATATGTACATCATTTGAATAGAATTCACTACCGTCATACAATCGATGAAAGAAAAATTTTGTAATTATATTCGGAGGAATTCGTTGTGCTAATTTTCTTTCTTTGTTTTTAATTTATCTATTTATTCACAACTTGTTTCACACTACTTGATTTATGAAAAGAAAACCATGCAACAGATGAAAATCTTAGGTATTATATGTAAATCGGATGCGGTAGTAATTCCCTGTACAAACCTTACTAAACTTCCGGAGTTTTGCGAACATACATACATATGTGGGTTTGCATTGTTTTATTACAATGTCGATCGCACGTGATGATTTTTAGTGCGATTTTTGATGAGTATTAGTCATAAAAATCAGATAAATTCAAAATGAAACATCAAAAACGTTTTCGTTGTTCTCAAGACATATTATAAGTGCGTTTAATCCTCTCTCATGCTCTTACTTCTCCCTTTACCTTCACTTTTTAAACAGCTTTGTCTTATTTTCGACGACAATGTCATGACAATATTTATTCTTATTGTTATGTCTTTTTAATTAATCATTCCTTCATTTTTGGTCTTCCTTAAAGAAAAAAGTTAAGCTACTTTTCCTTATTAATTTTAATAATTTATTTATCTTTAAAATTTATTCTGAAATTCCATTCCCGTCATTTTTGTAAATCACTCTGATGAAAGAGCTTTTTAAAATAAGTTTTTTTTTTTACTTATGCTCTCTATGCATAAAATATAGATAGATCCACTAAATTAGGAATTTATGAACAAATAATTAGTAATGGAATATAATTTTGGAAAACTTGGCAGTAAATTAACTGTAAAAGTTGTTGCTTTGTTTCACGAACAAATAGTATTCTGGAACATGAGATTTTAGTTCGTGCAGTTATACGGGGTGCATCCAGAAAGTAGCGGAGTACAATTGCGCTATTATTGCGTTTTAATCGTCGGCGTGTACAAATAAAGCCACCGAACGTTTGATTGCCATTGAACGCGCGCTTTCAATTATTCATTCTTTCGCTTTCTACAAACACACACACGCGCAAGTTTCTCAATCGGCTGAGATTCCGACACGTCCCCCTCGCTTTTACTCGCCGACAGCGCCACAGGACCATCCACGGCCGTTTCGCGAAGACCGACATTTCTTCACGGACATTATGCACATTTATGCATCTCACAGTTTCGAAATGTTTGCAGAAATGATTTGTCGAGAACTTCATGAATTTGGGCTCGTGATGGCACGCCTTCAAAAAAAAATATTTGTACGTGCATAGTTGTGCTACTTTCCCACGGAAGTTCAGACAGACAGGATATCTCGTCCACGCACATAGACCCGCATTCATTGTTCTTTAATAACTGTTGATTAATGGTGAATTCCGGGCTGTTGCAATGTCAAGGATACCGATGTCAAGATCTAGGATAATAATATTAGGTTCTAGGTTGTCATGATATTTGTTTTTCGGAGAACGTTGACGCAATTGTCACTTAATTTATTATAATCTCAACTATTATAAATAACTTAGCATTGGATTTGACGGTTTTCAAAAAACACTCTTAAGGCAGGCGGCCACTGAACGCGAAACTAAGCTAAGCTAAGCGAAACTAAGTTTTTTGAAAATTATATCCAACGTAATCTTACACGAACCTGGCAACTAAAGCTAAGGGAAGCGAAGTTAGGATGGCAAAGATATAAAACAATGTTTATCTTCGCTCGGTTGCCTCGTCCGCGTAAGATAACGTTGGATCTAATTTTCAAAAAACTTAGTTTCGCTTAGCTTAGTTTCGCGCGCAGTGGCCGCTCGCCCTTATTCTTCAATACGACGGGACATTCAAAAATTATCTACCTAGCCATGAAGAAGAAGAGAGGAGTAATTTGTCTTGTTTTTTTTTCTTTTTCTGGAAACTACACCAATTAATTAAACCAGAGATAATTTTAATACACATGGTAATGATGTGGCGATTTCGGGGCCAAAATAATTATGTACTGTCAATTAAATTCAAACCATTGACCGAGTGCATTAAAATCATCAACTAACGAGCTCCATTAACACTTAAAATATTTCACAGTTCTCTATTCGCGTTATATTAATTCCACTCAGAATAAATTGTTTGAATTTCGCGCTCACTTTTGCTTTTAAAATTAAATTCTTTCATCTCGAACATTTAAGACCGTCGACAACAAATCTATAAGAATACCTGCAATACCTGTCTTTATGCCTCACGAAAAATTATTTCCTCTAGTTTAAAAATTTCTTTGTCCAAATTTTTTTATTTAGTAGTAGTATTTATTTTTATTTTTGTTCTTTCAGCATTCTATCCTGTATTTTATACTGAATTAGGTAAAGAGTTGCCTACTCGTTAACTGTTTTAAGTAAGGGAGAAGGAATGTAAGAAACCGGAATTCTGTACAAAAAAATTAAAATTTCAAATTAGAAACCAGATTTCTGTACATATTTTTATATTGGAAAAGAAATTGTAATGACAAATTAAAAAGAGCTTTCGAACAAGCGAGTATGAACAAAGGGAGCCAATTTTTCGTTCAAATTTAGAGAGAATATCAATTGAAACCGACTTAAAACAAAAGTGTAACTATTTCGTGGAAAATGGACTAACATCATTCGCATTGAGATAGTTGTTAGCCGAGTGATTGAGTCCGCTGGCGACGGACTTGACGTTTGGTCGGGCAACTATTAGGTATGGGTTCGAATCCGCTCCTGGTGCATATGGGCTTTATGTGAGAGATACTTATGTATCGGATTGTGTTTCAGACTCATACCGGCTCCTTCGAACTGAGTTTTCTGCATTTCCCGAGTTAGTAAGGCGAATGCCGAAGGAGAAATTAACATCTAAATCGGTCACAGTCGCCACCCCTCCCCGACAAGCGCTGAGCTTGGGGCATATGATGAAAAAAAAGTATCCTATATTTACAAACCTTGAGAAAAATGCTTCAACAGCAAGCGCACGCACACCTGTGCTCGACTTGCGTGGGCGTACCAAGAAAAAATGGCAATGGACAACCGCGTGCCATCTGGCGACGACTGCTATCCACTCGAAAGCTATGCCCAATATAAAAATACTTACATTTAATTGGTCCACATAATATCATTTTTTCCACTTACAAGGGCGGTTAAATACGGGAAAAAACAGTTCCTGTGAGGGTAGTTTCCGTGCCCAATTTTGAAAAAAAGAGCATGTTTAATTCTCAACGCAATTTTTTTTACAAGTTTGGTTTCTTGAAAAATCAGTTATTCGCAGTTTTATTTGTATTCGGTCGGAGAGAAGAATTATTTCCCGTGAGTGAATTGTTTCTTTTTTTAATGTAATTGAATTGTCCCGAAGTTTGGACAAAGGGAAGAAATTAACATACTTCACGTTTGGTAAGCTGAAATTCACTTATTTGCCAAGAAATTATTAGCGACTAATAAACGCCTCGAATGTTGTACAGAATACCGTTTCTTCTCTCTTCGAAATGTTTGAATTTTCATTACACTATTTTGAATTATTCTCTAGGTTAAAATTTCGATATTTTCTTCAATTTATCATATTGTTTCAATTTTTCTCTACATTTGATTTCTCTTTTATTTGATTTTTATATTAATTTACACTTTCTATGAAAGTTCGGTGTTTTATTGACTAACAAAATTAGAAAACATTTAAGCTAAGAGAGAAGAGGTGGTGCAATTTCGACAATCTCGAAAAATAAACATAAACGACCGACCAGTACCGTGGAATTACGACGGAAGGAGCGACTTTTGGCTCTAATCTAAATCTCAAATTTTAATTGTTCTCAGATCGTTAATTTATTCTAATCGAAACACGATTTTCTAATCAAGTTTTAGTTTATTTCCTTAAACCCTAACAAATATTTGGACATAAAATGAATTGTAGATAGTTTCATGTATGTAGATTAAGATGGTTTTCATTTCAAGTTGATATTTTAATAAACAAGATAGTTATTTAACTTACCGTTAACCTTCGAAAACGCCAAGAATGACTGTTCCTTCTAAACAAAATGGCCAGTAGGAGCCAAAGTGTTAGTGATAATAATGTGAAAAAAATCATTTTGTACTCCCAGATTTACATAGAAACAGATAATTCATAATTAAAATTAAAATGAAATATGTCAACAACACTCATTGGTTGATTTGATATGGATTGACTCCCATTGCAAGAGTTGATAAAAGATTTTAAAAATTACGCGTTAGATAGAATATAGAATACAAATAGAATATAGGATATACATAAAATAGTTTGTCTATGGCGTATAAAATTTTTGTGAAAGTTTCAAATGTCAGAATTTTAGGCCTAAATATTTGAATTTCTTTTTCACTGTCGTCAAGTCTTCCAGAGATAAAGGTTGTCTAGACGAATTCGAGTAAAATTGTTAAACTAGAAAGTGTTGTTTTTTTTTAATTTACTTTCTTTTATCTTTCAAACTCCGTACGTCCGTTACATTGTCACTTGTAGTCATCGAACCATTCTAGTATTTTGTTTCTTCATAAATTCTAACGCTTCATATCTAAGTTTATAATTTTTTTTCCTACACTAGTAGAAAATTCAATTTTACCGGCTCATCAGAGAGGAGAAAGCAAACGTTTCCACGGCTAGCCCGGCAAAATGAACATAAATGCCTAGCCGAGAAAATAATTTACGAGGCTTTACCACTAGGTGGCGCGACAATAATTTCTAGAATGCATTCTCATCGACATCAAAAAATTAACAAACGTACGTTTTTTTTATTTAATTCCACTGGTATTTGGTTCTAAAAAGGATTAAAATTATCAAGAAAAAAAAACCAACTCGGCAGCGGTGGGATTAGAACCCATGCCCCCGAAGAGACTGTTGTATTAAACCACCGTCTTGACCGCTCGGCCACGCTGACACACAACACAGTGTTTTAAAACATCTATAATAATTTTAATAGTAACTCAATTTAATATTTTTACTTCGAGAAAAAGAACGTTTGTGTGATATTAACAAAATTAATTATAATGTTGTGTAGGAAAAAAATAATGTGTAAACCATGGCGGTAAAGCAGTTTTCGAGGTCTCGAGAAGTGTGGCCAGGCTCGGCTTTGCCTCGCCTGTTCCTATCTTCTCTCGACCTGGAAAACAAGCACTTTACCGTCTCGGTCTACAATATACTATTATTCTCTAACAAGCTAGTTTTACACGGTTATATATTTACATGTAATTAGACGTGTATTTCTACATGTTTTTTACATGTAATTTGTTGTGTATTACACAGTAAAATCGGCGTTCAATACTTAAACAAATAAATTGGTATTTTTAAGCTGGTAGACAGAAATGCAAGTTGGTAAAACCTTGAAAATTAAAAATATGTAAATAATTTGTGACCACTAACACCAACAGCAAATACATAATCCCTAGAAAAACCACAGAATACACGTATTTGACCTTCAAAATTAGAACAAGTTCTATGTCATTATATTTATTTACATGTAAAGTTACATGTAGAAATTTCTGTATTACACGGAAAAATATGCAATTTTGATGAATACACGTAGAATTACATGTAAATATATAACCGTGTAAAACTAGCTACATACTCGTAAATATTTTAAATGCATACAGGGTGATGGGAAAATGGCGCACCCGCACCATACTACGGTATTTGGTGCTTAAAATTAATCATAAAACCGTCATCAAAATAATATACATAGTTACAACTTACAGAAACCCCTAAATAATTTAATTTGTCAACATTGTACAGTCGGCTTAGAGGCTAGACGTTGTCAAGATGAACGAACATTCCTTTTATTGACATTTACGAGAAACCAGCTGGTCAACAATATGTTTTTCTTTATTACTTTGATTCAAGGTGAATGACATAATGGTGTAGTGCACCTTTTTTTAATTAAAATCGTGTACAGCATGAGTAATGATGCCATAATGCAAACTTCAATTTCATTTTAGGGATTTCTGTAATTTTGTAATTACATAAGATAGGAGGATTTTAGCTTTGTTCGTACAGCGGCTTCTGACTAGTCCGAAACTGTCAGAAGCATGCAGCGATCTAAGTTTCACACTTAATGCAGTACTTGAAAGCAGTGATTAATTCGACGGGCGAATATATTTGACAGTTTCAAACTGATAACTATTTTATGATTAATTTTAAGCACCAAATGTAGTGTGGTGCGGGTGCACCATTTTTCCATCATCCAGTATATATATTTTTTGTAATTCTGGAATCCAACGAAAGTGAGTGTAAAAAAGTTATAAAAACTAACCATTGAATTTTAAGTGCAAATTACGTAAAGTTGTTAAGTCAATAAAGGAAATGTTCCTCGTTAGTTCATTATTACAGTTTTGCTCATTTAACCGGGATATATTAATCCTCATTCTTTGACATGCTTACTCTCAATGAATCAGCCTTTTGTTACTTACAGGATAATTTATTTAATGGCATTTTTTAGATAAACGCAAAAAGGCGAGAGACAAACATATAACAATGCAATTGAAAAGAAACCTATTAAAAGCGAACGTTTAATTTCACGACTTTAAATCCAATAAATTTGAGAATAAGATTTCTTCTTGGATTCTCCGGCGTTCGATTGTGATTTATGTCCTTTCACCTTTTAAAATAAGCATTTGAGGATTCAGTTTTTGTATTATTGTTCTTAATTGTTAATGGCAAGTTACAAAATAAATTTGCGTTGTTATTCTCAGTGGATTTTGATTCAAAATATTTTCTGTACAAATCCGAATGCAATAATTAATTTGATTTACGATACATATACAAGACGGGGGAGCTTGTGAAAGCGTGAAATGTCCGTTACGCGAAAAAAAAATTAATTTAAATAGTGCCGGTTGGTTCACATTCGCTGTTTATTGTTCATTACGGACCGGGGCATTATGGAAAACCACCGGCTTTGTTGCGAATAAGACAGGTGTTTTACTATGTGACCAAGCACCAGGTGAATATCTGGGTTATGACGTTTCAATCGTCCACCGAGTAAGCGAACGAGAGAGGGAGAAAGTAAACTCGTTAATAATTCGAAATTAACATATAATGGCACATACATTTCGTTTTTTACAAATTTGGTTTTCGGAGGAAATTCAATAGTGAAAAGAAAGCCAAAGTCTACGATCCAGGCGGCGAAAGTGTACGCTTGAATTTCCGAATTTTCTGCTTTCGCTTGTTATTAATTCTTATTGCACACATGACACATTGGAGTAAGTATCAAAACTTAACTTGAGTGTTTAACGAACTGAGATTAATCAGTCGTTACACTCCAAACAGTCCAAACTTTTAACTGGGGGGGATCTGCAGACGTGGTTAGATGTTTGACGCGTTGTTTGTTGAGATTAAACATAATTATTATTATAATCGCGACCGTGTTATAAACGATGATAAGTAATCGTAATTTCATCACACATAACTTGTCAAACATCGCAATGAACATGCAAGACTGTCATCGTGGGAGGAGCGATTAAGTGTCAATTAAAAAAAGTCTTAGATCCGTTTATGTCTAACATTTAAATGTATCTCTGATTTTAAATGCTCTAACTAAAATTGAAGAAAGGGAGCTTAAATAACAAAGCTTAAATAACAAAGCTTAAATAACAAAGGATGCATTGGCTAGATTTGGCTGGGAAGTACTGCCTCACCCTCCATACAGTCCAGATTTGGACTCAAGTGACCATCATCTCTTTGGGCTCGGTGAAATTGGATCAGGCACATAATTAAAAATTTACCTCTGCTCCAGCCAAAGTCCTGTCCACCGAGCTTCTAATGTGACAATGCAAGTAAACGGTCGCCCCCAATTAGACAGTGACGTTCTTGGCTGTGTTGTTATTTTCCCCAACAGATCCTGCGGCGGAGGCCAACTCATTTAGTTTGGATGTCAAAGCTGACGCCATTCCGAATATCTCTGAAGGTCTCACCTTCCTAAGAGAAAATAATTTTAAATTATAGAAAAATTGAAAGGACAAGCATTTTTAATCAATCACCAAACGACATTCATCTAAGAGATAATAATTATAATAAATTACACAAAAAATGTAAATTTGCGTTAGTACCAACTTTATTAAACACAAATTGTGTATCACATATTACGATTTGATACATTGGCCCCTTCATCTTCATCATCATCAGTATCAGCGTCACCCTTCAGCCTCAAATCCCCGCCCACTTTCAAGGCCGTCTCAAAATGTTGAAATAACTGCGACATGTAATTCTGTTTATTCGCCAGTTTCTCCAAGTCTTCACTAAATTCGCAAAAGCAAGTCAACAACGTGTTAATTCTATGCGCTATAATATTGGGGACGTGTTGATCCAGCATACACCTGCTATGTTGGTAGTTGATCAAAATCTTGTCATATTGGCCCTTTAGTCTACCGAGCTGACTCACATTGAGATTCGCCGTATTTAAAAGAAGCTTGAAATTATGCGTGGCCACTTTAAAGTCCTCCTTTCTTGCTTTGTATTCCTCGACGTGTCTTTTAATCTCGTTTTTATCACCAAGCAAAGAGTTGAATTTCTCCCTGGCTTTGTCGGCGAAATCCCCGTCAATTTCATCGTAGATCTTCCTCGTCATGTCCAGCAGGTCTTCGTCCATCGCCAGTGCCTTTTCCGAACTGACGAGTCCGTTCAGTTGTTGACACAATCTACGACACGCCTTCATTTCCAGATTTATTGAATCGATGTAGCAGATGAAGGCCTCTAAGGTTGATTCAACCTGCTTGAATCTCACTTGGAGGTTCTTGTGAACGTCTGCTGAGAGAGAATCATCAACTTCAGCGCTGGCTAGCATCAGTTCCAGTTGCTGACGTCTCAGTGGTAAATCTTTCTCGTCCTTGTTCCTTTGAGGTGAAAAAGTGACGTTCTTCGTGGAAGTAAATTTTCGAAATTCACGTTGCGTCACTTCCTCGTGGTGTTTTGGTGGAAACATTTTGCGTCTTGGTTGGTTCACTTGGTGATAATCTGGTATGTGCGAGAGAGCTTCTTCATCTAAAAGTAGGACTGATTCTATTGCGGGTTCAGCTTTTAATTTCCGGTTCATTTCTTTAAGTTGAGAAAACTCAGTGGTGTAAAAGAACTGTATAAAAGCTTGTATAAAAATGACAGAAAAAATATCTGACTGATGCGTTGAGCGAACTAGATTTTTTAAATCGGAAATTTTTGTTTAATGTAAGAACTGCGATATGACTCCATGTGAAGTCATATCGCAAGATCTCAGCCGCCAAAGGTGTGGTGCGTTTCGACTAATCAATCTATCGTCGAGAAACTGTCTCAGAAAATTTATATTTTCGTGAGCGATATGCACAGCTGCGCCATCCTTCATGAATTTCATCATCCAGGAGTTGATTGATAAAAAGAGTCAGTATTTCATTACTGTTATTATTCCTAAAATTTAATTTTTAAACTACCAAATAAACAATTACCCTGAAAAAAAATGGGTCTTTTGCTGATAGCTGTCCAAACGCCGATTTTGTCAAAATGAAGCGGTCGTTCCACAAAGACATGGGGGTTTTCATTGCTCCACATTCGCGTATTACCCGATAAAGTGGAACGAAGCTTCATCTGTAAAAAAAAGCTTCTCGAACGCTTCTTCTTGGTGGTCAAAAATGTTTAAAAACCAGTGACAAAAATTTGTTCGCTGGGACGATCATTCGGTAAAATCTCATGCATTGCTGTCACTCTGTAATGATATTTGTGTAAATCCTTTCTCAAAATGGTGCGGGCACGATCCGTAAGATAAATTTAATTGTTGAGATAAGCGTCTAAGTTGAAGGTTCATTTTCTATTATTTCTCAAGCTTGTTCAATTATTTCTTCAGTACCCACCGGCGGACTTAGACTTCTTTTTTTTCTATCAACGCTATCAGTAATATCGAATGACGAAACTGATCGTAGATAAAGGGAAATTATGAATACTGTTGTTGAAATTCTGCAATGCAATCATGAATTGAATAAGTCCAAACACCATCTACTTTCCGCCCCTTTCGAAAGTAACTTTCTATCATGAAAGCTTTTTGGACTATCGTAAATGCCATTTTAATTCAATTCCTGCTCCAAAATTTAGAAAATCACAATGCTGATAATCTAAGGGTGGGTTTACAGAAAGGAAATCAAATATTTAATTACGATTAACTATTTGATTGAGATTGAAATTAGCGTTGCCTTAGTTTAAAAATTTGATTTCTATGGCAACACGAATTTTAAGCTCAATCAAATAGTTAATCGTAATTAAATATTTGATTTCCTTTCTGTAAACCCACCCTTAAATGTCAAAACAGACTTAATTAATAGCGTTTTCGTTTAACTGCACTAGTGCTGTGCACTCAGAATATCTTCATCTCGTTTTATTACATGAGGTTAAAGCAAGATGCAAATACTCAACCAGTGCAACCAGTGCAGAAAAACTTCTTGGGAGGCAAACGATGTTACTCTAATGAACAAATTAAAATTGCTGTGCAAAATTAGTTACGTCGTCAACCGATTTTTTTTTTTTCAGCGGGAATATGGAAGCTACCAGGGAGATGATATAAGTGCATTTTAAAGGGGAGATGTTATTTAGAAAAATGATATACATATTATTTTATAGATTCTATCAACCTGAAAAAATAAAATGCAGGTCAAATTTGAATCGCCCTCGTATTTACTTCTTGTCGCAGCCCTTGTATCTGTTTCTCACTTTTCTCACTCAGATTTTGCCTGTCCGAGTGATTTTCTCCATCGGTTCTCTATTATTTCTTGTCTTCTGTTTATCCGTTTTTTTTCTGTACTGTTTATCTTTTCTTGTCATATCTGCTATAAAACTGTCCTTTTATGTCTTCACTTTTTCTTTTATTTAACTTTTGACGTACCTTTAATTTTTCGTTGGCATTAAAAACCTTTATTTGATTTAAATCTGTTCCTGTTTGTTTGTCTTGTGACATTTCTTGTTGTCTGTCTGTTTCTATGTCTTTTCTTCCCTTCATCCTTTTCTATTACCTTTTGATCTTTTAGTCGTCATTACTAGACTCTGTCACATTCTAGCTCTATTCCTGTTTGTTTGCCCTTTTGTCTGTTCATTTTTCTTCATCCGTTTACTTTTTGGCACAATCCTGTCGTCATCACGATTTTGTCTGTTTTTTCTCTTTGCCAGTTTTCTTTTTTCCTCTTTTTCCCTTGGAGTACGCCCTTTCATTTTTATTGTAAGTCTTTGGCTGTTTCGCTCTGTCTTTATTTTTCTGTCTTTTTGTTTCTCCCTCTCGTTCTATTCTGTTTGCCTTTGACACATTTTCGCTTTTATTTTGTTTGTTGTTTCGAAATTTTCAGTTAATCTTTAATGCAAACCTTTAAGTAATTAATACAAGCTTTTGTTTGCCTCCAACTCTATTGTCTGCGTAACTTTTCTTTTTATATCATGTTCAATATTTTATTCCAAAAATATTTCTTTGTAAATTATCTATTATCAATTTTCGTAAAAATTTTTAATTTATTGTCAAAAATTTTCTTATGAAGAAGTTTGTACTATCGGGTTAATTGTCTTTAGTGTCAAAATTGAGGAAAGAGCCACGGTGATACTAACGGTGGCAGCATAACGTCACCGTATACCCTCGCAGATCTACGTTGCGAACTTCGTGACGGTTAGTTGACAGTGAATGTTTTAGAGGGAGAAGTGGGTATGCCGTGACGTAACGGTTCGCTATCTCACTTCAATGCTGCCACCGTAGTATTTAATTCACCGTGGGAAAGAGCATGCTCTTCAAAACTATAATTTAGAGAAATTCTGGCTACTTGATAAAAATCGTGCGAAATTTTAAGGCCCCGATAGTACATGTAAGTGAAGTCGAATCTGAATGCCGTGTGTTCCAAAAGGTTGGTTTTAGGAATCTTACATTTTTTTTAAATAAAGTAAAACAAACGTCGCAACCCTAAATTCTCATGAATTTAGTTAAACTCATTTCTCTTTTATAATCATTAACAACAACATTCCGTGCTTACAACTATTTTCGAATCCCATGACCATCAAAATTAGGCAACCAAACTCACACGTATGGTTATCTCTACAAATTAACTATGTAAGCAACAATTTTATTTATTGTTATAATAGGTCTGTTCCAACATCACTTTCTGACGGTTTCGAAACCGTCAAACGCATGCACTCATCAAAGTTTTACACTTGATAAAGTTGTCAAACTCGATCATTATTTCGATGGGCAACTGATTATGACGGTTTCGAAACGGTCAGAAAGTCATAAAATCACGTAGAGATTTTAGACGTAAGTTATTTAAGGTTACGATATTAACTTACATCAAAAACTACGTAATTTATTAAAACAATAAATAAAATTTATTTATTTTATTTTTAGCCATACAAAACGCGCGAAACAAATTTTCTAAAAAAAGATTTGATCACGTGGGACTCGGAAATTGTTGAAAGCACGATATATTATAAAGTCATGAGCATTAATTTAAAGCGTCTGGTTAAAGGTGAGTCTGTTGCGGAAAAATCAAAGAAAAGCCGAACCTGAACCAAATTATTAATTTAGGAAAAACAATAGGAGATGTCACAAAATGTAAATAGTATTACGTCAGCGATGACGGTGAAATCGTCGAGCTTATTATGTAAAAACTAATTTGCAGCTTTCTATTATTTGATGAGCTTAATTAATAATTGTTTACATTAATTTCGGATAAAAATAGAGCAAAGAAAACTATGAAGAAATGACATAAAAATTATGATTTGTAAAAAAAAGTGTTAAGATACTTAGTCATTGTCAGGATAGTAATAGTAGAAGATATTTTGTTTGTCTTTGGTGAGTACGTGCCTTAAAGAACTTTTCTTTTATTATCGACGACGTAATACGACCGTGAACATCATTGAAAGCAGCAACTTTCTTTCTAGTTTTCCTCATTATTGGCGGCGGCGCGCACCGCCGCACATGAAATAATAATAAACAATTTCTACTGAGCCGTTCCACATGAGTTTCATGCCCGAGCATAACGTATGGTGTTTAGAAAATCCGCTCGAATAATTTTTTTAAAATACCTCCGAGGAAACACCTCGATAACCTGAAGTAGAGAAGAATTACTCTTGATTAATTAATTATTTAGAAATAGAATCGTAAATTTTGGTTTACTTGGGTGTAATGGATGCGAACGACACACGTGGTGAAAGTATACACACGTAACGAAAACGAATAATTTTGGAATGTCCAAATAGAAAATGTCATCGGGGCTCATCAAATTAAATCGCTTACGCAACTTGCACTTTGATTAATAAATTAACCAAAAAAATCTCTGTTTCAGGTCACCATGGCGGGGGACTTTATTTTGGCGGTTGCATCGATGCTGATCGCGCGACTGAAAAACAACGACGTCACTCTAGTACTTAGCCAGGTATACTTTTTTTTGGCTAGATGTGCATTTCGTAATTCATCGTCGAAATGTCGTTTGCGCGCTTCATCACGTTTTCGGCTCTCTAAAAATCGAATGTGTTAAATTGACGCAACCGGTCTCTTGTTTGCTTCTTACATAATTTTGATATTGTTAACGCTCTTACGTTCTCTGCTAACTGACACACTTAAAACTGGCTTTGGGTTTGTCTTTCTCCTGTCCAAATTTCGTCAAATAAGTCTGTACAAGTGTTCGAGGAAGACTAAAACAGGAAGATTGTAGGTACTATGTTTCATTTAATAGTCATTAAAATCAGCAATTTTCGAAGAGAATTTGAAGTCAATTCAACAATCAGCACGAAAATTCTAGTACAAATTAAGGCTACATTTACATTCAATTTGGTGCCAGCACGAATTCGTAACACGAAAGTTTGACTTGTGCTTTCTTATATCATTTACATTGGCCAATGTACTTCGAAGCATTAGAGTCCATGGAGTACCCACAGAACCAAAATTATTTTGGTTGCTGTTCTTACTCGTGAGAATTGTGTATGAAAGAGTTATTATTCACTTTGACAAAGCAAAAAATCATTTTGCGAAATGTCAGTGCAGATAAATATATCCATATAACTCGAATAATAACTCTTTTTCTTTTTCATATACAAAATTATTTTGTTTTACAAAAAATACGCATTTCCACTAGTTTAATTTGTTTTTACACGATAAGCAATCTAATTGTTATACAAAAATAAAAAATAAATTCTCTGATGTAGGACTAGTACTGCGCGGTCCAAAATTAATTAGATAAGAGAAGGCTATGAAAAACAAAATCAGAGTCTTAGCTTGATTCGAAACTTTTAGTCTGACATAGGGATACCGATACCCGATAATTTTGTTACCCGGGTACCCGTTATTGGTACTCAGATATTACCCGTTCCCCGATTAGAACCGGTTACCCGACATGTACCCGATACCCAATAACTATCTGTATCTATATCTGATAAGCAATAGCATAGCAATATCCCAAGTAATTGATGCTGCAAATAAATTATTTTTTCACAGTAAAAAAAAAACAATAACAACGCTCCAAACTAGAGCTGGCAACGGTTAACCGATTTTGGATATTTTGGATATTCGCGGTGTACAGCATGTCACTCATGCAAATAGAGTTGCATGAAAAAAAATTTTTCACTTAGATTCGCATTCAAGTTATGCAACTCTATTTGCATAAGTGACATGCTGTAGACCGCGAATATCCAAAATATTAGTGCTGGCAACCGAAATCGATTTTTTGGATAATCGGTTAACTGGTTTTGGATATTCGCGGTTTTGGAGAAATCCGAAAACCGGTTATCCGGATAACTCGGTTATTCGAGTATCCAGTTATACGGAAAACCGGTTATTCGAATATCCAGTTATTCGGATAACCGGATATTTGGATATTATCAGTTTTTTGGATAATCGGAAATTCGAATAACAGGTTATTCGGATATTCAGATATCCGAATAACTGGAAATTCGAATAATTGGATATCAGAATGGGTTTTGTTTGTTAAAGATCTTCAGTACTTATTAGAAAAAAGTACATACACATAGTTACATGTTTATTTACTTAATTGCTTTTATTATAACGTATTTGTGGATATCCGAATAGTCGTTTTTGGATATTCGAATAATCGGTTTTTCAAATATCCGAATAGTCAGTTTTTGGATATCCGAATAGTCGGTTTCTTGGATAATCGAATAATCGGTTTTAACCATTATTTGGATAGCCGATTATATCCGAAACCGGTTTTTAAAGAAACCGATTATTCGGTTTAAATTTTTTCCGGTTTTTGCCAGCACTACAAAATATCCAAAATCGGTTAACCGTTGCCTGCTCTACGTCCAAACGTTTATTTTATGGTAATTTAAATTTAAGAGAACGTCCTTGGTCCTTGGTTGTCGGCCACTTACCGAGTATTGGGTAATTACTGGGTACCCGGGTACCTACTTATCGGGTAACGGGTATTCATAAAGGAGAACCGGTTCCATTTAAATAAAGGAGTATTCGGGCACCCGTCATCGCTGCGCTCTAACATAATGAAGACGGCTTAAAAGTAAAATGACCTTATTTTAAAAGATACAGGAAAATATTCTTTAGAATTAAAAGTTATAGTGGAAATACAAAACTACAATGTCTTATCTCAAAAATAAAAAAAATTACCATTTATTATGAATCACTTCATGCATACTATTTACATTGACATTACCATGAATGTATGTGTATATCTCGAAAAATTGAAATCGAAATTGATCAATTTTTTTCTACCTCTTATGATTACTGACTCCCCATAAGTGACATTTAAATTGATTCATTTCGTACATAGAAAAATTGAAGGGTTTAGAATCTAAAATCTATTAATAAGTGAAAATTTTTTGTGATATGACATAAGTGCTAAAAGCGGAGATGAAACACTAATTAATTTGCTTACATAGCGAAACAATTACTTCTATAATATGTAGTCAACATGTAATACCATTTATAAACTGTTAAATTACTATGAGAACAATTTGTACAAATATTTTAGCTCCAAAAAGAGTGTAAGTAAATGTCAATTAATTGAACCGTTATGTCACTTAGATCCTTATGATTCTAATCCCTTCAATTGTTATGTGAAGTTCCATTTAACATTTAACATCCATTTAACATTTAACAAATTACAATAACTTTTATGTTCGTTTATTAAAAAAATAAAAGGGAAAATAAAAACTACAAAATTATGTTACTAAACCACAAACATCCAAGTGATTAAATGCTGAAGAAAATCTTTGGTTGAATAAAAAGTCTTATATTCTTTAAAAATCCGTCTGTATTGTGAAAACGGTTTGCCTCTTATCTCAGGAGGTAAAAATATTAAAAAAACTTTATTGCATAATAGCTACTCCCGTATATGCCATTGTAATGTCGAATCCAAATATGTAGATATATGCCTAAATATTTTACAGATTTTTCTTTACTAAAATTATTTATCTTATTATCAGCATTTCTTAAGGAATATTGCATAAATTGCGTTTTGTTGACATTTAAAAAATATATTATATTTAGCGTTGATAAATATTAAAAATAAAATTGGACCCAGTACGGATTCTTGGGGTACATCAAGTTTAATGTCCATTGAATTTGAAAGTTCGCCTCTACCTATATCGAACGATCTGCCTTCTTATTACTTAAATAGGATTTCGAAGTGGAACATCATTTTTATTAATTACATTAAAGTGAGATAAACACTAACACAAATATTTAAGGCAGAAAAAATTTCCTCCGCAATCGAGAATCGAACTCGAGTCTTTTGAATTCCAAAAGATTCGAGTTCGATTCTCGATTGCGGCGGAAAATGTTTCTGCCTTAAATATTTGTGTTAGTGTTTATCTCACTTTAATTTAATTATTACTAGTACACTAACATATCCCTTTAATTAATTATTTCATTATTCTTATTTAATGTGTACGGGGTTACAACTAATTATGGAGGTAGAACGATGGTTAAATTATAAAAATTGCGCTATTTTGGGGTCTGTAATAATATGCAAATAATTGCCTTCCTTTTGTCTTGGTTAAGGCAACTTCCTTGCAGACAGATTAAATTTTAATTTTCTTTTTATATAAACAAATATTTTTATAATTAAAACTAAAATTCATTAATAAAGTAAATAAAGACATTAAAAAAAAAGAAATCTTACTTGATTTAATCGAATTTAAATAATAGAAAGGTATTCGTCGTTTTCCTAGAAATAGAGATAAAACAATTTAAGTAATTAATCAAATTAAAAATAATACACAGCCAACCCATTTCATAAATGTATTATTATTATTTTTTTTAATAATTCTACATTTACAATATTTTTTCTTCTACTGAGGAAGAGTGGAGAAAAAAAAATATAATAAAGTAAACTTAAATCCCAAAGAACTCAAAATTAGAAATAAATGAAAATGAATTCATTTTTTGATCGATTTCGAAGTTATTGATATGCTGAAATGATACAAATTTGTTTTTCGCGTAGTTGACAGAAAAGTGACACGATGTTTAGTCAAAAATTGTGAAAAAAAGTGGGACTTGTCTCGTTAGCAACACTTTTCTTCACGATTTCAGTTAGCAACACTTTTTTTCATTCATTTTATTTATTATGGTGACGTTTCATAGATCGAAGATTGATTGATTGATGTTTTGTTACTCTGTCAACAAATGCTTGACATACCTTGATATATTACAGTCTTTTTCTTTTGCTTTTCCCCTTTTGTCAATTATGTTTCCGAATATGTCAAATGACTTTCCAATCTGCAGGCCTACTGTACTTTGAACGGACTGGAAAGTCATTTGACAAATTAGGAAACACATTTGACAAAAGAGAAAAAGCAATAGAAAAAGACTGTATTATTCTTCGACACTCTCATAATTATTTTCGTCAACTACACGAAAAAATAGCATGATCTACACGTTAGAAAAGTGAATTTCCATGTTCGTATAAATTTGATCCACTCGTGAGCTACGCTCACTCGTGAATTCAAACATTTACACTCACTGGAAAACTACCACTTTTCTAAACTTATAAATCAATATACTATAGTATACTTACTACTCTTACTTCTTTATTACTCCTACTTAGTATACTTACTACCCTTACTTCAAACTAATCGTTCATCAAATCGACAACCAAAAAAAGAACTGACGACTTTATATTTATTTTGAATATCTAACAGAATTTTCCAAAACGAAATAGAATCATTTGTAAGAATCAATGATGAACAATCATAAAATCTGCATTACAAGTATCCTATCATCAATAATAAATATGTATTTTTTCTTAAATTAATAGATGTAGCATTTACTTGATGGAAATCCATGTTAACAATTAAACACAAAACACACAACTTTGACTTCCACTGGTATGTATTTTTTTGTACAAAATCGTATTCTCTAAAACAATCGTTTAAAAAGAAAGAGCGCTTACGATTGGATTATAAGCACTGAGTGCGCACTCAGAATATCTTCATTTAGTTTTATTACATGAGATTAAAACAAGACGAGAATAATCTGAATGCCCACTCAGTGCATACTGCATACAGTACATCCTATTCGAAAGCGCTATTAATTATTTGTTGAAGTAATTGACAGATGTCATTCTTGGATAGCTTCACGAGACTAAGAACAGCTAAAAACAGCACTTTCGTCTTCTAGTAATTTCAAATTCTGAATAGTTTGTTAATTCCAGGTAGTAACTGACCTAGTCCAAGGCGAATTCATGCAATTGGGTTCGAAAGAGACCGAAAACGAACGCTTCGCTCACTACCTCACCAAGACGTACCGAAAAACCGCGTCTCTCATAGCCAACTCCATGAAATCGGTAAGTGCAAGTTAAGGTCAATTTTGGCCGACTAAGTGCAATTCCAAAATCCAAGTTCACGGATCGTATAGATTTCGAAGTCCTTCGACCAGAACGAGCGAAGAACGCGCAAGTATTTACACTTTCTAAGGATGATAATTTCAAGAGAATATGATACAAAGATTTTCGGAATGGCATTCCTCATTATTTGTAGGTTACGATGTTGTCAGGCGCAGACGAGGAGCTCTGCGAAGTCGCCTATCAGTACGGAAGGAATTTAGGCTTGGCCTTCCAGCTCGTAGACGACCTCTTAGATTTTGTTTCATCATCTGCTGCGATGGGAAAACCAACGGCCGCAGATTTAAAATTAGGCTTGGCAACGGCGCCCGTTCTCTTTGCCTGTGAAAAGGTAGAAACACCATTTTTTCAACCAACTTAAATTGACTAAACATTTCTTTCTGATAGTATCCAGAATTGAACCCGATGATCATGAGGAGATTCCAGGAAGCGGGTGATGTGGAAAAGGCTTTCGAGCTTGTGCACAAATCCAGGGGGCTCGAGCAAACTCAGTTCCTTGCAAAGCAACACTGCCAGGAGGCGGCCAGGTTGGCCAATCTCTTCGCCGAAAGTCCTTACCAAAAAGGATTGATAGTCGCCGCTGATTTCGTTCTCAACCGGATGAAATAGTGTTTTGTGCAATTTCTTGACCCATCGCTTATTTTTCCCCATTACTGATTTTTCAAAAAGAATTTTTTTTCTTTTGACGAAAGTTCTTACAGTAATATTGAGGCGTACGTAAGTTAAAAGCAGGTTTTTGTACCTGAGGAGTGTGTATTGACTTGTTGATATTTATTGTAGTGTATATTCTAACTACTGGGTGTGATTGCGTGCGTGTTTCAGATCGTGTGCGTGTGCGTGTATTATTGAAAATTGCTCACTTTAAACCTAGTGACTTCTTAGGTATTTTCACAATTAATTTTTTATTTCCTTGTTTGCCCCGTTTAAATTCTTTTGTGTGCAGCACAATATGTATAAATTTGTTTATTATCACACAATCGAATTATTTAAAGTTTTCATTTAATAATTCAATATTTTTTTTTATTAATTCATTACGAGTTGCTTTACTTGTTAATATTAACCACTTAAAGCTTTCAGTTTTTTTTTTTTTACTTTAGCGTAAATCTACAAATACGATGAACTCCTGTCAAATACTGGAGAGTGCGTCTTTTTCCAGAAAATTATATCATTAACCTGCACACAAAAAGTCGTAGCTAAAATGAATTTCTGTGGGCATATTATGAATAAAATACAATTTTTTTAGTCATTTAACTTTAGTTATTCAGGTTGTTAATATTATAGGCTAATTATATTTATATCGGCATATTATATTGTTGTAAATATATGGAGAAAAAAACTAGAACAAAAAACATTCATTTACGCATATTAAATAAATAAATATATATTTACCTAATGGTTATTGCTAAGACTATTTTTGTATATATAATTGTTATTATCGTATCTGTACTAGATTGATATGTTACATATTAGACAATGAATTACTTCTTCAAGATATTAATTAGTCCCTGTTAACGCGATGTAATCTTTGTATATATTACGGTATAGTCTTCTTGTACGTATATGACTTATTGTAGGTGTTTAATAATTTGTATATGTCACTGTATGAAGTGTAAATTCATTAATAAAGATAATGGTGGTTTTGATAAAGCTCGTTGCGTTTTGTGACCTATCAAAAGATAAAATTAAATAACACGAATACAGGTACCCGTAAACTATTGATTTATTGATAATGTGAGTTTACAATAAAGATTTGTACGGTTCGTTCTTTTTACCTCTAGACTTCACTAATAGATGGCGTATAATTACTTTATGAAGTACAAATTTCTTCTGGTTCACTCTGGCAAAGTCCAGTGTAGTATCATAATGGTAATACTGAGAAATAAATTAATTTGAAGCTTGCAAACGAACAAATCCAACATTAACAAAAATGTTTAAAAACTAAGGTCAGGGTCACAATTTCAGGGCTCAATTTCATAAAACATAGTTAACCACTCGATTAAGGCCCAGTTTAATAAAACATAGTTAACCACTCGGTCAAGTTAATCGTGTGATTAAGCAATATCATTGGAGGAAATTTAAACTTTCCCCCAATGATATTGCTTAATCACACGATTAACTTGATCGAGGGGTTAACCACGTTTTATGAAACTGGGCATAAGTTAACTTGGTTCCTACACAGAATTTTTAAAGAAAATGTAAAAGGTAGTTGTTTAATCTTTTATTCTATTGTATTTGATAATCCCCTTCAATCTTTTTTTTATTAGGTCAGTGAGTCAAATTCATTTGTAAAATTATTAAATCAGAATTCCTAATTGTTCCAAATTAATTTAATTGAATTTTGAATCTGTTTTGAGAATGTTTCCCTTTACTTTAATTTTATTTTAAATAAATTGTCTTTGGTTATTTTCTTGACTGATTTCAATAATTTTAATATAGATTCTTTGTGTTCTCAGTCTTTATTTTTTCAGTAATAAATGTACTATCGCGGTCTTATAATTTCGCACGATTTAATTTTCCGCTGTAAATATGACTTTCTTTGACGGCTTGTCAAAAATAATCATTTTAAACGTCAGATTTCAAATGCTAAAGTTGTAGGATCACCAAGCCAAATCAAGTGCTTTCTGGAGGAGAGAAGGGTTTTGCAATCGCAAAATTAGAAGATGGTTGATCTGCCACTTTTATTATGTTATTTCAGTTCTATCTTGCTCTTCTTAAAATATAACCAAACAATCTGACTTTTGGTTAAATGTCTTTAAGTGTCAAAACTGAGGAAAGTTCCTGTTCTACAAAACTAATTTATATATAATTTAGAGAAATTCTGGCTACTTGATAAAAAATCGTGCGAAATTATAAGACCGCGATAGTACATGCGTTTCATAACGGTTTTGTTGCTTCATCAGTGTAAAATTGTATATAAAATTGAAATGTTAAATATATTAGGTTCAATATTTATATTTGTTTGATATTCTTACGACAATCACTAATACTAAGCAAAGCCTCTCCGTAATAATTAATAATCAAATTAACTTGCGTTCACATTTACTAAAGCTTGTATGATAGCCTTGAATCAATCTGGAAGAACCCTCCCGAAGAGAAATACGAATTGTGTTGTAAGAGATAACCACGTAAAATCATGTAGATTTTCTATTCGATTTTTCAATATTTTCCTTGTTTTACAAGGTGGTGGCAGCGTAATTATTTTACTTTAAGCATTTCTCTATGCTACCATTCTATAAAATCCCTCTACAAAACTGCTGAACAGTGTTAACAATGACTTACGTATAAATAATGAAATTGTTTTTAAATGTTGTGACGTTAATGACAAATTTAATATTTTCTTTGTGTGCAAGCCGAATGCTGTTCTAAGTGATGTTGTAAGTAATTCCAAGCAACTGATACAGGGCCAGTTTTATAATGGAATTTAAGGATTCACATTCAGATATATAAGCAAATGTGTTTTCATATTTGATTGTACAAGTCTCCTTTAAATTCCATTATATTTTTTTACTTGCTTTCATTTGATCTTTAGTTTTCACTATATTTGCTTTTTGTTGCACTATTTGGTAGTGTTGTTCGAAATTGTTCACTTAGCCCGCCAGTTTGTTTATTTGTTATTTGTATTAGTTTGCAATATATAATTTTTACAGGTATAAGGGGAAGATCAGGGATCTAAGTTTTTAGACCATCTGACCTTATACCTATTAAGCTTATCATGTATTTTATAATTATTTACTTGTTTTGTTTATTTTCTATTTTGGGCTTAATAAAATGATTATTATTATTAAAACTGGCCCTAAGAGACAGGAGGGTAGTTATGATGTAAAATATTGTGCGCAAAAAACTAATGTTATTATCCTGTCTGTCCTTATTGGAAAAATGACTTACATAGTTTCCCCTTATGGGTTCAATAACTTATTGTATAAGAAGGTGGTGGTCAAAAACTGTATTTAGCTGCATATTAAATGTAATGAAGAAAGTAGCAATATAATGTCCCGACGAGTGGCGAATATTTTCGACTGTCGCCATTACAGTTGTTGCAGAGTGGAGGGGATGACTCACCAGAACTCTTGTGCCCAGCATTGGTAGAGTAGATTCACCGTAAGAAATCCACAATGCACAGAGACGAGTTTTTTTGTTAGTGACCTATAAATTATTTCAGACATATTCTTGCATACCTTGGCAATGAAGCCACGTAAAGAATTACCTATACCTATTAAAACGAATACAAGAAAATACCTACGGCCTCTCCTACGGCACTGATCATCAAATGTTCGCAGCCCGCCGGTCAGAAATCGATGAGTCACCATGTACTTTTAAAACTAGTCTATAGAGGAAGAGGGCTGTTTCATCGCTGACATCAGGGAAATCTCATCTACAGAAGAAGCTCTGAGTTAGTTAACTAAACTTATATACAGTCTGGTGATAAAGTTCCGCACCAAGCTCATAATTTGTATATTTAATGTTTTTTTGCAAAATCCTGAAACAGGTAAATTTTTAATTTTAAAAAGATACATTTCCAAGCTTTCAAAAATAGATTACAAATAGATACAATTTATACAGATTTCTGCAAGACGTTCGATACAATAATTTGAATAATTTGAATGCAATGGCTAATAGCGCTACTAAGATTATGTTCCGTAAATCAACTATTTTAACCGTGGTTTCGGTTTTGCGTTTCATAAATAATATGTTTCTGAAATATATCTATTTATGAAACGCGGTTTCCTGAAAACGGTAACTCGTGGTCATAACCAAAGTAACCAGAACAGAAATGTAGTAAGTTGTGGTTAAATCGAAAACCGCCAATTTACGAATTGTAACTAATACGTATCTAGTATATAGATATTATTACTCTATGGTATCTACTAATAAGAAATTGATTATTTGAAGGTAAATAATTCTTTTTCTCATAAAACCATACGTGTATTTAAGTATTAATGAAGCTTTATAAATTTTAGGGAGTATTACCAGCCACATTACTGACGTGTGCTTATTGTTCTACAGAATTAGGTTTTTTATCTGATTATTTAGCTGTAAATCCACAAACATTTTTCTAATTTTGAGATCAACAATAGATGACTCGTCTGGAATTGTGAAATAGTACATATTTGATATTAATTATTTTACAAAAACATTTATCGTTTGGAAATTCAAATTCTACTGTTGCTTTCACTTTCATCAGATGTTGAAAACGATTCCGCAAAAATTTCTCTATATGATTTACAGTTATTTACATTCATAACCCAGTACGTAATATGATAAATAATAACAATGCGACTAAAGACAACATCAACAACACCCTAATTTTCCAAATAAAAAATAAGGTTATGTTGTTTATTTCGGAGAATAAAATTTCCAAGATAAACGATGATGACCGTAGCGTTTCATAAATAACCTGCTTTTTCAATAACCAACATTAACCGTAACCAAACCATTGGTTATTAAAAGTTGATTTATGGAACATACTATAAAATTTAGTGTAGCTTTATGAACATGGCCCTAAGGGTTTTGGTTCGCATTTACTGAAATTAATTCCAGATTATCTCGCTAATAGATCGTTTCAGTTAATGGTTTTTCTTCAAAACCGTTTTATCCAACTTCAGGTGTCCCCCAAGGAAGCAATTTAGGTCTTTTGCTTTTCACTCTTTTCATTAATGAAATAGTGAGTCAAATAAGTTTCTGTAAAAATGCTATTTTTCGCAGGTGTGGAAATTTTCTCTGTGATAAAATCTCAGGATGACTATCAAAAGATTCAGTGTGATATTGACCAATTGTGGAAATACTCTATAGAAAATAATTTATTCTTCAACATTAGCAAATGCAAGTCCATGACTTACAATACAATAAAATTAACGCGCGGGCGTTATTTACGCCAGTGATGGGGCCAGAGTAACATTATCGTCTCAAAAATACGAAAAATGAAAATTAGCATTGCGATCTGCAATACTAATTTTCTAATAGCCAATGAATAAAAGTTTTATAATTCAGTTGGATATGTTATTAAAACATTCACCGGGATTAGTTTGATGGCTGAGAAATTCAGAGTTCGATGCGAATCAAATAGCGGCTACTCTGAAGCTCACTTTAAAGTGAACGATTACGTAAGTACCTAAAGCTCCGTGCGCAATGGATTTGCATAAGATATAAGCCGTAACAGTAATTCGATCTATGTAAAGAAGTGCGCTGTAAGACAATGGCTCCGTAACGAGAACAAAGCAAATGTGCTTCTTACGGCTTATGTCTTATGTCTTATGTTTTATGCAAATCCATTGTGTACTCGCCTTAAGACACAATTAACGTGTAAAGTGTTATATATCATTGGAAATGGCACATCTTCTAGTTTTAATGTAACTATATAGACATGTAAATTGCTTACTGGTTTGTTAAATAATAAAAAACATAAACACAGGTAGGTACGTTTAATTTGTCGTTTTGAAACTTAGCTTAAAGATTTAATTGTCATCGGGATTTGCCGGTGTGGAGTGGAGTTCTTGGTAGGATATGATAGCGAAAATAGTCCTCTAAATGAGGCAGGAAAGAACTTTTGCACCTAACATCAAAAACAGGTTGAAAGATGGTTACTAACGTTTTACTGTAGGTAATCGAATTTTGTTTTTAACCATAAAAGACAAACACAACCACTGAAAAGGTAATAATACTTATTTATTGTCAAAAACCACATATTTTTTTCTACCATATCACCAATTACGCAGTTACAGATATGATATTACGGAAAAATATGTTTTTCAGTATATTTTTCGTGGTTTTTCTTGAACATATGTGCGGAACATAAAGATGGAAAATGAAGGTATATTACCAACTAGTTTTGTTTGCGTACGAACAGAAAAAAGAAAACAGAAAAAAGTGTCGAGGCAAATGGTCGAAGTAGTGTCCTTCAGAAAGGATCCAGCACTACTCACTGCACCATCAAGCTCGTGCTCTCCCTCCTTCGAACAAATGACTTAAAATTTGACTATAAAAAAGAGCTCCAAAAATCGCACCCCTCACCAATAAAAAAGCTATTACGCAGAAACGGACTTTAGATTCCGACTGAGCGTCTTGGATTCCCTAAGATGACACTATTCGTATTTACTCTCCCACCTTGACTCCATGCACTCTCTTTATAAGCTTTTGTTTCGCCAGAAATAAAATATTGTTTAGTACTCCTCTTGACCATAACGTAGCCTGTATTTTCTTCATCACACCTTATTCTGTTACCTTTTGCATCAAAACACATTCAACAATTATATTTCATTTCTTTTTTTACCGTTTTTCATTTATCCGTTTCCCTTAAATCTTTCAAACTCAGATCTTTCGCTCTTTGCTCTATGTTCTCTGATCTTTCCATACCGTAGATCAGGCATAGGCATGGTAAGGGAAAGTATCTCCCACTATGCTAAGCAATAGGTCAAAGGTCGATTGCAGCTAGCTTGGTCCCACGAAATATAAAATTGTAGACGACGGCGGCGCGGTGTATTCGTTTTGATGCTGTTCATATTGAATTAAACCGAAAATTATTATAAATATTGTTTAAAAAAGGTTTGTTTTTCAATTTAAAATGGTCTCGAACTTGTACGACACTGCGTTAAACGCTAATAAACCAACATGAACTAACTCGCTCGGCGTTCTCTGTTTTTGATTTCGTTGATACGACTGAGTCAGTTATGTGCCGGCGCTTGTTTGTCTGAAACATCGAGATCGTCGCAAATAACTGGGGATTGGGGTTCGAGCTTTTGGCGAGCTCGTGCCCGTCCCTGCCGTAGATACATCTATCCCTTCCAAGGTCGTTTCGTTCCAAATTCTCTCCCTGAAGTTCACCATATCGAAGAGCTCCTGGTTTTGTCAACGCTACGCTTAGTGCCAATTCTTTTATAGCATTTTTCACTGGGACTAAATTGTGCACTGAGTGCGCACTCAGAATATCTCCATTCCGTTTCATTACATGAGGTTAAAATAAGATGAGAATATTCTGAGTGCGCACTCAGTGCACAATTTAGTCCCAGTGAAAAACGCTATTAGTTTGCGACTCACTACTCGTAATTGACTTATTTGACAAACTGGAATCATATTGACGATGGATTGGAACCATACCTAAAAGAATAATAACAAATGAAGAGATGGTGCACAATTTAGCATTACTTTCAACACATGATGACAACTTATGGCTTCAAATTTCTGCACTTATTTAGAAAAACACCCGGTATGTAAGCATTGATACAATTAGCTCTACATAGTAATAAAAATTTTCAGTGCTTGGCTTGGTGAACCAGAAAGCTCTTATGACTGTAGGCTGTAGTAAAAAACACTTAAAAGAAGCTATCCAAAGACTGTCCCTCACATCATGAAGGTAAGCAAAGCGATTTTGTTTCAAACCAAAATATTTACAATGAGTTTACTAACATGTACATTTCTATCACCAAGTGAAACTTTAAAGTGAACTTTGGAAACTAAGTCGATTGCAGAAGAACGAAAATCTCAAGCAAGTGCCAAAAACGTCCCCGTTACATTAATCAATAAACAATCAAATGAAAGCGAACAGCAATGCTTCGTACTAAAAAAATATCGTCAGTCCATTAATTTGGTATGCGCTGTCGCGAGCGTGCCCATTGTTAAAACCAACGGCGGCGCGCATAACAATGCGCTTAAACTAGTTAATAGCATCTTTAGGAAAAACGGAGTAGGACACCTACTTAATGGCCGGCCGTTTCGGTCAGTTTCAGTTCGGAATTGGCTCGAGAAAGGATGTTCCCGAAAGTGTTTGTTTTGGTTTTGCTTTTGGCGATTTCGGCGGCCGAAGAAGGCCAGACCGATTCGTATTTGGACGCGTTTTCCGAATCCAATGGGGGGGCGCAAATGGTGAAACGGGAAGGATATTATCCACCGGATTTTCACCCCGGATATCCGGATGCTGTGTACAGTAAACCGTTTCCGTATCCCGAACCGAATTATGGACCACCAAAACCAGTCTATGGACCACCAGCGTATCCACCACCACAGTAAGTACCTATTAATTAGTAAAAAGAACAGTTTTTAATTTTGAAAACATTCAAAACACAGAAGGTTTGTTCTAACAGCTAGTTCGAAACTCTCAAAGTTGTATATTTGATGACACTATTAAAATCGATCGTTACTGCTCCGAACTAGTCAGAAACTGCTAATGGAACAAACCTGTATCGTTATGACACGCAAATTCAAGCCATTTTTTTTGAAATCCAAAAATACAGTGAGGTATGGAATGTTTAACTTCAGAGACACTTTATTTACCCAGATTGTGGTTTTCAACTGAACCGTTTGTTTTGTTTTGTCTTGAAGGATCTTTTCATGTCGGACGCTAAAGAATGGACTTCTTTTTGTAGGTACGGACCTCCACCTCCAAATTACGGCCCATCGGCCCCAAATTACGGTCCATCAGCCCCAAGTTACGGCCCTCCACCCCTCAACAACTTCTACGGAGTGCCCCACGCCTTGGTGAGCAGTCTCATCGACAAAATCAAGTTCAAACTGGACCTATTCACGATCGGCAAGATCATCTTGAAACTGGTGATATTCAAGAAGATCGTTAGCTTGATTGCCATCCTCTGCCTGCTGCTGTTCATTCCGTCCTTGAAGAACAAGGTCATTTCTGGACATGACGAGACTTTTAGAACGATCGGCAGCAGAAGCATAGGTAACACACACCAATTTCGGAGTTTTATTTGGAGAAAGGTATTTGAAGTTGAATGATTTTTTAGGAGATGAAAAAATTGATAACTTATCAGAGTTCGTTTGGGGTTCCATAGAAAGCTTCTCTGGCAAGCACAACTCGACGACGAACTGTAAAAATTCGTATTGCAAAGGGCAAAAGCTCTTAAAATATTTGAACGAGAACCTCACTTACGACAGGTACAGACTAACTCAGTTACTAAGGATGTCGAAATTATTGTATTTTGTTTCAGGTTGACTGAGTTATACTTAAGACAGTACCAGAAATGACTGCTGCGTACCTTAATCTAGACTTATTTATTTATTTATTGTAACTTAATTCTTGTAATATATGTACGTATACGAATAGAAAATAAAAATATTTTCAAAATACATGTATTAAATTCTTAGAAAAAAAAACAGATCAATTCCTGCTTTGGGCTATAATTTTGATGGCCTGTGGCCAAGAAAGTAAATATAGTAAATTCTTTTCGACGTAAAACCTTCTCTTGCCAAAATGTCACCTACACTGCAAAGGATTCACAAAAGAATTTCAAACTTTAATTTTTTAACGTAAATATTCTCAGGTGATAACGGGGGCGAAGAAATAGCACAGTCTAAACATAGGATCAGGTAAAGACCCTAAGCGCGTGAGAACAACACACACGTAAGGGTACGTAGCCGGTCCGAAACACATCGCAATCACTTGTGGAGTAGGCAAGTTAAATCACTCACATGACTTAATTGGATAAACCATTTTCGCGAAGATTTCTTTAAAATTCTTTTGAAATGTTGGTCAAACTTTTTTCTGAACGGTTGATATTTCCCTTTCCTTTAACATTTTTGGTTGTTTTTCATGTATCTTTTTATAATTCATCACCAACCCCTTTTTGCAGTCATTTCTGGTACTGTCTAAAATATTTGGTGTGGGTGAAGTGACGTTGTAAGAAAGAAGACCTTTCACCTTGAGCCCCAGGGCCCCCAGGGCTTAAGAGTCCAGAGTTGTTCAAGGTCTCAAAAATATTCGTGGTCTTCCCTCCATGACAACGCTCCTGCCCACCGCCCCGATGTTTGTACTGAGTATTTGGTAAGTAACGTGCAAAAGGTGGTAGAGCATCCAGCCCAGATCTCGCTCTATGTGACTTTGCACTCTTTCCTCACGTGAAGACCAGTATAAAAAGAAGGCGGTTTTCCAACGGCAAGGATTTTCTTAGGGCCTGGATTGACGAGTGTGCCTTGCTTCCGAAGAAAACGTGGAAGAGTTAGTTTGATTGGTTTAGAAAAATCAAGAAATAGATACTGTGGTAGAAATTATTTATTTTCAAAGATTGTGAAACTTACAGCTCCATTGAAAAGATTTTACAGTTCCCTATGTACAATTAAATCTAAATGTCTTATGGAATTGAAAACTTTCAATTTTTATTGTTAATTTGGTTGTGTCCAAGAGACTTTCCCCTGAGCTTTCCCAAATTTGTTTAGTTTAATGAATTTTATATCTTAAAAGTATAAGTATCTCAAGAATAATTACTGATGAAAAGTTGTGGTCTTCACCTTTATCTTCGAACTCTGGCCTTTTCAAATTTATTTATTTCAATGTAAAATTCGGAAAATTGCGGTATGCCGAAGGTTATGTGGAAGATATAAGCTTCGACTCCAAAGGAATCTGTACCCAACTTCTCATCGATGCTTTTTTTTATTATATGGACTCATGTCTCATTTTCAATCGTCTTAGAAAAAAATTTATTCCTTAGTATCTACATTTATAGGGACTTCTTACCACAATAATATTCTTTCTATTTTATTTTCGATACTGATCTATTTTTAATCTACTTTTTACTTTGCCCTTCGTTTAGCTTAAAATATCTTCCAGTCCCTTTTGAGGTTCTTTAATCCACTCTGGATATTCCTTATTCTCCTTACTTACTTACATATGTTTCGATAATAAAACTTGCTCACTTTCCCTCGTTTTATTCTTCCTAAAAATAACATTTTATGCTCTCTTTTATGCCTTTTTTCTTTGCTCTCCTTAGTGTAAACGTATGAAAGAATAAAAAGTATTGAGAAGAAGTGAAGAAAGAATACTTACACCAATGACATAATAATACTTTATTGAAAAAATAATAAAAATTAAATTGCACGTAACTAACTATGAAATACAAATAAATTAAATTACGACAGTACACATAGATTCTTCATCGAGAAAATCCACAATCGATTACTCCTGTATCTATCACATAAACTAACTCGATCTGATTACAGTTGATGTATCTGATGCGAAACCTAGCCTAATAATAAATTAATAATTATTTTATGAACATATACACACGCAAGATCTTAAAAGATGAGAAGTTCGGATCAGTGCTTCTGAAATTTAGGTCATGTGCAGCTTTTCGGGATCGGGTTTGATTGGTCCCTAGTCAAAAAATATCTGTGTCTTATTACACAGTTAATCTAAAACACTACATAGTCTTTTAATACTGGCTTGCTAAGCTTACCTAAATACTCATGCATGTATTGGATCAAGTGTGCCACTTTATCTTTTGGTGCAAATTTGAAAAACATGAAAAAAAAAATGGCACTAAACATTAGTAGTTTTGCTTCTCAACTTATTTGGTCGAAATACTGCTGTTAATAAATAAGCACATTATATACAAGAGATTTGTCTATGCTATTTACGTTGTATTCACGGTAGTAACCTGGGGTTGAACCTTCCCATATGCAGTATAAGACCTGTCGGGTTGTGCCTGACGAAGAACAAGAACGGCCTATCAAAACGCAGTCTCGGAGCATCCGGTATTCTAGCTTGCCTTGGTCTCATCGATAAGGGTAGAGTGAGTAAATCAGGGTCGTGCAAGGGATCATTGAAAGCCCTCTGATAATCGCGGGGTTCTTCCCCTAAATCTGGGTCGTTAAACAATCGATACTCTAACTTCCTCGATCTACGCGACGGTCTTTTTGCAGTTGCAGGATAAATCTCGACGTGATGATTATCCCCAACAGGACCTTCTCCGCACATCACGAAGTTGTTTATCTGCAAAATATCAGACAGATGGAGCTCATGCGAAGCCCCGTTTAATCCCTTGAGATCTGCCTTGTCGTAACTGAACAGGTCTTTCAACCCCATGTTTTTCAAAGCAACAGTTGCGTTGATTACGGATTTATGAGAAAACCTCGGGATTTGCAGTTCAAGACCTGGTCGAGGGATGAGTGATCTTAATAAACGAGACCAGGCGCCTTGCTTGAAGGAAGAGTCGACCAGCCGTTTCTCCAATCTCGATAGGCCGTCTCCGGGCGCGGAAATTCCTTGTTGACCTGGTATCACAAAGATGACGCTGACCGTCTGATCTTGAGTCCCAATTGCTGCGGCAGTTGCATCCAAACCCGGGTCGTAACCAGCCAAGAAACCACTGCGCCACACAGCGGATGGTATTGGTATTAACCTGCGTTGTCTTACTGATGGGAGCACCACGAAATACAATTCGCCATCTCTGCCTTGGGTAAACGCACCTGAGCAATCAGTCTAAAAATTAAAAAAAAAAACAGTTTGTTCCGTTTGCTTCAACATGTTAAAGTGTACTTACTTGAAATACGCTTGCGCTAACTCCAGCAAGTGGTGGTCTAACAGTGATGCTTCCATCCTTCATGTATTCTTGAACCTTCCCCCACGTATACTTCTTAACCAACAAATTCGTTCTGCGCCTGATGATATCCCCGATTTCTTTAAAGTTGACTTCTTCGACGTGGCCATCATAGAACTGTTTCGCTCTTTCTTTGTAGAAATTCAAGAGTTTTCCTTTGTTTCGATCGCTGTACAGTTCCCTGGCGATCACCGAAGCTGCCACTCCCGCATTTTTGCTTACCTCAATCGACTCGCTCACGTTCTTAAAGATTAAATGTGGATTGAAGGTGACCATATCATCCAGCTTCAGGATCTCGTTCATTTCCCCAGACGTCGCCCCTCTGGCTCCTAGGAACACCATCGCCAGAAGCGACGTGGCGGCGAACGGAGAAACGAAGATACTCCTAACCGAGCTAATACCCGTCGTGACGGCGCTCCAAAAGCCAAAAGCCAATTCATTGCATAACTCGACGAACTGGTAGATGTCGGTGTCCAATCTCGAGGTACTGTCTTCAAGACCGAAGCCCTGCACGGGATGAGGACTTAATTTAACCGGCGTGGGTGGCTTTAGATTGTCCAACGCTGGTTTAGGGGCCATAGGAGCGAAAGTCACATTGGAATGAGGAAGAACTGTAGGGACCAAAGTCCACGTCGAATTCTTTCGGTCTTCCAAAGAAATCTTGTCTTGATCAGAATTAATTTTGTTCTTCGTCGTTAAAGCACCGAAAACTTCAGTGGCCGTCTCCATTTTGTAATTACCCCCAAGTATGGGGGCGTTACTGGCAACTGTTTTCACGACGTTATTTGCAGATGGTGTTAACAAGGATGACGTCGAGTATTTCGCCGTGGATGTAATAACATCGTAGACACTACTCACTTTTTCCGTTGACGCTTGAGGCTTTACCTCATTTTCTGGACGCACCACAATTTTAGTTGAATGAGTTTCCAAAACTTCAGTTACTTTGATGTCATCAATTTTTTCCTTTGTAAGATTATTTGCCGGCTTGGTTATATCGAGTTGGTCTTCTTGTTTAAAGATGGTTACGTTTATTGGTATCTTAGTTGCGTTTTCAGGTGTTTTAATTTCATTATTTTTATTTTGGACATTATTAATATGGGTTTCTTCATTTGTTTTATTACCTATGGATTCTATGAAACTGACTTCTTCGATTTTAGTAGATTCGGTAGTATTTTTCGACTCCGTCTTATTTGAATCATGCGTCAATTTGATTTCATCCATGAGCTTCTGAATATCAATTTCCTCGTAAATCATTTCAGGTGCTTCAGTCTTATCGACAAGGTTTATTTTTTCAGTGCTAACTTCCTCATTAAGTTCTGCGCCATTGGCAGTCTTTTCAGTAGAACTGACTTTATCTGTTAGAGTTACTGATTCGCCGAGGTTTATGTTATTCAAGTTTGCAGGAATTTCACCACCAAAATCCACCTGCAATAAACTTTCCATTGTGCCATTTACTAGGGGAAACGCGTCAGACACTTGTGATAGCAACGACCCAACAGCCTCGCTTAGTTGCAAGTTTTCATCGCGAAGCGAATCGTCTGTGGTGGTTCTGTCCAAAAGAACTGAAGCTACGGTAGCAATTTCCGCCTGCACGTCTTCCATGGGCTTATTTTTAGTATTGTCCAAGACCTCTTCCACTTTTTTGGTGTCGTCCACATCAAAAACAGGGTTTTCGTCATTTCCAACAGCCTGTGATATCAGCTGCTCTATACTTGAGATTAAACTCTGCTCTGTCGTAATGTCCTCAGATGACTCAGTGCTTAAAGATGAGTCATTTGCTGCATTTGCAAGCTGCGAGTTGATCTCGTAGATGTTGGTCGATGAAAGCAGGAATTGCCCCAGGGGTTCTGTGACCGCTTGTTTGCTACTAGTTATTGGATCCTGAGTGGTTAATTCCTTCGAAGTGGTAGTTTCCTCTATTGGTTTAAGATCTAAGTCATAAACGAGTGGCTGTTTTGTCGTCGTGTCTTGAATGATACCGATTGGTTTTTGCGTAATTTGTTCGTTCTTCTCAGGTAAAATCTGAATGTGCGTTGGAGCTTGCTTAGTCTCTTCTTCTTCTTCTTTTTGTGCATCTAATATGATCGTTGGCAACTTTGAAGTTTCTCTCAGTTGATTTTGAGTTGTTTGTTCGATGTTAACTGCTTGATCCTTAGAGGTCGTTGATTTGAAGTCGTTAGATGATTTCGATGTAGATTCCTCCGGCGAATTCTCCGTGATTGTGAATTGACTGCTAGGAGATGGTGTTGGTGTCTCCTCGGAGGGCAAAAAAGTTGTTTGGTGTTTGTTTTTATTTCTGTCGTCTACGAAGAAGAATGTGCTCAGCAAACCGGACGTCGAAGTTTCTGGAATAGTTGTGTCTTTCACGTTTTCTTGAATGATAAGTAATATGGGCGTCGTTGCTGTCGTTGTTTCAACTGATTGTGAGAAAGATATCGACGGAGGCATCGGCGTCGCGGTGCTTCCGATCAAAACTGAGCTTGCGGTAACTTGAATTTCGCTTGGTGGATTTTGAGCTGATTTATCGTCAGTGTCTGGTTCGACTTCATCGAAAGGTTCATTGGTGACGCTTTCTTCAATTACTGCTGATGTTATTGTAGCTATTTCAGTGGATGAGTCAAGCAGAGTTTCTTCCGTTTGAATCTTGACAGGCGCAGTTACTTCTTTGTTTGCAACGAACAGTATTGGGCGTGCTGTTGAGGGATCTTGCAAGTTGGATAGCATCGGTTTGGGACTTGCCATGAGTGGTTTTACTTGAGTAATTATTGTGAAAGGCGCGGGTCTCACTGTTGATGTCACCGGTACTAACTGCGGCGTAGTTTCTGCAGTTATCGAGGATACTGTGGTGCTATCTGCTTTTACGATTTCTTCGGAATTGCTGCTATTTGCGTTAACCAAGTCTGATGTCTTAGGGGTTGTTTGTTCTTGAAGTTTTATTTCTTCGGCAATGGAAGTAATCTTCTGTGTGGTTGTAATCTGTTGGATCTTGGTGATCGCAACTTCTGCGACTTTGTTCGGTGCTTGTGTCGTTACTTTTGTTTTATTAAGTGGAAGTCTCTCGACGTTCTTCGTAGCTTCGATATCCACTTGGTCGTTCAGCACATCGGGTTTGTTTGTAATAACATCGACGGTTATTATAGGAGCATCCATGTCATCAGGTTTCTTGGTTTCAACTTCGGGTATGTTGATGTAGATTGGTTTGATTTCTTCTCCGTGCGTTTCGAATTTGGTCGCGTCGAAATCTTCCACTGCAGGCGGCTTTGCATTTTCGACCATGATAGTCTCGGGGGTTGCCATCGGCTGCGTCTTATCGGGAGTAATATCTTCGCCGGAATTACCAAAAATCGCCGGTAATATCATGCTCCATGTGGATGAGACATCGGGGGTGTCTAATATCGGGGGTATTTGCGAGTTGTTCTTGTGCGATTTGATTTCTTCTTTCAGGACGTTCTGCACAGTGCTGACGATGTCGTTGACCTTCTTTTGAGGCAGGTAGGTTTCGGAATTGATGGCTTCCTCACCGTCGCCATTCGCTATGATGCCTTGGATTTCTTCCAGTGTCATCAAACGCTTTACCAATTCACCGTTGTCGTCGAAGGTGAAGAATTCGTAACGGTCAGGATTGAGGAGGTTGATAGGGCTAGCTAGTTGCGCACCAGTTTGGGGCTTGGAGACAGGTTTTCCCACTGCGTCGGCGAAGTATGTCTGAGAACCGTGTCCAGAATCCATGATTACAGATACTGAAGTTACCACACTGCAATAAAAAGAAAATCAGTACTGATTGGTAAAGTGGTTGATTTCAGGAATCAATTCCAAACGAAAATTGAATACCCGGGAGACTTCAATAATAGATAAAGACAGCAACTCGAAAAAAAAAAGTAAATAGACGAACGCATTTACAAGATTTAAACGAACCATTGTATAATACAAGCAAACTCGTCTTAACGTTATGTCAATATTCCTGACCTTGTTTTTTCAACGGTTTTTACGTGCCCGCGCACTCACGTTAAAACTAACGAGTCTAAAACGGCAAACATTACAGTAATTGCTCACCTGGAGCCCAAGATCTTTCTGGACGCGTCTCCATCTTTCTCTGCATTATCCTGGATGGGCGATGCCCGCAGAGTTCCGAATGCCAAAAGGAGAAGCAGCAAGGGCGGCATTCCGCTTCAGTTTTCCTTCTGCCAAAGAAAAACAAAATTAATTGGTAATTTAAGAATCTCAACGCTAAAATTCTCCAAACGGGAAATTCGTCGACTCAGTTATTCAAAACAAGGGTAATTTCATTGCCCGCCGTTATGTGTATACGAATAAAACAAACTTGTTCCCGTCGTCTCGTTCGTCTTCTTCCTCTCCGGAACGAATTACGTCGGGTTTTATGCGAGACGGTAAAACCTTAAGTGGCCTGCTCGAGTTTAATCGAATCCGACTTTATTATCGGCGTTGGCGAGCTTTGCAGCGAATGAATTTGCATTAAATAGGGCCCGAGGACTTCGTTGCTAATAATTTCGCTTCGTAGTGAGATACTTCGCACCACGTCTCTGTTGGATTATTAATTGTCGTTTTGTGCTTTTAACGAAAGGAAGAATTCAAAGGACGTTGCTTTTTTTTATTGTTTGTTCTTGTTCTCCTCGTGAATGATTAAAACATATCTTCTTGCAATATGCATAAGTATTTAATATTGTTCATATTATGTTCTACTAATCGCTAGAATCACACTTTTCGCTTTGGGAATAATAACTGATTCAATTATCGACCAGATCCTCACTTGTATAGTAGAGATCCTTTTCTTCTCGAATTTTGTAGCAAATCATCTATCGTTCGACTCAAAACTCACTGGAATAATCAAGAAGGTAGATTGTGAGACCAGGCTAAAATTGAATCATCAGAGCATTCTCTCACTTCCTAATTTGTCCAGTACTAATAATACAAGTCATAATGAAGACAAGAGAAATGTAAACCTCTGCAACTGGAAAATGAAATCGTAAATATAATTCGTGTTTATCCCAACTACGAGAAGCTAAACACAAATTAAATTACAATTCTAAAATTTTGTAAAGTATAAGATTTGTGAGGATGCAGAAAGCTCTGTTGAAAAGGCAGCAATTTTAATAATAAAATTACAACACAAAGGTTCTTCATGTGAATCTTAGTACACTTTTGCACTGTTTGGTGTTTTGTGCCCCAAAGGGACAACAATTTTGTCTCCAAAATTTGATTAATCTGCTATGCAACGGTTTCTAGGTTTTTTTGGTAACTGCAATGATCAGAATAATTAATTGATTAAGAGGCATCTCCAAGTTTAGATTAGATCCTTACTCCTTTAGTGCTTTAATAACCTAAATGAATATCAATATACAATGACAATTGCAGTACTTAAAACAGAATGAAAGGGCAATAAGAGAGAGGGGAGGGCTTGTCAAAAATTTCTTTAAAACCGAATTGGTTTGGCCACACAAACACAATATACACAGTGGATATTAATGTAGTTGGCCATGCGTCAGATCTTCGAGAGTTTTCTAGAAGGTTCTAGATGAAGTGATCTACGCCCATGAGGTATACATCAAGTAGCACAGAATCTTCTAAATAAGTGACCAGATTACACGAGCTTATTCCTTTTAAAAAAATTTAAAAATGTTCAATCAATCAAACTCGATAAATCTCTTTCGAAGGAAATAGATCAGTGATGACGAACCTCATGACCCGCGAGTCACGGAGTTGCCCACTAGAACATTTAGAGTGACCCTTGTAGATATTTATTACTTTCATCATGGAGTTTTTCACCTCAATAATAGGAATTACATTTTCTTGCCATGGGTATAGCCATGGGTATGTAATTTGAGTTGGTATTGGTGGAAAGTGTCAAAAATGTCATATTTCAAAAAGTCAAATTAATTTTACTTCCGAATGTTAACGCCAGAAATTCATGTTATAACTAAAGGCTCGAGCATCTAAAGCCCGTCTGGTCGCCCAGATGCCGTTTATGCACCGTCATACCATCGGAGTAGCGCAGAACCGAATTGATCGATTGCCCAGTGGAAAGGCCGGTCCAGACGTAACGACTAATCGCACGATAAAACAATCATGCAAATCGTTCGATAAAACGTACGCTTTAATAGTGTTCACACAGTTCCGTCTTAAAATTCCTATTAATTAATTAATTGATTAAAAATGTAATTGATGTTAGTTGTTATAAAATTGAATTGCAATTATTAGTTGCAGATCACAATTAAATGTAGTTACAATTAAATTTAATTGCAACTAATTTACTTGATAATTGCATTTAAATATTTTTAATGACAATTATTTAAGAAAGTATGTAATAATGTCATCATTGCTCCATTTTAATGTGATATGATATTTTTATTGATGATTATTGGATTGTAATTGATGAAAAATATCAGAAACAGTTTTATTTTTAGCATTTTTAGCAAACAGAATTACATATATTTCAAAAAATGATTCAACAATCAAACAGAAATTATATTTGAGAAATAATTGTTAATTTATTGTAATTCTAAAGAACTGAGAATAAAACTTGAACGATAAGATGTCCTGTTCGTCCACATGCTCCGACGTATCGTATCAGTTCTCGGAAAATGATGCATCGGAGCTCAGTCTTTCGACTTAACGTCCAACCTCATTTCATTTAGACAAGACGTACGTTTTACGGTACACACGTTCCGTTTTGCTTGATACGTTTTGTCTAATGCGACAAGTTTTTAAAGGCCGGTTTACACGCTACGACTTATCGTACGTTTTGTATGATAGGACAAGTAGTATCAAGTAAAACGGAGCGTGTAGACAGTAAAAAGTACGTCTTATCGAATTGAAATGAAATCGAAGGTCGAATCGAAGAACTGACGGAAGAAGCATCATTTTTCGAGAAGGGATGCGATATGACGGAGTGTGTAAACACTAGTTGCCCTTAACGTCCCTTTTTAGTTCTATTTCTTTCGAACTCTCAGCCTGTTTTGTGGACATTTCGTCGCCTCAATGCTTTTTTGTTCCATGCCACATTTTTCGATATTTTAAGTTAAATTCACTTTTGATAAATTCAGTGCATATTTATAGTATTTACCAAACCTTCTGTAACAAAGAAAACTCTATCAATGGGAAATGACATGCCCATTTGTTCCATAATTCATTTTGGACATGTAATTTCCGTGCTTATGTGTTGATTATTTCCAAATTAAGTCTTGTTGTATGGAACAAATAGGTATTGAGGTGGCGATTTTACTATGATAAAAATATGTCATCCGATTTGCGGCAATGCTCCCGTGAATTCCTCACGGAGTTTATCGAAATGTATAAGAGTTATCCGTTTTTGTGGCAAATCAAAAATAAAGTATACCATGATCGGAATAAAAAAAAATGTCGCCTATGAAGAACTAGTTAAAAAATACAAAGAAGTGGATTCAGCGGTAAACAAGGAGACAGTTACAAAAAAGATAAATTACTTAAGATCAGTCTACAAGAAGGAGCTCGTTAAGGTTAAAAAATCAGAAACTTCTGGAACTGGGGATGAGGAAGTATACAAAAAATGGTAGAAAACAGTAACAGTGCCTCCTCCATGAGTTTGAATACGTACCGTCTTGTACTACTGGCAATTGGAACTGAAATGGAAATCGGAAGAAAAGACGTTACCATGTGAACACTTCACAAAACGTATGTTTTATCGTACGTTTTATATAACCGATAAAACGTACGATAAGTCGTAGCGTGTAAACCGGCCTTTTTCAAGAGGTGCGTTTTATGGTATACACGTTCCATTTTGCTTGATACGTTTTGTCTGATGCGACAAGTCGTTGCGTCTGGACCGTCCTTAACAGGGACGTGCATGGTTGAGTAACATTCGAATAAGGAGCATATATTTTCGTAATTTTGTATTAATTCATCATAATGACATAATGTATCATTAATTTAAAGATTATTTTTAAATTTCTCACCAATTAGTTATTAAAATTAACTATTAAATAACATTCCAAGTTTCCTTCCTTAAAACAAGAAAACGATCGCTCTACATCACAGTGCAAATTCTTTAAATTCAGATAATATTCTAGAGTCGTGGGAAATGCTAATGATATTTAATAAAAATAAAAACAATAAAAAATACAAAATATGTATGTATGGGCAAACAAAAAATTGAAATAAATTTAAAAGTTTTTTACTTTGAGAAAATTAAATAACTATGTTACATAAACTGAAAACTAAATTAACAACAAACAGAGCGTAAACGATAAAAACAACAAAATTCAAAATTTAACAACCAAACGCAGAATTTACTATTTCAATCGTAGAATCCCTGCCCATCGGAAGTATAACAAGAACTGTACTGTCCTCGTCTACGAGCGGAATAAAAGGTCTCTGCGTTTGGGCTTAAAGTTTCGAGTCTTTAGTTATAACAGATACGAAACTTTTGATGTTGTGAGGATCAACAAATTATATTCCTGATGTACAAAAATTATCATCAGAAATACAACAGCAAATTTAACACTCTATTACAAGATTAGGAACTGCAATATTAAAACGCCGATGTACATACAGGCAGTCCCAAAACCCTCGTTTGAGACTGAAACAGTATATAGAGAGGCGCAAAAGAAACAACTTTTTTCAATACTGTTTTTTCCAAAAGTCAATAATAAGGGAGTTATAATTCCCTGGAAGAGGGATGAAACGTATTTTTCTTTTGGCAACATCTTCTGAATTCTTTAAGTTATCAAACTAATATTTGAAACTCAGATATAAGGTACCTAACTGAACATTTACAACGCATTTGTCAGATCCTTCCTCCCTTTTAATGGGTAGTTTGACGGGATTACTTTCAGTATTTTATGATAACAAAATGCAATGGACGTATGTTAGCTTCTAAACCTCAATGACTCGAAAACGGTTCGGTTTATCGAATATTCTCTTCGTAAATTTTTGATGAAATATGTAAAAATAAAAAGTTATGAATAAAATATTGAAAAATCACCCCCTAAAACTACCCTTTAAGAAGGAGGGAGGATCTAACAAATACGTTGTAAATGCGTAGTTAGGTGCCTTATACCTGAATTTAAAATGTTAGTTTCATAACTTTAAGGATCCAAAAGATATTGTCAAAAGAACAATATTTTCCAACCCTCTTTCAGAACTTATAATTCCTTTATTATTGACTTTTGGAAAATAAAAGTATTGAAAAAAGTTGTTTCTTTTGCGCCTCTCTATATACTGTTTCAGTATCAAACGAGGGTTTTGGGACACCTGGTATAATAAAAAAATCTATTTTGTAAAAATCTCTACTCTTTAAACTTTTTGATATTGCAATCAACAACACAATAATTATTATTAAACAATTACTCAAACTTGCTCTTGATTTGATCACAGATGGGAATAGGAAATTGAAGATTTCAATAAAATATGCTAACGGTTACGCTGAGCGTATACTCACGCATCCCAAAGCTGTGCCTAATAAATAAAATAAATAAAACAATAGCCATTTAATTAAAGTAAAAAAATTCTCAGCGAAGGATAGCAGGTGAAATGAAGCGTTTTAACTTTCGGAAGAAATCGATGTTTAAGCGCTTTGTAAACATAATCGTCGTATCCTGTATATAAGTAGAATATATTAAAATCAGAAAAAACAATTATGTATTTTTTTAAAGACTTAAAGTACCTGACCCACGTCCATTACTACAAAATTTTTAACTTAAATTTCCCAAAAGCCCCAAATTTTCAAAACTAGAATTTAAATATTTGATAATGTTTATTTATAGCAGTTTATTTAAATGTTTCTTTCTTGATTCATACAAAAATTGGATATAACGTTTCTTTATTTTGACATGCAATTAGAATGAAGGAAAAAAACAGAAATATATGAAAACGATTTGTGCAACATACACGATGGCAAAAAGCAAAAAATGAGAAGAATAAGCAAGAAAATATATAAAACAAACAGTGTGAACAGGGAGTGTAATTATGTAATATGGAGACGTTAGCACAGCATAAGACAATAAAGATGAGACGATGAGAGCGAAGAACACGTAAATGTGGAAGACTACAGAAGAAAATAATTAGAAGAAGTAACGAAGGATATCTAAGAAAAAGACGAAGGTATATCGAATTTCCTGTACATCGAATTTCCTGGAAGCATCATTTTTGTTTTTTAAATCATTACATTCTTCAAGAAGTGGTTTTTCTTGTTGCTTCTCTGTGATCATCGTCGACAATATTCTTCACAAGTTTATTTTTTATTTTACTTACCCCTTATTTAGTAAATATGTAATCGAAATTTGAAGGTTTCAGAATTTAGTGAATGACTTCGAAAAAGATTGAAATTCAATAAAATTTCTTGTTCACATCTGATAAATATGTCTGCATTTAATGACCTAAATTATTTTTCCATCTCGTTCTTTTACTTTGCTCTTTTAGTTTTCTCAGATTCTTTCTATTTTTATTTTGTAATTTTTAGTTGTCATTTGCCATTTTCTTATTTCTATATTTTATATTGTAGCTGTGTTAGGTGTCCCAGAAACCGCATTTCTGTTTCTTGCATCCCGGAAGCACCTCTTTTTGTCAGTCCCAGGTTTCACTTCCGAATATGGCTGCCGAAGCTGATATTGTTTAGTGAGATTTAATCACCGTTCCTTCACACCTTCCTCTATACATCATGTTCAGTCTTTGTGTTAGATATCGATTTCAACTATTAGATGTGATCTTTGCAGCCTAATAAATTGACCTATTTGATTGATATCAGTAAACAACTACAATTTTTGTTCTATTTCATTTTCGATGAAGTTTAAAATGTGCAATTGAATTTAAAAGTTCCTGTTACATGACGACTTTAATTAATTATGTTACATTGTGTAATTAATAACTCTCGCCCATTTACAATTTAAATCAATTTTAATTAAAAATGTTCTAAAAAATTCTAGAGGTGACGGTGTGTATAGAAGTGATGGGATGCAAGAAAAACTAATTTTTTTTACATGAGAGAATCTTTACATAATTTAAAGTTGCCTAATAATTAGTAAATTAGCACTCACTTACTTATGCAATTACGATATTTTCCCGTCGCGTCGATTCGAGCAATCGCATGCTCACATAAATAATAATAATTACGCGATCTCTGAATCAATACGATTCCAGGACGCTTCCGGTTCGTGAATTTATATAACCGGCCTCTCAAAAAAAAAGGTAATAATAATAATAAATACAGTTTGCAAAAGAAGTCGGCCCATTTCTCACGCAGACGAACGTTAAATAACCAACCGACCACGTTCTAAATAAATTAATTCGTAAAATTACCTTTTGTTTGGGTACTATCTGTGAATTTTTTCCTAACGGATCTGGACACTCACTGAAATGCAATTACCTAAAAGAGCTGGCGGTCGATGGATGGCGGCTTAAGAAAAGAGGAGCTGGAAGGCCAACGGTGTTATTATTCTATTGAGCAACAACTGGACATGATCTTGAAGCATGAGAAGCAATTGCGGGTCGCTGTTTCGGGGTTATTATTCAATGATTGTGTTTTAATGAAGCGAGCAGAGTTGGATTTGCCGCAAAACTGATAGGATGTAAAAAGAAATTAGTGCCCTTAAGTAGGGAATACACGATCCAACATGTCTTAACACATGTACGCGCGTACATGTTCGCCGAACATCAACGTCACATAGTACCATACTACACACAATCGAACTTGTCTTAAGACATCATAGTCCAGTTATCAACCAAGACGATGTCCGAAGAGTTATGTTTGGTGGCAGTGGCGTGCGCTATTATAATAAAACAAAAATACAAAAAAAAAATAAATAAAGCTGTGATAAGTCCCCAGTTTAATAGTTCCAATTGCGGGATCTGCCACCACACATTGCAGGAAAGTTATTTATTAAAAATGGTTGTTTCGAGGTGCTGTGGAAAAGTTTATGCACGACGCCGACGTACTGCATTGAATAAATCCGTGGCGAACATGTGCGTTTGGCAACCACACGGTCGAACATGTACGTGCAAACATCAACGCATGCACTTGTTTTCAGGAAAACCAGAAAACAAGTTCGACGGACTTTTTGTATGTGCGTACATGTTCGAAGCGTTTTTCGGGCCAACACATGCACGTTGATGTTCGACGAACATGTACGTGCGTACATGTGTTAAGACATGTGGGATCGTGTATTCTCTGCTTTAAGTTGTTGTGGCTTACAAATGAAATTTAAATTTATTTTCTCTAACGAATCATTTTTTTCTCTTTCTTTTTAATTATTTTGAAGATTTAAGAAGCAAGCTAAATACTTTTCACATATCTCTAGGTTTTTCTATTACTTGACATTATAAGAAGTACCTGCTTGAGAATTCAAAGTAATTCTTTGTTTAATCTGGAAAGAATTTTTCCGACGAAGAAAACAGCAAAAAAAGTTACTCAAAGAGAGCAACGCTTTACAAGAAAGTCAACGTTTTCAAACGAACTAAATGAGTTGGAAATCTAGATGAAATTCCTGATACTGCCCACTTACTTTAAAGGTAGTGTCGAAAGTCGCAAAACTTAGTGGCGACTTTTGGCGACAATAATAGTCCTTCATTATCCACAGATAGCTGCTGGTTGCGTCAATTTAAACGTGAAGGTTTTACGTTAGAAGATGAACTAAAACCTGAATAGTCTACAGTAGTTATTTATTTGTACTAAAAACGTTGTGTTATCAAAAAGCGGATTAAAAAAAAATTGAAATATCACTCACAGAGACATTCAGAAAGAACTATGTTTTGAATTTTCAGTAGATAGCGTTTTACATAAACATCTGGGTGTAAGGTTAGTCGAAAAACAAAAACGTGCACTCTTCTACTTATTCGTCTAAGTTCCAAAGAAAAAATCCGCAGGTTCATCATCGATGTGTGTGTTTCATTCTTATGGCATATGGAATTTTCATTAGGGCAGAGTTCTTTAGATGACGACTCGTAAACCGCAAGGATCATCAGAACCACATATAAAGATTCCACGACCTTCCTCCGCCAAATGATGATTGGGCAAACTCCAATGTCGCTTTGGCAAACTCTTATTCAGTGATTGCACATATTAAAAGTTCCGATTACATGTTTATAAGAAAATGAGCATACTGTGGAATTCACATATTATAAAAGAAGAGAAGTCTATCGAATGAAGTGTACATATTACGGACAAAGTCGATAATTCGGTCAGTGACGTTATTGGCCGGTCAATAACGATAATGTCCAGTCAAGTTGGACATTGTTCATAATGACCGGCCAATAACGTTAATGTCCGTGTCTTTGGGGCAATGTTGGTAAATCATAATACAAGCGCGCTGTTAACATCGTTGTCCGAACGATATCGTCATTGGCCATTAAATAGTGGCCAATGATGATAAAATAGAAAGACTAGCCTAAGCTGGCATTCCATACGATGAAATCAACCATTTGGCCACTGAGAAGATGTTGAAAATTTGCTAAAAGAAATGGAAGGAGAGTCTACTGACCTTGAGGATCCTAATTCGCATTGAGAAAGAGAAGATGAAGAAAATACAGTTCCAGAAACAGTAGATGCTGAAAGCTTGACTGAAAACAGTAAGCTCATTTCGTATTTTTTATTAATTCAATGGGAAATATACGAATATCCCTGGCCCACCAAATACATAACATTCTATTGAATTTTTGTCGTAGACGAAAGCCAAATACTTTGCGGCCAGTGCTTTACAACATTACTACTTGGCGAAGAAGTTAATGATGAAAAATGTCTTCATTGCGAACATCAGGGAGCGTAAAAGATCCAGAGAATCTTTAGAAAAACAAGCCATCAAAATGTAGAAGCTATTTAATAAAAAATTCTCCGAGGTTGAAGTTGGAACTACGGTTCGTTTACCCATACCGGACGTAGACAGAGTTCGTGGTTCTCCCTGTAATGTACTGCCTGTTGTCAGTAGTGTAGAAGATGGTATTTATAAGCTTTGTGAGTTTAAGTGCTGTTGAAAACATAAATCACAGAATAATGTTGAGATTTTGGGTACAACCCATGGCGTTTTAAAGCATAAGTTCATCAGATCTGAATTTAATCCCTGCATTGAAAAGTTTATTTTACAGGAAAACCTCAGCGATTCCGCAAAAAAAAATAAAGAAATTTCCCTTAGAAAAGTTGCAGCTGAATAGTATTTTAGGGGGACAGGGTTACAAAAGTTGTCACTGCAATGGCGGATGTAAAAACAATAAGTGTGCATGTCGCGCAAAGCAAAAGATTTGCAATTCCAAGTGCCATGGATCACTCTCATGCCACATTATTTGAAAAATTAATATTGTTCACTTTGTTGTTTTTTTTTTTTTTTTAGTTTTTTACTTACGTTACCAAGTAAGATTTAATAAGTGTGAATTATATTTTTTCACATAGTACCTGCTTCAACGGTGCACATTTGATAAAGAAAAATAATAAAAGAAAACATATCGTGGAGTTTCAATAATAATCATGATACCTAATATCAATATTCTCCAACAGTTTTTGGCTATTATCGTTAATGACCGGGCAAGGATGTTAACATGAAAATAAAATGACAATTTTTAACAACATTGCCCGGCCGCAACGGGCCTTAACGTTAATGTCTGGTTATTAGCGATATTGGCCAGGAAAAATGGACATTCACGTTATTGTCCGGCCATTATCGTCAATGTCCAATTATCGTCTTTATCCGTAACATACATATGAGGTCTGATAAAAAAATAAGAGAATTTTTGAATTGCGCGCGCTGTATCTTGTCAATCGAGTTGATTTTTTTGATGTTGGTGTAACGTTTTGGTTGACTAATCGGCGGGATATTTAAAACAATTAGAGAAATTTGAGATTGTAGAGGCTAAACACACCGGAATGGACACACTTTATTTCCAAGTTTAGAAAAAAAAAATAATGCAACCTTTGAATGAATGAAATATCCAACATCCAAAGCTGTCGTGCAACCAGCAAGCATCATGTTTGCGATTTCAAGAGATCCACGAGATCCATATACGGTCCTTTATTCAGTTTTTTATCGTTAAGGACATGTAATTATGTTTGACAGTGTAAAAAACAATTTCGTATTTGCGTGTACTATTTTTCATAAAGAATAAATAATGTTTATTAAAGAAACGGTGCTTTTAAGTACATAAAGGAAACTAGACCGTCGTGCTACAATAACAAACAAAAAATACAGTCCACCGAAGATTTAAAAAACCAACAATTACGAACATATTTTGGTCCATACGAGCCGGATTTGAACAGCAGAAAAGGACAATTGGTTTATTTGAGAAAAATAAATCATGACCGAATCTACAATTAAAAGTTTGAAGCTCAAGCGCACTGCATTAAAATCAGGATTGACAAGATTTTCAAATTTCCTGAAAACCGACCCTGAAATCGCTCAAATTCATATGCGACGAGAAAATATGAAATCAACCTTGTCAACGTTTACTGAAATTCAGATAGAAATACAATGTTTGGAAAATCTCGAAGACGAAAATAGTGAAATTGAACAATTTGAAACAGATTATTTTGAAGTAATGTGTCGCGCTGAAAGACTCTTGCAAAAAAAGGGCTCGGAAACAAGCAATTCAACAGATTCCACAAGCAACGAGAAGTCACAAGTAACTAATATACGACTTCCAAGGATCGACCTTCCCGAATTTTCTGGATCATATCAAAATTGGTTACCGTTTTATGACGTTTTTAGTTCATTAATCCACGACAACATCGAGATATCAGCAATTCAAAAATTCCATTACCTAAAATCTTCTTTGAAAGGCGAAGCTGCAGAAGTCATTCATGCATTAGAAATATCGACTGATAAACTACAATGAGGCTTGGGAAATGCTGAAAGAACGATACGACAATAAGAGGCTTATTATTCAAGATCATGTCAAAGCAATTTACAATTTACCGACATCAAATAAGGAACAATTAGTCAGTCTACGTCAAATTCTTAATGGATCATTGAAACACATATTAGAGCACTTAATCGCTCTCAAGCGTCCCACAGAATATTGGGACGATCTACTTGTACATCTCGTCAGCACGAAATTGGATCACAAAACTCTGAAGGAATGGGAAAACAGTCTAAAACCACAAGTATACCTACATTCAAGCAAATGACAGATTTTCTTACGCATAAGTGTCATACATTGAAGCAATATCCAAATTAGAAAATCTTTCATTGTACAAACAAGCAATCAAACAGTAAGCAAATTTCAAGATTAACTACATCACATGTCGTTTCACAAGATACTTTATGTCCAATTTGCAAAGCCGAACACCATATTTATAACTGTCAACGTTTCCTTCAAATGCCAATTAATAAACGAATTCAAGAAACGAAAGCAAGGAACCTTTGCGTGAATTGTTTACGTCCCAATCATCTCTTCAAGAAATGCACTTCAGGTACATGCAAGATTTGTAACAAAAAACACAATTCATTGCTACATATAAATTACAGAAGAACTTTCTCAAGCATTAACTACCACTTCTAGTAAGGCAGAGACAGCTTCCAAGGTCGTCTCCCACACGTTCAAGTGTTGCGACACACATCAGCCTTTCAACAGTCGTTCTCAATATACAAGATAACTCACAATCGAATTTTATAACAAAAGCATTAGCTGAAAGACTACACTTAAAACAAGAAATGCTTCAAATTCCCATAGCAGGTATAAACAGTTCTTCTGGACAAACATTAAGCAAAGTTTCAACTAGAATAAAATCAACGCATAATTCATTTTGCACAAAATTGCAATGTTTAGTTATAAAACGAATTTCTGAAAATATTCCACAAATGTCAATCAATCACACTAACATTACAGTACCAAGGAACATAAGATTAGCAGATCCTAATTTTTATGTTTCAAATAAAATCGACATGTTGATTGGTGTCGAACTTTTTTGGAAAGTTTTATGCATCGGTCAGATAAGATTATCATCAAATCAACCGATTTTTCAAAAAACATATTTTGGATGGATTGTTGCTGGAGCATTGTCATCACTCTACATTACCTTCATCTGACACAATATGTAACTTTGTTTCCAACAACGACCTTCAAAATAATTTAACAAGATTTTGGGAGGTGGAAGAATGTAAGAAATCGAAATCTTTTACAAAAGAAGAAAGAATTTGTGAAGAATACTACCGTGATACGTACAGAAGAAACGAAGATGGTAGATTTATAGTCAAATTGCCATTCAAAAAGCACACCATTGTTAATAGGAGAATCAAAAGAAATAGCAATGCGAAGATTTCTTCAATTAGAAAGAAGTTCTGCAAAATCCATCTTTGTTCCAAGATTACAGAAGATTTTTGGAAGAATATGAACAGCTCGGACATATGAAATTAATACCAGAAGAAACACTCACAAACAAGCAAAATTTCTATCTACCACATCACGCCGTGCTCAAAGAAAGCAATATCACAACAAAATAAGAGTCGTTTTCGATGGTTCTTGTAAATCCTCGACTGGAAAATCTTTGAATGAAATTCTTTATGTAGGTCCGACTATACAAGAAGATTTGTTAGATATAATACTACGTCTTCGTACACATAAATACGTTATCACAGCAGACATCATCAAAATGTACAGGCAAATTTTAATAGATCCTTCTCAAACATGTTTCCAAAGAATTTTGTGGAGAAGCAATCCTTCCGATACAATCCAAACTTATGAGTTGTTAACCATAACATATGGTACTACTCCTGCAGCATATTTAGCTATAAGATCACTTCAACAATTGGCTCGAGAATGCTGTGACAAATATCCAACAGCAGCTGCTATTACTTTGAAAGATTTCTATGTTGATGATCTTTTAACAGGTGCAAATTCATTACAAGAAATTGAAAAAATTCTGAATGAAGTAACCAACATGCTCGCTGAAGGGGGTTTTCAAATTCATAAATGGGCGTCCAACTGTCCACATCTTTTACAAAAATTTACCAAGTCACCAGAATCTGAAGGTATAAATTTGGGTGAAGATGAAAATAAAAAAACTCTGGGCCTACAATGGAATTCAGTTTTTGATACTCTACAATATAAGGTATCAATGTCACACTTTCATAAACGTGTTACCAAACGCGAAATATTATCAAGAATTTCACAAATCTTTGACCCGTTAGGTCTTCTTTGTCCCGTAACAATCACAGCTAAATTAATTATTCAAGAACTCTGGCTGCTAAATCTTAGCTGGGATGAATCTGTATCAAGTTGTATTCGTAGCAAATGGCAACAATTCGAAGAAGAGGTCCAATCCATAAGTAATTTAAAAATTCCAAGACAAGTGACAACTACAGAAAATATAACAAATATGGAAATATGTGGTTTCAGCGATGCAAGCGAAAAAGCATTTGGAGCTTGTGTATACCTTCGTTCTACTAACCAACCAGGAAAAATCACAGTCAATTTATTATGCGCAAACATATCGCCCCCCAAAGATCTACCAGAATTTCGTGAGTCTACTAACATTGCAGTTTTCACAACAACTATTTCAACAGATTTAATAGAAAAATACTCTGATATCAACAAACTCATCCGTATCACTGCATATTGCATGCGTTTCAAACACAATTTATCTGTTGCTCTCAAACGCACACCAGATCAGAAAATATGTGGTCCTATTAACCCTCTAGAGTTAGAAAAGGCCATAAAATTCCTTATCAAAACAATTCAATCAGACTCTTTCAATGAAGAATTTAAACTTTTGCGTAAGGGTAAACCATTACCACGTCAAAGTAAACTTCTTTCGCTAAACCCATTTCTGGACGAAGAGGGATTAATTAGAGTAGGAAGTCGACTTCAAAATTCACGTCTATCATTTTCAAGAAAATATCCAATAATTCTTCCATCCAACCACACTTTAACCAAATTAATCATCAGACGTGAACATATTAAACAACTTCATGGTGGCAATCAAACTACGCTGGCAGCTGTTCGTACCAAATACTGGCCATTGCGAGGAAATAGTGCTGTTAGGCAAGTAATCAGAAACTGTGTGACGTGTTACAGAGTCAAACCGATATCAACCCAACCTATGATGGGCAATCTACCAGCCATCAGAACTGAACCTGCTCGGCCATTCATGAATACGGGTGTGGGACTATTGTGGACCTTTGATATAAAAACAAGGAGGCCCACGTAGCAAACAAAAGATCAAGGCTTATGCAGCAGTATTTGTATGTTTAGCTACTAAAGCAGTTCACATTGAATTAGTTGGCAATCTTTCGACAGACGCGTTTATTGGAGCACTAAAACGTTTTATATCTAGACGTGGTAAAATTCGTAACTTATATTCTGATAATGGCACAAACTTTGTAGGAGCAAACAAGGAATTAAAAATATTACAAGAAATGTTCCAAAAAGAACAACAAACTAAAATTTTCAACATTTTAGCTGAAGATTCAGTTACATGGCACTTCATTCCCCAAAAGCTCCCCATTTTGGAGGTTTGTGGAAGCTTGGCTGAAATCGGCTAAGCATCACCTTCGTCGCATTTTGGGAACATCTCTTCTTACTTATGAAGAATTAATGACACTGTTTATACAAATTGAAGCCGTGCTCAATTCTAGACCATTGATTCCTATATCTAATGATCCAAATGATTTCTTTTATTTAACGCCTGGTCATTTTTTAATTGGTGATACACTGACAACATGCATTGAACCTAATCTGTGTGAAGTACCAATAAACAGGTTGAGTCGTTGGCAAAACATAGAGAAATTAAAACAATATTTTTGGAAGAAGTGGAGTAAAGATTATCTCAGTCGACTACACGAAAGAACCAGATGGAGACAACAAACATGAAGGAAACATCATTCCTGGTAAATTAGTTATTATTCGTGAAGATAACATCCTCCTCTACGTTGGATTGTTGGTCGCATCGAGACAGTTTATCCCGGTAAAGACGGAATTGTTCGTGCAGCAACAATTAAAACAACAACAGGACTTTTACATCGTCCAGCTAATCGACTGTGTGTATTGCCTCTAGATGAAAAAACATAACTTTCTTTTAAAGATAATTCTTTCAAGGGGGGCGATATGTTTGCGATTTCAAGAGATCCACGAGATCCATATACGGTCCTTTATTCAGTTTTTTATCGTTAAGGACATGTAATTATGTTTGACAGTGTAAAAAACAATTTCGTATTTGCATGTACTATTTTTCATAAAGAATAAATAATGTTTATTAAAGAAACGGTGCTTTTAAGTACATAAAGGAAACTAGACCGTCGTGCTACAATAACAAACAAAAAATACAGTCCACCGAAGATTTAAAAAACCAACAATTACGAACACATCAGCTGACGAAAAGTTGCCATTTTGTGGATAGTACAACGCCCAGAATTACCTCCATTATAAAACACGTCTTTGTCACCACTGCATACAAAGTAAATACAGTGGTTTTTGTTTGGTGAACGAATAAGTAAATGTATTTCAGTGTATCGGGCGATTTTGTTGTGCGGTGAAATGCCGGATCGGAGGGTTTGTTTGAAATTTTTCGTTAAATAGAAAAACTACAGCATAGGGTTCAAAAAAGACCTTTACCGACGATACTATATCACAACCATGAGTTTATGAGAGCTTTCAAAAAAGTCGAAGAGACATGGAAGATGACGTGAGGTCTGGACGTCCTTAGCACATCAATCACTAATGAAAACGTGGGAAAAATCATAGAGATTGTGCTTGCTAACCACAGAATCACTATTAGAGAAGTTACTGAAAAACGATCCGAATTGTGGATTTTGAACCACGACAATGTACCGGCGCACACCACTTTACTTATCCAAGAGTTCTTGTCGAAACACTAGACTATTATGATCCCGCAACTAATCTATTCTCCAGACAGGCCCCCCCTGTGACTTTTTTCAATTTCCCAATCTCAAAAGGTCACAAAGGACAACGTTTTTCAACCGTGCGTAGATGAGATAAAGGCAAAATCGTAGATCAAGCTCAAGGCAATACTTAAAGAGACATTCCTCCACGTTGGCATAAGTGTGAATTTAATATCACAGGGGATATTTGAAGGGGGCAGGATAGACACTTAAGATTGTGTTACTTTTTGATTAGACCTCGTGTTTATAAGAGGAAATGCAAATTCAATGCGCATTCTTAAAACCTACACATATCTGGAAATAGAATTGAAAGAGAAATATGTATTAACTTAAAATGAAATTTTGTTGCCGCTTGTCAAGCAGAAAGCAAACTTGAAGAGGGTCAATCCGAAGAGTGCAGTTGAAAAATTCAGAAGATTTATCTAAAAGCTAAGACGGGAAAACGTATTCAGTCGCTTTTGGAACAAACTGGGAAATGTCAATTTCACTCTCTTCCAATGAATTTACCACTTTTTTTCACCATATTCAGTTTATCTTGTGAGATCTATCTAAGATCCAGATAATCTCCTCAAAAGATAATCTCTTTATAATAGTCCTTCTTTTTTTTACTATATGTATGTAATTGAGGTTTTTTATCTCCATGAACATTTGCGTAATGATACCTGTTCGAAATAATGCTAGAAGCAAAAGTATAATTAGTTTACTAGTTTGCCAGTCACTTTTTTTCAATCTTCTCTATGTATGTTCTTATATGCATTCTTCTTAAGCCTTATATTTCGAAATATTCCTTGCAATATTTTTAATTGAAGTTTTGTTATTTTCTTTATAGCCCTTTTTTCGCTCAGTTGATATTTCAAACGCACATACATTTTTTAATGGATAAACTGTAATAGTTAAAAAGAGAGAAAAAAATGCAGATTTTTCTTATACCATAAAATTATGCAATTAAAGAACAACTGTTCTATTTTCTCAATTTGAAATACGCACGAGTATTCTTTGTTAAACTGCTTTTTCGTGTCCATCACGTTTCCCTCGACCAATAAATTAAGTCGTCCATTTATTACGCCTGACGGCAACGAGATCCGAATTTATCGGACTCCGGTGTACGATACTAACCCTCTGAACGCGTTTGTCCATTAAAGTTTTAATAAAATTAAAGGCGACTGCCAGACAGACCTTTACGAAGTTTCGTAAATATCGACATTCGAAACGTATAAAAATATTTTATGCCTGCATGTTATGCCAGGGGAAGTACTTTGGTATATAGAAAATCAATCAAATATTATAGGCAGAAAATTATTTTCGGAGAATTGAATTTTTTATGTCAGTAGTAAAGAACGTTTAGGTTTTTTTTATGAAAGCTTTTTAAAATTTAAAAACAAATCAGTATAACTTACAGAATTCGAATTAATTAATCAGTTTGTTTTCAGTGCTGTACCTACACCTGTAACTTGCGGTGTTTCCTTCTAAACGGATACGTGTAACACAAAACGACAAGAACTACGTGTAAAGTAACCGGAAGGTGGCTCCGGGAGCCAAACAATGTAGGTGAATATGTCAGCGAAGTCACCCACCGACTTCTTCGCGTCTTGAATATTAACTTGAACGCGCGGTATGTTATGTATGATGTATGTGTACGTTCTAGACATACCTACGTGACCATTAATATTTAATTTTCAATTATGTACGCGTCTCAACACAACTTCGGCGTTGTTCTAAAAAGATTCTGCTCCGCCCTTATTATTTCCGGTTAAATCATATTTGAATTCGAAGTCCAATGTGTAATTTTCAAATTTGTAACTACTAATCTCTCTTCATTCATCGCTTCCATTTACAACCGCACCAGACATTGTACGTACAACAATAAATCACTCCAACAATCGAAGGGCTATTAAAATTTCAACTTTGTAATAACACGGCACGCTGGTACCGGATATCGTAGTCGCAGGCGAACAAAAGATAGCCGGTTCGACGTGGTCTGTTAACCAACGTAATTCCGGGCCGATGTTGGGCGGTGTGTGTGTGTGTGAGTGTGCGCGCGCGTGTGAAATATTTCGATTAGCATCGAAACGGGGCCCCGTGTGAAATGTCGGCGCGAAATTCGCGCGCCGACTTGCTCAATGAAGTGGAGCACCCGGTATTGTTTCGGGTACCGTTGACCTGTTCTTTTGGTTCCCATACGAGAAACGTACGGAGGATTTCCCACGGAATCAAGTGGGAATTTCGGAAATTCTTTCCAATACTGCCCATTAATAACATTCTAATACCATCAGAACGGATCAATACGAAAAATACTTCGAACTTCTACTTATAAGACCTCAGAACATTAATACTTAAACCTTACAAAGCACTTGGGGTTGCTATTTTAAGAATTCTGAGAAGTCTCCCTTATTTTAATGGCAGTTAACCAATGAATCTGTAATGCACGACACTCTATATCTTCTGATATTTCATGTGAATGATCTTATCGTGTTCATTCCTAGTCCGGAGAAGTTGTTTAGCTTTGCTAGTATCAACCCTTGTGTCAGCTCCATATGTTAAAATCATCGCTTTGTAGATCTTAACTTTATACAATTCTAAAACTTGACCTTAGACTTACGTAGGTATTAGTTTTGCCAACTAGCATCCCATGGATATCCGATCGATGCATGCTTCTTTCATTCTTGCCCATACGAGAAACACACGGAGGATTTCCCATGGAATCAAGTGGGAATTTCGGAAATTCTTTCTAATACGGCCCATTAATAACATTCTAATACCATCAGATCAATACGAAAAATAGTTTCAACATATACTATATACGACCCCAGAGGACCTCAGATCATTAATACCTTACAAAGCACTTGGGGTTGCTATTTCAAGGATGTTGAGAACTCTCCCTAATTTTAATGGTAGTTAACCAATAAATCTATAAGGCACGACACTCTGTGCCTTGTGATCTTTCATATGATTGATCTTATCGTGTTCATTCCTACAATCCGAAGAAGTTGTTTAACTTTATTAGTATCAACCCTTGTGTCAGCTCCATATGTCAAAACTGATCTCACCATGGCTTTGTAGATCTCAACTTTATGCAATTCTAAAACTTTTATCTTCGAGACTTACGTAGGTATTAGTTTTGCCAAGTAACATCCCAAGGATACCCGATCGATGCGTGCTTCTTTCATTGTTCGCTCTTTAATTTCCCTACAGGTATTTCTATCGCTGTAGACGCGTCTCTTACTAGATATTTAAAATTCAGAACCTGTTCGATCTTTGATCTTTCAATTTTCTGGTCGGACATGATAGGAAATGTGATGTACGATGTAAGTTTAATAAACTTCACGATGTTAGAAAGTTATTCACTATTTGTTGAAAACTGTTTCACATCATCAGCAAATCTATTTAGTTAAGAAATAATTACAAGACGTAGAACTAAATTTTATATCTAAATGCTGAAAGCTGATTATAATAAATTCCTTGTTTTCAGATTGCACATTTTGCCATAACAGATCTTACAATAACAGCAGGAAGAGAAGCAGTCGTAGATTTCTCCTCACCATTTATGACGTTAGGTAAGAAATTAAAAGCAATTATTCTGGACTTTCCTAATTATTAATATGTGATTTTAGGTATCAGTATTTTATATCAAAAACCTTCCAAGGCTCCCCCAAATTTTTTCTCCTTCGCCCAACCTTTCGCCCTAGAAGTCCTGTTATGGTTAGGCGGAGCTTACTTCTTAGTCTCTATTTCCCTCTTCATCATGGGAAGACTCTCTCCAAGCGAATGGGCAAATCCATACCCATGCATAGAAGAACCGGAATTCCTCTTAAATCAGTTCAGTTTGAGAAACTCTTTTTCGTTCACCATTGGAAGTCTTATGCAACAGGGTACTGAGATAGCGCCCATGTAATTATCACATTATTCTTTTTTATTGATGTTTTCGTCTTATGTAATTATTTTAAGTGCTATTTCCACGAGGATGGTGGCCAATATGTGGTGGTTCTTTACTTTGATCATGGTGTCTTCATATACCGCCAATTTAGCGGCTTGTCTTGCCTTGGAAAGTCTCGATCGGCCCTTTACCAACGTCCACGAACTTGTTGCAAAAGCGGATAAAGCTGGGATTAAATATGGCGCTAAATGAAATGGAGCCACAGCGAATTTTTTCAAGGTCTTTAACAATACGACTATGCCTTTTAAGCAATCTACTAGGCTATGAAAGAATTTAATAGATATTTATTTGTAACTCATAAGCTCTGTAAAATAACAAACGTCCTATCTTTCTCAAATTCTTTTCAGAGCTTGATTCCACTAGCCGTCCAGTCCTTATCTCATCTTCAACCAATTCCCTATCAAAAATTGCCCACTCCAATAGTTCAGTAAAAAATGTGACTTTCTCGTCTAACAAGCTTCATCCTTTAGTAAATTTCTTTAAGTTGCCTGTCTTCTTCACGAAGAAACACATACATAACAAAGCCACTTTCATAGCTGATTAGATTATTTAAAAAGTCGCCCTCGCCTCGTCTTTGTTATTAAAACGATGATTTTAACTTAGAAATCTGATTCGGAAAGCTTTAAGAAAATTGCCAAGTATATGGAAGAGAACGAAGCTGATGTGATGGTGACCGACAACAAAGACGCTGTTCTAAGGGCAGAAACCGAAAAGTACGCTTTCTTCATGGAATCTACTTCTATAGAGTACGAAACTCAAAGGCACTGTAACTTGGAAAAGATTGGTGGATTGTTGGTCGAAAAGGGTTATGGAATAGCCATGAAGAAAGGCAGGTTCATCAAAAAAAAATTACTATCATAATTTTGGTGGAATGTTTCGTTCCAGGCTCAATTTATAGGGTGCCTTTGAACACCACGTTATAAAAACTCCAGTCATCTGGAAAAATTCAGGCATTAAAGAGGAAATGGTGGGAAGAGAGGAGAGGAGGAGGACAATGTACTGCGAGTTTTATTTCAAATTTTGTATTCTATACCAACCTAAGGACATGAAGGCGAGAGTCTTTTTAATTCTATTAATCTTTGATAGGGTGAGAGTGAAGACGATGAATCAGTTCCACTAAATCTAAAAAGTGTCGGAGGCCTTTTCTGGGTAATCGTTGGAGGTATAAGCATTGCAGCCATGCTAGTCTTCGTCGAAATGATACTGCACACTATGAAAGAGTACATTCAGCGTAAAACGTCGTTCTGTGAAGACCTCAAGGAAGAATTGAAATTCTACTTTGAGTTTAAAGGCTTGGTGAAAACAGTCCGAAACGGAAAAATGAATTCAGCGTCTCCGGCGGAAAGTTTGAAGTCGTCGAAGGATAAGGAAGCAACGGAATCTTATGGTCTACTACCAGATATACCTAAGTCGCCAAATTCGTAAAATTATTTAGATAATAGACAAAGATAATTTTTCTATAATTTTCTGGGTATTAGCGTTACGTATTGTGTTTACATCTGACAGGTTCACTGGATATAACAATGGATTTGGTCTTGTCTGTGGAGACGACCATGTAAAATCTTTATATCGTTAATCAGTTTGCCCATTATGATTAAGCTAAATAGAGCTGGGCTAAACGAATCCTGACGCAACCTAACCACCAAATAATTTCATATTAGGATACTGTGTCGTAAATATAAAGAATTTTCTAATTTCATTTCTGTAAATCGGACGCGTGGTCTATAAATAAAAGTAAATTAAAAAAAACTAATAACACGCTATTAAACAGGAGCTTGAGAAATAATGGTATGCGCTATGTTATGTTAAGTTCAAACAAACAAGTGTTCGAAGTGACGACAATCATTAGCAAGACACGGACGAGCAAGGCGAATAAGAGCTTCTTGTGTTCCCTTTTGTGAGGGAGGTGGCGTTATGAATACTCACTGTTGGATTATTTAATTTGTTTCTATAAACAAGGACAGAAAATAGAATTAAACATCAAGGAGGTGTATATTTGAAATTGTGTTCGTGTCTTGTTGCGAAACAATTTTTTGAGATGTGCCGAATTTGTTTAAAATTATTGTCTCAATTTACAACTCAACAAAACTTGCTCTTATAACAAGATAATATATAAATTACTCCTTCAATCGTATGCAATTCTACACAACAATAAGTAATCATTTATTATTCGTGTACCCACCGCTAGTTTCATCTCAACGAGATAATATCTGAGTACAAAACATTCCACTTTGTTAGTCGTTGTCGTACCCAGTCAACTATAACAACATCGAAATTTGGTATGTAATTTAGTTACTTTCATTTTTTGTTTCTTGCTTTCAGCTGTGTTAATTATATTTAATAATTATTATTTTTATTTTATTTTTTCGTAATCATCCATCTTTGTGTGCACTAGACGAAACCGAATTTCAATCATTGCAGAAACTTTTAGAAATGTATTTGATATTGGTGGTCATTGCGGCCATTATATTGATCTACCAATTCCTAGTGAAGCAATACAATTACTGGCCCAATAGGGGTGTGAAGCAAAGAAGACAGACTTACCTGTTAGGGGATAATGCACGCCTTGTATTTCGTAAGGAAACATTCTATGATTTATTTAAAAATCTGTACAATGCTTTTCCGAAGGAAAGGTAAATATATGAAATGGTATTAATTAATCTGGTACAATGAATTTTGAATTTTTCTATGTAGATACATGGGGATGTATCAGATGATGACGCCAACCCTTGTAGTGAGAGACCTTGAATTAATTAAACAAATAACCGTGAAAGACTTCGACCATTTCGTTGATCATAGGTCGATTATTCCCCAGGACGTTGATAAATACTGGTCTAGGAATCTCTTTTTCTTGAAAGGTATTATGACATACCTAGATAATTTGTTATGGTTATTTGTTTGAAATTATTAGGGAACAGATGGCGTGATATAAGATCAACGATGAGTCCCACTTTTACGGCAAGCAAAATAAAGATGATTTTCAATCTCGTTTCCGATTGCGCTCAAGAGTTTAACAAGAATTTTCTGGATTCAGCAGCGAAGGGGGTTGTTCCTTTGGAACTGAAAGACACCTGCACGAGATATACGAACGACGTAATAGCCACCGTAGCTTTCGGCGTTAAATGTGATTCGCTGAGGGAAAGAGAAAACGAAATTTATATGATGGGCAAAAAGGCGACCTCTTTCACTGACCTTTGGTTGAACATAAAACTATTTACGTACCTTCTCGTGCCACAACTTTGTAGGGTAAACATTATAGGAATTGTATCGACCAGTAATTGCTATAGAAGCTTTTCTTTCAGTTCTTTAAAATTTCGATATTTCGTAAAGATGTTGGAGAATTTTTTACGCGCGTTGTCAAGGAAGCCATCACGTTGAGAGAAGAAAAAAGAATAGTTCGGCCTGATGTCTTGCATTTGTTATTGGAAGCCAAAAAAGGACGTCAAAGGCAAGAAGAAAACGATACTTCACTAAACAACGCGATAATAAAGCAAGAAATAACAGATATAGATATAACGGCGCAAGCCCTGATTTTCTTTTTCGGAGGATTCGAATCGGTTTCTACACTAATGTGTTTTATAGGTCATGAGCTGGCTGCTAATCCAGACATACAGCGGAAACTCCAGGCGGAAATTGATGAAACCATGAAAGAATGCAAAGGAGTTTTGACGTACGAGGCCTTGCTTAAAATGAAATACATGGATATGGTTGTTTCCGGTTAGTCAATTTTTTAGGTGCGTTCTTGTATTTTATTGTTTATCTAATTTTCAGAAACATTACGCAAATGGCCTGTGGTTGCAGCTACGGATAGGATTTGCACGAAACCGTACACCATCCAACCCGTCAGGCCAAACGAAAAACCCATCGACTTAAAAGAGGGTGATATAATTTTCATTCCGGTTGTCGGTTTGCATTATGACCCGGAATATTTTCCTGAGCCACAACGTTTTGACCCGGAACGTTTCAATGACGAAAATAAGAGCAACATCAAACCGTACACTTATCTTCCGTTTGGTGTTGGGCCGAGAAACTGCATCGGATCTAGATTTGCTCTAATCGAAACCAAGACTATATTTTTCCATTTATTGTCCAAATATGACTTGGTTGCTACGGAAAAAACGCAGATACCTTTGAAGCTGAGCAAGAAGTCCATGGCTTTAGTGGGCGAGCAGGGATTTTGGGTTGGATTGAAGCTAAGGGCCGATTCCAATTGAGTTTTAAGAATTTATTAAAGCTGATTTAATGATTAGTTGTAACCTTATAGGCATTAACATTCCGGGAAACGTGCAGAATTGAAAAATGAAAGAAAAAAAAATGTTGCCGTGCATCCATTTCACAATTATCAAAAATTTTTAGTAGACCATTTAACTTGGCAGACCTGTACGTAGATTGTGGTTATTTCATAGAAGGTCTACGTGCTAGTACATGTATCAATATTAAAAGAAAAACATAAATTGTAATAAATGTTATCCAAGTTCAATACTAATAACAAACATGTCAAGTACGACTGTTTAATGCTCTAAATTATGATTATACCCAGCAACTAATTATTGACCATCAGTAATCAGCACGTAATTGACTAGTTCACCTGTTAATTAACCTAAATAGGTCACGTCGATTAAGATTAATGCCTGCAATAAGAGGTTTAGACATGAGTCGTTAGCGTATAACTGTGAGGACACCACGAGCTCTCCGGAAGCATTTTTAATGTAACATTTAATTAATAATCTCGCCAAATAAATAAATTGAATTCTAATCGTTTCATTTTAGCAAAAATATATTCCTTTGCTTTAATTCCTACTTTTTTTAAATTTCCTAACGGATACCTACCTTCTTATTACTCACACTTATTAATTATTTATTCACGTAATTTCAGGAAGTAGCTCATTATTTAAATGCTTTCCTTTTCAGGAAATTAATAAATAGAAATTAACTTAAACAAAGAATATACCGTAATTAATGTTGTCCTTTACTGTTTGTGTTTAGTAACAGCAATTTTTTTTTACTTTTCAAGAAAATGATATTTTCATCGTTCAAAATTTTAAATAATTAAATCAAATCTCTTTTCAGTTTTAACTGCGTTTTGAAGACTGGAGAAGAAAAAATGGAATAAGAAACGAAAAACCCTACTTACCTCTACAAATAAACATTAAAAAATAACTACAATATGAAGTGTTTCTTCAAAGTTGCATTTCTTCTTTATCTCGAGGAAGCTTATAAGATTTACCAATATTTTGTCTTGTTATTGAAGTTAGTCTTTACTGACAGATGTATTAGCCAATATTTTGATAAAACCCATCAACTTTAAGTATCAATACTACTTTTAAAAAAATAAAATGCAAACAGGGTATGAGTTCTGTTAACATATGTACTTTCTTGAATCCCTATATTTTGTTAAAGTGATCTACTCTATTTATATTTATTTTGAGTAAGGATATATCTACAATCTATATATATCAGAAAGTGCCAAATGTGCATGTACATTTTTGCAATTCCAAGGCAATAATATTTCCAAGTCATTATTCATCTCATAGCCTCAAGCCAATTTCTATTTATATCATTCGCAGTGGTCAAGCACGCAAATTAATCAACGCACTCGGGGAACACCCGGGCACCTCATTACGAGTCCTCCATATCAAATCAAGCAAATTTAATTCCGCCGACATCTAACCCAGATGCATATCTACCCGTTCTTCAGTACGTATGTAAACTGTACGTGCTTGTTGCGAATATTTTTTTATTGGCAAATGCACTGTGTCTTGGCCCCGTAACTGTTTCTCGGCGTGCCGATTTCGTGCAGTAAATGGTGGAAGAGCTCAATTATATTTGATTGAATTAAGTATGGCCTTAGCTGGAGAGTCGAAGAAGCAGGTAGTTATTTTCGCTGCTGAGGATCGTGAGCGGTCGGATGAAAACTAATGGAGATAATGACGGAAACAAGTACCTAAGTATCCTTGGGGATTTCTCGTTATAAGTACAGTGATGAACGAACGCCATGCGACACTAACTTTACAAATTAACTTAATTATAAGATATGCTCTAGAAAGTAAAACGCAATTGTAGTTTTGTCTACCTTTGCTTAAACATACGGTATATGGACATGTATGACTCATATCAAGCAGACAGGCATTTTAAAGAAACTAATGCCCGATCGCAACAATATTTTAAGCAAAGCTTAAATTTAAGTTGTGTTTAGAATATGACATTATGCATGGTTAGTGTAATGTCAATCACATTCTGATTTAAACATTTAGGGTGGGTTTACAGAAAGCAAATCAAATATTTAATTTCGAATTAAACTAATCACGATCAAGTTACCATAAAAATTACATTGCGAACTGTCAAATTAACAACATCATTAAATGTCAATCACATTCTGATTGACATTTAAACTTCAATATAAGTATCAATTAGGATGTAACTGACATTTTGTTAAACCTGCAAAAAATGTCACAATATATTATCCGTTCACTCTTTTTCGTCATCCCAGTAGGCGAGTTAGGGTGACATTTTTGTTGGTATCACAATGAAACATAGACGTCAGATGAAACGGTTATGTTTATTCTTAATTTCATGGTTATAATTTGAGTCCACTAACGGAGACGTTGTTGCCAGCTCGACTGTAGTGCATATTTCACGGTGCCATAGTCGGTGCTCCTTCGTATAATATTTGGCAACATAGTCAGATTAGTGGTGTGGAATTGTCATTAATATTTTTAATGTCAGATTCTGACATCTATCAAAATTCAGGCCAGCAACTTAACGAAACGAGAACACGGCCTACTGAGACGAGGAAAAAGAGTGAATGGATATTAAGCACGTTTTAAATTTAAGCTCTGCTTAAAATATTGGTGCAACCGGTCATAAAGTAGGTGTATTATACCTGATTGCACCGCATTTTTAATTGTAGATTAAATTTAAGATGTGTTTAGAATATGACAATCATGAATACATGACAGCATATTGTCAATCACCATCTAATTGACACTTGAACTTCAATTTAAGTGTCAGTTAGAATGTGCCTGAAATTATGCTGGCTCTACATAAATATCACATCTAAACAAGACTTAAATTTAATCTCTGCTTAAAAAAGCGGTGCAATTGGCCATTAGTCAACGATATTAAAAACACTTTCTTGTCAACATTTCCTTATCAACATCGTTTCCGCTTTTTTTATAATTTCATGGTTGGTTCGATTCGTTCGTTTTAATATTAGAAATTCAACATTTTGTACGATTTGAACTAAACAAAAAATGTTTCTGAAATGAAAAACTGAATTAGCTCGCGAGGTCTTCTCCTAAAAAAAATTCTGGCAATAAATTTGTTCGCAAGTTCAAATTTAAAGACACTGCTGGTCATGAATGAACATACTACGAGATAGCCACAAAATATCAAATAATTCCCAAGGCACGAATTAAATTTTGAAAATAATAAAGATAAGAAACATGGTATGTCTTTGCTTATAATAAAACGTCAAATACAGTCAGATCAGCTAGTTATGACTAGAACACCGACAACGTTTATTTTCTCGAAGTACGGTTTTTGTTGTAAGATGGAAATTAAATGCAAATACTTTGGAAACGTATTGTAATGATATCTTGTGTTGTTGGCCCACGTTGGACGCCAATTTTTTGTAATGTTATGCTTGGTTGTGGTGTTTGTGCCCCACGTTGGGCGCCAATTTATATAATGTTGTGTTGTTTTGTGCGAATCTTTTTGGGAAGCCAACTTTGTAATGTAATGTAATGTATAGTTTGTGTAAATTGATTTTGATTTTTTAGCCTTTCTTGGCAGAATCTCTCTCTTTTAAATTTTTTTCTCTTGTGTATGTGTGTCAAATAATTCGTATTAATATATGTAATTTTTATCCTGCCGACCCTCACAAGTCCTACAGGAACACTATCTACTCGTATCTCTTAACAGGAATATTTTGTGTGTGTTTCACAGGTTCTTTATTTCTTAGATTGATTTGTTGTTTAATTTTTATTTTAACAATCTCACGAGGACATCTCTTAGGGAAACAAGAACCTGATAGATTCAGGAGACAGAAATTTGTTCTTTTTTTTACTGATTCATGTGTACTCATTACGATCGTTGGAAATTCGACTATTTTACCCTCATGTTGGTAATATCACAGCAATACATATAGTTGTGATTTATGTGTATATAAAGGGTTGTGTGTATAAAAATCGTAGGTTGTCGCCACTCACGTTAGGGGCCAATCGTGTAGTGAATTTTTTGCTTTACGTTAGTGTTCCAATTATATAATTTTATTATTATATGAGTATCGTTGTGAATTCTTTTTTTTAATTTTTGAATTTTATTTCAATTGCCCCACGTTTGTAGCTAATTTATGTGATGTTTTTTTTGTATATATCTCAAGGCGATTGGTCCATTTTTTAGTCTTATCAGAAAAGTCTTCCTTTCTTTTATATCTTCTTGGATTTTCTTTTTGTATTTTATCTCGTCTTTCAGCTCAAATCGGCTTGTTTGAAAGTTTTGGCCACGATCGTTTCCAAAAACTTTCGGCAGATAACAAGAACTTGAGTGTGTGAGTGTGTAGTTCTAATCAGCTTGTTTGAAGGTTTGGCCACGATCCTCACAAATCATTTCCAAAGACTCTCGTCACAAGAACTTGTGTGTGTTGATATGTATATCTGAGGGTATATGGGACGCTTTATGTCAGTGTGTATTTTTTCCTTTGTTTAAATGTTTATAATGTTTCGTTGGAATAGGGATTCAACTCACTGTTGCATCTCTGGATGACTTTTAGCAGGATACGAGATCACAGAATCAAGGATTTTTCTTATATTACGGAACACAGGATGGAGGAACTGAGGCGCAGAGACAAAGAAACTTTTCACTGATTCGCAATAATACTCCGCACTTGTTTAGAATTGATTTACTTTAACGCAATAAAAACAGTTTTCAAGAAATGTTTGTTTTGATTATAAACTTGCTTTTTTCAATTAATTAAAAACATTTTAATATCACCTTTTTTCTTTAAATTAACTTCGTTGAGTTGGAAAAACAGAGTTTTTCATTTTTAATTTTGATTTTATCACGCACTTTCCACTTCAACTTACTTCACGAACGTTTAAATTTGACTGCTGCTGTTCGAAGAAAGGATTCGAAAGAATTCTTTTTTAAACTGGTATTCAAGGAAAGAATTCGGAAGAATAAATTTAACATTTCTATTTTATTTTGTTCTAATTCATTTCCTCAATTACCTACCTCTATTTTAATCTGTCTAATTTCTGCATTATTTTCTTCTAATTTTTTTCTGATCTCTGTGTAGTTCTCGTTTTGTATAATTTTGTTCTAATTTTGTATTGTTTTCTTCTAATTTTTCTATGATCTCTGTGTTGTTTCGTTCTGGTTTTGTACTATTCCTCTTTATTTCCTCTAGCATTATGGCTAGCAAGTTTCGAATCTCTTCTTTTTCCTCTGGTTTAGTTTCTGTTTTTGTAGTCTCACCTATTTCTTCTTTTTCCTCTGATATTTTTTCTAATTCATCTGTTTTGATTCTTGTTGATTTTGCCTTTCTTTCTGCCATCTGTGTATTCCTTTTCTGATTTTTTTCTGACTATTATTTGAAATTTCAAATCGCCTCCAAGTTGGACGCCAAATATGTTCTTTTTTAGATGTGGTTCTGTAGTCTCCGCTGTACTTTGAAGTTTATCTTGAAGGTGGTGTTTTTTTCAGAAGTGTTTATGTGTGATGGTGAAGTTGTACTACAGACGATACACTGCTTATGAAACATAGTTATTAATGATGGCTATTCCTGGTTGCGTCTTTACATTTTGTTGTTGGATGTTAATTTGACATTCATTTTGTTAACATCACAGGAATACGTTTAAAGTAGAATTTAACGAAATATTCAAATGTCTCAAAATATGTATATATTTCGTTAATTTTTTTTATAAAACTTAAATTTTAAGTTGCAATTATTAGGTCTAGTATACATGAATCTCGTTTTATTTGCACAACTTTGAAATAATTTATTTGGACAATTTAAAGGTCTTATTGTGTAGGTGGACGATTTTGAGCCAAAAAATCAAACAGAATTCCTTAATTAAAATGCGAAACACGCCCCCGACCAGGTTTTCGTTTAAAGAAAAGTTACTTTCACGAACTTTTTGGCGTTTTCGTATGTCCACAACATCTTCACCAAATGCACCGCAGATATTTTTCACCCAGTTGCATCTCTGCTAAGTTATAATTCGTATAGCAGCAGCAGCATACAGTGCCTCGATGCTCTTCATTCGCCAAATGAAGTTGAATTTTCCTTAATTTTTTTTTTTTTGTGAAAAATGCACTTCCGATGTAAAAACATATTCACTGAAGAGAATGACGAACAAGCGGTGCCATGGAAAATAAACACGTATTAAATTATTCATATGATGAGAATACGGGCCATTTTCTTTTATAATTAATAGTTAAGGAACTATTAAAGAAATGCGTGCCAGTGATATACCTCGTATAATTATTATTAATTAAAGTAATCAATTGAGTGAAAACATTTTTTATTGTAAAATCAATTACACGATATTAGAAAAATATTATTTATTTATTCACATTATTGGCAAATGTTTGTCTTTTTGGGAAAATGTGAGAGTCAGTTTGTTTAATTTTTTTTATAAATTGAAACATTAAAGTAGGAAGTAATACTGCTAAACATTTTTCAACAGCCCCAGACATATCAAACACCTGTGAGGAAAAATGCGTTTGATAACCAAAAAACGGATGACCTTAGGTTTAACTAAACCTTGAATCAAAATTATTTTTACGGTTTTTATATGGACTTATTCTGGACTTATTCTCACTCATTTGACATTTTATAAACGACTTTTTCAAGGCAAACTGCCTCTTCTCATTTCTTTGATTATCATTTGAAGCTGAAGTATATCTCTGCTGAAATTTGAGATTAATTAATTGATTGATGCATACGTATCATCCAAACTCAAGACATTTTTCAAAAAGGAACAAACAAAGACACTGTTCTAGTAACTAAATTATACCATTTTTTGTAACCAAATTTGAGATTCCATTTTCATAAAATTTTACAATGGCAAACAATAAAAAAAAAGACTAAGAACAATAAACTTTTAGTTATCTGTCTTTCAGTCTAAATAAATGCAGATTCTTAATGTCTGAATAATAGTTTTCGAAAGTATTTTATTCGTTAAAACTTGTTTGACCTTTTGAGTCAAGGCATTTTCAAACAAACAAAGAAAAATTAACAATTTTGAATTTTCAGCCAATTTTAAAAACAGTAATTCAAAATTGGACAACGGTGAAAATTTATCAAATTGAATGAGCAATGTCAAGGGCAACAGTACTGGAAAAGATCCAGAAAAGATAAACAAACAATGTTTACAGTGCAGAAATAAGACAATAAACAAGAGTAGCTTACAGAAGAAAGAAACGGTCATCAAAAGGTAACAATGGACATAGGTGAAAATTGATCGAATTGAATCAGCAGTGCCAAAGGCAACAGAACTGGAAAAGAACAAGAAAAGACAAACAACGTTCACAGTGGAAAAGTAAGACAATGACAAGCGGAGCTCACAGAAGAAAGAAACGGTCGTCAAAAGGTAATAAGATTTCGAGAACAATCCTGCAGAAAAAATTGTTCAGCTAGAATACATAAAAACTATTTACAATTAAAGAATTTTGCAGAATTTGATTATTTTAGAAATCGAGAGAAGTAAAAAATTGCCCTTGAAAATATTCCGGTATTTGAAGGCCGAAAAACTTCTAGTAGGAGATAGAAGAATAGATTGTTATAACATATTGAAAAACCATTGAATGAAGATGTAGAAAAAAAATGTCATCCGGATGCACAATGGTGCCCGTCTAGAACGATACTCCTGCATGCAAACCGCGTCCTTATGAACTACAAGGACAACGACATTGCTGAGCGACACCATTTTAGCTGGGCAGCAGATAAATAAAATACAGCATAATATACAGGGTGGGGCCTAGAAACTTCCTTTTTTTGAAGATGAATAAAATAAAAATTGTAGCTGATATGCATGTTTTTTGTTTTATATTGAAAGAACACAATTTCAAACTTTGTATCATGCAGTTTTAAACAAAACGTCTGTAAGGTGATGTCCACCGTTTTCCATACACTGACGCAACCGATTTCTAAAGCTCCTCTCTACGCGTTCTAATATCTCCACCGGAATTCGGGCTATTTCCTGCCGAAGAAGATTTCTCAATTGAAGCAGGGTTGTAGGGCGGTGTTTGTAAACCTCTGCCTTGAAGTAACCCCATAAAAAAAGTCACACAGCGATAGATCGGGCGAGCGTGACGCCCACGGAATGTCACCTCGATTCGAGATGTTGATGATGTGTTTTCGAGCCAGCTCTTGAAGAAATGCGCCTACAGAACGTGTGGTTCCAATAGGATGGTGCCACGGCCCACACAGAGTTTCGATGACAGTTGTTAAGGCAGTGTTCCCCGGACGGCTCATCTCGAATCGAGGTGACATTCCGAGGGCGTCGGGCTCGCCCGATCTATCGCCGTGTGATTTTTTTTATGGAGTTACCTCAAGGCAGAGGTTTACAAACACCGCCCTACAACCCTGTTTTAATTGAAAAATCTTATTCGGCAGGAAATAGCCCGAATTCCGGTGGAGATGTTGGAACGCGTAGAGAGGAGCTTCAGAAATCGGTTGCATCAGTGTATAGAAAACGGTGGACATCACCTTACAGATGTTTTGTTTAAAACTGCATGACATAAAATTTGAAATGATGTTCTTTCAATATAAAACAAAAAAAACATGCATATCAGCTACAATTTTTATTTTATTCACCTTCAAAAAAAAAAGAAGTTTCTAGGCCCCACCCTGTAGTATAGTACGTAAGTTAACTAATTTATATTTGATTTATCTGTTACTTTTCATTCAAATACATCCTTCAATAATAAACTCGTTTGAACAAAGGACCTTACAAAATATTGAATTTATTCTCATTTCTTTGCAACAGATAACGACTAATCCCAATGCCAAATTAAGAAGTTATCTCGAATAAATAAATGTAATGAATAATGAATAATACATAGGCATGTACTGTTGCGATCGTAAAAGCGCAATATAATTCCTTCCTCCTTTTCTCCACGCTAAAAACTATTTGATTATATAAATAATCAAACATTCCGTTAATTCAGATTTGCATCGCATTATCTGAATTAAAAACACAGAAAATCTGACACTGACCTAAATAATAATCAAACGAGAAAATCACATCTTAATGACCCATTCCTTCAGAATTAAATTTAATTCACGTTGTTTTAGGACTTTCCTATTAACTTCAGCTAAATTTAAATCGTTACTTTTTGTGAGAGATGCAACTCGCGACAAAATCACGTTTTAATTAATGTAATTTAATCAATGCCGGATTGGACTCGTCGAATTTCGTTTCAAATTCAGCCCAGACAAAATCGATTCGAATTTTGAAATATGCATGCATGCAATTCTCTACTGTTTGATTCTCGAGTTTCCATCTAAGGAATTCTCCAAGGACTCCCGTGTGTTTTGAAAGGACGACGAATTTCTCACCTCGCTCTGGAGAATCGCAGGCTGTTTTTTGGCTGTTTCGGTGAAGAGACCCGGTTTGTTGGGCAGGTTGGTTCCAACGCGTGGTTTATGCGCGGAGTCAATGGCACTACTGCGGTGTTCGGCCGACAGGTGCTCGACCTTGACCGTCGTCGGACCGTGAAGATGCAAGCCCCACACCCTCAGAGTGCAGAACTATTTTTAGAGCACTCCAGTTAGCGGCGTCGGCTTCCATCATTTTTCTCTATAGAGCAGGACTAATTATACTTTGAGTCCTTGTACGCTAGGCTATCAGTCAGGCACAAGTGCATCACTAATCAAATCAATTACACTGTGAAGAATATTTCAAATTTATTAATAAACTACAGAACACCAGGAATGTTGTTTAAATAATATTTCTTAACCTGTTTATTGAAAAAAGTAAATTTTTGGGCAAATATTATTCGACTATTAATTTCAATTTAATCATGATGCTATGATTTTGAGATATAAGGGGAGATTTTTAAATTATCTACCTAGACATGAAGGAAAAGAATTAGAAGAGAAGTAATATTTTATTCTTTAATACATATATGATCCGCTACAAACTTACTCCAACGTTTTTCCAATCACCTTTCAAAAAAGATGCTTTCGGTAAGTCTTCAAAAACACCTCCACGGTTTTTTCAGGTATTCACCCGAAGTAAAATACCTCCGTGCAAATGCTTTCTTCTTTAATTTGTGAAAGAGATAAGTTAGTGGGTACGAAATCTAGGTTGTAGGACGAAGCAGCATAATCTTTTGATCACAGTTCTGGGGCCTTTTTTTGCTGTAGGTATGGCAAGGTTTCATATTTCATATTTGAATTTTTAATATATGATCCACTACAAACTTACTTCAACGTTTTTCCAATCACCAATCGCCTTTCAAAAAAAATCCTTTCGGAAAGTCTTCAAAAAACTCCTCCGCCGTTTTTTCAGATATTCATCCGAAGTAAAACACCTCCGTGCAAATGCTTTCTTCTTTAATTTGTGAAAGAGATAAGTTAGTGGGTACCAAATCCGGGTTGTAGGATGAATGCCTCATCTCTATAAGGCCTCACTCGGTGATTATTTCCCGTAATTGGCGAGCTTTATGTACTCTGCATTAAACGAAGCAGCATAATCTTTCGATCACAGTTCTGGGGCCTTCTTTGCTGTAGGTAGGCAAGGTTTCATATTTCTGATTGTTTCCTTATAGTCTTCTCAAGTTATTTAATTAATAAGTTTCCTTCCGTACCCCAAAATATCATCGGCGTCAGTTTTTGTCATGATTCCGCGTTATGTCTTTTTTTGATGGCTGACATCCCTTATGGACCTACTGCATGGATCCTTGTTTAGTCGGTGAGTCACTATGTTACAACCACGTTTAATTACATGCTAAAATTCTAGAAAAAATTCATCAGCCAGGGCCCCAGAGTTTTCCTCACAAATATTTTGCCCACACAATTTTTGTGCAATTTGGGAATCCAACGTGCCGATACCTTATTCGTACCTAATTCTTCAAGTAAAATTTTTAATAGTGTATCCCTATTTCTGCAGCAATCATTGAAACTCTTATTCTTCGATCTGCTAATACCAATTCCTCAACTTTCTTGATGTTTTCGTTAAGTCTTGCTTCAACAATTGAAGCCTTCCGCGTCCTATAGATCAACTTGAATTGATTCCGTACCCCATCGAGATTGCTTTAACCAAAATTCTACCGTAAAATGCGCGTTAATTATCCTTCCTTCCTTCGTTTACGAACGTGATCACGCGTTTCTATATTCCAGCTGAATTTCTCTCATTTTTTTAGGAAACACTTTGTAAAAACAATAAATCTCTTTGGATCTGAACCAAACTTGGTCAATATGCATCAAAATATCGCAGTTACTTGTCAGCAAAAATTTGCGATTTTCACTTGTTTTCTTCTTGGTTCTAGGTAGATGATATAACAATACCTCCACGTATAAATTTTCCGCTTCTGAAAGATGTGTGTGCTTTGGTGCAAGGGTATCTAATAAATCAATTTAAAAACTTTATTGATTGTCAAATTTTCGCATTTTTTTTAACATTCGAATCTTTCCAATACTAAGCTAAGAAACTGTTTATACTTCGGATAGATTAGTTTTAACTCCACTGACGTCCAATAGAAACGATGATTAAAAAAAATGGCGACAGTTGCAATTTATCCGAATTACGAATATCACTAGTGGCGATCCTGAGTGCCACATGGTGATTTTAAATTACGTGAATTTATAAAAGTGTAAATTACGTCTTATGATATCCTGAAAATTACAACATTGTTTGTAATTGAAGTAATTTATGAAATTTGTAATTACTCCGCACCACGTTCTAATTTCCTATTGTTTGTTGTCTTCTCTTTTGATTCTACTTCTACGATTCTTATTTTTATTTATCTCAATTCCAAAGTCGTTATTAAAATTAATGAAGGAAGGTACAAGTAAAAGATACAAGATAAAGTGAAAAACCCTTTATAAAGCTATATCACTTTTTTACAAATATTGTCATCGAAATTACCGTTGCCAGTAATTCCATAAAATAGTCTACGAACGTATATTATATGAAATAATAATAACTACGATTTACGACATTAAGGCCCAGTTTTACAATCGTGGAATAAGGACGAAATAACTGTTCGCGGAATATCCTTTAACGTTCCTTCATATCTACGTCACGTTATTCTAATTCTATAATTCTAATCTAATAATGCTTATCCAACGATTATAAAATAGGGCCTAAGACCACATACCTATGTAAATGTTTCCAATACATAAAATAAATAAAATTACAATTTAAATTATTGTAAATAATACGCTCAAAAACTCATGCCAAATATAGAATGCATTAGATTATGAAGAATGTTTTAACTGTTACTTTAAATTCCGATAGCGGCAGACCTCTTACATAAATTGGCAAATTATTTAAAAGTTTAAAGTCAACCAAATTTGGCTTCATCTTAAAAACCATAATCTGATATCAACTACATTCCTGGTTTAATACTTCTTGCCCGTTAGAGCTACCCAGATGTTAAAGAAAAAGTAAGAATTCTAAAATAAAAACACATGGTAAAGTTAAGATATTTAATTTAGTAAATAATGAGCGACATTTTTTTATAATTTAAACAATTTAATCATATTTAAAACAATTTAAATCACATATCTTTGCAAACCAAATACTCTCTGGGAAACTCTGTCCCCGTACCAAAATGCAGCAGTTTATGTTAGAGTGACAAAAGGAAATTGTCTTTAACATTTTACAAGAAACGCACAATCTTTTAGAAGTGAAAGCAGAAAATACGTGTTACAAACCTTTTTTGAAATAAAATCGAGACGATTCCATACAACAACTGAATTAACTTCGTCGACGGAAAAGGTAACTTTAGCGGTTTTCAATTTGTTCAAACTCAATTTAGTTGTTTCTCAGTTATGATATTGTGTTCCCTGATGGCTCACTTAGATCATCTCAATTACTGCTTCTCTTCGATAGTAAGGTATCGCCAACATGTTGTATACGATGGGTACCATTTAAAGCTGAATGTGTACATATTGAAGACAATAATTGGTCCGAAATTGATCCTTAGGGTACTCCAAAAGCTAACCTGATGTTTCATTATTATAACAAATTTACTATGCTCTGTTTTATGTTAATTTGATAGGATACTAGAAGTTAGTGGAACCAGTTAATTATACTCCTAAAGAATTAGTCTTCATAGCCAAGTCAACGCGATTGTTGTGGTTTACTTTCAGAAAAAATATTTTTTATTGTATCATTATTTCCCTTTTCCCTTGATGAAAGAAAGTATTAAAATATGAATACGAGGTGTATCCGGAAAATAGCTTGTGATTATACTTAAACCATTCGAGTATTTTTATTTAGAGAGTTACATATCACTAGTGTTCTTTCACCTTTATTTTTCCAATGATCTTTTATATTTAAACATTCGTGTAATATTAAGCGTTCTCTCATGAATATATAGATACAATTTTATACAACTGTTTTAGTTCATCACCCCTATTACTGGCAAAATGATAAAAAATGTTTCAAACGAAAAAAATTACTGGATCTGAAAAACAAGGATTTTCATTGAAATTTTCATTTTTTTCATTTTTCGAGACATTGGGTGGTATGCATAAAACGTAGTACATGCTAATACTTCAAGCACCTACTTCGAAAGTGAAGTACCTACTATAGTAACGTAGCATTTACTATGCGATCTAGTAGATACTATTATGTAGAAGTTTTTACTTCGCATAGAAGCACCTACTGTAGTATCTACTTCAAAGTCTTAGATTCATTTTAACAGTAAATACTACTGCAGCGTAGTATTTACTACATGTTGTAGTATAAACTTTGATTTCGTAGTATATGCTTCAGACCTGCAGTAGGTACTTTATGTAATAGAAGATACTTCGAAGAATATACTAATTAGAGAAGTATTAGCATCTACTTCGTTTTATGAAGACATAGTACATACTAATACTTCAAGCACCTACTTCGAAAGTGAAGTACCTACTATAGTAACGTATTATTTACTATGCGATCTAGTAGATACTATTATGTAGAAGTTTTTATTTCGCATAGAAGAACCTACTGTAGTACCTACTTGAAAGCCTTAGATTCATTTTAACAGTAAATAACGAGTGTTCAATTAAAAGAATGTTCTAGATAGCTGTGAAATTATTCTGAACGTATAGCTTAGGATTCTTCATACGACTAGTGTCACCTGCATTTCTAACCTCACTTTAACTCAAGGAAAACATTTCAAAAATAAACATTTATTACTGTAACTTATAAAACTTTTTATAATAATTATAATAAATGCTTGAAAACATTTGAAGATTCTGTGCTTTATTGTGTTCATCAGGTTTTTTTAAGACAGGAGAAGATTCCTTCAGTTCTTGAATTTTATTAGCAATTCGCTGTCTTAGGTCATTTAAATCAGCAACTGATGTGGCAAATATGGAGTCCTTCATGTAAAGCAAAAAGAAAAATCACAAACGGTTACCTAAATCACAGGACCTCAGCGGTCAAGGAATTACAGTCTTCCGACTAATAATTCTGGCTAAAAACTTCTTCAAAACACCTTGCCACAGAATACGTCCAATTTCCGTCAATTTTTGCACAGAAATTTACAAAATATTTGCCAAAATGTTCCAAAAAACTCTGAACAGCTTTTGAGTTTTGTTGACACAAGGTTAACCGAAATATAAATGAAGTTAATCATGACGATCATGACATACGTTCCTGGCAACAAAAGCGTGTCACAGCCTTCTTGACCGTTTTTTTTATTGAACGCTCGTTACTACTGCAGTAGTATTTACTACATGTTGTAGTATAAACTTTGATTTCGTAATATATGCTTCAGACCTGCAATAGGTACTTTATGTAATAGAAGATACGTCGAAGAATATACTAATTTGAGAAGTATTAGCATCTACCTCGTTTTATGCATAGGCATACCACCCATTGTAAGATGTAACATGCGATCAATTGAATTTCAGATTAGGGTAGACTATGAAAAAAAAAATCACGTCGTAACTTACATCATACGTTTGCAAATGTCCAAAAAAAATTTCATTTGAACGTTTATTCCAAAATCATTTCAAAATGGTCTTTGCAAGACAACAAAGGGCTTTTATTGTGGAGTCATTGGGTAGGTTTAAGCAGAAGGAGGCTGATAGAGCCAATTTTCTTTCAAGGTATATTAACCGCTGAAACATATCGTAATATTGCTTCCTTCAAGAAGGGTACTTCCAACAGGATGGAGCAACAGTTCATTCTGCCAGGGCTACTTTGGATTCATTACGTGAATTTTTCGATGGCAGGATAATTAGTAAAAACATGCCAAACATTTGGCCTCTAAAATCTTGTGACTCGACGCCACTGAATTTTTTCTTTGGCCCTACAGAAAAAATTCAATTTTTAAAACCGCCGCGCCGTTGATAATTTGAATGTGCTAATGGAAAGAATAACTGAAAAATGTGTTGAAATTAACAACTCACTAAGATTATTGCAAAACTTTTTCGAAGGATCAGAAAATGCCTGGAGGCAGAAAGAAGGTGAACGTTTCCGGCACCTTTTATAAGTTAATTGTTTATTTTTATTGCCAGTTTTATATTCTTACAGCTTTTCTACCTCAAATTGTTTTCATAATTTCACAATTATTTGCCTTGTTTATTAAATTTTAGGTCACCTATCATACTGACTTTAGACGCACATTTCTGGATTTATGATTAAGAAGGTACCGCCATTCATTTCCGCGGCTTTGTTCCCCAAATTAAAAAGGATGCGATGAAACGCTAATGAAGAAAAGGGATAGATACATAACAAGTTACTATTGCTAAGGAGTTTATGAATGAATTTGATTAACCCCAAAATAAAAGAGATAGAAAGTTGGCGCTACCTTCTCGATACAGTAACCTTATTTGTGATAAAGTAACGACACCCTCTCTTAATCCATAGCATACACTAATATGAAATTAATTTGATCGCATGATATTTCACATTGTCATTTGTCTCCTGGCAACCAGTCAGTTTGCTAGATGGCTAGTGGGCGCTGTGAGCTTCTGATGAAGTGGGCCTCCTTAAAGGTGCGTTTCCACGAGGCCAGTAAACAGGCCAGTAACTGGAGTCCTGTGACTGGCTGGAGTCCAGTGACTGGCTCTGTGTAAACACTGCTGGATGTTAACTGGCTTCAGTGAACTGGCCACGTTGAAATAGGAATTCACTGTACTGGCAAGACCCAGTCACTGGAGTCCAGTCACGGGACTCCAGCTACTGGCCTCGTGGAAACGCGCCATAAACGTTAGACAATATGTTATTAGTTTTTATTATTTGTAATATATGAACCGCCCAGGTCTTGGTTCCAAACTAATTGCTGACTGTTCCATTTTACCTATTTTCTTATTGAACTGATGTGTCTGGCCCATGGTTTATAACCAATTGCCAAAATAAGAAAAAGAAGAAGAAGAAGAACTGATTGTGAGTTAAAATATTTTTGGTTCATGAAGCATCGTTATTGTGAGTAGAGATACGTTTGAATAAACGATTATGTATTAATTTTATAATATCTGACTTGTTAAGTAATAGAACCGCTTCGTTATTTTGCAAACGTTAAAATACTTACAATAAATTGACATGTCTTGGTTTTAATTCATTTTTATCAACATTCAACAAATGTTACATCCTTTCGAAAAACGAATATGTATAAGCTAGAGAGCGAATTTCTAGCCTTTGTGCTTTTCGTGAGTGATAATAGCAACGCGAAACTTTTCATACTCTCTAACTACTTCAAAATTTGTTATTATTTGACGCATGTTTTTTAATGCTTTTTTTACTGTTTTGTCATATTTACTGCTTTTTTACGTCGGTTCAAGTTTTAATTTGTTATTATTGGTTAAATTTTTTGATCTGTTATCGAAAAAAACAAAAGCGAAGTTTCTCGAATTTTAAATACAGCTAATTTTTTTAATATGTACAAATCCTGCGTCAAAAGTATATTCCCCTAGCTAGTATAGATGTTTTTGAAAATAAAATTTTTATTACAATTTAAATATCAAAACTTTTATTTAAAAATGAATAAATTCTATTTGTTTATTATTATTATTCTAGAAAAATAATCTACCACTGAGTAACTTATTAACTGTCCCTTTCTTTGCCAAAGAGAGGTAGGCGAATACTTTTGACGCAGGGCTCGTATATGCCAATCGATCGACGAGTCAAAGAACTTTTATACAGCTATCTTCTTCTAACTTTCGTGAAACAGCTTTACGGGTTTTGTCATGTCATGTCATTTCGTCGTATATTTTCTTAACTCAGATCTATACGATCGGCATATAACACAGAATTTTAGTACTTTTCTATAAAAATTCAATTTTATCGACGAGCGGAAAGTATTAATTCACTAGCGATGAAATCGGGAGACCATACCTAATTAAATTTTATCGTCATGTATAAATCTTTTCTAGAGCAAATGTTAAAAAAAATAAGAAAAACCAATTACAAATTATATTATTAAGCCCAGTTTTACAATCGTAGAATAAGGACAGAGTAACTACTCACCGAATATCCTTTAACCTTCCTCCATATCTACATCACGTAGTAGATACTCAGTTTATCCGACGATTATAAAATCGGGCGTAAGTAAACTTTAAAATGTCAGTATTGTTAGATTTTTTTTTTATATAATATCTGTATTGTCAAAGTTTTAGTGTTTTTGTTGGAAGCTTGCAGAACAGAAATTTTTGTACAGTTCATTTTTTTACTATATATTGTGCCGATGGATCGATCGATAAGCCAAAGAACTTTTATGTAGCTATTTCATTTTAACTTTAATGAAACAGACTTCCGCTTTCAGGTCGTGTCATTTCGTTGCATATTTTCTTAACTCAGATTTATATGAACGGCATATAGTAAAAAAATCATCTATAATTTTCACGTAACAGTTACCAACATCAAAAACATTTGACAGGTATTATAAAAAAACGGACTAGAATGTTTATGTTATGTTTTTATTTGTAAGTTATTTCTTTTTGTTTTTTGTTCTTATTAACACATTACTTTATTAGACATAAATCATGTTATTCAAAATACACATGTAAATGAGTTTGATTTAAAAAAAAAATTGCTTTGTCAACGTTTAATCAGTTGGGTTTAATAATAAGAATTTTTGCTATTTTGTTTTGCACGTCTTTTGTTTTATTTTTAAAGCTTTTTTTGCAAAAATATTAAGCTTTTTTAAGCGGTTATTTTTATTTTTATTGTGCTTATAAATCCGCTCTCTATGTATAACATACTTTGTGATAGTTTCTGTTACTGCTAGTTTTATAATGAAATAAATACCGATAGAGCATATCTTTGTATTCAATTACAATTATAAATCATTAGTTTTTTCCTTGCTACATTCTTCTTTAGCATACTTTTGTCGGAGTGCAATTATAAACGTTTTAATTACCTACTTTATATTAATAGGAATAAGCACAATAGTTTGTGAAGTTACTTTCTACTGTTATATCTTCAGTCAATGAATGTAGGCAGGCAATTTTGAATAATAAAAAATATATGTATTTACGAAGTGTTGAAAAATTTCAAAAAGATATGAATCAGTATCTATGAACTCAGATAAGAAACAAAACAGAAATTAATTATTATCCGAAACGAAAGAAATAACAGAAAATCGAGACAAAATTTTCAAGAAATGTAATATACTCGAAATGAAATGCGGACAGCGTAGAGAAAAACAAAACTAAGAAAAAGGGTGAGTAGAAAACAGGAAAATTAAAAACTGAAACTCGGGACTTGCCTAAATAACTCATGGATGACAAAGTATAGAAACAAAATTATGGGCCAAAAAATAAGACCAAGAGAGTAAAAAAAGCAGAAAATATACAGGGTGATTCTTGAATAGATGGTGAAGAAAAGACATCATAGAACATGGCAAAAATATTATGTATTTTAGTTTGATGATATATCCCTGGTTAAGAAGGAGCACCGCATGAACGAAATAATTACAAGCGTAATAGTGTTTTATAGTTTTTTGATTGATTGTTACGGCGCGGCCTCGCGCGTAAAGTTGACCTTCAAACGGAATTGACGTGATCAGCTGAAATAAGAAGTCCAAAATATTTACTTGACAAATGGATGCAAATCACCTGAAGTAAATTATTCCGTAGAAATCGTGTAAAATACATAAGTACAACAACGCACCCACTTTGAGCACGTGCTTTGACTGGTAAACAAATAAATCACTACAACACGAAAACAATTCAAATCTGCATGTTAAGGAACCTCAGTATTTTTCTTTAATTTTAATTCAAATTGTATTGTAAGGCATCTTTTTATGGGCCAATATTACGCGTTACCCTTTTCTTGCATTTTAAACTGTCGGTTTTCTTTATGTCGTACATTCGGTTTATCACTGATGTTTAAATAATAATAGAATTTGCTACTAACAAGGAAATTTCTCAAAGTTTTTGAAAATACATACATAATATCACATTTAGAAATTCCTTCAGAACCATGCTCACAATGTAAAAAAAATTATTCGTAATGGTATATGAAAAGTAAATAATTTCAAATAGAATACAACAGAATTTTCTTTCATTTCACAATTTTTTCTTGAAATTCTCTCTCTTTGTCTACAAATAAATGTTTTAAAGTATCAAACAGTGAGTCGCGCTAAGTAAGCGTGTAATTGCCAGTCAAGTGTGCATTACCAATTCAGTTACCGGCACACTGCTAAACAATTCATCGATTTCGTCTGAGTACGAGCATTACGTTTGCCGGCGACCCCGAAACTTTTGACCCAGAACCGTTTTCCGCATTAGTGCCCGACGTTAGATTCGGTCACGTCCCATCGCGCGATCGATGCTGATGATATCACGACGGTCTTCTTCCTACTCACTACCACACGTAAAATAGCAACAGATCAGGCATCGTGCCTACACCCGAAATAACGGATCCCGCAAGTCGGCCGCAACTAACAAGCTCACGATGATGATGATGATGATGGCGGTGATGATGCGGAAAATAATGCCCACGCGAACCCCGAGGGCTACCCCGAGGAGAAAAAACATAAGCGATTCCTTTTACTTTGGTCACGCTGTGTTAATTAAGATGATTGTTTATTTATCGGGGGCCGAAGGCGGTCATTTGCATAATGAGGTTTTTTGCTTTCTATAGGAGGTCTAAAATCAAAGGCTTTTTTCAGGGCTATTAAAAGCATTTTTGCTTGTTTCACTTTAAATATTATGTATTGTTTAAAATTTCATCTCATTGACTTTGGGGTTATCCCACTCAAGGAGACAACCCTAATGGAATGTAATCAATTCTTTCCTTGTCAGAATCCAATTGTTGTGAAGTTTCCCGGGTGCGAACTCTTGCTTTTATCTCTGAAGTTATCTTTCCAGGTAACACTTCACTGTTTAGAAAGAGAAAATTAAAACAATTGATGGAAGACCTGGTGACTAAATTATTTGACCGACTTGCTTCCTCGAACCGAATGTCAAAAATAAGGAATTAAATTAAAATTGGGTTTTCGAAAATAGGAATTAAAGCGAAAACGCATTCGGCCAACAAATAGCATCGCAACCTCATTCTGGTCGCTAAGACAACTACCGGAGCAAACACTAAAAGACTGCTTCCGACAAATAGGACCCAACTCTGCTCGTCACTGATTCGACCAAGCAAATAGACCAATGAAACAGATTTTCCTGATCACTGCCACAGAATAACGGTATAAAAGCAAGAGTAAAAATCAGTTCAAGTTAGTATTGCTTGTGCTGAACAGTACTCAGCCGCTGGTGCCGTTTAGTCCGTGGAAAAACACACACACTCCGCCACTGGTGCTATATAGGTATAGTCCTCGGCACAATTTGATGGGTGAAAGAAAAAGAAGAAGACCGACATCCTTAAATATTTCTTCTATCGAGTCTTTTCCCTGCCTCTGTCTCGCCACTATCTGCAAGCAAAGCCCCCCAAGACCAGGAGACGAACAGCGTCGAATCAGTGTCTTGCAAATCTGCGATATGCCTTAATCCCCATCACACCAAACATCGAGTTTGAACAGCCAGAGCTACACCAAGGAATGGACGCTTTTTCAGTACGTCTGCAGGGTCCCAAATGCTTTGCACTGAAAAAAGCGTATCGTAGATCCCACGATTAAATGTTGTATTAAATGTGTTGCTTATTGTCTTGATTCATATTTACCTTTTATATTTCTTGTTTATCGAATAAAGTTTATGTTGTGTTAAAAAAAAACCTCTATAAACAACGCCCACAGAGTCAATGCTAGATCACTTCCCAGTTGTGTGTGTTTTGAAATGCACCCATCCATATCACTCTTGAGGTCGATGACTAATATTTCTGATTGGACGGATTGAAGGATGCATCTAAAAACCATAAAAGGGTGCGGACGGATGATGCGACAGAGGTACTACAAAAGTCAGCAGGGGATAAAAATGAACAGTAGTATACAAAATTGAAGGCATCCTGTATAGGGTGCACAGAAAGAGATTGCAACAAAGAGATTAAAATCCATCCGTGCTCTTCAAATTGAAGCTATTATACAATACATAAAGCTAGCCATACACGGACAGGAAATCCTCAAGGAAAAAGCCTCTGGGATTTCCTTGGGGATTTTCTCTACCGAACCCTTGGCCACACACGGAGAGACATGACTGTTAAAATCCTCAAGGACGACTGAGCGTTAGGGTGGGTCGTTTTTGTATGGAAAAAAACGAATATTGCGCTTTTGATTTTTAATAGCAAAATTATATTGCCTTTACATGAAAACAGTGTAATGCTAAAATTTAAAGTAAATAGCACCTTATCTTCAGGTTGCGCTTTGCCTTGGAAATACGAATAACTTGAATATATTCTGGTAGTCATATAACATAAATGTCTCAAGGAAAATAGGGTTTTTAGAATAAAATAATCATTTATTAATAATTAAAAAAATAATATAACAGAAAAATTAATGAAAATCATTCAATATTGAAATCTTTCTTGCTATCGAATTTAGGCATTGCTGCGAGATTCGAGTTTTAATTTTATCCACCTTCTCTTACCCTTTTAGTGTACAGTTTTGATCATAACTCTGTTATTATTATTATTGTAAATACGAACTTTTCACGGCATACTATATGGCCTTTCTTGTATAATTTCCAAAGGCGCACCCTCTAAATATTGATTAAATTCAAAAATATTTCGTAGGTGTCATAATATCACTAAAAGACAACATAATTTTGCTATTAGGTAAGATTATCTCAAAGTTTGGTTTTTCGACCCACCCTACTGAGCGTCCACCACACACGTAAATCAAGAGGTCGGGAAAATCCGGCCTCAAGGCCAAAAATAATTGAATTTCCTTCGGGATTTTTCGGTCTCTCGCGTCCTCTGCAGCCTCATGGAAACCGCCACATGCGTAGAGAAATTCCTTAAGGCTTGGACTGTTCGGGTTTTAAGTTTTTCGACTTTTCTAATTTCTTCAATTTTTTCGTGTTACCAAGTATTTTTTTAACAAAATCTTCTCTGACCCAACTATTTTAACCTAAATGGGAAAACTTTGACCTGAAAAATTGACGTTACTGTGAAAAAAAAATGATGTCCAATAATAATAAACATAGTATCCGCTTCGTTGACACCTTTATTTCTTAACGACGAGTATTTTTTGCGTTAGCACGAACGCGCAAAAAGCGGCTAAATTAGCCGAAATTCGCGCTGATGTCATCCGCGCGCACTTTCTCTCGACACACAAATTTACTAATGGGCGCGCACAAACATATACATAGAATTTCGTGGGAGTTTCGTCGTTCGCGTCAACAATGACGGTGTGTATGTAACCCAGTTACATCGGCAAACATGCCGTACAACATCCACGTAAATGAATCGGGCTTGCGTTCCGCGTTGTGAATGTTTAACGACCCGTTGGGCCGCGTTGTAATTGCTGTCGCAGCGCGGAAATGCCGCATTTTCGCGCCGGATTTTGTCCGGGTCATGTAGTACAAATTACTACTTTGTTATTATGTTACTATTACTCTTTTGTTCATTTCCGTTTATTGTACAGGTCCTTTTCACAATATGTCCTTAAAATCTGCAATTATGAATTGATACAAATTTATTTTATATTTTTGTTCATTTGTGAAACCATGTATAGCAGCTCTCAGGGAGATAAATCCCTGATATTTAATTTTCTTACAAGATGTCAATCAATAATTTGTTGATAAATGTTGTACATGATATACCAGATAATAGTAATTAGGTAAATACAGGGTGATTGACAATTGTTCCAACAAAAAAAAGATAACAGACGACGTCCGACTGTATGGGAAAAATGTTAAAAAAATTCTTTCTATTTTAGTTCTCGAGAAATGATTTATCAAAAAACCTGGTTAAAAAATAGAGGAGTAGATGAACGTAATAATGCCCTTATAAAAGTTTTATGATAGGCACGGTGGCGTAGCTTGACCTTTAAGTGAAATTTTACGTCAACTCCGTTTTTAGATCAACGTCCGACGCCATGAAATACGAACTATAAAATATTTACTTGACAAATGCATGCAAATCACCCGAAACAGATTATTCCATGCAAAGGATCACAACGGCCCCACTTTTAACACATTCTTTGATAGGTAAACAAATAAATCACTAAAATCAAAAACCATTTAAGAGTTCCCAGTACTTTTCTTTCATTTTAATTTAAACTGTATTATAAATAAAGTTTATTTCCGCAGGAAACATTTTTTAACAAACAGAATTTAAAACATTTTAATCAATAAATACCTTCGTAATCTGTTAATTTTTATAACTTCGTTTCGTGTGTAACGAATTATTATCAACACAAATCTATTAGAAATGTAACAAATTCAAGACGCGTTTGCAACTCCATGTCCTGTATTTATGGTGCACTTGTTGTAAATCGTTCCTCGTTCCACTGTACGTATTCTTTACCTTTTGAATTAAATCCTTAAGTAATTGTAAACTCAGAATTTTTTAAATATGATTTCGTAATCTATTACAAAGAGATGAACATCTATTCCAACCCCAACGATCAGATGCAATTATTTATGGATACGTTTTTGCACTACTTTAATTCCTGTTTTCCTATAAAACACTAAAGAATCTCTACTAAATGCCATTGCCCTTCACCAGAATTGTCAGCTATCAAAGAAACCTTGGATCTAATATACAGCGCATTTAAGAGAACAGACGATGAAGAAATAAAACAATTATTTCTTAAGTTTAAAAATCATTACAATAATATGGCAAATGAAGAAAAAAGGAAGAGAAACATTGAAAAAATTGAAATGGCGGACAACAAAACTAAAACGATGTGGCAAATAATAAATAAGGAAATACGTAGTGATAAATCCATTCCAGTAAACGTACCATCCAGTGATGTGCTTAATAAGTATTTTCAAAATATTTCCGAGGAGATAGTCTCTCAAATACCAAAATCTAGAAGAAAGGCAAATGAATACTTCCGGGACGTACCAGTTCAAGGAAAGAGCATGTTTTTCAGACCAGTGTCCAAAGAAGACATCAAAAGAATTGTAAGTAGCCTCAGTACTCCTGACTGCTTTGGTATAAGTACTAAACTACTAAAACAGATCGTTGACTACATTGCCGAACCTTTAGCCTTTATGGTAAATTCTACTTTGTCAACAGGCCTTTTTCCAGACTGTCTTAAGCTCGCGAAAATAACTCCTATTCTGAAAAAAAGGTGATATAGCAATATGTAACAATTACCGACCCATTGCCATTCTTCCGACACTTTCAAAGGTTTTTGAAAAAATTATTGCACAACAAATTATTTGTTTCTTTGAGAAAAATGGTTATTTTTCTGATAGGCAGTTCGATTTCCGACAAAATTGCAATACAGGGTATGCCTTAAAGTCACTTACAAATTTTATTATGGAGAACATGGAAGAAAAAACAGCTACAGACGTGTTATTTTGTGACTTAACAAAAGCTTTTGATTGTGTCCCACATGAACTTCTATTAGATAAACTTGAACATTACCGATTTCGAGGCGTTGCTTTCAAATTGATGGAGTCTTATTTATCAAATCGGAAGCAGTTTGTCAGTCATAAGGATTCAAACAGCGACATTGTTTCCATAAAAAACGGAGTTCCACAAGGTTCAATTTTGGGACCTTTATTGTTTATAATATTTATAAACGATCTGCCAAGTTGTCTTTCCTGTCACACAACCCTTTATGCTGACGATAGTACATTAGCAGTGAAACATCAAAAACGGAAAACGACTGCAACTAAATCTACAAAAGCACAAGCTGAAGACTGGTTCTACGCTAATAAGTTGTCTCTAAACACTCAAAAAACAGTTGAAATGACTTTCACAACTCAGAAAAAAGCAGCAAAGAGTCATACTAAATTTTTAGGAGTCACTGTAGATACTTTTTTGACTTGGAAACAACACATTGAGCATCTAAGTGGAAACCTCGCAAAAGCCATATACGCGATTAAGAGAATAAAAGCTATGACCAACAAGAAAACTGCAGTAAATACCTACTATGCTCTATTCTATTCCAGAATGACTTACGCGGTTGAAATATGGGGACACTCAAAGCATACTCACAAAATTTTAGTTTTGCAGAAGGCATTACGAGCCATAGAAAACGTACCTCCTGATACACACTGCAAACCTTTATTTAGGAAAAACAGAATGCTTACCGTAATATGTCTTTATATCTATAAGCAATTGTTGCACATAAAATCTAATAGTTCGTTACACATTACCCGAGAAGAAAAACATGGTTTGAATCTTCGCACAAAAGATAATCTTCACATAGACAATTACAGATTGGATAGTACCTGTTCACTTCGAATTGGTTTGGATTTATATAATAATTTACCGAAAGAATTAACACTTTTAACCATAAATAAATTTAAAATACAATTAAAGTCCTATCTAATTGAGAAGTGCTTTTATTGATTAGAGGTTTTTTTTAGTGACAACAAAGGTATCAACCTAAATTAATTTAATTGTGAAACACTTGATTTTGTCGCTATTTTTGTTTTGAGCATTGCTTTTGTAACTTTTGTAATACATTACCATTTGACTTAGCCTAGCATTGTCAACCAATAGGCAATAAATACTATTATTATTATTATTATTATTACATTCATTCACGTACGCGATTTGATAAAACAACTGTATACATATCGCCAACGATGTTTAAAACAGCTGTACATAATAAGTTCCATAGCCTAATAAACAAAGAAACTTGTCGGCGATGAATTTCAGGTCTAACAAATCGTTTCACATTTACCAAACAACCCCAGCCACTAACATTTTCTCATAATCTGTGATATACATTCACTTACGCGATTTGATTAACAACTGTAACAGTAGCGACGATTATGTCTCTAACGGTGACAGTTAGTGCAAGTGAAATTAGGGGGTCTGCGATTTTTTTCTTGAGGACGAAGCAGCTGCTACATTCCGCTCCGAATTATTATATTATGTAATTATTTGCAAATTTGTTACTCTTATTTCATATAAAATTCCAGTTACTTTAGAAATTACTAATAATTACGTCGCACAACTCAGACTTCCGTTCCCGCTGTTAAACGTGTAATAAACGAATTGAGATGTGTGTCAAGGTCGCATTATGTGCAAGCGAGAAGTCAATAAAAAACCTTATAGTCCTATTATACTGCCGCATTTGTAGAACGTGGCGTCGTATTTCGTACGCAGTGCCAGAACTTGATTTTAGGGTAATTTTTTAAATTAATTATAAACTGTTCAAAAGAATTTTTTAAACATTTTTCCCGTAATCTGTGACATCGATTCTCTTATGTGTTTTTTTTTTGCCGGAACAATTGTCATTCAGCCTCTATATTAATACAACTCAAATTATGAATAATCAACTAAAATGAACAATTGTCATTCAGCCTCTATATTAATACAACTCAAATTATGAATAATCAACTAAAATAGCAACGAAGTTATAATTTTTTCACTGAGTAATTGACTGAAACGTGTATAAGCGCAGTGATGCAGATAAATGAGCAGCAATAACCAATAATATTTTTCAAAACAATAATACTTATAGCATTGAATTTAAACCTAATATAGAACGGCAACGCAATGCTTAAAACTGGCAGCCAGAAATTGGAAGTTTACGCGATTAACTGATGCATTATTTAGTAAATAATCTGGTTGTAGGATAATTTGCAAAGGTGTAGAGTCTCTATATTACTATACCTACACCTACACCTTTGCAAATTATCCTACAACCAGATTATTTACTAAATAATGCATCAGTTAATCGCGTAAACCTCCAATTTCTGGCTGCCTGTTTTAAGCATTGCGTTGCCGTTCCATGTTAGGTTTAAATTCAATGCTTATAGTGAACAGAGTGATGTAGTTAAATAGACGGCAACGATGGATAATCTTAAACATGCCTTTAAAAAATGTAGATTAGTATATTAAAATAAAATTATACTTCAGTAACGCAGTGAAATTGACAACAATAGCGAAAGACCTTTTAACATAAATAACACTATTCAATTATATACGAGGCGGCTTCAAAAGGTTATAACATTCTCATTAGAAAATAGCATATGGAAAGTTTGGGTTAGTTTTCTTATTTATTTGAAAATATAAAGCTACTTTTCTACACGATCGCCAAATTCATATAAACATTTGTTGACACCTACCTATCACAACTTTATTGAAAAAATATATTTCAGTGTGTAACCATAAACATTTCACGTTACTTTTTCCATTTCCTGGACGGATTGAATGTCCACTGTGATTCGCCTGTGTGTAAGAATCAATTCAAAAAAGCGATCACTTCAAGGTTACTAAAGCTTACTAAGGTTTGGCATTACAAACTGACAGATCGAGAAAACGAGTTTGTCAGTATCACATTATTCATGCAAAGCACTTTACAATATAACATGTTATCTTCAAAGCAATTTTACTTAATATTTCGTCCATCGAAAATGTGTCTTAAATCTCGGTACAGTCACGAGCACAGAAAACGGGACACTATTTTATAATATCCAGTTTTAAACGAACGTTGTATTGTATTGTTTATTGTCCATTATAGAATACATAGTATATCCTACGAAAGTCAATAGTTAATATTAATACCTACATAGAGTACAGTTATCATTATTCTATTTTTGAACATATGTTAGAAAATTCTTCCACAGAATATAAACAGTTAGACAGTGAAAACATTTTTAGTTTGGAAATAAACATTTTATAATCTAAATTTCTGATATTAATTGGTAACTTATTAAAAAGTGTAATACCCAAATACTTGTTTTTTTGCAATCTGCTTTTAGGCAGAACCAAACAGTTCCTTCCTTTCGTATCATAATTATGAACCTCTCTAAATTGTGTGTGTAGATCCATGTTTCCTTTTATATATTTTAAATTTACATAAACAATTAGTGAAAACAGAGACATTATTCTAAGATTTATAAACAGGAGTTTACAATGGTCGTTATATTTAGCACCATATTGATCGCACTGCGGATTTTTGTAAAATAAAGATTTTATTGTAATGTAAGTGAGCAGCATTTCCCCATGCAATGAGTCCGTAGGTCATATGAGAATGAAACAGACCATAGTATGTCAGAAGTGCAGCATCTTTTCCTGCCAAACGAGTTATTCTCCGTATCGCAAAGACATCTTTAGATAACTTTTTACTTTATTCAAGAATATGATGTTGGCAATTCAATCTTGAGTCTACTGTAACACCAAGGAATTTGACACTGGCTCTATCAGTTGCGTTTATACAAAAAGAAATTTTTTGTGTTTTTGAATCATTTTGGTATAATTCATTCTTATTAAACTAATTTTTTACTTCTGTTTCTACCTGCTGAACTTTTTCCAATATATCATCTGAGTCAGAACTTTTGATTAAAAAGTTGGAATCATCCGCAAACAAAATTGAGGTCATTTGATATACCGAAATGGAAATCATCGACATAAAGCAAGAAGAGGAGTGGTCCAAGTATTGAACTTTGGGGCACCGCTCTCCTCAGCCGAAGCTCTGAACTCCATTCCCCACTATGGTACACCTGTTGACATCTGTTACTTAGGTATGAGGACATGAGATCCCAGCACTTATCTCTTACACCCAAATTTCTTAATTTTTCCAATAAAATTTCATGTGATACGCAGTCAAATGCACTCGAGAGATCCGCGAAGACGCCGACAGAGCTCTCTTCATTTTCAAAAGCAGATGTCACCAACGCCAATAATCTGAGAAAAACATCTGTTGTTCCACGTCCACGTCGAAAGCCGAACTGCGCATCGCACAGGAGCTTATATTTTTCAAGATAATTGACCAGATTTAAGAATATATGTTTTTCTAAAATTTTTGAGAAACATGGTAGTTAGAAATTGGTCGAAAATTTTTTGGATCGGTTTCACTCCCTTGTTTATATAAAGGAATTACTTTGGTTTTTTCAAAATTGATGGAAAGATTCTTTCTAATATACATGCATTGAAAACTTCGGCTAGTGGAGCAGAGATCAAAGATGAACAATTTTTGAGGAGACAAATGCTTATTTCAAATATGTCTTGTATTTTCTTTGACTTCAATGTACTAATGGTATTAACAATGTCGTTTAAAGTACATACATGGTCTTAAGAAAAATGTATTTTGTGCAGAATTCTTAAACTGAATTGAATCAGTAGATTTTGGAATTTGCTGAATAATAGAGTCAGCAGTTCCTACAAAATGTTTGTTAAAATTATTAGGACTAATACTTTCTTTATATTTTGAGAATTACCACCGATTTTAGTATTTATACATGACCAAGTCGCTTTCATAATGTTATTAGAGTTAATTATTTTTTGAGAATTATAATTTATTTGGGTATTTTGTAAAGCTATTTTATATTGATTTTTATAAAATAAAAATTCCTTTTTAAATTCTTTTTTATTTGCAAGAAATTCCACTAAGAGCTTCAATTTATCTGACTCTGGAGAAGTAAACAATGTTTGGTTTGGTTTACTTTTAGCACTCGCTTGAGTGGAAAGCATTTCTCAAAGTGGTTTGCAAAGATAGAGAAAAAAAACCTCCATCTTTTTATCAGCATTCTAAACGTTGTACATTTTACAGCTTAGGTTATAATATCATACTAACATAATAATAACAATTCAATGACGATTACATTTTTCTGAAACGGAAAAGTGTAATCACAGCTAGATTTTGGGCATTTTTGCTTTAAGACGTGGCCCGTTTTCTATGCTCGCGCCTGTACATTTGAGTTTCATTCACGTTATCTTATTGTAATGCACTGTAATTGACTACATTCTCTTAAATGAAAGGTCACCAAAACAATTTTTTTAAATAAACTTGAAGATATCTCAAAATCGATTACATTGAGGTATAGAGAAGCCTTAAAACTTTTTATTTAGAATAACGTTTAGAATCAGAATCAAAAAGTATAGCATTCCATTTAAAATAAGAAAGTTACGGCGACTTCCGGTGGAAATATTTTAATCTGAAAGATCACTTTCCCTTAGGGCAGTGTACTAGTTTTCAGAATCTTTGTATATTCCCTTCCCCGAAAACTTTTAATGGGCCACTCATCTTGGATACTTCACTCAACTGACGATGAATTTCACAAAGTAATACTTTTGTCCACAAAAAATAAGTCATTGTATACTTCTAATTTGGACACTACTTACAAAAAACACAAATGATAACAAAGAAAAAATGTCCCTGCTACGTCCCAATCAGTACTACAATTACAAATGGAATTACGAACCACTGTTGTCACAACATCTTTTTTAAATGTTAAATTCTGGGGGAATACATATAACTTTCCGATTCGGCCTCGTATATATAAACAAAAAGAATATAAATTAAAAAGTTCTTCTACTTTCTGTTAACTTGTAGCTTTTTAAGTAATCATATGATGTTTTAATGCAGATAAATGAATGGTAAAGACAGCTTCTCAAGACGGTATACCTACCGTCTCCTAACTCTTATAATAAATAATTGACAAGATACTCTCGTAATACCAAACAATTTTGAAATTGAAAATTAGGGTGTTATTCAATTGTTTTTGAATCGTAAAAAGCAATAATAATTCACTCATACTTTTTCTTCCATTCATACGTAACAAGGATCAGAAATTTGTGTCTTACTCGACCGTTAAAGTCTCCATTTATTCGGTAGCCAAAAATTCACGAATTTAAATATTAATTTCGTGCTCTGTATATCTCCATAATTTAATGATTGTGTTGTCAATTTTGCACAAAATTATATTTCAGTTCTGATAACAAAAGTAACTACAAAAATTGAGGATGTGTTTTGCGAAGCTACAACCGAATATTTTTTGAGAAATAATTTTTAATTTTGTAGTTCTTTGCAAAAACTGAAATTTAAAAATAGAGATCAACCAATACACATCCAATTTCATATCGTTAAGTTTCACAATAATAAATTAAATGAGAGAGAATTTTTCAAATACGTATCCAGTTCTTCTGAAAGGTATTGAAGGTTACATTGCTTGAAAAAGATACAGCAAAGAAACTTTGTGTGCTAATGCCGTTACCCAGTCAACATAAACACCTTGTATTATGGGACGAGTTTACGTTTTGTGCAAGTTATAAACATTTAACAGTAAACTTGAAAACACTAATTACTTTTACCAATGAAGACAATCTTCTGCAAAGTAGAATAATAGGACTTAACTCGCTAAACGTTAAAATACCAAAGCAAACACCTGGCAACCGCAGCCGAACAAAGAATAATCTGCACGTGCACATTGAGATGCGTGCTTAGAATGTTTTTGTTTCCCACGGGAGATTAAGACCGGAGAAATTTCAGGAATACTTTCGGCGAAAAATAAAATCCCAGAGTGCGGTTCTGCGTGTCGTCGGGAAAATGAGAAATAAGTCACGTCCCAGGATACACCACAGAAAAGATTCTTGGCATTCGTCGCAGCAAGTGCATCGTACCAATTAACGCCGACAATAAAACGTTTTATTGCGTTTCTTGAAGAACAACAGTTCTTTTGGTTGAAAGAATCGCGGACATTTCAAGTCACAGTGGGGCGATTTTAATTTTTTTTATCGTCGTTGCACTTTCAGAAGAGAATATTTCAATTTACATTATGGTGAATTTACATTCACGTAACGTTTGCCTTATCTAATTCATGAAAAGTAGTTGCCGCTGCAATAACAAAAATATTAACAAGATAACAAGAATAAACATCGAACGCGGCTCGTTTCCCATCCGAGCCGCCATTATGTAATTCTGCCGCCATTTATCAGCTGAATTAAGAGGCAAGAAGTTTCCGCTTCGTTGCCACAGAACATTTCGGCGACATTTCCCGTAGTCCTTTCACCTCTGCGGTTGCAGGACTTCCGCCATTGTTGCATCGAAGGATTGGATTTGACATCGTAAAACTTCATATCTGACACCATAATCAACGTTTATTTATTGTTATAATATTATCTACTTTTCTCTGAATTTAATAGTTCTCGGGCAAATACAAGAAGTAAATACATATTTTATCAAATATGTAGAATATGTAATTATTGATATCTTGACAGGTGAAATTAAAAAAGTTTAATGCTTGCGGATGCAGTAATTAGGATGGTAAAGATACTCCTTTTAATTTTATACCAAGCTTCCGGAAATCTTCATTTCTTTCATCACGACAAAGTATATAGCTCAACAATTTTGTGATGATGAAGAAAATAAACATGCGCGAAAGCTTGACTAAAAATTAAAAGGAGAAGATGTATGATGTAATAACTTTAAGTCTTTATTTGTTCATAATAATAAATACTTGTAAAACACAATACTAGTAAAATGACAGTTACAAGAAAAAAATAATTGATTAAAAATATAGTGCTGGAGATTGATTTAATGATAGCATTCTTCGTCAGTAAATAAAAGTATTTGTTAAGTATTATATTAATTAAACACATAGGGCCGACAATAATCCTCCATTTGGAATCATCGCAAATGTTGTTAAAAAATGTTTTGTTGAAAAAACACAACATTTTATATAACGCTCTGGATTATTATAAGGCAATTATTAAATACGTATACAGCGTGAATAAAAAGTAAGAAACATCGAAGGCAGAGCCGTTATTGTAAGTTTTACAGAAAATGTTTTAAATAAAAGTTAAACGGCTAATTGTTTGGCCATAAACTGGGGTTCTTATTTTCTTTTCTGTGATGTCATAATCTCGGCTTATGACGTCAACGATATTTTTTTTAATTGCAACCTGTATTTTTCTTTGACGGAACTGATAGAGTATTTTCTGCTATTTACGGTCGTATAAAAATATCATATAGTTGTATAAGAAAAATTTTGAGAAAATCAACTTTATTATCCAAACCTGCCTGTGAATATATAAGAAGGATCATCGAAGGTATCGTCGTTATTATACAAAAACGTTTTACAAAAAATATTTCAAACAAAAATTAAATTGGTAATTATTTGCCATAAACTTGCGTTTTTCAATTTTTCCTATAACGTCATAATTTCGAACTGTGATTTTCTCTTTTCGGCCATCTAAGAACATCTAAGGTTCCGTTAGAAAATTTTCAAAAAAATACCTTTATTTTCTGTGCTTACTATTTGGAGTTTTAAACACTCACACTTTTATAATAAAAAAGTTAACAAATTAAACAAATTATTAAAAATATTAAAACATAGCAGTCTCAGATAATAAATTATTTTTCTCACAATTTCTCTTATACAACTCTATGACATTTTTATACGACCGTATAGAGAAAAGAACACTCTATCAGCTTCGTCAAAGAAAAATACAGGTTGCATTTTAAAAAAATTATCTTTGACGTCATAGGCCGAGACTCTGACGTCACAGAAAAGAAAGAAGAACGCTAGTTTGTGGAAAATAATTAGTCATTCAACTTTTATCTAAAACTTTTTTCTGTAAATCTTATAATAACAGCTCTACCTTCCATGTTCCTTACTTTTTCTTCATGCTGTATGTATTATGTACTGAGATAATGGGTGGTATGCATAAAGCGAAGTACATGCTAATACTTCAAGCACCTACTTCGAAAGTGAAGTACCTACTATAGTAACATAGTATTTACTATGCGATCTAGTAGATACTAGAGCACAAGAGCACATAGAAGTTTTTACTTCGCTGTAGAAGCGCCTACTGTAGTATCTACTTCAAAGCCTCAGATTCATTTTAATAGTAAATACTACTGCAGCGTAGTATTTACTACGTGCTGTAGTATATTCTTTGCTCTCGTAGTATATGCTTCAGAACTGCAGTAGGTACCTTACTTTATGTAATAGAAGATACTTCGAAGAATATACTAATTTGAAAAGTATTAGCATCTACTTCGTCTTATGCATACCACCCAATAAATGTACTGAGATAATAAACGTACTGAGATAATAAATATGTAATATGAAACACATTATATTTTTTATATTAAATTATGTAACTTTCTTGTTTCATTGTGAGCTAAAATTATTAGCAGATTAATTTAAAATGAAATTTTGCTGAAATTAATGTTAATGAATGGCACAACGCATAAAATAGCATAACAGAAATTTGCAAGAAAATTTTCTTCTAATAAATAATACTCAGAATAAAAAAAATATTTGTGTAATTTGATTCTTTTTAGTCAGTTTTTTAATTATATCGTCTAGTGGAAAATTCAGAAGAAAACGTGTGCAAAGACCTACACATAATCTTCTAATCTTCTATATGCCGAAATTGGTGCATTTTTGACACAAATTTATTAATGACATTGAGTAATACTATTTATAAAAATTTGCAGATCAGTTATTATGGCACTGATTGATTTTATGGACCGTACGGTACATTTCATAAAATATAGAAATACATATTCATTTTGTTTTTGTTTTTTTTTTTTGGCATTTCCTGCACTCTATGACTACATATTTATTGTCTTTTTTATCTCCTCAATAATCTGAAGAAGATAGGTTACATTAACCAGTATATTATGAACAATTAACTGTTTTAAAAAAATAAATGGTGTTGCTAAAAAATATTATCATTTAAATAGTTATAGACAGATCGATTTATTCTTTTGTCAGTAGCGTCGAATCATGGTAAGAAAATACCACAATAACAAAAATATTACACTAGTCAACACGTTACATAAATAAAATTTCACAGTAAATAAAACACACATAATTTACAAAATAAGAGCATTAAAGTGACAGAACCATGGCTCCATAATATACTCTAAAAAAATTTGTGCATTAGATATTTTTACTATGTATAAAATTCATATTTTAGAAAATATTCTTCAATCTTTGGCCTGAGGCCTATTTCACAAACAACTTTGCAACCTTACACTTGACACTTCACTTTGCAAATACAACAACATACACTTAATTTGCAAAGTAAAAGCAAAAAGAAAAATGCCAGGTGCAAAGACTTACTTTTACTATTTGTGTTCCACCAATAATAAACACAGTGACAATGATTTGTTTGTCAATTTTATTTTTATTGTATTTTGGCAAGCCAGAGATTCGTCCTTGCAGACGTTCTTTGCAATCTAAAATGATTAAGATTCGAGAGAAGATAGTGACGACGAAGTAAATAAATAATCTGATAACATGTAAAAAAAGTTTATCGAGAACGCATTCATTTTGAAATAGAAAATAATTTCGATTATTACTGTTTCCATTTTTTAATTTTTAATTTTTGTTTATGAGTCTAAACTCCTCCGTCATTTACCTATCTTCTGCGTCTGTAGAACACGATGCATATCACTATAGTGTCACTATTTCTAAAGTGTGATGTCGAAGGCTCAACAAGAGGTTCAATCTTCATTTTTTATTGTTTTTATTTTATTTTTATTTATTTTTCCATACTTCTCCTCGATATTAATTTGTTTTCTTTTCAATATTATAGTATTATAATATCACAAACAAGAACTGTATATTACTGTAGGTAACCTAGAGGCCTAATGACATTTGGTACTGTCTTTGGGTTAAACTGTCTCGTGCTCTACTATCTTCCTTCTGCTTGCGCTTTGTTGTATGTACGAAGCTCTAATGTCTGTTCACCTTCTTATTGTAAAATTAATGACTTCAATTCATATCATTAATTTCTTAAGCTTTGTACCAAATTTCAAATTGTTTTTTTTTTCTCCGCGATTTAAAGTATTTGTCTTCAGCATTGTGTTCTTTTATGTATTTTACTCTTTAAATATCAATTTTGTTTGAAAGTAATTTAATATTATTTTAATATCATTTAGCCCATATTCTTTTTTCAAATTTCAAACTTTTATTTCATTCTTCTTTAAAATGCCAACGTTACATCGAATTTAATTCTTTTTTTATTTTTATTAATACAGTATTTTTAATAATATTTTACTTACGTCTTTATTAATTATTTGCAGTTACGATATGTATTCTCGTTATTCAATTCTGTAACATTTTTTGGTAACTTTACATTTTCCTGTTATTACTTTTCATTTGCTTCCTCTTTCTTTAATTATTTTATTTGTTGTTGCTATTAGCACATTTAAGAGGTCCAAGTCCCATTTTTAACAAATTGAGTTAAGAATAGGTTTTTATACAGAATGAAATTCTCTTTCATCCTGTGCAAGAACTTTAAAATTAAGGGAAAATGTTGGTAAAGATCTAATATTGGCCGAAAGTTGGAAATTACTTAAAAAGAACAAATTTGGGTATTGGCAAAGATTTTCACTACTAAGAAGCCGAAGAAGAAATGATTACACTATAATTCTTACTAATATCCAGCTTTAGCTCTTCTGTATAATTATCAAAAATTGACTTGGCGGGTTTTTACATTGGACCATTTAACGCCTTTCAATAATTTTTTTAAATTAATTTTTTATACCTTTCTTATTTGAATTTTTATTATATTAATTTCTGGCTTGTCTGCTACAAGTGCTGCTGTTAGTTTTCGGTGTAGATTGACTGACATTCTTTAGATTTGAATATTAAAAGGGCTATTTAAAACTTAACAAAACATTAAAAAAAAATGAATTATAAAAGAACAATCAGAAGCAGAAACTACAAAAAATTAATTGCAGTTTCTGTGAGAGATCTAGATCAAAACAAAATTTGATAATGAATAAAAAATGAACTTTAAATAAAAAAAATTTATTACTTTTATAATTTTCCTTTTATTTTTAGTTTTAATTAGATCAAATGTGTTTTGACTTCATTTTTTTAATAATGTTATTTTTATATTCTAAGAATAAAATATATTAATTCATTGATTCCTTGAGAGTGGAAAATAATCTTTTGAAGAAAACTACCGCTACCTACTACATCAGAAAGTATTTTCGCGGCACACTCACTCCGGGCTAAAGATTTTCCAGTACTAAAATGTCAAAGTTGATGAGAAACTATGCAATCACGCCTGCGATGGTATGCATTAATACATGTCTAATTAATTAGTTTATCGCTCTCCGTGTCATGCACCTACCTTCCTTTCTCAGCGCAATACAGGATCGCGATTATGTAAGTCCAGGTGTTGTATGGTAATGGTCCGTCTTCGATCTTGCGAACGCACTCTCACTTCGCGAAGCACTTCTTCAGCCTGTCTGGCAACAGGAGACTGAGGTGCTGCAAGAGGTCCGTGTCTTTATAGCGGCCCTGTTCGGGTCACCGAGTAACGGAAGATTGTCTGCTACTGCCGTTCTTCCGAGGAGGATTATGGCGATGGTGACGACAAGAGATCGAGATTTTCTATGCGGTTACGTGCATCACCATCTCACAAAAAAAAAATCTTCAGAACAACATCCATATGAAAACCGACGCTGCAATCAAGATTTTCAAAATATACGTTGAAGTATCAAGGATTAAAGCATTTCTGCTCATGGTTGACCAAGAACATACTAAAGCAAGTCACAGCTTCATTCATAAATTAATGTGGTTTATAGAAGAACTATTGAATTGTGGTGTAAAGCAAAGAACAAAAAAGCAACTTTCATGGTAGAAAATGATTCGAGGAGTTATGAAGTTAATTACATTATTAATTTTTTTCTTAGCAAACCCTAATCTCCTCAAGTTCTAGGAAATGTCATTCCCTAGTGGCTTATTCACATTAGACTTGAATAATACTTCCTTCTCTTAAACTCCAAGCAAAGGTTTAACTCTCACAGTGGCATTTGTGTAAACAAGCGATGTTCCGAGAAGTAATTTTCAAAGGTTCCTAAGCACGTCAGCTTTCAACGGTATCACGGTAAGGAAAGACAGATTTTGTCCGCCCTCGCAAAATTTAAATCAATTTTAAACCACTTCAAAACTAACGCCATAAAGTCACGAAATTTGGAAAACTCTCAAGAAATGCATAAGCAAATAGAAGACGGAAGTTATAGGAGAATTCAAGTACTAAGAAAACGATGAATGTCAAAAATGAAAGTTTTTTAATCCAGGTCTATGCAAGATGCGCATTTTTATGCGGCCGGCTGCATAAAATTGAATATTTATTTAAAAAAACAATAATGTTAGTAAAAACAAATTGAGATGTTTTTATATAATGTTTCCTAAGATTTAAGTTTATATGCAACTTGACGCACATCTATTGTACTAAATTCTCACTGATTTCCTAGCGAATACTAATAGTTACTTTTGCGTTATAAATATCGAACTCATTCTTCCGAACCAACTGATACAACGCAATATGGTTAATGCGCTGAACGAGAGTAAAAATTGTAAAACTTTATTGCAGTTTTACTGCTGTATTTATAAAACGTCGTGTTGTACTTCTTAGACAGTGCCGTAACATGATTTTAGGGTAAACTTTTAAATCATTATAATTTATTAATAGAAGTTTTTATTTAATTTATTTATTTAAATAATTCGTTTAGGTTTATAATTAAATCATTAATAATGCAAATTTGTCTCTTTTTTATATTAATTATTGAATTTCTTACTATATTTTTTAAATGGCAAGCTCCATTTTTTGTCCTTGATTTTGGTAGGTTATTTAGTTCTCTCTCCAACCATATCAAAATGTATTATGTTTGTGAAGAAAATTTTGAGAGAAAAATTGTTTTAATAGGAGTGTGATATATTTAAAATAAGCTACCAAAATCAAGAAAAAAAATTCGAGTGTTTGTCTAAAATATTAAAAATTAAAAAAAATTATGAATTTTATTCCGATCTTTATGAACGCAGAGTAATAAAACATGTAAATACATATAACCTTATGAGTTTCGCGCAACTTAAAAACTAACGTAATACAAGGCTAGCATATATTAGCAGACACTATTTTCATATTTTGGAAGTACATAAAATATACTTTAATCTAGTGATAATCAGCTAACCGATAACAATCAAGAATACAATTAAATTGCTGCGTGAAATATAAAATTATAAAAGTGCTTTGATGGACTTATTAAATATATTATTAAACACATTAAAATGCTCGACTTACCTCCAGGAACCGAGTCCATAATGATACTATCAATAAAACATACAATTTGTGCACCACAATTTATATATCACAAGTAACACCAGGCAGTTTATTTTGGAGTATAGACGTTCCACTGTAGATATTTAAGTAAAATAAGTGGGGGAAGCGCTCAAAATTTGATCGAAGACTGCAGAAAAAATTCACCCTCACAATGGAATGTAATTGAGGGTGAGAAAACAACATTTATTTTTACTGGTTGTGGCCAAGAAATCGCGAAAATTCCCCACTGTGAGGCGTTTCAAGATCCGGAAACCCAACCTCCCTGACCGATGCGTTTGGGACTTCAGGGACCGAAATAACAGGCCTAGAAAGTGCTGTGGTGTAATCTGGCATGGCCTCGGTATCAGAGTCGTCACCAAAAAGTTCTTTAAACTTGTTTTTCAACCAATTGGCCGTAGTTGGCGAGTCGATACTCAAAAGACCATCTTCGAGGTTAGGCAGACTCTGCATTTAACGAAATAGAAATATAAGTAAAAGAAAAATCTTAGTGAAAACTTAATTTTCAGAATTCTAGGGGACTCTTTTACACAAATATAATGGAAAAATGCCACCAAAAGCCAAGAGAAATGAACATTTTACAAATAAAACAAATTCAATGCGCGTATCCTTTTTCTTTTAAGTTTTATTTATCCTAGAAAGGAAATAACACAGCAATACGTATTTTTCTAATCCTTTAGGGTTTCCTTTCAATTAAAAACCTTTCTTCATTTTTGTTTTAAGGTTGTTGTTTTCGCTATAATCTTTTAGGAGTTTCCTTTAAAAAAATAACGACGAAAAAGAAACTTTTTTTTTTTCGTTTTCACTTTTATTGCTTTAATATTTTCTGGTGACCTTTATTTTTTCAATAATTGTAGTACTGTAACATATTGTTAAATTCGTTGGATTTTTAGAGAAAATGTATACACTTTTTAAACAAATTTTTTGATATTTTTTTATTAGACTTTATTTTAACTTTTTCTACCTGAAACGTGCTTCATTCATACATAAAATTATGTAATTGAAATATAATACCGTGCTTAATTACGACAACATTAAAGTACCTCTGAGAAGTTCATCACGAAAAAAAAGGCGAAAATAAACACATTGTCTCTCGGAGAGTGTGTCGAGGCCAAATCGAAAATTGAATAATTAAAAGTACAATTAGCAGGCTTTTAACGACTACAATTAAAACAGTTAGTTTACATTTGTTACGACTAGAAAGCGGATAATCAGGTAAAAAAGTTTTCGTCGATATTGGGAGATTTACTTTTGGATTGCTAATAATATATCAATATCTATATGTCTTTATACATATAATATCTGACCTATTTTTCAGGATAACTATATTTAAAAACATTAAAAAATTAACCACATATTCTTGTAAATTTAATAAGACCTAAAAATAATTATACGTATCATAAATCTTATAATAATAGAGTAAATCTTAATACTTATTTTTGAATTAAATAACTCCTCTAAATTTTGAATTTGGTATCAATGATGCCTGGTAATCACTGGAATCAGTGTCCGAACTGCAAAAATTAACAGAAAAAATCGTTTCGTCTTTCCAAAAATCAAGGGGCACTTGAATTAAAAAATGCGGTAGCGGCTTCGCTTGCGATTGACTTATAAATTTCATTAAAACAACTGAAACACTCGCGGAAAGAATTTCTATTCTTTACCACCAAAAACCCAAAGCAAACTGTATGGATAAATTAATTGATTCTTATAAGAAAAACAGACCGGACTTTGGCAGCGACGAGAGCAAACGCGCAGAGTCTACCTTGGAAAAAATTCTTTACCGGGACGGAACTACTCCCTTTTTCCTTCCTGCGATAATATTTAAAGCCTTCTTTATCCATCTAACGTCTAAGTTCTATCTCGCGCAAAGCTTCTAATCGAGGAGTAGCTACCGTGAGATGGCAAATAACATGTGTTTTTTTAAAAATGCCATAAAGGTTGGCCATGAAAATTAAAACTCATGTCGTAGCTTGGCATGTAACACATGCCAAATCTGAAAATTTAGAGTAAATGAATGGAGCTAAGACATGAATTTTCTTTTCCACAGCCACCCCTTATGGCATTTTTAAAAAAACACATAGTATTATCCGCTCACGTTCTTTTTGCATTCTAGCAGGCCATGTTTTTTTTTCGTTAGGTTACGTGCATATATTTTGATAGAACTCAAAATGTGACAAATGTAACTTCTGACACTTTAACGTCAGTCCCATCGACTATAATGCTTCTTATACTCTACGATGGCATGAAGAAAGTAAAATAATAGCATTAAAACAAATAATTACTGGTGACTTTGCAATACGAAGTCAAAGTGCTCAAAATCATCGATGTTTTTTGGGGTCAGTTTTCAAAAATATAACCATCAAATTAAAATGGATATTCACTTGAAGGTACCAACAAAAATGTTACCCTAACACGGCCTACGCTGAATGCAAAAAGAACATGAATGAATAATAGATATGGTTTTTATTAATTTCCTCGTGCTACGCACGCAAGTTGCGCTAATCTCATCTCCATTTAATGAATCTGAATTGCCGAATTATCGGTTTCTTACGGCGTCAGGTCGAGATAAAAGCGAAACTCTTTCTCGTGTAACCCTACATTAGTATCTATACATATTAAGTGTTCTAATGCTGAAAGGGATTTATTAATATAACAATAAAAACCGAGAATAAAATATATAACGAAAAGGGAACCTGCGAAACACATTGGTAATTTCTAGTCAACTAGAAATAAATGTATTCATTAATCTCATAACTCATAAGTTGGCAAATACATAATTGCAAGTCATTAATTAGCAATAACCCAAACATCATAAACCTGTCTTGAGCAGATCTGATTTTCTGTTCTTAAACAGTAACGAGTACATACGTAACGGTAGTTCCATTCACACTTCTCTCGATCGCAACACCGTCGACGTCCGTGGACTTTCGGATATAATTGCACGGTGAAGATCAATTAAATTACATGGTGTACCTTATTCTGCTTGGCGTCTTCGCTCTTTAATTAAATGTGAACAGAATCTAAAGTTTAGCTTAACATTTATGTTCACGTACGCCAAGAATGTTAAATTGGTAAATTCTACATTTCTACTTTTAGATTCCAATATTTACTATGTGCTTTAAGACGCATGCTTTGGAAAATTAAGTAAAATGTAAGACGAAACTGGAGAACCTACTTCGCCAACTTATACATATTTATCTCTTCCTGAAAACTTGGTGCGCATATGACTTTCTAATTTAGATGCAGTAAATTACTTTAGCTGATTTATTTTTCTGTTCCTTTAATTACTTTACAATTACATAAGCTGCAATGGGTTACTTTTCCTAATTTTTTTAAAATTCTTGTGTTAAATAAGCTTGCATATTCTCATGTTAAAAGTCAGCGAAGATTTTAACACCCCATTATTAAAATCAGTAGGCTTTGGGTTTCCCCTCAAAAAAAAGAGTAAATTATGTCACATATCAATTATCCTTCACCCCGTTTTTCTATTAAGTATAGCAAAATTTTCTCGGGCGTGAAAATAATTTTTCTAATCGAATATGTTTTCTTTTTCTTTCTCATTGAATAGTATTGCTTAAAGCCGAACCGAAACCTGAATTAGTTCAACATGGGAACAAGAAGATCGAGGGCCCTAAGCCTGTCTTCGGACTGGGCCAGTGTCTTCGGCAAATCCGTGACCACCACATCCGCTGATGAAGGACTTCTTAACAGAGAACAGCCGCCTAAAACGTTCTGCACCGGGAGTGTTTATACCGGAAATTGGAACGACATAGGAATGGCTGGATTTGGCACCTTCACCTTTCCTCATAGTAAGTGGTTTTTCTTTTGGAAAGATGTTTTTCTACACTCAGTATTTTGTTGTCTTGCAGAAGTTGAATACGAGGGGTTTCTTGACGACAGTCAGTTCCACGGCGATGGTACTCTGCATTATCCTATGGGGCAGAAAATCGATGGAACGTGGGAAAACGGACGCTTGACTTCTTGGAAGTTCCGTTTTCAAGATGGTTTGGAATATGAAGTTCCTTGGGGTTACTGCAAGTTTCCAGATAGAAGGTTAGTTGCTACTCTTTTTGAAGTCAATTTGTATTGAAAAAACTTATTAAGTAAGGAAAACAGGATTATTATTTCTGACCTCGAATCATCAAACAATTATTTCGCAATTCATGCTAATGGCAGAGTGCTTCGCCGACTATCAAATTTCTTTTAATGGTAAAATAGATGCTCAAAATCTTAAACGGCCGTTTTCTTCTCTTGTTATTGCTTGATCTCTTGTTAATGCAGATCAACAAAATCCACTAAACGAATTCTTGACTGCCACGGAAACATGATTAGCAATACCAACGAAGTTTGTAACAGATTTAATGACTACTTTATTAATCTATCTAATACATGCCCAGCACCATGAACAACGGCAGCCATCGGTCAAAATTTAACCAAATAAATGTTCTTCATCCCCACTGACCGAATGGAAATTGAACTCACCATCTCCGAAATATGTAATAAGAACTCAGCCGGAATAGACGAGATCCCCGGAAAAGCCCTATCGTCAGTTAAACATGACATAGCTGCCCCACTTTCCACGATTATAAACCGTAGTTTCCCCGAAGGTATATACCCCGACATACTATAAACGTCGAAAATAATCCCATTGTTTAAGAAAGGTAGCGCAATAGAAATGGGGCCCAATAGCATTACAGAATCAGACAGCAAAAGTCTTCGAACGCCACTTCAACTCCAGGCTGAACACTTTTCTAGAAAAAACTACATCCTGAGTGACTGCCAGAATGAATTTAGAAGAAATGTATCTACTCAAACCGCACTGGACGAAGCCCTCAGCAGATTCTTCAAAATTTCAACGAAAAGAAAAGAACCTTTTGCCTTTTTTTTGACATGAGCAGAGCGTTTGACACCAACTCTTATTAAGCTTTACTAAAGAAACTCGAACTAATGGGAATAAGAGGCACGCCACTCCATTGGATAAATTCTTATCTTACAAACCGGGAACAAATCGTCGTAATAAATGATACAAAATCTAGCAAAAAAAGAATCCATAAAGGAACACCACACAGGGATCATGCTTATCACCGACGTTATTTAACTGTTTCATTAACGATCTACCCAAAGAACATCCAAACATCAAGAATATATTATATGCTGACGATTTTAATGTTATCATCTCTGACAGCTCCGACAATTTGAAAGAAGTAACAGCTGAATCCGCCATTAGAGATATCTGCAGATGGTCACAGCATAAGTAATACCCAGTAGCGTCACTTAAACGTTAGTGTCAAAAAAGCGACCATACTGTTTGATATGGAAATGTAATGTAATTTGCAAATTGCAAGTCGGTAGGTATCAAACAAAATGGAAAATATGACAGTTATACTCGAGTGCCGCTACTGTGTAGATTCTTATACTGTGAGATGGTGCTCTGAAATCGGAATAAAACTTAACATCGATAAAACAGCTGTAATGGAATTCTACACAAAAAATAGTACAATAGACACCTTCACACTTTTAAAAATAGAAGGGAAATCTATCGAAAGCGTCGCAGCAACCAAATTCCTTGGGCTCTACCTAGATCAGAAGCTAACTTGGAGTATGCACATCGACCATATTCTCCCGAAGTTCAGCTTTGCCGACTACATTATATGTAATACAGGGAAATCACAAATGATTTCAACCCACGTGACCCCGCCACATTGTACTCTGTTGGTAACAATGCAGCGCTCGCTGTATGTTAAATCGTTTGAGAATGTAATGCTTGTGATTTGCGAAGGCATCGCAATTTACATCAGCATCTGGGAATGCTAGGTTAAAGTGGTTAAACACAACAGAACACCTATAGCCACGAAAGTCAATGACAAATCCACGCTAATTTGAAACAGTAACCTCACTTTTCTCAATGTTGCCACTTTTAGAAAACAAATCCTAATTCAAATTGGTCACGTGGGTTGGAGTGATTTATGATTTCCCCTTATTAGATCAACAGTATCAACCGAAGTACTAAAGTTTCTATACTACGAACTCATTCAATCCGTCTTGTCTTACGGGGTAGTACACTGGGGAGCCGCTCAAGAAGCCAACCGAGTACTTGTTGCCCCAAAAAAAAAAGGCCATCCGATGCATGAAGGGATTGAAGTCGAGGGAGTCATGTAAAGACAACTTTAAAAATTTTGGTTTATTAACATTTCCTTCATTATACATAACATATGCTCTTTTAATATATGCAAAAAGAGCAACACTCAGAAGTGTTCAGAGATCCATTGACATGACACACGAAACAATAACGAACATCAAGTTCCTTTCTCAAGATTGACACTGGGACAACACAGTCCTCAATATATGGGAACCAAACTGTACAACAGATTACTGTTATTAGACAGTTCTTTCGCAACAACCACCTTAAACAGTTATAAGAAAAAACTGAAAGACTATTTAACCCATAAATGTTTCTACTCTGTTGAGGAATTTCTGAGCGATTAAAAATTATATAAACGTTGTACAAGATTTGTAATATGTATTTGTATGAATTATAACTGTATTTGTGTAAGATAATTGACACGGCCATATCACTTCAAGGCTCAAATAAATATTATTATTATTATTATTACCTACATCTGCGATCTTCCTTTGTTTTCTCGACAAGCTTTTTTTTTTAATGAAATTTTTAAATTTAAATTCTTGACGATGGATTGCAGGTACACACATAAAAATTTTTGGGATAAAATGTTCTCCTCCTCATCCTATACGGATAGAGTTTTACTTGAAAAGTTGTAAAGCTCATCTCATTTAGTGATATTAAAATCTTTTCCTGATTAAAATGCGTCTAAAAATAGGTGTTAAAAAATTATATATATTTAAGGATTAAGGAGGATTAAGCAAGGATTAAAATGCTACTTTTGTAGACCATGTTAACACTTTCTAAGGTTAAACGTCCTAACTCCGTTTATTTTAACACCAAAAACGGATGGACGCGAGGAAACACCAGACGCGAGGGAACTTCAGATTTTTATCTGTGTGCAATGAAGTGTTTCACACTTTCGGAAGAAATTAATATGTTTAAGCGATTCCTTGTAAATGTAATCGTCGCGTCCTGTGTATAAGTATAATATGTAAAAGTAATCACAGTCAGAGAAAAAAATTTAAGGACTTAAAATACCTGGCCCATGGACCATTACCACAAAATTTTAAAATTAAATTTGACCCATGGGTGAAAAAGGTTCGTAATTCCTGTTCTACGTTGACCAACGGATCGTATTTCTCTTTCTTCATCATCCACTTTGATGTTAATTTTGTTGTGATACTAAGTTCTCCGGTAAATGTCAAGCTCTTGATTTATTCTCCATTCGTCGCGTTTATTAAATAGACATTTTTTTTAAAGCAGCTTTTTAGGGTGTATGATTGGGAATCATCCGATTAATTTTATGTTGTGTCCCATTTTAAAATAATTCTTATTAATCGAAAGAACTTTTCTCTTCATTTCACGATTATTGTTATTTTTGTCTGTTACGATAAGGACACGTAAGTATTTCAAGCTGCACTTATGACCAGGGCTTCGAACCGGAGCTGAACCGAAAACCGAAAAAACAGTTATTTTTGTCGGAATGAAAACCGGAGTTGAAACGAAAAAAAATATCGGTTCATTTCGGTTCGAAACATGCTCAGACACGCACGTTAACACTTTCTCATTTGCGGAGTCTCGTAGTGTAGTCGTACTCGTCTTAGCACGAAAGAAAATGTAATGCGATAATACATTTCTAATATAAATAAAAATGTTAAAAAATTTAAAAATTAACCATTTGGAACGGAACCGAAAACCGAAAAAAACCGCTATTTTTGCAGGAACAAAAACCGGAACCGAACTGATATATATTTATTTTATTGAACCGGAACGAAAACCGGAACAAAAAAAATTACGGTTCGAAGCCCTGCTTATGACCTCATAAAAGGGGATAACTTCCATTTTGGGTGGGATCCACTTAATTCAAAATTATTAACTAATTTTCATTATTTTTAACTATAAGTAATAATATCATTCCAGATATTCAAATTTGTAAAGTATACAGGGTGTCCCGTGACGTAATGTCACCACTTCACCTACGTGATTATCAATTCAAACTAAATAAAAAATTCTAATAAAGTTTTGTTCTAAAGTCAACCGTTTCAAAAATACTGGGTGTTGATTGTTTAATTTTTTATTTTTTAAAATTTTAAAGTTCATCTAATCATTTATCCGTTCACCTTATACCCAGCGAAAACACGTACGTGTAAAAAACGTTGTAAAATAACATGTAACCAAACGTTGAATTCGTGTGGTATTGTTACGTTGAAACAACGAAAAAATGTCGCGGCAATCAATTTCTTTTAAACGTCTCTGTCCACGTGTAAGAAACGTTGTAGAATAACAATTAATCAACGTTGAATTCGTGTGTTATTGATACGTTTTAACAACGCTCGAATCAACTTCTTTTAAACGTCTTTGTCCACGGTATTTCTACGTTAAATCCCAGTGCATACATACGTATAAAAAACGTTGTGGAATAGCATGTAACAAACGTTGAATTCGTGTGTTATGGTTACGTTAAAATAACGAAAAAATGTCGCGGCAATGTCCACGTGTAGCGTTGAATCAGACAATTACGACGTGTATTAAAGCTGGGTCTAAATCATTAGACTGAACAAACATACATCACTAATGGTGGAATTCGAACCCACGCCGCCGAGTGACACAACTTTCCAAGTCGGCTGGACTAGACCGCTAAGCCATTTGGAGATCCCAGTTCCGTATCGCTTCCGTAATAAAGCCGAACCGGGCACTTTAACTTACAATAGCTACGCGCCGCCCTCACTCGTTCAATTTCCGAACTCTTTACTACCTACAGTTTCCTTCTAACATCCATATTATCATAACATCATTAAATCAATTTTTCTAATTATTACAATCCTAAGGTTATTTTCTTTGTATATACATTTCAAAAATTCTAAATTATTTATTTATAATACACATGTAATTCTAAATCGCCTATTTCTAAAAATATTTACACTAACATAAAATATTCGACAAAACACATTTAATACAGTACTCTCAATTTACTTTATTATTTACAAAATTATTTCTTTATGAAAATTTAAAAAAATTACATGCTGCTCATGAACACCGCAGTGGAGTGGAAAGTTTAACTGGAATAAATTCTGTAACTTAGAAAATTGCCATTTGTAGCAAAATTCTTGGAACAGGTCAATTTTTATTTTTATGGCGCATATTATAAATGGATTTCTTTAACTTTTCAATTATTTGGAAGGATGAAACAACCCCTAACTATTTTTTTTTTAATGGAAGGGTATGTTGAGTAATTTTTTTCTTAAAGCTTGTTCAATTGGGAATACAGCTAGTTTTTATTTTTTAATTTTTCTTAAACAGTAAAAGGCGAAAAAATAAAAGATAAATTTTTGACTAGAACGATTTTAACGCATCAGATGTTCAAAATGCTCGCCACCTCTCACTTGACAATACCCTAATGAATTATAAATTCCATCCCTAACAGTTTGTAACATTTCCGGCGTTACTCTCCTAATTTCATGCAGAATTTGAAGTTCTGAAGTTCCGCTATGTCGTTTGGTTTAGTCACATAAACTTTACTTTTTAAATACCCCCATAAAAAAGTCTAAAGGGGTGATATCTGGAGATCTTGTTGGCCACTCAATCGGTCATCGGTCATCTTCTTTCTATCCACCTATTGGGAAAAACTTCAGTGAGGTAATTACGTACAATTAAAAATTTTGCGCATTGGCAGCGCCATCTATTGGCTGCACGCAACAATACGATACCATATGGAATGCTTATTTCTTCTCATCAAATAATAAAAATGGAGTTCCTGAATTTTTGGCATTAAAAACGGTTTTAGTAAAAAAATTCTTTTTTTTGTTTTTTACCTTTTACTGCTAAAGAAAAATAAAAAAATAAAACGTAGCTGTATTCCTAATTTTTTCAACATATCCTTCCATTAAAAAAAACATAGTTAGGGTCGTTTCACCCTCCAAATAATTGAAAAGTTAAAAAGTCCCTTTGTAATATGCGCCATTAAAAATAAAAATTGACCTGTTCCAAGAATTTTTTTACAAATCGTAATCTTCTAAGTTACAGAATTTATTCCAGTTAAACTTTCCACTCTGTATACAGCTGTCCCCAATGAGTATTCGTGACAATATGTATGTATAATTGATTGACTATTGCGTTATTTAGTATTTTTAATCACAGATTTTGGGCATCAAATTCAAACTAACTTAAAAAAATTTGACAGATTACGTCAACTTAAAAAGGGGTTGTGGTTGACTCGTATGTCCAAATTAGCAGTACTTTTCATACCTGTTTCGTTTCATTTCAAAGCTGCCAAGCATGGAGAAGAACCTCATATTTCATAGATTTTTAGTAAAATTAGAATTCAAGTGTGAAACACGATAGACAATCACTGTAAAATTAAGTGTTTTCTAACGTCAACATCACGTTTTGTAAGGCATATTTATTCGGTATACGTTAAAATAACGTTATAAAACGTGGGTTAAAAATTTAGTTGTAAATTATGATTTATCTAACGTATTAGTTTCGTTAATTTTTTTCTCATTTATTACGTAGAATAGTAGATGTTGAATTAAGGTTGAAATGATGTGGTAATCAACGTACGGTAGATACATCGCATTTACTCATAGTATAAATCACGTCGTAAAAAGACAAAATTGTTACGCATTTATTTCACGTTATAATTACGTCCATATTAAACTGATCGTTAAAAAACACGTCATACAAACGTGATATAATTATGGTTGCTAATTCAACCAAAAAACAACGTTGCATTTTTCAACGAATAACGTTATTTCCACCATTACAACGTGAAATTAACGTTGAATAAACGTACATGTTTTCGCTGGGTAATCAATACAAACTTAAAAAAAAAACTCTACTAAAACAAACCGTTTTTCAAGAATACAACGTGTTTTGTAATTTTCAAACTTTATCTCAAAAGGTGTTCAAAGCCAACTAGACCTCTTTTGAAGCGCGCTAGAATGTGTTTAGCAAAGAACGGAGGTCATTTCGAACACCTTTTGAGATAAAGTTTAAAAATTCTGAAAATTACAAAACACGTTGTATCCTTGAAAACGGTTTGTTTTATTAGAGTTTTTTTTTAAGTTTGAATTGATTATTAGGTGAACGGATACATGATTAGATGAACTTTAAAATTTTAAAAAATAAAAAATTAAACATTAAACACCCAGTATTTTTGAAACGGTTGACTTTAGAACAAAACTTTATTAGAGTTATTTACTTAGTTTGAATTGATTATCACGTAGGTGAAATGGTGACATTACGTCGCGGGACACCCTGTATAATATGCAAATGAAGATTTTTATATAGCGGTAAAATTAAGAAAGTTTTAAGGGACACCGGACCCTTATACATTTGATAAAGACTACCTTTATTTATTTATAATTTTCATTTTCGAAATTAAATTAAATTAAAATGCAAAAATTTATCCAAAATAAACGACCTACATTGAGAACAATAATCGAGTATATTAATTAGAAAAAATTTAGGTCCAATGGGATATAAATGATTCCTACCTTTTAGAAGGATGAGACGCAATAACAGAGGAACTTTTTTCCAACTTCCCTTTTGAAGCTTTGTAGTTTCTTGCAGTGTTCTATTGGGCCTGGGACTGTAGACAGACTCTTCGCTGCAAGACTGTCTTGTGGCTTTTTTAAAGTTTTTAGTGTTTGAAAAATGCAATATTTTATATGTCTCAAAAAAGGCTATTTGTTTATTGATAATGATAACAATTTTCTTCACAACAACAAACTTGATTATTATTAAACGGAACGAACAGGCTTAGTTGTTCTCCTCAGGGACTCTAGGTGAAGTGTTTTCCTTTCACACCAGGATTTAAATTCAACGCTCGCGAGAAAGGGCCGGCGAAAAAAATTAAAACAAAAATAATCAACGGGAAAGACAAGGTGAAAATTCAATATTTAGAAATCAGAAGCGTTTGTTTCAGACGAGGGTTAGGCGAACATTTTAATAAAATTTTGAGTGTTAAAAGGGAAATCCAATCGTTCGCGACAATGACTGGGTGAACATTACTTCATTTTGAATTTTCTCTCCTTGCGGAACCGCATTGTTTACATTTTCAAAATCCAGAGGCCCCGCCCTTTTAGATCACTGAAGTGACTTAAGTTGCCTACTGAAAAGGGATGGTGAAGTGTTTTTAGACCAGCTGCATTACCTTGCGTGGGCGAGGTTCTCACGAGTTCACGGTTTTCATCGCGTGGCTTATATTAACTTATTATCTTAAAAAGGTCACTTTTTACACTCATTGATTTGAGTATTTTTTTTATTAATAAGCCTGCATAAAATTACAATTTTTAAATTGCTAAATTACTAAAGTATTAAGCCATTAAGCCTTTAATACAAGTTAGTAAATTGTACATGTTTTCAAAAGATGTATTTATTTTATTAATCCATGCATTATTACACTAATTTCTTTTGCAAAGTAAATGTGTGTGTTCGCAGGTATTTTTTATCTATCCAGGAAGGATTACAACCGCCCGGCAAGGAATTCCTTACAAATGATTATGAGCCGAGGAAAATCCCCGACGGTTGTTACGACACTGGAGACGGATTTTACAACCCGAAAATTAAGTCCGTTGTCAGCGCTTACGATCTAAAGACGGTTTTAAGGTAACAAAGTCGATACTTTTCATGTTTCATTTCTCAATCCTAAAACAAGTTACCCGCAGACATTGGAATAACATATTGAATCTTGCATTCTGCACAAGTTAACTTTAGCGACATCTAACCGTACATCTCCAAACCCGTGGATTTAAAAAATTAATTCGATATGATTTTCAGTAGCAGTGTTCAGTTTTATGGAGGGGGATTTCAGGACTAAATTTCCTCAACCATTTCGCTTTTTATTTAAATTTTAGGATTCCCACGGCCGCTGAAGAAAAATGGATCATGGATAACTGTCGCAAGGCCTGGGATGAACCCGTCGGTTACAGGCCCGATCTTTACAAGCACTGGTCTGCTGGAAGGGCATCGGAAACCTTTGATGATGAAGAGGACTACAAAACACGCAATTACGAGGACGATGAGGACGACGATGACGGTGGCTTCATCGAACGTCTCATGCCCAAATTTAGCGAATCGGATGCGTCGATTGAATAAATTATTATATTACTACGTATATAGCTGACCTAAAGAATTATTGATACTTTTTTTTTTAATTAAATGAATCAATTTTTACGACCGAGAACTAAATGTAAATTTTGTTTTAGAAAATTAATACCGTGTGTTTCAATTTAAGCATCCGAAGATTATTTTAAGAAATAAATTCTGTAAGTCGACTATTTTTCTGAGTTTTAGCGATTACTTATTTCTTCGAATTATACTAACAAAGGATGTAAACTTCAAGCAGAACAGCACGTTCAATTAATCGTCGTCTACTTAGATTGGAAATTGAATGAATCAGTAAAAAATGCATCATCTGACGTAAGATATGCTTGATTTTTACAAAAAATTCTCTACGTAATGCCAGAGTAGTATCAACATGTCTAAATGCAACATTTTAAGGCAGACAGATTTGCATCTTGTAGTATCTATAGAGTTGAGGTGTATAGTTAAATTTACAGATCTTCTTTCGACTAGGAACTTTATTGTTTCTCTAGTCTCTTCATTCTGTTCTTGATTAGGTCTCGCCTTGCCACCATCTCCTTTCTTCTACTAGCTTCGAGACATTGCCAACAGGAAGAATATTCCTATTCGAATCGTTATTTACCCTTATTTTTTCAAACAACGTCCTAGAATTATTTCTCTACGTCTTTACAGGAACAAGTCATTTAGCCATAACCCTGACCCAAGCCCTACCCTCATGATTAAAATTTATTTAATTGTACCGGAGGAGGTAATTCCATTTACTTTGATCCTACACCAATCTCATTCATACCCGATCCCTTCAAATTATATTTCTGCTCTTTTCTAGTTTGGAAGGTGGGTGCCGAAGGAGTAAAACGTGTGGTAGTGAATCACAACTGTAGCAAATCACTAATGATTTCAACCCACATGACCTCGCCGTATAGGCAACACATTGTAGTATGTTGGTAACAATGCAGTGCTTTGTGTTAAATCGTTCGAGGATGTAATGTCTGCGATTTACAGAGGCAACGTAATTTACATCAGCGTCTGGGAAAGCTTTGTTAAAGTGGTCCATTCGATATCAAGAACCTGAAGGAGGATAATATGGAAAATAAAGACCTCAATCAAGTTACAAGACCGAACTCGGAATTATTTTTTGTTTTATTAATGAAATTGCAGTTAGTCTTTTAAATCAACTTTGTGAAGACTCTGATACAGAAGTTTACCTACAGCACAATTTTTTCCCTATTTTTGCCCCAAGCTCTGTATGAGCTTATCGGGGAGGCGTTAAGCTGGTTATTCTTTATTGCCTGCTGCGGACGCGACTGATTTACGAGGTGTTTTTCTCCTTGAGCATCCACCTTATAAACTGGAGAAACGCAGAAAACCCAGTTCGGAGGAGCCGATTACATGAAGTTGTTGTTTTAAAGCTTGTGGGCCAGCAACTAACTGGACACACCTTCAGATTCGGAATTCACAATTATTTTATTGGAAAATATTAATAAATTACTACATCAAGCGTAATGGTATATTTGCTGAATTTTTTACTGGTAAATCTAGGTTTTGTAGTACATTCACCAGACGAAAGAGAACAAGTAGGAAGAGAAGACGAAACAATTTTCGGAGTGGACGTTTAGAGCTGGGTCTTGCCATGGAGGACGTTTAGATCTGGGTCTTGCCATGGAGGAGGTTTAGTAATGGTATGAAAAGGAATTTCAGTTGAGGTCTGTATCAAAATGGGCTGCGAAAATTATGGCAGATAATGTAGTCGACAATTTTGTCTTTGCATTACTAAATTCCAACATAGAGAAAATTAAACTCCAGTCAAACAGCAGCCCTCTCAAATTTCTGTGTTGAAATATAATGCGTTTACGGTGCCACATTTCCGACGTCGGTAATTAAATAAAATGGTTATAGTTTCCTGTCAATGAAAATAAAAAATTTAGTGCGACATTAAGAAGTTGGATGTATCAGTGGTATTACCGATCTATTGATCGATTGCTATTGGGTGTGTTGTATGTTTTACTACTCAAGCTTGGTAGCCTTGGTGGTCCTATTTATTTTTCCCCGACTACGAAAGTATAACATATACTCGTAACCAGGAAAGATGAAGGCTCGTCATAAATCACACGCGTATGGTTTAAGATGCAGTAGAAGTATAAAGTTTTTATCTCTGTCTTATGTATAACAAACAATTGTGCGTACACAAATTAGCTTCATAAGTTCGCTGACGAGCCCTCATTCTTCCTGGTTACAAGCGTACGTGATTGCTACTTATTATTACTACATATTATGTATTATTATTAGATACAGTTTCTTTCTCTTTTATTTTTCGGTGTTTGTATTATCGTAGGCTTTTTCCTGTGATGTGCCATTGTCTTCATTCGATGAAATGAAATCCTTTTCTAATTTTGTTAACCCCGTTTTTCTCCTTATTAATACTTACGATTCGCGTCTATAAAAAAAATACTAGTTTTAAAGAAAAGAAATTATAATTATTTGTTTTTTAAGTTACAATAAAAAAAATTTAATGTCCAAGCTTTCTGGATAAAATCTTATGTGGAAATCTAATATTTTCTGGTTAAAGATCTTGTATAACAAATTATTTATTTTTAACCTTTAACGGACACTAAAAAAAATACCACAATCGCTCAAAGTTTCACTATCGGTTGACAGCTTCGTCAGGACGAGACGTACAAATACAAACTATAAAATAATTGCTGTACTTAATTATTGCACAGAAATGCACATGTATAGGACATTATTAAACTTTTGTCATTAATATAAATAATACTGAAGAACAGAAGCAAAATTTGTTAAATACATAACCATGAGACGTATGTCAACAACAACCTACGAAAAAACTACTAATCCTGAGGTCGGGATGGGGACGTTTCGCCCCCACCGTTTCGCTCCCACCGTTTCGCCTCCACCGTTTCACCCCCGCCGTTACGCCTCTGGTCCCGATTCGCCCCTGACCCATTTCGCCCCCAAGTTAACATTAGAAATTTAGAAATTACATTGAGTCCTTTCAATCATCAGTATCAGTCCTTTAATGTTTCGTCTTTTCAAATCGAGGAGAAAGAAAATTTGTTGACGAAGAAAACTACATTTATGTTTTTTTCGAAAAACACGAGCGACAGAGAACACTCAATATGGGTATGTGAAAAACGTAACGAATGTAGTGGTAGAGTTTGGACTATTGGCAACTCTATTAACGTTGCAAAGACTGTTACCGGACATACACATGCAGCACACGCAGGAAGACCAGCGGCAATTCGCGTTTTATAAGAAATAAAAGAACGAGCTCAGAATAATCGAGAGAATCCACAAAAGATAATGGCAACATGCTAATGTATCAACACTGCTCCCAAAAAAAGATTCACTTAGAAAAGTCATTCAGAGAAAAAGAAAAGATGAAGGCATGCCACCAGTGCCTAGAGAGTTGGAAAACTGAATTATACCTCAGGCATATCAACATATAGAAACGGATGGACGCATGATTCATTAAACGAATTGCTTCCTCAGAGAATTTTAATACTTTCAACTCAAGAAAATTTAAGATTGCTATTTTGTAATTTATGTATTGTTTAATAAATATTATTTTCAAAGTTCTCTATTATTTTCTGGGGCGAAACGGTCGGGGGTGAAACGGTACGAGGGCGAAACATCCCGAGGCGAAACGGCGGGGACCAAACAGTGGAGGCTAAACCGTGGGGGCGAAACATCACATAACCCCTGAGGTCTTCTGTCAATTAGTTTGTTTATGGCAACTCACATCATTATTGTAGTCTATCATAAGTACTTTCTGCGGTGACTCTGTTGAACAAAGAATTTGTTTAAAATTTTGTATTGCTAACAGAATTTCATGTGCCTATTCATTAAAACTATTATAAGATGCTTTCTGTTAATCTATCTATCAATTAGACCAGCTTAAGATTGGTATAATGCCTTGAAAATGAAATGTTAGTGATTGTCTCATCAACGTCCAAAACTGATAAAAAGGGAAAAAAAGTTGTACTTATAAATCGTCGCATTGGGGCAAGAGACACCTGGGCATATCTCCTGGGTGCGTTCAGTTGATAATCTTGGGCCTGAAAATCGTCGCTGCAGGACTTGGTCCGAAAGAGTTGATTTTTTTTTCAAAACTAAAATCTATCGCTTGCTAAAGAGATGATTTCTTGTACTTCTACTGACCTAACTGGTGACGAAGCAAAGGTTTATAAACGTGATATACAAACAAGTTGACATTCTTCCGAATAGCACATGGTCAAAATCGTTCAAAATCAAGTCTTACTCACAGTCACTTTTTGAACGTAGACAATATATTTAAAAGTTGCGAAAGAAAATGTGCTTCCATTTACTCCATTAATCAGCAATATACAGGCTGTCCCAAAACCCTCGTTTGAGACTGAAACAGTATACAGAGAGGCGCAAAAGAAACAACTTTTCTCAATACTTCTTTTTCCAAAAGTCAATAATAAGGGAGTTATAATTCCCTGAAAGAGGGATGAAACGTATTTTTCTTTTGGCAACATCTTCTGAATCCTTTAAGTTATCAAACTAATATTTGAAACTCAGATATAGGGCTCCTAACTGAACATTTACAACGCATTGGTCAGATCCTTCCTGCCTTTTAATGGGTAGTTTGAGGGGATTACTTTCAGTATTTTATGATAACAAAATGCAATGGACGTATGTTAACTTTTAAACCTCAATTACTCGAAAACGGTTCGGTTTATCGAAATGCATCAAGAGAGCCTTCTTGTGCCAAATAATCTAAAGAATATTCTCTTCGTAAATTTGTAATGAAATATGCAAAAATAAAAAGTTAGGAATAAAATAGTGAAAAGTCACCTCCTAAAACTACCCTTTAAAAAGGAGGGGGGATCTGACAAATACGTTGTAAATGCGTAGTTAGGTGCCTTACACCTGAATTTAAGATGTTAGTTTCATAACTTTAAGGATCCAGAAGGTATTGCCAAAAGAACAATATTTTCCAACCCTCTTTCAGAACTTATAATTCCTTTATTATTGACTTTTGGAAAAAAACGTATTGAAAAAAGTTGTTTCTTTTGCGCCTCTCTAAATACTGTTTCAGTCTCAAATGAGGGTTTTGGGACACCCGGTATGTATAATTCCTAATGCAAAATATTGAGCCAGATGAATAAAACGAAGCATATGCTTTTACTTCAAAATTTTCAATGAAAACTGCAAATATTTGAAGAAAATGAAATTCTAAATAATTCTGCCTGTAACGTAGCAAAAATTTTAATAAATAGAATCGTATAATGATTTGCATTCGAGAATTTTCCACATATTTAAGCTTTAAAAAAATATGACAGAAGTAAAAGCATTTGCTTCGTTTTATTCATTTGGCTCAATGTTCTAAACTACAAGGAACATTACTGAATATATCCTGATATAGTTGGCATAGAAAACTATACACCATTTAAAAATCCTGTAGAAAGTGTTTGAAACTTGTATCTGTGTGTGTATGTGCTTTTCAAAAAACAAGGAATTGCACAAACTATATATTGTTGTTACTTCAAGAAGAAAAACGTAGATTCAGTGAATTAAGATTATTTCCTGAACTTATCAGTGTGTGTCCCGGATGTACAGATATGTTCAAAAAGATGTTGTACAGCTACGTTTTAAATATCTTTGCTTTTGAGCGGCAATTCGTTTTTCTATTTTTGTGTTCAATAATATTATTATTTCCAGAAACCGTATATGTAACAAAACAATTTTTTGAACTTCATGAATGCACATACAAGTTTACACACTACAAATTCTGTACAACACGACTGTACCTAATACAGCACATCGAAATTTGCTTACTGCTAAATACGAGGGTCACTCCGTATATTGTGAGATACAAAATAACCAGTACCTAGCCATAATTTAAAAGTCTTTTTTAATTTATGTTCAAAATAGTCTCCTTCACAATCAACACACATTTGTAACCCATTTCATGAATGCAAAATGCCAGTCACTTCTTTCTAAAGCGATTAAAAAACGCATAGCTTCTTCTTCAATCTCTTCCTCCGAATTAAAATGACGACTTCAAACGTTTTTTTTTTACAGTTTAAAGAAAGTCAGAAATCACGCAGATAAAGCCGGAGAATACGATGGGTGTGGGATAATTTTAATTTTGTTTTCTCTCAAGTAGTCTACTGTTAGTTTCGCAGTGTGGAGATGTGTTATTGTGATGTAGTAGTAAACCCTTTTATCATAAGGACCTGAGAAACTATGTAGTAGTTTGCAGTTAATGTCTTCAAACGTTCCAATCTCACAGCTTTTATCAATCCTGTGTTACTGAAGAACACATCACTTTCTTCATTGCTCTAGTATGTTTCTTTGCTGTTGTGGGACTTGGATTATCTTTATAGATCCTCTCCTAACAATCGTAAAACGGGATATATGTTTGTTTCATCATCTACAATAATTTTAGAAATAACACGTTATCCACCATCATGCAAAAATTTAAGGATTTTATGGCAAACTAGCACCCAGCACCCAGAGACTCTTGGTACAAAATTCTCTCCAAAGGATCACGGCATACTTTCTTTATCTTATTATCATTTTTAACACTCCCGCTGGTGAGGTCCTGACAAGTCTTTGACTTAGGACCCCGTTGAGCAACCACCACAGATTAAAAAAAAAAACCATTGTGCTAAGGACTTGGATATTTTCGGGCGGCTTCTACGAACGCCATCTTTAAGGGTAGCATCACCCTTTTTATACCATACCAGATCTGATTAAATGCGTACCGAGTATTCACTGGACAATAATTTAGTGGTGTTTACTTAAAATCAGATGAGTGGTCATAATTAATCTTGAGTTGGAACCTCAGTGAATTTTTGTTTTGTTTTCAACAAATATAATTGATGTATACAGTGTGTGTTTTGTTAATGTTTGCCCCTACGCTGAACGTACCAAGTGAGGCAAGTCTCCTGAAAGTTAGTTTACATTTACTATTTTGCCTTAGCAGGCAAGAAGGAACAACATTGCAACATTCAGTTACCTTTTCTTTTCCTTCTACGCTTTTTAAACCGAGTGAGCATTTTCAATCCGGGACATAGAAGATAAGCATGACTACCCTTAATAATGACATTTTAATGACATTAACGCTGAAACACTAACGAATGTGATTAATGGATTTTATAATCGGTTAGGGTACTGTTTGGCGCAAACTGGAGGGTTATTTGAATTTTTACTATAATTTATAAGAAAACGTTCAATTTGTTTTTAATCTTTGGTTTATTTACATTATAATACTTAAATTCAATAATTTTTAATATGATTTTAATCAAAAATATGTCATTATTAAAGGTAATCCCTATGACCCGGATTGAAAATGCTCGCTCGGTATATTATAGTTTCTCTATCTAACATATACGATTCTCCTGATTTTAATTCTGAGAATGCGCATTGTGTATAAAGTGACCCTCGTATAATATCCAAAAGATACCATTTAGTGTATTTTGTGATATTCTAAGGCCCGGTTTTTCAATATCAAGTGAAACTGTAACCTTCGGTTTATTTCCATGGCGACAATTGTGTTCTTATGGGAGTAAACTGAAGGTTAAAGTTAACATGCGATCGAAAAACCGGGCCTAATAGTCCTTTTTGCCAGAAAACTAAAAAAGTTTAATTTTTAATTAGTTTTTATTTTTTGCTTCAGGTCGTAATGGCGTAATATTACAAAGTTGTAAAAAAATAAATATAATGCTCGTCTGCGAACTGCTCTCATCAAACAAATAGGTTCTTTGAAACTCAAGAGCATCTGCCTCTGGTAATTGATTTACCAATGTTGAAGTTAATGCAATGCGATTTTCTATGTATTTTCAGGCTCCTCTGCGAATAAAGTTCTTTGTTTTCTGAACATAATAAAACCCTGTTGAAAGCATCGAAGTTACGTCTGGCTTTTACATTATGAAAAAAATTTGTTTCTCAACACGCTTATACCAAGTCAACTGGCGTCTACTAATATAATGAACAGCTCCTTTCGACACTAACAATATTTTATCAGAAATTAATTTGAAATGAAAATTAATTAATTTGAAACTTATTAAAATACGAGGGTTGATCAAAAAGATAAGGTATAATGTAAGCTTTTGGCTTGATTGCATTCAAGATAGTCTTGAAGAACGTCTGATACGCGGAACTATCGACGAATATTTGTTATTACTGCGTTAACGAAGTTATGTATTATTACGAGGAGCGTCAATATTTTGGCACGCCGACTTAATATAGATTTGGACGTGTAAGCGCCAAACACCAGCAAAACAAACACCGTCTCTTTATGTTTTCCTGGACTCGTTGAAAGGACATTGAAGATGACGGCGGTGACAGCTGAGACGGCGCTGTTGAGAGTGGTTAGGGGTGGACGCTTAACACGTGCGCCGCGGCGGTGACAGTTTCAGTTGTGCGCTCGAGTTTGATGCGGAGCGTGTGCTGACTGTCGATCCGGGACGAGCGAAATTTTTCCGGCAATAAACAAGTTGCTGAAATGTTTGTTAATTTCAATATGAAATAAATTACACGTAAGTAAAAAAGTATTTTTTTAACTATTTTCCTGTGCTTCATTTTTTCTTGCAAAATAATTTCAACTTTAAATACAGGAAAAAAATTTGAAAAGTTTAGTGTGATAGAAAAGTTTTTATTCTTTGTTTTTTCTTTCAATATTCGTCATAAATAGTACAAAAATCGCAAATTTAAAAATTCGGTAAAAGTAAAAGTAAATTATAATAATTAATTTAAAAATATATCAATTTAAATTTTTGTAAACCAGTTTAACTAATGAAATCATTTATTTCTTATCAATGGATACTTTTTTTATTTTATTTTAACAATCATGGGAACGTTAATTTTGATTTATGGCTAATTAAATATATAAATGTATATGATCGTTATTAATCATTTTTAATTTGGATGACACTTTAGCTTTTATAAAAAAAATAAAGTTTCGATATAAATTCTTTAGAAATTATACTCAATTTTTTTTAATTATGTATTTATTATTAATTTTAAATTAAATTATTGCTTGAAATTTTTTAAATATAGTATCACTGAAGCTTTTATATCGTTTTGACCAGGGCTTCGAACCGTAATTTTTTTGTTCCGGTTTTCGTTCCGGTTCAATAAAAAAAATATATATCAGTTCGGTTCCGGTTTTTGTTCCAACAAAAATAGCGGTTTTTTCCGGTTTTCGGTTCCGTTCCGAATGGTTAATTTTTAAATTTTTTAGTATTTTTATTTATATTAAAAATGTATTATCGCATTGAATTCTCTTTCGTGTTAAGACGAGTACGACTACACTACGAGACTCCGCAAATGAGAAGGTGTTAACGTGCGTGTCTCAGCATATTTCGAACCGAATTTTTTTTTCGGTTCAACTCCGGTTTTCGTTCCGACAAAAGTAACTGTTTTTTCGGTTTTCGGTTCAGCTCCGGTTCGAAGCCCTGGTTTTGACAACTCAATCGTATAGAACACAAGTATTCTTTTTTATCCGAAACACCCTCTTCACATTTTTATCATTAAGCGATTATACAGTCGCGTCCAACTCAATCGATGCTCCTAAATACTAATCGCGCCTTAAAGCGGGAAACACATTGAGACGGTTGCGGTAGCGATTGCGGTGGCGGTGGCGATGAAAACCTTTCACATGTATGTGACAAGATAGATTTGCCAATGAATTTACGTAACTTTACCGTGATCGCTCGCATGTGAACTTTTGTGACCGCCTCCGCCACCGCAACCGCCTCAATGTGTTTCCCGCTTTATTTGAATGATATCGATTTATCTAGCCCCGAGCGTACGCACATGCGATTTTATTGTTGGTTGTTGAAAATAATTGCATTGCAACTGACCATCTTAATGATAAAAAAAATTGTGAAGAGGGTGTTTTGATCTAGCAATGGTTAAAACATAATTAAATAATTTCTTTTGTTTGAAACTTTTATGAACAATAATTTTAAATTCGCATTTCAGTTTTGGACAATTTTTGTAACTTAGATGAATTTATATTCACTTCTAAAATCAACCGCTGTAAATGTCTCTTATATCATCGGGTTTAGTTTTTCAAAATGTTTAAATTTTTCAGTTTTGTCTTATACAGGATGTTCACAGGAAATCGCTACAATAGCAAACTCTTTTAGTTGAATTTTTACTATTTTATGGCAAACATCGGAGTTTCTAAATTTTCAATTGCTTTTAACTTTCTTAATGGAACATTACATTTCTTTATCATCGCATCGCGTTCAGGATATCAAATTTATTATGTTTTTAAAGTATCTCCCAAGCTTGATATTCACGGGAACTGTATATGTATGTAGTTAACCTTTTTGTTTACGAAGACGAATACAGTGTGCGTTGAAACAGAAAAACATAGAAGATGTTTTCAAGCTGTCAAAATTGTGTTAACATTTTGATTAATCATTTCTTTAAATTTAGTATATAATTCAAGACAAGCTACTTTTTGTGTTAACATTTTACAGATATAATTAATTTGACATCCTGAACGCGATGCGATGATAAAAAACGTAATGTTCCTTAAAAAAGTTAAAAACAGTTGAAAATCTTGAAAACCTGACAGTCCTTTGTTTTTCCGATGTATAAAATCGAACAGAAAAAGACCTGAAACTTTTCTAATTTAAATACAAATAAAAAAGTTGATCATTGTAGCGGTTTCCCGCAAACATACCGTACACTCTCTTTTTCTTTTGATAAAAACATGATCGTTTTTAATTTAGATGATACTTTTAGTTTTATAGAAAAATATTATTAAAAATTCTCGAATACAAATTCTTAAGAATTAAACTCAAAATATTTTTTATTAATTTTATTAATCTTAAATATATTTTTTTAAATTTCGTTGTATTTTTTAATATACTGTACCACTGAAGCTTTCAGTATCTTTTTCATTAATATTGGCAACTCTAAATTCTGTAGAACACATTTATTATTAAGTGATTATACCATGCTTATTTTTTTTTTAAATGCCATAAGCGGTGGCTATGGAAAATAAAGTTCATGTCGTAGCTTGATTCACCGCTACATCATTTTTGACATCTAACGAATATAACCTAAAAACGTAAAACTGATGAATTATGAAGTAATTAGGTGTAATTAATGGTTAGTTATACCGTGCCTTCAATTAAATTCCTCATTAAGGTGGGCTATGATTTCATTGTTTTTTCTCCTAAAGATTTGTAGCACTGATATTTAATTGAACAAATGTCAACTTGACACTTTGTATTCATTTATAAAATGTTAGAATTACACCACAAAATATTTATATTGTTGAAAGTTATTTTCAAACCGGTAAATTAGAAAATGGACAGTTTGTTCATTCAATTAATCAGTGTGTACAGAATTTTCGACAACAGTTTCCTAATCTTGCAATTACTTAGCTGTGAATTGAGTGTCGCCAACTTTATAAAAAAAATCACAGCTTACTTTAATGAGGAATTTAAGGCACGGTACTTATTGTCTAATAGAAACTTTTGATTTTTAATAAATAAATTTTATTCAAGAATAAAAGTTCTAACAGTAAGTCTACTACTGCCACATTTTTTATATTTCAAATATGTTTAGCCAAAACTGACGTTTTAAAAGTTTTAAAAATACATGAATTGTCCTACGACATGAATTTTATTTTCTACAGCCACCCCTTATGGCATTAAAAAAAACATAGGGTACAAAATCGCGTCCAACTAAATCGATACTCTTAAATACTAATCGCACCTTCATTAATTCAAATAAAGACCCGCAAATTTGGATGATATCGATTTATCTAATATCAAAATCAAGGAACTTGAGCTCTGCGTCATCAATCACCGAAGTTACAACCTACAATTATTTCAGTATTATTTCTCTGTTAACGGCGAATGAGAAAAAAGGATGGAGTTATGGTTCTTATGTCTGATGATGCAACACCAGATGCGTTTTATTTATGACGCAGAGCTCTTTTCCTATGAAAACAACTTTAGGTGCGAGTGTATGTAGTTGCTCGTTCTTAGATCATTGTTGAGAGCGATTGGCATTGCAATTGATTATCTTCTTAATGATAAAAAAAAATTGTGAGTAGGGTTTTCCGATCTAGCTATGGTTAACATTTAAACAAACATATAATATCTTTTGATGAAACTTTTATGAAAAATAATTTGTAACTCTCATTTCAGTTTTTGTAATTTCAATCAATTACAGTTTTCCCTTTTAAAATTCAACCGCTGTATATTTTCTTAAATCATCGAGTACTAAAACAGCATTCACAATGACTTAACGTAACAAAATTAACCTCTAAATGCAGGTTTGAAGCGTTTTGTTTTAATGTAAACACTTAAAATTCTAAACTGAAACTAATTAATGTGTTTAATTGAACAGTAAATAATTTAAATTTAGAATTACTTCGTTTATATTAATAGTGCATTCAAATTATTAATTTACGTTACGTTAAGTGATTGTGAACGGGATATTACAGTTTCAAAATGTTTTAATTTGATTCGTTTTTTACTTCTACGAGCCCCGTCAACTATAGGTTCGGACATTTTAATTTTTTGTCTTTTTGCCACGTAACTGACCAAATTCTTAATAAAATGAAAATATGTTTTAACATGCTATTGAAAGTATGCATCATATAAGTACGTTACAACAGAAAAATTATTAAAAGGAATCTAAATTTGGTATCAATAGCTATACGAGCCCCGTCAACTATAGGTTCGGACATTTTAACTTTTTGTCTTTTTGCCACGTAACTGATGAAGTTCTTAATAAAATGAAAATGTGTTTTAACATGCTATTGGAAGTGTACATCACATAAGTCCGTTACAACAAAAAAATTATTAAAAAGGAAACTAAATTTGGTTTCAGTAGCTATAATACATTTTACTCAAGAAATAAGTACATACAACAGTAATGTCCGAACCTACAGTTGACGGAGCTCGTTGGAGGAATAATTTTTGGTTTTTAAAAACTATTTTGCCCTATTACCAACTATGTATGACATGGATGATGTTAAGCAAAGGATAACAAGGATACTAAAGAATGTTTTGCAAACAGTCCAGAGAAGAATAAAATTATGTAAAGATAAAGATATACGATGACATTTCTTATTTAATAATAAATAAATTTGCTTACAATAGCCATAATAAATTTCACCCAAGAAATAACTAAGAAATAACCGTAGTGTCCGAACCTATAGTTGACGGGGCTCGTAGAATGTTAACGGTGTTTTCGCTCTCTTGTTCTTTTTCCTCATCTTCTTTATATTAACGATCATTGATACTTGTGTTAAATGTGGCTTCCCTTAATTTTACAGCTTCCTCAAGTGCTTATTCCCACCCTTATACCTTCTCTTCAAGTATCTTCTTCTTTTTACATCTATTCAGCTCCGAACAGTAGATTTCTTCAGGTGCATATTCCTGTAATCTGGGTTCTTTTAGATATTAGTTTTTTTTGTTGCAAATATTTTTCTTTCGGCGTAAATTTCAAGATAATTATTTTGTTGATTTTCCTCTCGGAGGCTCTTCTTCGATGATGAATTTTGCAGTGTATCTCGTAGACCAATCTCTTTGTTGTGGAGTGTATTTTATGTGATAATTTTTGGATGTAGATGGCACTCGCGAGCCTTCACATTCAAAAATATCTAATGACAAGACTTGAGTGTGTGTGTATTAGGGTGTCCCTTATTTTTCGACTTTAATTTTTTGTAACGCATACCCTCTCATTTTTATTATTTTATGTTAAAACACTCACAAATGAAGTTTCTTATTATTTGGATTGCATTAATGCCTGCCGAATCGCATCGAAACATGTTAATTAAGAGTTGCTCAATGTCCCTGTTGGTTCACGATTGATAGAGACCCTACTATTCCTAGTCATATCGTCATCGTTTGTTCAATCAGTTGTTGCGTTCGAAAATTATACGTCGGATCATAGACAATACTAAAGCAGACCCACCACGCACATGAGTTAAAATGCACCTAGCAACTAGGTAATTTCAAGCAACTAAACCAGGTGTCATTACCGTTTGTTGCATATAAAATAAACCAGGGGGGCCTATTCTTGACAAGTGCATTTTTGCATTCGCATATATATGAGTGAAAAAATGCGTATATGTAAAAATGCACTTGTCAAGAATAGGTCCCTCTGGCTTTTTGTATATACAACAAACCGTAGTGACACCTGGTTTAGTTGCTTGAAATTACCTAGTTGCTAGGTGCATTTTAACTCATATGCGTGGTGGGTCTGCTTTAGTATTGTCTGTGGTCGGATGCATCTGAAATATGATCTCATCTTTCTCACTCACGATTTTTAACCCATTTTGTATCTCATTCATCAGTTTAAAAAATCTTGTGTTTATATTATTTCCATGACAACTAGCGATCTTTTCACATCCCACATTTAAGTAAAGTATGAAAAGATCGACTGTTGTATTGGAAACAATGTAAACACAAGATTTTTTAAACGGAGGAACGAGATACAAAATTGGTTAAAAATCGTGAGTGAGAAAGATGAGATCATACGCTCCAGATACATCTGACGTATAATTTTCGAACGCAACAATTATTGTAGTTCGTAACAAGCATCATGTCCATGAAATTACGAAGTTCCATAAAAGATATATTTTTAGTAGGCATTATTAAATTCCCGCTTACATTTCGTTGCGTACAAGAACACGGAGAGATATACCCCGATTGTAAAAAAGACACTTTGAAACGAAAATATCCCCATCCCCAGTAACTATGTACTTTGTTTAATGTAAAATGTTTGTTAATTCACATTTAAATAAATATTGGTTTTGTTTTCCTGAAATTGCACGAAATTTGAAACTTTACCTTATAACTCACAATCAGTATTACAACTTCAATTCGGCACGGATTACCGTTATCCTGGGAGCTCAAATTTCACTAATGAGTGTTTAAAATCAAACAGAAAAAAAATTAGAGGGTATGCATATCGGATTTTGTAAAAAAAAAATTTCCTTATACACCGTATCCACGGATCGTGTTCACTATAGGAAAAGCTTTTTTATTTTACACTTTTCGAAAAAAAATTGCTTGTGTCAAAGATTCTAAAAACGTTATAGAAAATATTAAATTTCCATTAATAACAATAAAATAAAATAAAATCCTGTTTACACTTTCACAAAATACGGCAATGTTCAAAAATTCCGTTAATATAATCAAATAAACTGGTTAACTCAAGCAATATCAATTACTGTAAATGTAATTTGGGTATAGTTATGTAGAAATAAGAACATAATATAAAATAAAGTTTCTTCAAAAATTAAGTTTAAAATTTTTTTATTTCATTTTTAAAATCTTAAGAACCTGCGAGATAATAAAAAAATGACTTTTGTGAATTAAAACGTGATAAGAAATCAAATTCATAATATTGCCCGATTCTAGCTAACGTGATTTTTAACAGAATTTTGATCTTTGTTACATTCTGTAAAAGTTAAAACATAAATTTCCCAACTTTTTCAGTTGTTAATGGGAATTTATTATTTTCTTCAATATTTCTTGGGTTTTTAGGTCAAGCAAAAACTTTTGTAAAGAATGATTTTTTTTTCGAAAAGTGAAAAATAAAAAAGTTTTTCCTATAGTGAACCCTGTCCGTGGACACGGTGTATAAGGGACACCCTAGTGTGTACATAACAAAAAAAATGTCGTAGAAGAAAAATGTAAAACACAGTTTATTGTATAACTACAAACAATTAGTTTTCACAAACTAATTATTCCGCACGAAGAAATTCGGGTTTTTAGAGGAAATTTATAATATTAGGTCGGGTTTTTCACAAAACCTTCCCACTAAAGTTTTACTCACTTGTCTTCTATACGTTGATCCAGCAAAGGTTATCTCGAACATACGCGCGGCGGCGGTTTTATAAGCGTAACGGGCCATAAGTTCACGCGATAACTAACACAGCGCCCTCACTTGTTTACTCTCCGAACTTCTTACTATAACATAACATAACATAACATAACATAATTTATTTGCCTTGTGATTATACAAAGTATAACATAGACTCGTCATAAAAATCATCATCATAAGAACACAAAAATATTACACATATAAATCATATAAAAAAGAAAAAGAAATAAACCTACAGTTTCCTTTACACATTGAATTATTCATGGCATTAAACAAATTGTCCTAATATTTACAATTCTAAACTTAATTCCTACGTATTTACACTTTAAAAAATCTAAATAATTTATCTATAATAAATAGTAAATTTTTAATAAATAGTTAATTTAATGTAGTTAAATACATTGAATACGCTATCCTATAATTTATTTTATTATTTTCAAATTTTTTTCTTATGTTAAAGAAATTTTCAAAGAAATACGTATTGTTCATTAACAATACGTATTCGTAATTTGATGTTTTTTGAAACTTGTTCCATTTCAGTCTTTCTAGAGGTTCCTGCTTTTTCCCATTTACACGTTCTCCTTTATACTCGTAGTTAACCCTTAAAATATCTTATTAATTTAAAATACTATGGCCCGATTTTACAATCGTCGGATAACACTGTCGTTGGAATAACGTGACATAGGTATGGAAGAATGTTAAAGGATATTCGGCGAATAGAGCTTATTCCAAGATTGTAAAACTGGGCCTATGTCCTCATTTCTGTCAATCATCATGGACTTGATTTTTTTTTTAATTAATCTGCAATACGTGTCTGTGTGTCCTAATTTTTATCTTTTATGTTTGTATTTGTTTTATTGTGTAAATCCAATGTTACTCCCTAAATTAATTCTAATTATTCTCCGACGATTACGTTAATCAATTTACGAAACCTATTACATACTTAAAATTGAAACCGAAAGGTTGCTCTGTGATATAATACACTGAGTGGCCTCTCCTTTCTGATGTATCGAAAGGTAAATAGTATTACCGCATCTCCTCTCTTCTTTCCGTACATCTTGAATTAAATTCGGCTTCCTCCTGGGTTGCTATTATTTATAAATTCTCATGTTTCCTTTGTGGTACGTTCTTCCAAGACTTGTTTCTTTACCTACTCCTGTAATAAGTAATTCTAAAATATTGTTCCAAAATGTTAAACTTGCCTAGCAATTCTGTTTCTTATTTTTACAATATTCCATTGAAATGATGACCTTTCGCCTTTGTTGTTAAGGTTATCGGTCAGAGGCGCACTGAATTACGCGCGATGGGAGACGCCGTACTTTTCACTTTGGAAGCATTTCGCTAATCGATAATCTTAAAAAGTATAATCTTTCCGCTTAATAGTTATTATTCCTTCAAGGTTTGTATCATGAGTTCAAAAACTCCCACGTCTGGAATTAGCGTTGTTTCGGTAAATGTATGTCAGTGCTGTAGTCATAACCAGCTGATCTTATTTACTTTATTAAACGTTTTAATACCGTGCGATTTTTTGAAAACAGGCTAGATTTAGCTATGGAACCTCCAAATGTTTGTCTTAAATAAATATACTTATGACAATTAAAATCAGGATTTATCAAAGAACAAATGTTAAAACATTTCTTAAACTGTGCCTTCTAATGAACAAAAGACGTTTTTATTAGAAAGACTCAATTTTAAGAAGACGGACGGCATTATGTGAACATATTGGGTGGTATGCATAAAACGAAGTAGATGCTAATTCTTCTCAAATTAGTATGTTCTCCGAAGTATCTTCTATTACATAAAGTACCTGCTGTAGGTCTGAAGCATATACTACGAAATCAAAGTTTATACTACAACATGTAGTAAATACTACGCTGCAGTAGTATTTACTGTTAAAATGAATCAAAGGCTTTGAAGTAGATACTACAGTAGGTGCTTCTATGCGAAGTAAAAACTTCTACATAATAGTATCTACTAGATCGCATAGTAAATACTACGTTACTATAGTAGGTACTTCACTTTCGAAGTAGGTGCTTGAAGTATTAGCATGTACTACGTTTTATGCATACCACCCATTGTGAACATATTTTGGCATTAACATACCGTGTTTCTTGCAGGACATACCGTGTTTCTTGGTCAACTCCAAACGTGGGAGTTTTTGAACGCCTGATAATTTCGTAACCTAAAGTAGTTTTACATGCCAGCTTTTCATGTGTCAATATGAATTGATTTTTAACTGAATTGTGAACCAACAATGAATAATCCTTCGATTTTAATTCGACTCTTTCTGTGAATTTATATTAAGCTTTTCTTTTTGTTTTAGATACGATTATTTTTTAACTAAGGAGACGCACTTACAATTCTTTGTATTTCAGCATTTCTGCCAAATCGAAATGTACTTTAACACAGAAGCGGACTTTGAATCCGCAAGTGTGCAGTATCACACGAATTCAGGAAGTCAACGATGACGGAACGTGTTTTTTTTTGATCTCCTTTAACGACCACAAAGACGTCACTTCTGATTTGTGCTTTGTTACCCATTATATACATTACTCATCGGTGATAATTTTCTATATACGATAACTTAAGATGCCCTTTCATTAAAAAGGCAAAATTAACAAAAGGCAGGAACTTACATATTTATTTTAAATTGTTCAGTCAAAGAATTTTGGAAATTTTGAAAAACTTTTTTCTTTATTTTAAACTTAAACACTCAACTAACAAACTATGCTAATCGGATCATGTTACAAGAACTGTTTTGTGTTCTATTTTGGCTAATTTTACTTGTTATCAATTATCATCTTTGAGCGTAAGCCTCAATTTCCACTATCTGTGTAAAAAAAGAACTCGACCACCATCGATTTTCTCTGATCCACGTGAAACATGAACCGAATGTACCGCATCGTTCGGGGAACTCATTAGCACCTCAGTTTATTTTCCGCACGACCGCCCGCTGCGCTTTTCCGAAGCGTGGAAATTTCAGCAGGCCGATAAACAGGAGGCTAATTCGATTTTTTCGCCAATTAAGGCAGGCGAGTGAGTTTAGCGCACGCATAACGCAACCAAAAAAAGGCGGTCTGAATTAGCGTCTCGTTAATTATGCGTTTTTTGGCCTTTCCTGCTTTCAGCTTAATTCGGTTTCATTCGAGTCTCGCGAGCTCTTCTTTGACGTACGTAATAATATAATCTACTCGACGGAGCTTTTTCGTAATTGTAATCCCACTGAAAAAGCTGTTTGTTCGGGGAATGTTCGTTTTAATTACATTTTTTCATCTGATATCTCTCCCTTTTTTTTTCATTTTCGTCGTAGTCTGAGATTTCTGACTAAAAATAAACTCAATGAATATGATCTCTTTATACATAATCGATAATATCCTATTACAAGAATACAAGTTAATTATTGTTGTTTTCTTTACACAGAACCTTCAAATAATAATAAGCTATAATAAACCATTTAATGATTATATATTTTTACACATAGCTACCCTGGATAGCTCGCTGTAAATATTACTAAATTGAAGAGTGAATAGTGAAATTCGAAAAGGGTGCATCTCCGATTTTCGGCCATTTTCACTTTTTAGAATAAGTGAGGTCTTGGAGTCTCATTCGTAAATGATTGATTGACCCATGAACTTTGAAAAGGACTCATTTTATCGACATAAACCCTTTTCGAAATGTCTTCCTGTAGTAGATGCTCTCTACTATCTGCTAATGATGTAAACAATGGTCTACCGTACCAGCAGACGTAATTTTTGTTTCATATACAGTGCCATTCATAAAGTTCGAAATATATGGAATTTTTTTTTATTATTGACTGGTGAAAAAAATTTACTAGTATAAATTCGTGCATCAATGAAAATAAAAAAGTAGTCCATATTCCGGCGGTTCAAGACCACCAAAGTGTGAACAATGATAATAATAATCAAATAAAGTTGTTTAATAGCATGATGAGGTTCCTGGAATAGTCTCCGAAGAATGATCCCAACTTGCATTAAATTATTTTAATTTGAAGTAGAAGTAAAACACAGTCCAGATTTTGTACACTTTAATTTAACAGTAATAACAATTAAAAAGTATATACACATTCAGTTAAATGTTTGAGCTTATTACACGATTACGTTAAGACATTAATGATTGGAGAAATACGACTGATTGAAGTGAATTGATTTTATTTATTTATTTATTTATTTATTTTCAAATGAATATTATACAGTATTTAATAAAAACGGAATTGTGAATATTAATTATGCCGATGATATAAACAAAAATATAATAATTTATAAAATATTATTATCAATGGAAATTCAAATTATAACCCAGTTGAATATTTTAGTATTGATTTACCGTCTGTATCATATATTTGTGATACATCAAAACCAAATTAAATAATAGATAATATTAAGTTACAAAATTCAAATACATACATATTTTAAAACGAATTTTAGATGATGACATTATTAAAGTAGATGAAAATAAAAAATTAATCGAAGAATAAAAAATTGACGTACATATTTGTCTATAAACATGAAACTCTAAAGATTCAGGGCGGAAACCTTTTTCTTTTGTTGAAATCTATGAACGCTTTTGGATTCTTTGGATTCTTTGCACGCTCGTAAATTATTTCTTTGCTCATAAATGAATTAAAATAACTCTAGTCAACTTTATTAACAATTCCTTTTTATGCAACAATAGTGACTGTTTGTTTGTTTTGGTTGAATTTAATATAAACTAATTTCTGTAATGGTCATTTGTCTAAATACGTAATCAGTTCAAAATAATTAAATTATTTATTGATATTATTAAAAACAAATTTAAATGTTTATAAACGATTTGATTAATAATTTGTTCAATCTTACGGTTTTATATACATCAACTACTGTTTATTTACACTTCACTTTGCATTGTTTAAATAAATCGCGAAGGCTTCACATAACATTTCGTACCCACCTCGTACATTCAAACCGAATATTTTAAGTAACTGTTCCCAAATTTAAACCTAGTCCTATTTATAGTCTCGTTAAAAAAACTCTGTTATCCGTCACACCGTGGTGAAATGGAAACAACAATTTCTCGTGAGAACGCGAATTAAATTTCTGTATAAAAAATAAGTTCCTTATTATTCAACTCTCGCATTCGTACTTAGTTTCAAATGAATCCCCATATAAAATCGGTTATATTGGACTTGCTCCCGGTCTGAGAAGTCCGGCTTCGGAGATGCCTTCAAAGAACTGCAAATCCTCCACGATGTTGTAACATCCGAACTGCTTAAACGCCCGTATTCATAAACAAAACTTAGGCTATGCGTTTGATAATAATTCGCTAATTATTCATGAACTGTACGCATTTAAAGGTGTAGCGGACGCACAACTAACAAGAGTTTAAGTACAGTTTATAAATTACTTTCTGTAAAAGAAATCTTTGCAGTACATAAACACATATTCGCAATTTTTTAGGGAACGCATAGCGTAAGTTTTGTTTATGAATACGGACCTTAGACTGGTGTGTGTGTCAGTCTAATGATGGTGATAATGATTGTTGCACTCAGTTTGTTTTTCTTAACAAAAATTTGTGTTTCAGTGTTAGCAACATTTGAGTCGAAATACTTGGGATCATAATTTTTCTTGATATACAAAATTTAACTGATGTATGATGAATCACGAACTAAATTACAATTAATACATCGTAACAATAAATACAAAAATATTGTTGCTACAATTTTCAAAACCTTAAAACTAAAATAACATAGCAATATGTTATAAGGAGTATTCAATGGAAAAATTCAAGTTGGTTTTTATTTTTTAATGAAAGAAGAAGAAAATGTCTTCCTAAACCGATTGACATTTGAATGAATGAGAGCTGTCAAACAATTGTTATAGTTTGCTTATATAATGTACATAATAATATTCCAAAATCAATTTATTAAACTGATACCTGGTCCTTTCGTACTAAAATATTATAATATAATCTAAAGTGACACGTGACACTCATCTAATTTAAATTTAAGACCTGCTTCACAATATTATGAAAAATTCAAAAACTACTTTTCACCTGATATAATAATTGTGATTCGTATTTTTAAAATGTCATCAAATTTGAAGAGCTATAGTTACAACGCATTTGCACTGACCTAACTAGCATCAGCAGTGATCAAACTACTACCTGCGGATCAAATTCGTCTCTCATCTGATTTTGTTTGGTTCATGAGTTGAGAACAGTTTTACTTTGTAAAGTGTGATCAAGAGCTTAGTACCCAAATTAAAAATATTAGTGCGCTCTGATTATTCATTTATAGGAAACAATTATAGGAAGAAGTGTTCATATTTTTTGATATAGTATTAAGGCCAACGCATACCACGTCAGGGCGGGCCGCAGCGCATTGCACTGCAAAAAATATGCAACGCAGTGATTTCATAGATATTTTATACATGATCTGGCCCGCTCCGACATATCAGCTATATGCGATAGTCCATATAAAATTTAGGAAAACGTATTTTTGCGCTGCGATCAGCCCCGACATACATAGTTCGCGCTGGCCTCTAGTCCTAAATCCTGAAGCATCGGGAGACAATTTCCGATCATGATATAGGTATAACAAGAAATAAAATTTTACTTACACCGAAGCAACAACGGCACTAACTTTAAAACAATTACGTGATTTTTTTTTATAATAACATTATTTGTTATGTGTAAAATTTCAAATATAATACGTAGTTGGGGATTAACAATATCAAAATTGTGGTATTATTAAGACTGAAATTATTTAATGTTTAGCTTATTAAGTAATGTAAATAATTAAAAGCAAGATTATTATTAGGAGATATTAATGAAGCTGTTTGACCTTGTCCTTCATTTTCCAGTTTGATTAGACTGCGGCTATTTTTTACACACGTGCATATTTTCTTATTTACGATCTATTCGGTTAATTAACACTAAAGCGGAAAATTAAAGAAAAAAAAAGTTCTGACGTCAATCATAATTATACGTAGGTACAACATCGAAATATGTATATCTATGTAGACTTTACTATGACTTGCGTTTAACTTTGAATGCAAACATGAAATGAAGAAAAAATGTATTTTCGTCAAACAAATATATGTATAGAGACAAGTTAAGGTCACAGAAGCGTCTTCATATTTACGTATTTAATGAACGTGATGGGGTTCTTAAAATTAAGAAATTTGCTGTGCAATTTACTTTTCAATTTTTTCCGATCCAAAACTGACTGTGTGTGTACTTTATTTACTTACTGTCAGAAAGCGCTTTCAATTTTTGCAGTGTTACATTTTCTGCTGCTGCATGGACAGGCTTGTTATTATGTTAAGGCGGCTCCACATTACATGGCAAACTAGGCGCATGTCGAACGTTGGTGATGTGTACAGTTTTCCAAACTTTTGTCAAATAATATATACGATGTTGCTGAATCGCATTTAAGTGTCTCATTTACCGACTTCTATCGGAACGTATACGAATGCAAACGTTGGAAGGAGTTTGACAAATGCTATACCATACACACTATTCGGCGAACCTTCACACATCACAAACGTTTGGCTAGTTTGCCATGTAATGTAGCGCCGCCTTTACACAAGAGCACAGTCAGCATGAAATTGATGAGTGTTCATTGCGGCACGCATTACATATGTTCGCAATTTTTTGCTGATGAAAATTTTTTTCCATGTGTCTGCAGTTTTCTGAGTGCGGTTTAAATTTAAATCAACATCGCACATACATACATCTTTGATATTTCTTGATAAAGAGCAGCAGAAGCTAAAGCTACCTTAAAAGATGCAACGATTACTTTAGAAAATAACGAATTGTTTAGAAACTTTAAGATCATTGCTAAATACATATACATAGATAGGGTATTGTTCATCTTACCTGATTTTTAGATGCAGCAGCATCTTCTAAATGTAGGTATTTATTTTAATTTTGATTTTTATTAAAAATTACTACGTAAATGTCAAAATACGTAATTTCATTTAATTGAAATGTTTTTTTCTTTACTGCGAACCCAGATTCTTTTCGGAGCCGTAGGTTTTGAAGTGTTGGATTTTTTAAAAATTTTATACCGTGCATGTCAGATTGAAGGAGGGCTATTGATCTTATATTTACTACCAAGCAGCCAAAAACTATCTGTCGAAGATCAAAGAAATTCGCTTCCTATTATTCTCTGTCCCATCTTGACCACTGCCATTTCTACAACAACATTCCTATCCGGAGGAAAAGCCAGCCTGTTACGAGCTTTTTTGATCCTATTTTCGCAGTGGATCAATCTGCAAATTTCCTTGATGTCCTTTCACCTATTACATTGTGATAGATTGTTATGTGTCTTGGCAATATTGGTTATCATACTCCATTCATTCGTAACTATCTTTCACGTTTTTTCTCCAACCCTTTCTTCTTATATTTGCTCCTCCGATCTATTTTTGAGTCTTCCTCTAAGTCTTTTCCCACGGGTCTCTAGTAGAAGGTTTTCTTTATTATTTCGCTGTCTACTCTCCTTTAGATATATCCGAACCACCTCAATCTTTGAGCTTTAATATTCCCGACTATATCCTCTCCGTCCATTATGTTTTTGATTTCGTAGTTCATTAGGGGTTTGTACACTCCTCGCCTGTTTTCTATATCCCTAAAATTCTTCTCAGTATCTTCCTTCCTAGGATTCTTAGTTTTCCTTCGACTTTATTTGATAGACACATTGTTTCTACTCCGTAAGTTATTACTGGTGTGATTGCTACCTTGTATATTCTTAGTTTCGTCACTTTACCAAAAACGTTAGATACAGCACAGAAGAAATTTGGAAGTGCAAAGGCAATTTCATCAGATCAGTTCTTCAATGATGGTCGCATTGATTACGAGGCACAAAGCAATTTGAGCAGATTTCAAGGATCAACCAGTAAGTATATCTTCTGCTGAATTATTTGGAAATGGTCGAGATGATCATAATGCTAGTGCATTCCACACTCCTGATGTAGAGGATGTGAGAGAGAGTGTACGTCAAGGTGTTACAAAAGTCGCTAACACGATTAGTTCTTTGGCCTTTCTTCCTCACAGGAACGTCATGGTTAATAGCGTCTCAAGGTATTTTACTCTGTAGAGGTAGGGGGGCATAAAGCAGTTTTCTTTTTTCACTTTTTTGGCTCTCACGACCCTCGTTCATAAACATTGTAATTTGAAATTCTTTTAACAGTTGTTATTCTGTATAATACCTAACACACTTTAAGATTGTATTACTTACATTTCTGTCACTTAGTAGTCTCTGCTTTTATTCTTCCTGTATTTAAAATGTTTTATTTTCTGAAAGAAGTCCCTTCTTAATACACAACAATATCACTTTTCTTAACTTAAGTAATCTTAAACTAACCTAGGATTACATTTTTGTAATTGATTTACAAAGTCTTCCAAATATTTAGGGTTGAGCATATTTCTTTTTGGTCTACTTTCTTTTACATCTTTAGTTTTTACAGGAAGTGGTTGGTGTGAAGTTGTGGGTTGGTTATTTTCAAAGGTTGCTGTGAGGTTTTCTGGAATTTGGTTAAAAGTTTGGCCCGCTTGAGCGGCTGGTGTTTTCTCTAATAGTGTGCCTTTCTTCGCTATTGGCATTAACTTCTTCTTCTTTTTCAACTTCTTATCTTTATCTAACGATTTGGTAACTTTCTTCATCTAATTTACGTGTCTTCTCCAACTGACATTTACTCCCACATTTACATTTGTAACTTTTATCTACATAACTCTTTTTCTTTGACCTCTGTTTGTGCCCATGCTTTTTTGTTTGTATTTCTATAATCTCTTACTAATATTTCTTCCCCCACTATAAATTCTTTTCTAGCTATTCCTTTCTGGTATTCCACTGTCGTTAGCTGTTTTTTTTTTTTATTTCTGTTCTTTTGGTCTGTCTTATTAAATCAAACAAACTTCTCAGATTTCTTCCTATCATTAGCTTAGCTAGTGAATCATTTATTGTGCAATGTATTGCATTTCGGTAATGAAATAAATATCTGCTTTTATACTGCTTTGAGTACAGTTATTCCTTGGATCTTTTAATGCAGCATAAAATCCTTTCTTAAAACTTTTAACTCCATTTTCTACAAATCCACTGCTAGCTGGATGATATGGTGGTGATGTTAGATGGTACATGCCATTCTTCTTTAAGAAATTTTTTAATTCTTTTGTGACTAGCTGACTACCATTGACTATAACCTCAGGAATACCCCACCTTGCTGCTATTTCCTGTAGCTTTTGATGTCATAGTTTTCATTTCAACTATTTCTGGCCACTTTGAATATGCATCTAGAAATATTACACAATAATTATTGTTGATTGGGTCTAGGAAATCCATAATTATGTAATCTTTCAAACGATTTAGTTGCCTTGTACCATGGTGATGGAATGGTTTTCCTTGGATCGCCTGCTGTTTTAGTACATGTTATACAAGTTTTCGCGATATTTTCAATCTCTTCATCCATTTTTGGCCACCAGAAATGGGATCGCGCACTTGATTTCATTTTTACAATTCCCAAATTGCTTGCATGTAGTTCATCCAGCAGTTGTCTCCTCAATTTCTTTGGAATAATTGTTCGGTAACCGCATAGTAACACTCCTTGTTCATATGATACCTCTTCTTTTCTTATTATGTAAGGTTTTAACTCTTCCTCTTGATTACTTTCAGGCCACCCATTCATTGCTTGCCAATATACTTTTGCTTAAATTCTCTCTCTTCTTGTCTCTGTAGCTAAAATTTCACTATCTACAAGTACCTCTTCCTAAGTTACAAGATTCATGTCGTGATCTTCTGCATCTTTGTTGTCGTTTTCACTTGGATGCCTACCGAACATATACGCAACTTTGTTCTCAATACCCTTAATATACTCAATTTCGTATTGGAATCCTGACAGATATAATGCCCATCTTTGAAGTCGGCTATTGATCAGTTGTGGAATTGGTTTATTTTCACCATATATTGTAATCAGTGGTTTATGGTCAGTTTGGATAGTGAATGACACATCAGATAGTGATACATTTCTTAACTGCTCAATATATTCCTAGTGCTTCCTTATCCAGAACAGAATAATTTCTTTCTGTAGGCGATAGCGTACGTGAAATTAATAATATTGGTATCATATCTTCATTGCATGCACGTGTTATTACTAATACCTTTTCAGATGACACTACCCTTTTTACCGCTTTGAAAGCTTCTTCACATTTCTCCGTCTGAACTAATTATTATTTTTCTTTAGAAGATCACACAAAGATCGCATCATTTGAGCAATGCCGGGTACAAATTTGCTATAATAATTCGCCATTCCGTTACCTTGTAATCCCCACACAATCGAATACCACCATCTGATTTTTCGTACTGGGACTAATCACTTGTTTCGTTAGGTGAAATAACTCCCTGCTATTCTAATCGTTGTAATTCTTCCTCGACTTTGGGTTTCAGGCTAAACGGGAGAGGTCTAGGTTTGTGGAAAATTAATATACTACTTTCTTTCAATTTAAAATTGAAAGATTTGTGCTTGTAACACTCTAACTTATTTTCTATTACTTCCCTAGCTTCTCCTAAAATATTACCTATATTACTTCTGATTTGTAACACTCTTTCTGAATTCTGAATCAACTTGAAGTTAAATGTCTTTTAAAAAATCTCTCTACCTAACAGATTTTGAGTACTCTTTTCTACTATATGAAATATGAAGTTCTTTACCATTTGATTTTCATAACATAGCTCTGTTGTAATACTACCAACAGTCTTTATTACGCTACCACTGTAACCTCTTAATATTATTTTACTTGGCGTAATTTTACACATGCTAAATTTTTTCTCATAACATATATGTGTAATAACTGATAACCCAGCTCCACTGTCTAGCTGCATTAATAACTTTGAGTCATTTATCGTTACACTTCCACCTACTGGATTATTGTTTACAAAACTAATATTATTTACGTCAACCAGGTCAGTCATTAGTTTCACTTTCCATAAAATTTTGTTTGTTTTTATTTTTATAGCAAACTTTCGATAGATGTCCTACCTTGTTATCTACATGTGTTACACTTGTACTCTGCGTACCTACTTACATTTTTGTCCTTCTGTGTGCATGTTTTCGCAACATCTACATTTCCAACGACCATTTATGTCACTTGGTTTTTGCTCCTTTCCTTGATTTTGTAGTTTGCCGAAGTTCTTTTTCTTTATGTAGCATACTTTTCATTTTCAGTTGCCAATGCTACTTCCTTGCTAAGTGCTTTTTCTACGAGCTTATCCAATGATTTGTCTGGTCTTTCTTCACACAGACGATCTCTCACTTTGCTTTTGGCTAACCCACACACAAATTTGTCTTTCAACACTGATGCTAGCTCGTTTCCAAACTGGCAGTTTGTTAATAAATTGTGTATCCTGGCATATACCATGCATTTATCGATTCTCCATCCGCCCGCCCGCCCGCTTTGCCTCGTAAAAGTTTATTCTTTCTCTATACAGGTAGAATTTTAAAACTAGGTGGATATAAGTAATTTCGGACGAAGTCGTGTAAGAGTAGAGGAGGTTCTAGCGTGTATCAGTTCAGGCCTCAGTTCGAAGCATACAGTTTTTAGAGCTGTTTTTTAGCTACATTATTATATTACAAACAATAATAATTGCGTTATGCAAATGTATTGCGGCAATTAGAACAATATTTTACATGAATTATTGAAATCCTAGTTAAAATAATATTATTAAATACGCGCGCATCGTTTCGCTTCCCAATGCGAGACACGGCCGGCCGTCCGAATACATCCGAGGCACGCGTCGCCAACCTACTTGCTTCACTCAAACTGTATATGCAAACTCTCGGTGAAAAATGAGCTTTAAGCAATTTACAAAGCTGTTCATACGTTTTTTCTTTTGGTAACGTTGGACATTGACAAGTCTCTTAACATTTTGTATGTGTCCTGTCCTATTAAGCTTAACAAAGCTGAAACACTTTTATTTTACATTTTCAGTATCCTTAATATTATTAATCTCGAAGAACTGTTCCGTTTATTCTTAATAAAGTACTCAATTGTCCGTTTTTATATTAAAACACTAAATTGCTCCTATTAACGCCATCTTGTTTGTTAACATTCCACTCTTGTGTAACTCTTAACATTGTTTTTTATTTATTTATTTCCTCGTCGCCATTTGTTATGGAGCCGGATGGGACCAATTAAAACCCTTGCACAACAATACACTACAAGTAATTATCAATTTTACATTCTTTAATGTCGTCTATTCCTTTTCTAGCAGATATCAGGTATGTTGTCTTATTTTGTTGATTCTAAGTCCTCTGATTTCAGCTTCACTTGCTATCTATCCTTCTTATAGTTTCCTTCAAGCTGGCTGTTTTCTTCTCTTGCTATAAATGCTGTCATCAGTGTATCTACAACTTGAGCAATCGTCTTCGTTAGTTACTAACTTTTCATCACTCCGTCCAGGGCGGTATTGAAAAGCAATGACATCGAAAGTTCATCCCCTTGCCTTACCCGTACCTCGATTTTGTTTTCGTTTGTGTTTTCATTTATTGTGACCGTTGCTGTTGATTCCTCCATTGTGATTATTGATAGTCTAATCAGTTTTGCTGGTATTTTCATGTTTCTCGTTTCTCTTACAAATTGGGGTCTCTTCACACTAGACACAAGACTTGTCAGAAGTCAATGAAGAGTAGGTACATCGACGACAATTCTAGTCTTTTCCTAAATTCCTGATGATGACCAATTTTTTTTCTCTGTGTGTTTAATTTAGTAATTTAGTCGGTTTTTTATGACTATTGTTAATAGTTTGTATACCGTATTCAGTAGTATGATTCCTCTATAGTTTTTACATTTTAAAGATCGGTATTATCTGACCATTTCACCAACCCATTGGCATATTCTCTTCAATCCAGATTTTGACTTATCAGGTTATGTATTTGCTGTAGTAGTCTTTTCCTCCGTTCTTTATTAATTCGGTATTAATTTCATCTGGTCCTGCTGCTCTTTTTGGTTTTAGTTGATTCACCGCTTTTATGAATCTCTCATAGGTTGGTGCATTTTCCTCATTGCCACCTTCCTCTGACCTTGCTTCATCTCCATTCTCTGGCTTGTCTCTGTTCTGATACAACTCTGAAAAATAAGTTTTCCATTGGTTTGTTTTTATTTTGGTTGTCCTATGATGTCGTTTTATGTGTTCACGTTTCTTTGCAATTTCGTATGCATTAAAATTTAAAAGCTGGTAACGGAAAAGTCGATATTGGAGATTTTGTTTTACGAAATAATCGCTATTATTTACTAAGTGATCTAATGATATCAAAATTTACAAACGGTAGATATACGTCAAGATGTGTCAAAATAACAGTCTTATGAATGACTTGCAATAAACGACGTTTATAATGATCATGTGGCGTCTAACACATAGAATTCTTTCATAATTTCGATTTTCTTACTAGTTTTATTCTGTCGGATTTATCAAGAATGACCTGTAGGTATACATATACGATCAGTAAGAATTTTAATTTTTTTAAATTAAGAATGACAAAACTTTTTCGATAATAATTGAAATACTCACGAGATAACTTACATTTGAACAAACGATAAATAAGATATTAGCTAGTTGTGTTCATGGTGAAAACCATTATTGTATTTGTAATCATTATTAAGTAAGCCCGCTTTGTTTCGATTCTTATGAATTATCGCCTATAATTACCAAGAGCAGTTACATAATGGTCCCGGAATAGGACTAAGCAAATTTACCGATTATAAAACTCCAAGCACTCAACTTAATTGACTGAAATATCAAATATCAATTAGCCGAACGTTCAGCAAACACTGTTAACACCACCTTCAACTAAATTTATTTATTGCATTGCAGTCGCTAACGAATACGTAACCTCGCTTACATAAGTCTCTGGCCTATTTAATTTTCTTTAATTTTCATCCTCTCACCACTCATAATAATGTCAACAGTAGAGATTTCACCGATCACAAATTCCGCTAAGTTCACTCTCGCTCGCTTTCCGCATTCCCGGCACAAATGTCGGCAAACGTTTTGATCTTTTTCAGGCGCTTTTTTCAACGGTTCTTTCATGTGTCGCCGCGTGAAATGTCTTATACAGCTGTGACCAGCTAAAGTTATGAATTATTTTAGGTAAGGTCGACATGGATTCGTCGTGGAATTCCTCCTACGTCTTTGGCTTCGACAATGAAAGCGGATGGGGCGGAAGGTATTTTTTCACCTACTTCACTCAGTTTGGCCGAAGAAGTCCAACCGCCGTTGCTTTGGAGATGACGTTGCTGATCATCATATTCTTGGTGTCCGTATCTGCAAATGTCGTGATTGCAGTTTGTGTATTCAAGTAAGTATTGTTGTTATCGATTATGGTAAAGCAGCTGTCAAGAACAGATTGCGTTACCTATTGATTTTGACCTAAAACTATTATACAAGGCAATGCAAAATTTAATACCATCAACTCCCGTTTAATGACGAAATAAAATTGAAAGGATTGAGTTCTTCAAGCTTAGGTACATCAATAAACTGTTATGCAGGGTGAGAATAATTTGACTGAAAGCTATATTTAATTCGGTAATTTTCCCGATAGAGCTCGAAACGCAGTAGCGAAACGTCAGACGGATGAATAAAGTTATTAAGTACGCTCGTAAAGCATCACTAATATTGAGTAAACTCCCGAAGTCTTTAACCTCATTTCGCGTTTGTCGCAACGTCGATCGACGCTCGTTAAAATTCATGAAGTGGAAATCAAGCATTTGCCCGCCCGCTCCCATTCGGAACGAAAACTTTCCGGATTTATACTTCTCGATCCGGAGAATACTCTTACGACATTGACGAATTACATCCTTTTTTCCCCAGGATTTTGCAAAATCCACCCGGCGCGGGCGGACGCTGACCACTATTTATAGGCGGGTGTTGTTGCGTTTCCGAGGGTGCTCCATCAAAATTAGCGTGTTTGTGGGACGCAGGAAACAAACAGACGAGTTTAGCCTTGTTATGATCGGGGTGAATTAAATGGATTAAAGCTCTCGGAAAATTTCCGTTCTCGGCTGGAAGGTTTTCAAGACTGTTGTTTTCATTAAGCATATTGATTTTGGAGTGCCGCTTTAGTTAATTAAACACGACGAAATGAAATTTCCTGCATAAAATTGCTGAAATAAATTAAATATTGGGGTAGTGTGGATAATTAACATGATATTTTATCCTCTGTTTTGTTCCTTCAGAAATACGGATAATAGATTTAAATAAAACTCTGGAGGAACACGGACTATCTTTTTTCGACAATGTAGTCACTGAAGGTGAAACATGGGTATCTGCGTAACACATTATCACCCCGTCCAAGAAAAAAATTATTTGTTAAATGTTGTTTACTTGTTAAATATCCTGAACCGGGCACCATTATTAAGAGTCAACGGTACATGCTGACGTTATTAAGAAAGTCTAAGGAAGCCATCAGAAAGAAAATACCAAACAAAAATTCGCATGACAATACGTTTGCCACAGTTGAGACAATCCAGAAACTCGGGTGGTTAGTTATACCCCATCCAGCTCTTAGCCCCGTCGGATTTCTACTGATTTGGCCCAATGGAAAAAAATTTTGAAGGAATCAGATTTCACTCATTACAGGGTATAAAACCGACTATAAAACAGTGGGTGAAAAATACCAATAAATCTTTTTTCCAAGCTGGATTTGAGCGATGGGTTCAAAGGTGGCACAGATGTTTAGAAAGGAAAGGAGATTATGTTGAAAATTAGTGTTTTGTAGTTTAAGGTTTGAATAAATATCGTACAAGTTACTTCTTCATTTAAGGAAATTATACAGCAACAGGTATTACTTATTATGGTACAAGCACGTCTTGATTTTTTAAAGAAAGATAAATATTTTAATATAAAATAATTTTTTATACCTTTTCACTGTTTTCACTGAGGTCAGTACTTGACGTCCCCTTTTCTAAGAATTTGTATCGGTTTCATAGGGCAAGGGTTGCTCTCGCTATCGGTCGACCGGCCAAGGTGACGTTCCCATTTTTTCGCTTCCGAGTAAAAACCCCAGCCATCAATGAATTTACTTCCGCGGAGCCGAACACATTCAAGTTGTGCGAGCCGAATTCATTGGCTACGAGATTCGATTAGCCATGAACTTTCAAAAAAAAAATCAGCTTACAATTTCAAGAAAAGTTCCCACCCAGTAACTTCTTTAAATCTTTGATCACGAAGCCATGTGTGGCCATAAAATAAAATTCCTTTAAGAGGATTAGTTGGTCTTCGAACATTTTGTCCTATCCCACCTTGTGAGATTCCAGCATTCAAACGCCTCTACCCTTCACAACTTATGTCAAGACTCTATTTTTATATTCATAACATAACATATATATTTTTATATTCATATCGCACCCCCGCTTCAGAAGTGACACAACTCAAATAATTGCATTTTGAACTTCAGACGTACTAACTAGTAATGGCATAGTACCAGCGATCGAACGAAAGCGAAAGATGAATTGTCAACTTTAATAATACTCCAAGCATTAAAATGTTTGCAACATTTTCACATAAATTACCGCCCCGATTTATTAAGCAACCATGCGCACTCAAGTATTCCATTGATAATTATCACTAAAAATAGAAATAGTCTATTTTTAATTATTAGTTGTAATACCCCGTTCACAATCACTTAACGTAACGTATATTAATAATTAGAATGCACTGTTTGTTAATGTAAACGAAGTAATTCTAAATTTAAATGATTTACTGTTCATAATTAAACACATTAATTAATTTCAGTTTAGAATTTTAAGGATTGACATTAAAACAAAACGCTTCAAACCTGTATTTAGAGGTTAATTTTTTTACGTTAAGTCATTGTGAACGCTGTTTTAGTGTTAAGTTTTTAATTATGCGGTATAAACGCGTACTCGTAAAAGCATAATTATTAGTGGCTGTATAAACCAGGCATTTACTTCTGAGGCTATTTAGTTCAAGATACAACACTGAACAATTTTGACACAATCATCAGAAACGACACAATTCGAAATGAGACGGTTATGAAACGTTTCAATACAAGTGAAGTATTAGTAGTTTAGTGCTGGATTTCACAAACGTCACTTAACTTTAATCATCGATTAAGAATAATCATTCCTATACCTTCAACACATGTAACCATGGCAACGTTTACTTTTAACGGATGATTAAATTTAAGTAACGTCTGTGAAATCCGCCATAGATGTGTCGACTTTTCAATAAATGGGGATTGAATTGTTTTTTTCAAAAACTACTGAATGCGAAAAATTATTAATTTTGAGTTATGTCACTTCTGAAGCGGGGGTGCGATATATTCTAGAAGGTGATTATCAATTATTGAGATCACGAATAACTACGAAACTAGTGGTTCATCTTTGTGAATTGTATGGACAATCGAGTGTTATTAAAACATAATAAACTGTTAAGTTTTATGGTTTGTGGCAAATTTGAAAGCATACGGCGGTCATTATACGTTGTAATCTTGGGGATTGCCTACTTTATCATTTGCGAAATTTAACACAGAGTAGATTCCTTTTCTTCTTCGAGAGGCATTCCCATATTTTTCTGAAACACATCATCTAGGTACAGACAATACCAAGAATGATGTTTGTTATCTGTTGATGCATTCAAAATTGCCGCCTAAAAACGTGTAGATGTCATCCGTACAAAACACCATGGGCGTGATGGACACATGCGCATTAACACAAGCTTGTAGTTAGCAGTGTATACAGTCCACTCAAACAATAAAGAAGTGTTCAGCATTTTTGTGAATTTATTCAACATAGGCATAGTTACTGAGCTCCACCAATCAGTCATTCAACATTATCATTTTCTTCGACTCTTCATAATCTTAAATTTGTGGCTTAGATTTTTGCCCACTGCTCTTTTCTATATCACTGGTGTCAGACGAAATTTTTGGCGATATTTTTGTCACAAAATTTTGATATAATTTTCATATAGTGTGCCCCAGTACTCTTAGCTCTTTTCCCATCATGCATTTTTTTTTCATATTTTTCTAGATTTCAGCAAATGATGATAGCCATTTTTGTCATGGAATCCTCGGTAGATTATGAATAATAACAATGATTTTCCCTTTTCCCCATTTTTTGTTATTTTGAAGTCTCATTTTACTAAGACCCGATTTTACAATCGTCGAATAAACTGAGTGTAACACTATTCTTGGAATAACGTGACATAGATATGGAAAGAAGGTTAAAGGTATTCGGCGAAGAGATATTCACGATTGTAAAACTGGGCCTAAATCCCACTCTGCCTTTGCTTATTGACGAAAACCATATGTGTTTCTCTTTTCACTGAAGCTTTTTCTTTTCAAAAGAGATCAACAGTAGACCTTACTGTTTGGAAACACATTGTTACCCTACCTCATATGGTTCCTTACATCTCAGAAAGAATTTATTTCTTGTTTAACAAGACGAGATAAATTCCTGAAATCGAAGCAATCGTCTTATGCTTCTTCCTTATGAATTTTTTCTATTTCTAGCAATGATTTGACTTCCTTATCTAAGGTTTCGTCATTTGTTGTTATTCGCTCGCCCAAGTTCTTTTACTCTGCAAACATATCTATGTATCCTTGTATACATATATTTTTATGTAAATGTATATTTGTAATCCCTTACACTTTTTCTTTCATTACCCATTTTTTTTTCTCTATTAGATATTATCTTTAAATGTGTTTCATCATCGTCTGTGCTCCATCGAATTTAATTAATTCTTGTTTTATTTACAACTTTTACTTGTTCTTGTTTTTCTCCTCGGTAGTTGTACCTACTTTTGGTGAAAAGTATTCACCAGTGCCGTTTCCTTCTTTGAAATGTTAAGTGGTCTTCGTTGATAAAAGTATGTGCTTCCTTTTATGTTATCTACCAAGCCATGAAACAAAAAGGCGACGATGTCAAATCAATTATTAAAAACTATAGGTAGCTGATATTTAGAAGTACATGTGCTAAGTTGTGTTTAATTTGTGCGATTACAGAGTTTTGGGGAAGTTTATTTATTTATAAAATGAGTGAAATTAAGGTGGAACATCGCAGTATCAAGTTCCTGACAAAAGAAGGCAATGGCCCAAAATCTGTTTATGATAGAACGTTCGCTGTGCATAAGGAGATGCTACCTTATTTTCAAGTTAAATTTTGGTCTAAACTCTTTCGATGGGATAGAGAATTAATTAACGGTGATCCAAAGTCCGGACGACCCATGGAAGCTCAAACTGAAGAGATGATGCAAAAAGTCGAAAATTTGATACAGCGTATAAAGATCTCTGTTATTACCAGTGAAGTCTATTGTATATTTTAAACAATTAACCTGAACATTTTACATGACGATTTGTATATGAAGAAGGTGTCTGCTTGTAGATTTCCACATTGTTTACACCTGAGTAAGAACTGGCCTGAAGAGAAATTTCTCAAGAAAGTTTGGCAGTTTTAGAAAGGGACAGAAATGTTCTTTCTCGAATTATCACTGGGAATGAGATTTGGGTATATCACTGGGACCCTCCCACTAAACTGGAATCCATGCAATGGTTCACAAAGGTTCTCCAGCACCAAAAAAGCCAATACACAATTTTCTGGAAAAAGTAGTTTTCTGGGACGGTCAAGGAGCCTTGCTTATTGAGTATATGCTGAGGGGGTCTAATGTAACTGAAGAAGAAACTATGGAAACAGAATTCAAAATTTAAAAATTGCTCTGGAGGAAAAACGCTCACAATCTTATTCGCAAAAAAACTTGTTGCTGGAGATTTTGATTACTACAATTAAAGTGATTAATAAGTAGATAATTAAGAGGATTGAAATTATGATTGCTGGAAAATTAAGAAGTTGGGTTCATAGGCCAACAAAGTCCAACAAATACGAGTATGGGTTCATAGAGTTAAGGCATACACTTAGAGTCCTGACCTAGCCCCGTCAGACTTTTTTTTATTGAAACATTTTAAAAAGCACTTCAGGGAAAAGCGTTTTGCATCTGATGAAGCAGTTAAAGAAGCTGTTGAACAATATTGGCAGAATTGCCGAAGGAATTATTTTATGAGGGCTAAATGGATAAAAGATGGAATAAGTGTTGAAGGAAGTTACGTAGAAAAATAAAGGGTTGTTAATGTGAAACGTGGTTTTTTCATGGCTAAGAAGATAACATAAAAATACGACCTCGTAAATAAATTCCACCTTCCATTACGAAATACGAATTTCTGTATTACCCTCATTTACATTTTTTCTATCTGTCTTGTAAAATACGGACATATCACTTTCGTTATGTCACTCCCATATTTAACACCCATATGAGCTCCAACTTTGCCTCCTATTTCCTCATAAAATTAATTGTAATATCCCTCTTTCTTGTTGCAATGTAAATTTATGTATGTATATCTTTGTGTTTCGAAAAAAAAAATACCATTCCGTATTTTTAAATCGCTGTAAGTTCACTGTGCCGTAAATTTTCTATTTCTCATATTACGTCGCAAGAAATTAAATTCTAATTTTCCGCTCTGCATAGTTAATGCTTTTTGAAGTTGTTAACTTTGTAACGTCAAAACCCACGCCATTCAGTGCGCCTTTGTGTGCGCCTCTCGTTACCGGGCGAGCGATCTCGTCGTAGCCTAGCCACCCCCTAAGGCACACCCCTGACGCACGTGCCTTATCTGCCCTTCATCGGCGAGTCCACAATGAAAAAAATTTTTGATTTTCAGGTTTCCCGATATGAGGACAGTGACGAACTGCTTTGTTCTGAATTTGGCCGCCGCAGACCTACTGTTTGCTCTTTCGATTCCGACAGTGGCGTACACACGCATGCACGAGTCCTGGCAATTGGGTGATTTTTCCTGCAGGTTCATACCATACGCTCAGGTAAGCCTAACTCATAATTTTAGTTTAAATAAGTTCGCATTTTCCTCATGATTTAAGGTTTGACTGTTTGGAAACCGTGAAAAGCATGCACTTATCAAAGTTGTTACAACCGATCATTAGATCTGTTTTTTATCCTGCACGGGTGTATACTGGTGGTATCTGGACGACCGGCGTGACCGCCTGGCAATGTGGAAGTTTACCACAAGGGTCAAATTTGAACTATTTTATTGCTTTTCATTTGGATACTTTTAAGCACCACTCTTTCACACACTTTTTCGCAAAATACTCTTTAATGCAACCTGAAATGTTTGTGTGGTATGTCAGCATGAATGAGTATGATTCGTAGTGACATGTTCTCAAAGAATTCAGGCTTCTTTAAAGCATATTTCGTAAAAAAAAGTGTACACTAGTGTACACCAAAACAGCATAACAAACAGACCTACTATTTCGGTGGGCAACTGATTCTAACGATTTCAGACCTTTAGTAATCTGCTGATAGAAAACAATAAATCTGTCAACTTTTTAGCAACCTTGGGTTTTATTAAATTGAAATAAATTATTCATCCGACATGAATTTATCTGCCTACCGCATTTAGGTTGAAATACAAGGGCACTTCCTGCACGCTTCCTGTTATAGCGCGATAATACGTGCCGAATTGAGTTTAATTAGCGTTATCGCAAAAATTGCGGACTTAATAAATTTTTGCGAACGCCGAAACGTGACTAATAAATCAATAAGTTGAACAGGAGATCACGTAACTTGTAAAGGTTAAAGTCAGTTCTTAAATAAGATCGAAATGTAAGTTTAATGCTGCTTACATTCACTTGTTGTCTTTAATTATAATCATTAATCACTAATCATCACTGTTTTAAATAGAAAGTTAACGAATTTAAACATTTTGAAATGCAACAAAATAAAAGAACAAAGTCAGTGTACGAATCATTTACTGACACATTCCTGTATACGTTAACGTAATAAAAAAGTATAATAATTGTCTTACAACCAGACTTCGGCGTTTGTTAGGATATTTCAGAGCCGGACTTGTTTTATCTCATGCACATTAAGTTTATAAAACATAAGGTACCGGGTTTTCCGATAAAATTTCAGATGGTTTTCATTACACCCACAGTCTGCTTATAACAAACAGACTACTTTCATAATAAAGTGTATATCGAGTGATCCAATTTAAAGAGTCATTCTCAAAAGGCCTTGAAATGAAATGATCACATCTTACGATTAAATAACTAAATTCGAGGATTTAAAAGTAACCGTCGAATTACTGGAATTTCAAAGTTTTTGAATCTTAGCTTTCTGAGTTGGATAACCTGATATATTTTTTATCAACATTTTTCTTAGCAGGAGAAACAGAAAGTTTAAATTTTAACGAATTCTAATTTTGTCCCTTTATAAAAATCAGTGAAATTAATTAAGTCTTTTTACGAAGGCGACTGCTGCAGTATTATTTCATTTTAAGTAAGACTTTATTAAAATATGACAACAGCTGGAAATATTTTAATTGTTGTTGTGATATTTATCAACATGTACTATTAAAATATTTACATATTGTTAATATTCAATTGCTCTTTGTGTTTTATTGATGATTAGTATTGATTAATCAGGAATTGAATATGTATTTGAAGTGTCTGTCCATATTAAAGTTTGCACGAATGTTTGCCGATTGTTGCCAATCCCATTCGAACTCTCTTCCCAGTTTCGCTTGTTTAGTGCCCCAGTTGCGTTTGATATGTCTTCTTAATTTACATTTATCACAATTTTTTTTAATAATGGTAAGGAGTTTCCCTAAAATTTATAGTTCATTAATACACATTTGCTATTTCTTTTATCTCATTTTATTTCTTTCAAATGTAAGGTCGGCCGAAATTACCAACATTTTTTTTTTCTAGTATATTAAAATGTGGTAACGCGTATACATAAATGTAAGTAATCAAAACGCTCACCATTTCCTTTGACTACCGGGCACCGTTCGCTACCATTACCTCCCATTGACATGGAGCGTTCATGCAACAATAACATGTGTTTACAATCATTTGTAAGAGACAACAGTTATTTACTCACCTCTCAACCCCTTGGTCAATTCACAACTCAATCTAGTGCCTCCACCATCTCTCCTGATGATGTCCAACCTTGGGCCTTCAGTATAATATCTGTTGCTCTTTCATAAACTATTGCTCTGAAATGTTATTTCCAGAAACACACGCCACATGCAGCACAGATAGCCTCAATGACATGCAAACATACTCTACCCTACGTCTTTGTCATCTCCGACCCGTGGATTCTCTACCACCAATCCACTCTTCCGCCAGGTGGCACAAATCAACGTCAACGTGGCATCCCACCAGGTTACGTCCCCTCCACCTGGCACGTAGGGGTGGTGACAGACCGTGATCTGTACGTCGTTCTCTCTCTTTAGCGCTTTCAACCTTGTTAGTTAGTTTTCACTTACGAAGTAACCACTAATCATGCAAGTGACATCACAATCCCTACGCCACCGTGGTTACCCCAGTCGACCTACTAGTCAACGGTCAGGTGATGCAGCACCTGCCACGACAACCGAGCCTCACCGAAATCGCTTCATTCATACACCATGCAGGAAATACTTCAAGCTAATTCTCTACATATCATGCATTAGCTACAATTAATAACTTATCTCTAGATACCGCTTTCCTGCTTCTACCAGCGTAGCGTATAATACTCGCGGATATACAATTAACGCGAGTTGCGAGTTGCAAGCGCGAGTTATAAGTTGCAAGTTGGCCAACTTTAATTAATTACATTCCGCACCTTTCTATCGTATTAACACCGCAAACTCTTATTAATGCGCCTATCGATTGCGTATCGTAAACTCGACTGTCTCGATTCCCAAAGCAAACCTTTCCTCCCCGAAACCGTTTATTGTTTATATAATGTCAAGAGGACCGAGCATTCCACAGCGACCGTAAACAAAACTCAATGCATTGCAGGCAAACGTTTATAATTCTTTAATTCTAAACGCATTATATTTTTGATTAAAAATGAATATCTAACACAAAGTTGAGAGTTTAATTTAAAAATTTCAAAATTAACATCTTTAAGTAATTACTATAAGATTCGATCTTCTGCACTCACTTTATTTCTTTCCCTTCTCTTATATCTTTTCAGCTTCTTTCTCTACACCGTTGAACTTTTATATAATATGAAGGACTTTATTAAACTTTCCTATATTTTATATTATATCCTTGTCTCTTTTAAGATTTTAAGAATTCTAATAGAAGTAACCCTCTCGTAATTTTAAATTCATGCTGTTGACATAGTACAGTACACTGTACACAGTCATAGGTGAATAGGTAAATTATAAATAGGTTTTAACCTAAGGTTTTCTTTTTAATGTGAGTAATCAAAAAATAAAATGTATTCATTTTTATTTCGTTTCGTTCATAACACGATTTTAATTACGTACAGTAGCGGACATTAAAATCCGGGCAAGAATTTGACAAGTCTTGGGTATTTCGACAAATTTGGTAAATTAAGCTTTTATTGAGGTTCTATTTCTGTCAAAATAAATAAATAAAATTTGTATTAAACGTCAGAATTACTAGTGACATTTGTGTATATGTATTATACGTCAAAAATATTAAAGTGCGGTTTACATTGTGCAAATGACGTGCCCGGATTTTATTTTCCGCTGCTGTACATGTAATTAAAAGCGAAATTCGATAATGAAAATAGATAAATTAGATTAATCACGCCCAATGTAATTGATAAGAAATAATATATATTACAACAAATTAATATTAATATCGTAATTAACTGTGATATAATTAACTTTCCACCGTCAGGCGAACGAAAAATTAATAACAAAGCCGCAAATATTGACGTTTCTTTTGGCACGCGGATAATTAACGCGCAAATCGGTTCGATATTATTGTAGTACATACTAGGAACAACATATGCTCAATAACACATTTAATGAATGAATAATTGATCATAATTCTGAGAAATTTATTCAAAAAACAATGTAAATATTCCCGCAAACTGATCAGACAGAATCTAGATAATTAAAAATACTTAGAAAATAAAACTGAAAACGACTTTGAAATGAGTGCCCTAAGAAGATATTTTAGAATACGAAGAAAAAATACAAATAGGATACGATATTATAGAACAAGATGTGAGACTAGAGGAAGAAACTGTAATAAAAGAAACCGATAACATAACACAAACACATTCAAAAAATAGTAGCTGAGGCCAATAATACAAGGAAAAAAACAAAAGAAAACTGCAAATGGTATACAGAGAAAGCCAGCAGTAATAAAAATTTAGAATTCAGAAGATTTTATCAATAAATAACATATCACTATCTACAATCATTAATATCTGATAACTTTCACTTTTTTATTATGAAATGTGAACCTTGAAGTTTGCAGCGTGTTTTCTTTTTTAATCAAATTCAGAAGTGCAATCAACTTTATTCTTAAACACCGTGGTGGAAAATGACGAATACTAATCAAGAAATGGTAAATCTTCAAAAGTCTGAACTGTCTTCACCACTTTTACCTGATTTTAATTTAAGGCTTTCAATTTCGAGGAAGTATTGATAAGTTCTTAACCTAACATAGAAAACGTTACTGTGTTTTAAATTCAACATATTCAACTTTTAACTCTATACACTTAAGCTACACTTAAAAGAGAAGAAATTCTCTTCGAATGAAGCAGTAATAAGTCCCATTTTTTGAAAGGTTTAGAAGTAGTTTATGAGCGTTAAAGCTACATTCACATTCAATTTCGTGCCAGCACGAAAGCATACGTCAAACTTTCGGGCTACGAATTCGTGCTGGCACGAAATTGAATATTACCGCTAAGAGAATTTCTTGCCTTTTTGTTTCGGAAATAGATAATAAACTGAAGGGACTAAATTTGGTAATAGAAAGGGTGATCGAAGCCAATTTCATCAATTTTTTGCAAAGTAACTAGGAACATGTAAGCTGATGCCATTGTCTTGCGAGAAAATCACACCTTTGGACATTTTTCCATAGCATTTCTCTATAATTTTCTTTCGAAAGCTTGGTTAATAAAATAATTAATAGAATAACACGTTTCACCCTGTTTTAAGTAGTTTATCATAATTATTCCGCCCTTATCGCAAGAAATTGATGCAAGGACTTTTCCTGCCAATTTTTGAACACCAAATTTCCTTGGGATGAGAACCAGTGTGTTTCCATTCTTTTGACTGTTCTTTCGTGTCTGGATCGTACTGATTGATCCATGTTTCGTCCATAGTTACAATTCGATCCAAAAAGTTAGAAGAATCCTCTTCAAAATGGCAACAAACTGACGGACGTCGAAGTTGTAACTCTGAGTCGTTCTTGATCAGCGTTTAGGCATTTGGGGATTCATTTAGCAGATATTTATCTCATGCCTAAATCGTAATGTATGTACTATGTGAAACGTTCACTGTCTCTGCTATGCGTTTAAGTCTAATTCCTCTATCGTTCAAAATGATGTCATGCATAGCATTAACGTTTTCTGGAGAGAACACTGCAACTGGTCTTCCTGCATGGTCTTTCACCTGCGTTCTTCTCCTCTTACATTCTGCAATCCAATTCTTTATGGCGGCATACGAAGGACAATTATCCTTCAATGTGTCCACCACATCCGCGTAAATTTACTTGCCGGATAACCCTTTCAAAAATAAATGCGTTATCACCGCTCTATACTCAAAAGTGAGATTGTCGTCTAACAAAAGTTAAATTAAAAATTCACAGTACACAATCGGATAAACTTTCTAACAACAAAATTCAAGGAGCTATTTGTCAAACAACATAGTTGTTGCCATGGTAACCATTTTCGATTTTGTTTAAAATTGTTTTCATAAAAGAAGAACTCTGCGTCATAAATAAAACCCATACTCATACTTTATTTACATACATTTACCAAGAATTACATGGATGTACACTGAGTAATAACATTTAAAAGTTTAACTTTTTTTTAAAATAATTTGGGTCTCATAGAAGTAATGGTTTTGGTAATTTATTAAAAAACTTAATGCTCAAAATCGAGATAGTGTTCCCAAATTTAGGCAATAGGGATAGGGAATTCTTGTCTTGGGTGTCATGCTCATGGTAGTCGGAGTGCTACGCGTCTGGTGTTGCATCATCAAACATAAGGAGCATAACTCCATCATTTTTTCTCATTCACCGTTAACAAAGAAATAATACTGAAATATTTGTCGGTTGTAACTTTGGTGATCGATGACGCAGAGCTCAAGTTCCGTGATTTTGATTATATGAGAAGAGTCCTAGGCGAACTAACTAGATATCAATATCCCCTCGTAATTTATCACATAAATCAATCCACCTATGTCTCTTAAGAAGATGGGTCCAATCATCATCATTGTACTTAACATAATTTAATTCTGAATATATTTCATTTTTGAACTGAATCGTCCTTTCGTCCCCTTAAATTACGGATGATGTGACGTCATAGTTCATTTCATCTGAATAGAAAAATTACACTTCCACCCTGACCTTTCACGATTATGATGTCCATCACACGTCGTTCAGTCATGACGATAACCTCATAAGCGTAAATGTTCTTTTTGGGGTGGATTAAATTCATTATCCTCGAAACACCAGCCAAGATTGATCGCCGTTATCTCTGGCGACGTCACAACTTTGACGTCATGTTCGACCCAAAAAAACAATTACGTCCTAATTCGCACTTGACCGTCCTTAAGCCTCATTATTATTGTAACACTGTATGATGAGGACACGTGCTGTTTAATAAAGTCGAAATTATTTTTTAATTATCAGAAAAGATTCAGCGGAAGAATTAACAACGGCGTCATTCATACGTGTCGTGTGTGATTTTATTAACATGCTTAATGAGAAAATTCTTGCTTAAACATTCTTAATAGGACGTGAATACAAAATGGAACATTAAGTGATTCATAAATGCTGTTAGAAATGACATCATAAATTAGTCGTAATTGCTTAGCTAAAGATGACAAGAAGGACAATATTGGTATGGCGTCACTTTCATCGGTAATAATACAATTTGGTTAAAAATGTACAAATCTAAGTAATCCTTAGCTTCAGAGACTAGAAAAAAATTTACATAATTTTCTTCTCGCTTCCGGTCTGGTCGCATCACGTGTCAAATTGCGAAGATATCGTCATATCTGAACCAGTATTTGACTTTAAAGTGAAAGGACATAAGGATTCATGAAGAAGAACTGTAGCACCAGCCTTGAGAAAGTCCTGTTATAAAAAACGACGTGGTACAAACGGAAGTCGAAGAAGATGGACAATGACCGCGGAATCCTTAAAGTTAATCATTTAACTTCACAGACTAATTTCATTTAAGAAAGACGCCATGATTTTGATGTTACCTTTTCTCTAAAAATATTTTGTCCTAATCAGGCAGATAAATAAAAGCTTGAAGAAAAGATCTCCGATTCTAATGATTCAAAAACCTTTTCATTTTCTAAATCAACTGAATTAAAAATTAATATTCTGATCGGTTATAGAAATTACAGAATTTTTCATAAGAGCTCTGCGTCATAACTCTATCCTTTTTTCTCATTCACCGTTAACAGAGAAATAATACTGAAATATTTGTCGGTTGTTACTTCGATGATTGATGACGCAGAGCTCAAGTTCCGTGATTTTGATATTACAGGTCAAAAATTGGCCACAAGATGTCACGTCCTAAACTGTTGGTCAATGATGGTAGAGCTTAATTGTGTAAAAAGAGGATGCCTCGATCAGATTCGATGAAAAGGCAAAGATCATTCGTTACGTCATACCACGTGACAAAATCCATTGAGCAAATTTTTACATTAAATAATCGACAAGACCACAAAATTGATTCTGTTTTTGGTAAATAGATTCATCTTTAGGAAACAGATTAAAAATTCACTGTATTTACTTCGTTATGCTGGATAAAAATGTCGTATGATGTCACGAGTTGCTTTATATGAGGGAAAATAATCAAACTACGGATGTGCTACGGATTCAAATGAGAACGAGGCAACCTCCTAGATACAATATCAGTTCTACCAACCTTGCTGTTGGTTACAAATGAACGGTTAAAGTTATGCCAATGCCATTATGATGACAAAAAACGGCAATTCAAACAATATTTTAATGATTCTTTAGTTTACTTTATCTGTAATGATGTTAAAGAAAAAAGAAAACAAAGTTAAGCTTTTCAAAATGTTTCAGTTAAGTACACTTACGTACAAAGAAATTGACCCACTTCACGCTTTTTATTTGATTGTTTCTTTATCCGTTTCAGAAGACAAAGAAATCTTAATAAATTTGGCTTCATGTTAAAGGTTATTAAATGGTCTCTTGAAAGAACATAGATTTAAATCTGATATCTAGTTTCAATTTAAAAAAAAGACAGTCAAAGTCGTCAGTATGAAGTGAGTCAATTTCTTTGCACGTAAGTGTATGACGGTGACTTTGAGTTCTAAAATTCACTCTTGACTTTTGTTTGTTTTTAACTTTTTTTTGAAAGAGGCTGACATTAAATTTCTTTTTAACAAATTCTATTTAAGTATGACGTCGCATCTTCGACGTTTCTAATTTATTCTTGAACTTACTTTAATAATAATAACAGATATGTAACACCAGCTTTTTATAACATGGTCTAAACCAAGCGATATTAATTGACAATGACAACTTGATGTTCTGGTGACCTAAAAATTACCTTGCTAATGGCACATGTAATGAAATTTAAAAGGAGGTTTCCTTACAATAAATACGACGTCATGATTTCGTTATTTCCAATTCAAACTAATTTATCCTCACTCTTTAGTTTACTTTGTCAATGTCAAAATCAGTCATGATTTCTTTTTCCTTTCGAAACAAAACCAAATTTTACCTTTTTAGGTCATTATGACATCAAAGGTTCTGACATTCTGATTGTAAATTACTCAAATTACTTCTTTTAAATCGATTTCGGTTATTTATTGACGTCAGTACTTCCCAGTTATGACATCAAAGCTATTATACTGATTTGTTGTTGTTTTTAGTTAACTTTAATTTATATTTTAACTGATCGTGATTAACAATAATTAACAAATTCAGAAGATTGAGAGGATTTACTTTTAAAAAGTCTGTTCAGACGAACTTTTATGTCCATTTGTTTATAAACGCAATCAAAACAAGTATTTCGCCTCATCGCTAAAAATAAATAACAAAGTTTATTGCAGTTAATTGTATTGGCGTCGTACTCAGCTATAAAACGGAAAAATCATTTTGAAATGTCAGTTTCCCTAACTGAATGTATTGCGTCACAGTTACGTCGTCATACACAAGCGACAACATAATAATAATAGTAACCCAAAATGAAGACACCAACGTCGTCGTCCTGAGCTTTTACGTGCGCACCATTTTCCTTAATTTTCTCGGTTTACTTTACGACGTGTGTACGCCGTCGATCAATGTATTCGCAGCATTGTATTATCAGCACTCCCTCGAGTTGTCACAAATAATGTCGACAAGTATGTGATTAGAATTCAAGTGGCAGATCTTGAACTTTGGGTGGTCTGCATTTGCATGAGTGATTAAAACGATTACGGTACTTATTAAATGAACAATGTTTTTATCGACCTTCAGATTAATTACGCAGATTTTTAATTACTTGAAAAAGGGAACAGGTAAATTGCAAACTCGTAAATTTTATTTATGATTTGGCAAAAACACAATTCAGTCAGTCATGACAAAAACAAAATATGAGTCAAAATGGGTCAATCCTCAACGAACAATAAATAATTTGCAGACAAAGTTCACACAAATATGTGAACCTTTTACGCCAAATTACTGCAAGTCTTTGCTGGAAATTTAACCCTTAATTCCATTGTGAACAAGATATTTATAAACATTAGTATCCTCCGAAACTTATATTGATGCATTCAAAGGATTCAAGGTATCCATCAATTTGACGATTAAATCTTTTATTACCACTTGTGTATCTCCACCCACTCTCCGAATCCTATTTTTTTTGTTCACGTCGTTTAATTACCGAGAAAACGTTTAAAACGTGTCTTGGCTCTTCCAAGCAACCGTAAATAAATCCCACTGAAAACGAACGTCCGGAAATCGAATAAAGCCGACGCAAATAAATAAACCCGACCCTAATTAAGACATCAATGCCGTCATTGTTTCGGACGAGCTCACCGTTATCTTTAACTTCGTCAATATAATTTCGCAGCCGACCTAAAAATAGAGAAGGCCGATGAAAAATACGACGAGCGAGGGTGAAAACGCCCCTATAAATACCGGGGGAGGGAATCGATAGGTTAATTGGCGACGCAAAAGTGTCAATGCTGACCGAGCTTCGTCCCCCAAAGCTCCAGTAATTGAGTGTATATATTTTTTGTGCGTAGGTAAGACATCCTTTCATATTCGAAGCACGTTTTTTGGGCTTCTTGGCTTTCGCGTGTTTGTTTTCGGGAAATTGAAACTGATTGTGAATGAAATACCACGCTTTACAAAGCACGTGTCTGTTATTGAGCGAAAATCAGGGAAAAATTGCCTGTGTTCAAAGATAAAGCTTGTATATTGTCACGATACAATAATTATTATAATCGTAATCTAGTATAGTTTTTAATCGGAAATAAGTTTACAATTAATGTGTAATTGCATTCTCATTTCGAAACCACAAATTCAGCGTTAACTCCAACCCATTGGGTCACCAGCACAGAAGTATATTTCCACCGCGTAAGCATTGTCGTGTAATTATTGTTCATATTGTCCTAGTTACGTTACGATTTAAGTTCCCAATTAGGAAATCATGATGTAAACAAGTCACTGTTATCGTTGTACTTTTAACTTTTATGCAAGCAAATAACTGGCATAAATAATCCGGGCTGGATGTTGGAAATCGCTGCTCTCTGGACAACTCTTTACCCCGAGGCCGAAGACATTCCTCGTCGTCATCTCCATCACTTCACTGGATCTACGCAACCCCCGAGGCGTTCATTGAGATCCACGTATCCGCACTGTTGCTGTTGATATCTCCCGACTCGGCAGGATCAACGAGCCACTGCCGAATAACTCCAACTACACCCATCGCATCAACCCCAAGGAGCAACCCTGTCTGCGTCGCGTCATCTCTTTCCTGGACTGGCGTTTCCCCGCATCAATATTAAATTAATTTAGAAAACTAATAAAGAAGTATATTTTGTATCAAAATGTTTTCAAGCTCTACCTACGCCCCTAAATGGCTAACGTGGACCGCCTGACACGATACCGGGACATGGCAACACGTATCGAGTGTAAATTCAAATGTCGAAGTGAACAAAATAAAACGAAATCCCAATAAATAACGGTCAGAAATAAGTACTAACAGGGTCTGATATTTCTTTTTCTTTTTTTAGGTCGTCATAAATTCGCATTTCGAGCCCCATTAATTTTTAAGTTGACCTCACTAACTTTCGCCGGGTCCTTTTATGCCTTCCTCTTAAAGCGAGGATGGCATAAATCAACCAACGCATAATGGGGTAGGAATCGCTGTATTTTCCCCTCGCGAGAGGGCGATTTACGAAAATGATGCACATGACGTCGCACCCCACCCTCCACGAAACGTATTTATATCTATATTTGTGTGTCCGATTTTATCGCTGTTTGCCAGTTCTCGAGGCCGTTTCGGCCATGGACTGTCCTCGTTTTGGGCAAATTATTTTTGAGGTATTAATTTTGTTAGCGACATTGTAGTAAATCAGGGAAACTTGTACAGTTTACGAACTTTGAAATAAAAATTAATTTCCAAATCAATTAGTCTAAATGCTGTACATACATATAGTAATAATTTCTTCCATAACTTCAACAAACGCTCTACAAACATGAATACTCGTAGACAGCAAAAAGGGAAACTCGGAGCTTTGCTGAGTTCTAATGCATAAAAGAGAGAATTTATCACAGTTTTATTACTTTTCGTTCTTTTTTGGCTGCCCACGCATACATACAGGCAGGAAGTTATTTTCTGCTCCAAGCTCTGTCCAAGTAGAGAAAGAGTACGTTCTTTTTTACTATCGCGTTTTAAATTCGTATTTCATATACATGATGATTCTATAATAGACTGACAAAGAAAAAAATGTAGAAAAAATTGACATCACAGAACTTGGAAAAATTTATGTTAGTTTTCCAGAAATAATATCCCGAACGACGATACTTCCATGGCGAACAATATTAGGCCATGAACGAATTAAATAAAAGCGTTTATACATTTATAAATAATAAGGCTTTTAAAAATTTTATGATATACCGGTCAAAATCTCCACCCTTCAGATCGCCTAGTGCAATGATGACCCATGACCCGCGGGCGATAGAATATTTAGAGTGACCCTTGTAGATAATTGTAATTATTTTCATCATGCACTTCTTTTCACTTTAGTAATAGGTGTTACATATTTTTTTTTGCTATGGCCACGACCTATTTGATTTGACGAGACAGTGTGTCTAATCCGGCATGCGCAATTTATTATTATTCAACTGTTTCTCCGCTGGCGCCACTTTCCCAAAAATCGGAAACGAATTATATCCGGAACGCCATTTTGATTTAATGTCAAGTGCCGCGGTTTATAGCAAGTACCCAAGTGATTTGTGTGTTTCAAGAGCTCATTTTTTTTCTTATTTTTTGTTACTGCGTTTACATAAATAAAAACCATTACTATTATTATTATTAAAATTAAACGACGGAGGACCGTCAATTTTCTTTTATTTTTCATTCATCTTATTCCTCGTTATTTCGTCGTTGATTGTTTTATTTCGCCTTTATTTCTTTTTCTATAATGGGGAAGCGGGGGGGAGGCACGCACGCATTTTTAAACAAAATCCATTTTACATTTTACTTTACGCACGAGTGCGTAAAAAGTGACACTTCACAAACTAAAATTAACCTTTAAAGTATCTACTTTACGCACGGTTGTAGAAAAACATCTTTACTGAACGACGAACTGGCCCAAAAGATGATCGCATATCTGAGTCGACTTTCGACAAAGGCGTAGTATAGAGAAATTAGTTGATGGGTTGAATATGTCTCAGAGTTTTAAATAAGTAACAGAGAGAATTAAGTTTTGAAACCAAAGCAGTACAGTGCCTCAACCAATTTAAATTCTTGTCGAGATGTACTCCAAGAAATACTACACCGTCCTCGCTACTATTATTTTGTTACTTATTTTTAATTCTAATTCCACTTGCGTTTGTTGACGCATTTGGAAAAGAACAACACGCGTTTTCTCTAAATTAAAATGCAGTTTATTATTAGTAATGAACCAATTATGTAGTTTGTCAAGAAAATTGTTACATTTACTTTCAAGAATGCTTTTGGATACGTCTGATAGAACTACAGTAGTATCATCAGCATAAAGTGTAAGATCCACGCTGGGATCAATGGAAATGATATCATTAATATATAGCGTAAATAAAATGGGGCCCAAGACCGACCATTGAGGAACGCCAATGTTAATGTCTATACTGTTAGAATTAAATTTAGTAATATCGTTACTATTCTTGAATGCGTGAAGATAAGAATGACTTAATCCAGTCATAGGAAGAGACCCTCAGGCCATAAAGGATTAGTTTTTCCAATAATATATGGTGATCAACACAGCCGAATGCCTTGCTGAGATCACAAAAGATCCCAGCAAGACACTCCCCTGCTTCTACATAGGTAACAACGGAATTATAAAAGGATGTAATTGCAGTATTAGTGCTTTTACCATAATAATAAACTCATGTTAAGAAGCGGTCACAATCTCGTACTTTTTAAAGAACGGGATTAGTCGATTCAAAAGAGCATGCTCAAAAATCTTTGAAAATGACGAGGTCCTAGATACTGGCCTATAATTATCACAAGGTTTATGTATCGGAAGCACCTTACTTACCTTTAAAACTGACGGAAGACGACCCAATTCAAAAGACAAATTAATTAAAAAACATAATGGGTAAATAATCATTGGTATTACTTTTTTTAAAAATAAAAGAGGGAACATAATCGGGTCCAGACGACCATTTGCTTTTTAGCTTCTTTGAAATAAGATCCAAGAATTCATTTTCATTGTAGGGTATTAGAAGCAATGAACCTGGAGGAGAGTTCAAGTGACAAGAAAATTAATCACTATCCATACTTCTGGAATGGTCTACTGTATTGGAGATATTCATAGGCGCATCTTTGTTAAAGCAATTTACTATCTCGTAAGGATCTTTTGCAGAAACGTTGCTTACTACAGTATGACCTGAGGTATTTGTTCTGTTTACTATTATTGAAGTTTTTAATTTATTTTCATTTAATCAAAAACGGGCCAATCTTGGAGCGGGTCCAATATAGCCGACTCTCTCCTACACGGTACGGCACTGACGGTTCCGTTGAAAGAATCCTCATGCATTCCACAGCAGTACCTAATAAATAAAATAAACAGATAAAATAATCGACGGATTGCAAGTAAAATGAAGTGTTTTACTCTTTCGAAAGAAATCGATAAGCGATTCCTTGTAAGTACCTGACCCACGGTCCATTACTACAAAACTTTTAACTTAAATTTGACTCATTAGTAGAAAAGGTTCGCTATACCTGGCCTAGTGGCCTTGCTCTTGCAGGATTCAATAATTAGTGAAAAATTTATATAGCGAATCGCATTACTGTTCAGAACATTGCAAATGCATTTAAAAAAAAAATTATTACCCAGACTAAGGGCCAATTTCATAATCAAATTTAAAGGAGACTTTAAATTTAAAGTCACATTCAGATGTGTAAACAAATGTGTTTTCATATTTGTTTTGACATCTGAAAGTGACTTTAAATTTAAAGTCTTCTTTAAATTTAAAGTCTCCTTTAAATTTAAAGTCTCCTTTAAATTCGATTATGAAACTGGCCCTTAAACTAGTTTTAAGGATTTAATTTGAACTGGAAGTTTCCATAGAAAGTTTATTTAATTTATTTGTTTAATTTAAGATCGTGCATTTCGGGTACATTTTAATTAATCATAAATTGTTGTATAGAATTTTTTTAACATTTTTCCAATATTCTGGGAAGTCTCTTCTTTTGTCAGCATTGTTTTGTCGGTCGGTCCCTCTATGAATGTAGTACATCATAAATAAATAACGATTCTGAAGGGCCACAATTTAAATAATAAAGTTATCTTAATGTTGCGTATACATAAATATAAAGGAAAAATTCAAAGGTTTATTTTTACAAAGAAATGAATACGCACAATTTATAAAATAAAGAAATACATAAAATCAATTTGAAAGTTGTGGCTGAAAATATTTTGAATCCTCGCCTTCCAATTTATTATTTATTGATTTGAACTTCATTTTCCATTCCACATATTTTTTCAACATATATGTTACAGATTCCTTCGCGTAAAAACATATAAAATAAAATATAAGCACGCATATTCATCCTAGTTAATATATTACGTCACTCGCGCATGATCTAATAAAATTTTATGTTTTGTGTCTAGTGTGTCTGTTTTCAAATACGTGGCCGCTTTTTTGGTATAAATTATTCCAATACATGGGCAAAATAAGCTAGTTGTTTCACCCAATTTGTCATTGTACCCTGTATATACTACATGTTTATTTTTAATTTGAAAATTGCAATTATTTCCCTTAAATTAGAAAATTATATTAAAAAAATAAAACGTTTTCATTAAAGATACCTCGAAGAAATTGCTAATTTGTACATACATTTCCAAAGCTTTCAACATTTCTTTTTTCAAACATATCAGAAGAAAAAATCTTTTTAGAAAGTAACCGCTAAATAAGTTTAACAATACACAGTTTTGCTTTATGTTTTTCTTTCTTTATTTAATTAATAACTAACAGGCTAAACAACTTAACCATCCTTGTGTGTCTACTGCAGTACGTAGTCCTCCTCCTTTAGGATCTGTTCAAGCCGTCTTGTTCTGACTTTTTTCAATTAATTTCCTCCTACTCTCTATAAATTCTCGGCCAGTGAGTGAGTGATGTTCCTTTGTTTCGTACTCTCCATTTTATAATTCTTCTCATCCATCTCTCTTCTTACAACGTTCCCGCATAGACCTTCCAGTGATTCGTTTAATAATATTATCCTAAAAGTCCTCCTGTCATGAGCGGCTGTGGTGATATAAAACTCTAACTCATTGTTAGTTTAAATCATGTTTAAATTAAAACAAAACCCAATTAAGTTAAAACATTGTAACGATTTTAAAGGTTCTATTAATTTTTATTTTAAAACAAAACACGAAATAGTTAAACTAATTTATTTAAAAGTAACACTTATTTATTTACAACTTACAATAATTTATTTACAAACTTATGTGTGATTTGTTTTAACAACCGAGCGAACGTCTATCGAACTTTCATGCCGAACTGTCCAACGTTGAATTCAATTCGAACTGTCCCACTCTCGGCCGCGTGCATTTTTATATGCCGGGGTTGTTTTTCGCGAACATTCTGGGAGGCGACGGACTGTCTGGTCTAGTTTATTCCGCCGTCAGAATTCTCTAGGCTGTCGCCTAAGGCGCGTCGACTAGACGGCTGTGACGATCTGACGCCGGCTGGTGTCGACGAATCATTACAATATTTTATCAAATTGAAATAATATCAATTTCTCTTTTTATAATTAAAAGAAAATGTTTTTTTTCGTACACCCATGCGTGAAGTAGTAATTCTACGTATCGATCACAGTGCGTGAAGTCTTACTTTTAGTGCAATGCAATTCTTATGGAGTTAATACACTTTTTGGCACGTTGCATTTGCAACTAAATGTTTGAAAATTATTTAGTCAAAAGTCTTATAAATCGAATTAATTACACACACATAAACAACATTTTTTTAAATAGTATTTTGCCTCGTATGCTGAAACTAGAACTAATAGTTGCAATTTTGGGACCCTTATGGGTTGTAGAAAAGAAATATCTAATAAGATGAATTGCAGAAAAGAAATGCCTTTAAATAATTTATCACTTGTAAAACAACATATTCTATTAAAAGCACTTCTGATCTAATATCTAAACTTAACAACACACAAATTAACACTAATAGTATACTAATTTCATTTGAGGTATCAAATTTATTCATTTCTGTTCCCGTTTCTGAATCTTTAGACATAGTCCATGAATTACTTCTCGATTCAAACCTTTCTGACACCAGTGGTCAAATGCCATAGTGATCTTCTAAGGATTATTTTACAACAAAATTTCTTTGCTTTCAACAACAAAGTTTATAAACAAACTGACGGTCTGGCAATGGGCTGTGGTTTATCTCCTTTACTTACGGATTTATTTATGGACCATTTCCAGAAAAAAATTCTTCAAATCCAACAATCCTTTAATTGATTACACTTCATTTTATTGACGTTATGTAGACGATATTTTGTTGATCTTTACTGGTCCCCCAAGTTTAATACATTCTCTTCTTAATGACTTCAATTCACTACATCCCAATATTAAATTCACTTATGAAAAAGAAATCAATAGTTACATAAATTTCTTGGATTTAACTCTTAACAAAAATGGCAATAAATTAACTTACAAAATTTTTAAAAAACTCATACATAGTGATATAATCATTCTTTACAACACAAACTGACCAATTTCAATTCACTTTTCTATAGAGCTTTTACAACACCTCACACTCTGATTTTATTCAGGAAATTAATCTCATTTTACAAATTGCTTGTAACAATGATTTCCCCTTAAACATAATTAGCAACTTATTTTTTAGAATTAGAAATAAACTCATTAATAATACTATTTACAATGCCTTTACTTTTACACTAAGAATTCCTACTGAATTTCAATATACTGTTATTTCTTACTTACAATTAGTAAAAATTCAAAATCAGGACCGTGTACCAATTTTCAGTAATTTTTAAAAATTTATGAAACTATTTTTCATTTGAAAATAAACACAGAAAAAAGAAAAACAAGTTTGCCATTTTTTTAGATTTGTTTCATATTATATCCGGATTCTTTTTCAGTCACACTTCCAAAAACACCCGGTATAGAACAAACAAGTCGTAATTTTGAGAACACGTATTTCAGAATATATTAAGTCTTTTAAGATGAATAAAACTGACTCTAACTTTGCTAATTATTTAAATGAAACATCCCATAGCTTCTCTCCTTCTGATAATGTTAACATACTACATAAATTCAATAAAGGAAACTTTTTAAATATTGCTGGAAATTTAGAAATATTTTTACATAAAAATAATAACAATTATAACATTTTCAACGATCAGTTAACAGGTCAACAGGAAGATTTTTTTTATTAATTTTATTATCAGAGGGTTATCAAAACTGCCTTTGTACTCCTTTTTGTTTTATTTCACAAGTACGTATATACCATATGTCCAAATAAATTTTTAATAAAGGTAGGTCATGGAAGTGTACAAATCTACAACACCCAAGCAGTTTTTGAAAGTTAGTGACATATCAAGCTGTAAAATGTGGCCAGTTAAACTTTAATTTTACTTAACTACTCAAGAACTGGACAATATTTTAATACAAATAATGTAATAATTTATCTTCCATGGCCTACCTCTATCAGAAATTTATTTGGACAAACGTTACTATAATCGCCTGAACAAGTACTGTGTAATTTTTAATATGTTAGTTCTGTCTCCGTATACAGTGAAAGCTCTCCATACGGACAGCTCCCATAAGCGGACATCTCTCATAACCGGACAATTTTTCTGGAACCAATATTTTGGGTATTAATTTCTATGTTAAACTCGCTCCCATAAGCGGACGCTCTGTCGGACGAACGAGGACAGAACAACTTTCCCCCATTAGGCTCGAAACGCTCTCATGAGCGGACGCGAAGCACCGGAAACGGACTGCCGTATGTCTTCGCAGTGTAAAATTGATGTAGGGGAGTCCCCTGTGTACGGGTCTCCAAGCGTATTTAATGTTATGCGTAGTCTTGTTTGAAACTCAGCCACTCAGCAAAACCTTTTTTACATTAAGGCCCGGTTTATTCATCTCTGAGTAAATGGCCAGTAAAATACTTGATGATTAAAGATGGGGCAACGCATTGTGCTAATCCGTCAAGTCATAACTTGGCACTTACTCAGAGATGAATAAACCTGCCTTAGACAGAAGATAGAGGTGATTAATGTTGCAAAGCGAGAGCATTAAATTTAAGTGTTCGCAAACTGGGTGGAAGGTAGCTTTAGCGTTTTTTAAACCTGCGAATTTGTATTTATTATAGATTCAAAATAAGCAAAAATAAAATAATCAAAAAACAATAAAACTAAAAAGTGTAGCACACATTGACAGGGTTTGTTTTGAGTGGTTTGCCCGTGTCAGAAGCTAGCACATACCTATATCAGGCCCGCTAATAAAAGCCAAGGCTAAAGAAGTAGCTAACGACTTGAAGTATGATACTTATTTATATTTTTGATTTGGCAACTTTTTTCGCTTCTGCTTTCTTATAAGCGGACAGCTCCCATAAGCGGACAAAAAAGTTGGAACCGTCGGTGTCCGCTTATGAGAGCTTTCACTGTACATCATTTTTAACTTTAATTTGATGCAACATCATTTTCACTTTTTGTAACATAAAAATTCGTTTAATAATGCTTTAACTCTTAACTACTAGGTATGTATTACAAAAATTAGTATGTAACTCGATTTCTATCTGCGGAATTTTTCTCTTTAATTGTAGCCACTGATGATGGTTACCTCAGCAACCGAAACATGTTGGATTATTATTAAAATCTCTTGAACCTTACGATCGTTCTTTCTTTAGTGACCTTGACATATCTTTGAAATTTTTCATTATCTATTGCTGGTCACTACTATCAAATGACGCACCTCACCGATATTATACAGGGCGTAACTTTAATGAGGAGACAAAACTTCAAGGGCTACTTGCTCACGCCGAAACATGAAGAAAAGTTCATATAAACATATGTCCGCAAACGCATAGTTTTTGAGATACAGTGTGTTTCATTTCAAAATCCAAAAATTAAAGAAAACATAGCAGGCGTTGTTAGAACAAAAAAAGTTATTAAGATAAGTTGTTTAGAATTACGAGATATCTCCGATTTCCAAATTTGGGTAAAATTTACATTGTAAATACATTATTTCGGCTAACTTAAAATAATTAAAAATTAAAAATTTTCACCCAGGTTTGGGAATCGGGATTATCTCGTAATTATAAACAACTTATTTTAATAACTTTTTTGATCAAACAACGCCTACTATGTTTTATTTTGACCCACGGATTTTGAAACAATATCTCAAAAAACTAATGCGTGCAACATATATGCACTTTTCTTCATGTTCAACGTGAACTAACAAGTTATCATTAAAGTTACAACCTGTATACCTGAAGCTTTATATGCATTTTGAATCATCTGTATATGTCTGTCCTTGGTCTCGATTTTTTTAAGACAACTTTTTAAAGTTACGAACAGAACCGGAACGTGAACCGTGCGCATATGAAACCATTTTGTTTCAAATGTTTAACTTAACTCAAGGGCGTGCCCAGCGAGGGGCAGCTGCCCGCCCCCCTAGAAGCAATCTAAACATAATTTAGATTAAACGACAAAAAGGGTAAATCCCTCATCAAACTGAATAATGAATATTGTGACTAGACTATAGAACCATCTGTCGTGAAATCTCAGAGCTACCGTACTTCGCTGTTCACACCATATGGTTTTGTATTCTGAAATGTTCCAGAAGTTTCTAGTAGCTTGTAGTTAGTAGCGACGCGTGATACCGAGATTGTCACTTGTAGTATAAAAGGCCCGACTGGGGCCAGAGCGTCAGTTCACCAGTGCGTTATTCAGAGGCATTGCCCCCCCCCCTCTAGTTCAGATTGTGGGTACGCCCATGACTTAACTGCTTACAAGCAGATATTTCAAGTAAAAAAAAACCATTGGAATATACGGTTCCCATCACTAATGCAGACTATTTTACAAATTTTTTTTTTTTTCAAAAGGGCGTTTGAGATAACTTAAAATTTTTATATTACGTATATCATGTCTTTATACAGGCATCTCTGGCCGTGTAGTGATGTTGACTTTTTGAGACGTGAACTGCATGAGAACTTTCTTCAGGCCGTCAATATTAAAACCTCAATATTGCTAAAAGTAACATCAAACACTCTGTACCTCGATCATTTTAATTAAGGTTTATTAAGAGTCTATCTTTATGAAAAATTTTATGTATGGCACTGACATTTATGGGGACATCCGGTATTTAAATATTTCACAAAAAATATTTTACAAATTACTAAAAAAAAGGAAGTCCTCTGTTAAAGATCCTTAGGAAGGGTAAAATAAAATTACTTCTGTATGGGATACAACTTCTTTATTTGCTTTTTTATTAACAACTAAACCTATTTAAAAACCGAATCGACAGAAACCCCTGGACTGTGAAAAGAGCAGAACACTATTTTTACCAGTTCGCATCCTTGCAGTATTTATTTCTCTTATTAAAATTTTAGTTACCTCTTCAAGAGGAACCCCAGTTTGCTTTATCTTTCTTCTTCAAGGAATTGTTCTACTAGTTTTTCAGATTTTTAATTAAGGATTCCCTTTCGATACTTTCAGATCCTTTAATAGTAATATATTTTTGTTTACTTCTATAGAAAACCTTCATTGCTGTCATTGGTTCTCCTCTATTTTCCTCTACCTCCTATTTTGTTCTTTAATTTATGCAATTTATTTCTGCCCTCTTTTCTTTTTTTGGCTGCTCTAATTTTGCATATTCTTTTTAATCGTTTTAATTTTTTTTCACTTTATCATCACCATTATTCACATTTACTTGATTCTGTTTCAATTTTTAGATAATTTTTGTTTTCCGTTTTATTTTTTTGGAAAATTATTTCTGCTTTTATCATATAAAGGGTAATTAATGGCTAATAAGACCGAAACGTACGTCGGCAGTTACTTTTTCTTTGCCACTTAAGCCATTAATTACCCTTTATATGATTGTATTTTCCTAGCGTAACCTTTCCGTTATATCTGTTTTTATCCTTCATTTTAAACAATTTTAAAATTTTAATAAGTATGTAATTTATTTTAAGCTTCATGTTTTTTTTTTAATCATTACACTTCAAGCTTCTATTAACTTTATTAATAATATAAATATCTAAAAAATGTAAAATAGCAAGAGGTACATTTTTAATAATTTAATTACTTACAAGGAAAAGTAAACTAAATATGATACGATCTCAAGACTTTCGTTCAGTATAATGTAGAAATAAACTTAAAACAAGATATAAATGTATCGCATCATTTTACAAACATTAAAAACCAAACAAGAGAGAAAATATTTTAAAATTTATATTTATGAGTAGGTATTACAAATGCTGTTTTGTTGAAGTAAAATCTGAAGACGTGCTGAAATTGACAGGGGATTACATTTCTGCACAGCATCCTCGTTTCCCCGAATCCTGCCTTCGAGAAGTCGTCCTTTAGAAAACTCAAATCAAATATATCCCTAACAAACTATATTCAAATAATACTCAATTTATTTCTTCACGTCATTCATATTTAACTTGGGACATGTACAGAAGAAAGAGAGAATTGGTCTCAGATTTTTAAGGCTAACTTTGTTGATGGATACCCTTAAAGATTATCATTTCTGCAAGCCAAGAAAAAATTGAGATGACTTATCAATTACGTAATGCAACACACTCAGCTGTAAGAAATTTGACTAGTGTTCTTGTTTATCAAGGAAACGTTGCAGTCATGTTACAACAATTCGCATTAATTTGAAAGAGGAACGTAAGAAAGCACGTTCTAACACTACGTGAGCACTAAAACGGGTAAAGCAACCGGCTATAACACTTCATTTGGTAAGAATCGTCTCATTGTCTCTGTACAGTTAAATAATTAAATTGTATTTGCGTATTCAAGGTTGTGGTAATGCGTGGATCTTGTCATACACGGATGTCTTTTGTATTCTTCACAAAACATTGTTGCGTACGTTACTCAAGTAAAAGATTCTCGTAAACATTTTGCTGTCTTTTCTTTCCAATTACATACTCTTTCTCGGTCTTATTCTTTTGTTCTTAATCTTAATCTTTCTGTTACTGCGTTATTCTTCTTTTTTATGATAAAAGTATTTTTGAAATTAATTTGAAAAATGTAAACCTTGTAACAGGAAAATTCTGGTTCTCCAGGAATTACGTCGTCGTCTAGTTTTCCCAACAAAAATACTGATGTTTAAAGGAGAAAGGCATATAATTGATCTAGACCAATCAACGACGTAATAATAGCCCCATTAAATTCCTAATCTAAACATAGCTAGGTGAAGAGCTCCTCATTATACGGTTTGCGTCATCACCACCAAGAAGAATCGGGCGTTTTAATTAAACTCACGAAACACATGCCTTCTAAACCAACCCACAGATTTAGATTCTTGAATTACTGCCGAATTTGTTCTGCGAGGTTCGAACTTTATTTTATTATTGCCAGGACCAAAATAACATGTACAAATTTGTTATTTGCTTTTTATGGTTTGCAATATTTTGTTTATTTTGGACATCTCTCATTTCATTAATGTTTGACATGACAAATCTGTCGCTGCTTCTCTCAGGTGTTCAATTGAAAAAGTGATCAAGTAGCCTTTGAATTTTTCATAACATTATGAAGCAGGTCTTGAAATTTTTTAAAAAGGTAAAAATGCAGTAGCTCGAAAACTATTAAAATTTCTCTTGTAGAATTGTTGCAATCAAACGAAATTAAATGTAAGAAATAACCTACAGTGACTGAAACCCTTCTTTTTTGGATTTTTTCCTTATAAATAAACCCTAAATGGTCCCCAAAATTTAATTGCTAATAATATTCGTTTTAGTTTGTTGCAGGAATAGTCCTGCTCTGGACCTTAGCCCTGATAAGTATCGACAGACATCGTTGCATCGTTGTTCCTCCATTCCGATCGAAAATGACACCGAACGAAGCGTCTCTCCTATCGGGCCTGACTTGGGTCCTAGTATCAATACTTTTCATTCCGGTCCTGCTCTGGTTCCGAGAGCAGACCTCCATGGACGGCCAGATAATCTGCACGTTGATTTTCCCAAAATCCGAAGCGCTCAATTACTCACTCTGCTTCATAATCCCCGTCGTGCTACTCGCCTGCCTTCTCCCAATGATCATCTTGGTCTTCAACTACCACCGGATCTTCAAGAAGATCATCTCGACGAAGAACACGTGGGCCAGCGCCTGCGTCGTTGTGAGCACAACGGACATTAAGAAATGCAGGGGCAAAGTGCGTCGTCAAAGCGAACTGAGCATATCAGACATTTTTACTCCTTGGCCTAGGAAACTCTCTCTTTCCCAGCAGGAAGAGATAAGGTTGCACAAACACGTGCGCGTTGTGAGGGTGTTGTTCCTCAACGTGGTGATGGTCTTGATAATGTGGTTGCCCATCACTGTGGTTATGTTCTTGATCTTCATCGACGGCCAAAAGACAGAACCGCAAAACTTCTTCCTCAGGTCGCATCACTTCGTGATGGCTGTTATCATCGCATTGCTGAACACCGTGGTGAATCCGGTCCTGTATGGGATACTCTCCGATAACTTCCGCGCCTGCTTGTTGAAGATGTGGTGTCACAAAAACGACCAAGACAAGTCGAATATCATCAAGGATAATGTCACGCCCAGTAGTGGTAGAAATCCAGGATCGTTTAAGGCGTCGCGGAAGCAAAGCTTGATCAATTCAGTAAGTGAAATTCCCAATGATGTGATCTAAAGATCAAACCAACGTTGCAGTTACATAAATGCATTGCAAGAATGTCCCTAAGGATGAAATAGGTACCTGACCAAGTTACTGATTCTAATAAAAATAATGATGAGGTTCATGTTCCTGATCTTTAGATGACAAATGCTGAATATCCTGCAGCAAGGATAAATCAATTCCATAAGTGGCGTTATTTGAAATGAGTTTTAGTAAAAAGGGATCATCAAAAGACAATTTCAAATCGCACCAATTTGTTTCAACAGTCATTATTGAAGACTATTAAGCTGAATAGTGAAACGCGGAGGAAAAATACGGTGAATGATGTGTTTGCGTGGTACATACATTCTAAGAGCGCAAAATTCCTAACGATTGTCCGAGGTGCATTTCCTTCGGAAGAAATTCCAGTGCAATGAACACATAAAAACTGCTCTAAGTGTTAGAGGTTTATTGCCTGTGTAAACTAATGGACCAATATAGAGCATTTTATTATTATAGGAGAAGATTCTATTTACGTACCTCGTCTTAAGCTAAGGATGTATGTGTGCGTTTCATGTGATCGTATTAATAAAGGTAATGACATCGAGTTTATTTTTGCTTCCAACGAGTATTTATAGCGCTCGTCTATCGTTTAATAACCACTACTTAAACTTGATGTGTACACACACAAGTAAGTACGTGTGTGTGCACGTCTCTCGAAAGTTTCGGCAAAGTTTACGCAGCTCTTAAGGAACTTGTTTGAAGTAGAGGTGTTTGTTCTAAGAAAAACAATCATAAGAGGTAAGAGATGACTTGAAGATTCAAAAAGTCGTCGAACTCTAAGAGTTCATATTCATAGGTAGGTAAAAAATAAAATTTAAGTTGAAACAGAATTTTAAAAATAAAAAGATTCCACTAAGGCCTGAAGCATGTCCAATGAAATATGATAATTTTTATTATCTTTTAATTTTTGCTAGTTTTTCTTTTTCTTAAATTATTATGTGTTTATTATTATAATGAGTGATTGTTGAAGTATTCCGTTCTCCTTTATTAGATCATCCGGAATATGACATCATTAATTCTTCTGATACTGACGTTTCATTTTTCACAATGTCTACGAAGCAACATCAAACAGCAGCGACAGCAGGAAGAGAACAGTAACTGCTTGTCCTGAAGTTCTTCCGCAAGGAAAAGCGAAAAGCTAAAGACTTTAGACATTTTAGAACTTGTTTCACAAATCAATTAAGTATTCATACGTTTCATGAAGAAACTCGTCGAACATACAAACACACTTTCAGGGTCCTCCGGGCTTCAGACATGTAGCTACGATTTTTTTTTTCCATTAGAGCACTGAGAGAAATTTTAACAAAATCAAAACAGATAAAATATTTAAATATCAAGAGACTAAATAAGCAGAGCTTTTAATAACAAATCAGATTTACATTTTTAGATTTCTATTAAATCGTGAACAGACATTTCATTCTTTAATTTTTTTGGTTGGGGAGACCCTTGCGTGGAAATTTAATCAATGCTTAAGCTAAATATACGTTTTACAACTCGTTTCGCAAAGCGAATGTTTATTTTTCGCTTTCGACCGGCCCATGAATTTATTTCGACACGACGACGGCGACGTAACGAGGGCCATAAATCTCGTTGAGCCCGATTGTTCCGCGTCCACGCAAATCGAGATTTATGCGGGGAATCTCGCTCACCCTTCGAAATCGATCAGCGGTTTATTCACACCCCATCTCGACATGTCTTTTCCCGCACGCGTGTGGACTAAAAATTGCCTGCCCGAAAACAAAAAGATTCCAGTTGAAAAGGAGATGGTTCGCCGAAGGGATTAATTTAATTAAATCGTTGAGATCAAGGCAATTTAAATTCGTGCGTTTCCAAAATTTAATTTGGGTGGCCCTGATAAATACGATTAAATCTTTTTTATCTGGAGGAAATTCGTGGTTTATAAACGCGCGGATGTTTACTTGTCATGTCTTCGTGACATAATATGACGAATTATTTTTGAATGAAAAGAAAATATATAAATGCTCGGCCGAATGAACGAAGGAGCGTTGTGAAACATCATTACTAAATTTATGCCTTGCGTTTATGAGCGGACGCGCGCACTTTGCGCAATTATTTATTGCTGCAGGCCGCGAAATTTATTGGCCGGTGGTATCGTTAATTTTTTTTATAACAAATTACTTCAGCTGTTATTATTATTATTTTGCCACGTTCATGGCTATGCATACTGCATATTAAGTAAACTATAAGGTGGTTCCTAAGTACGTTCCAGAAATTGAGGATTGGAAATCACCATTAATATTTGTAGTGAACATTTTAAGTAGCGACATCTTTCGATCGGTTTTTGACCTGACATTGCAGCAGGATTGACAAATTGAAGCCAGTTCGCTACATAATAAGTCATCCCATGCAAGGCGGCCATGCTTGCTGTCAAAGCATATGAGAATTTTTTATTAATATTTGTATTAAGAAAAAAATGTTCCTATGAACATATGGTCTCAAATACATATTAAAGAGACTATGACCAAAAACAGAACCTAATACAAATTCTCACACTTTTGACATTTATTTTATTTACAATAATAACTGTTTGAAGTTGAGTGCTATCTGTTTACTTAGTGTTTTTAATTTTGTGCTTACTGCTCTTATTATACATAATTATTACTATTGTTAAAACAAAATAATTGTCGAAAGTGTGAGAATTTGTTTTGTTTTTGATCATAGTCTCCTTAATATGTATTTGCGGCCAAAATTCATAAGAAAATTTTTCTTAACATATTAATGGAAACCACATCCTCAAGTTTTGAAACGTACTTAGGAAACACCTGTATATGTTTATGTAATTTTCATTAGAAACCAAACGTTTAAAAAAAAGAGCTTGAAAAGATATAAAGATATATCATTTTTCTGAGTATAGTTGGTTTGCTTGATCTTATGTCACAGTTCATAATCGCACAGAGAGAATGAAGAAAAATCAATTCTTTTGATCAAAAACAAATAGATGTTATTAAACTTTAAAAAGTGGAAAATAAATTTAGAACATCCAAGTGTAATAAACATTTTTACTAAAGAAGGGAATATTCCTAAAAATATACATGAGAAAATGATATCATCATATTTCCAAGTTAAATGTTGGTCAAAGCAGTTCCGTTGGAATAAAAAATCCATACAGGATTAAGAAGAACCTGTGAAGAATAACGTAACAAATGTAAAAAGAACTATTCATCCTTGTTTTATATTAAGTGCAAGTAGACTAGGGCTTCCCAACGGAGTCGATATCGACACCTTGCGGATCAAGGAAAACTTGAAAGGAAGCAATTGGGGGTTGACAAATTGTTGGGGGTCTTTTGTTGATACATGAACTATTAATGGCCGACTGGGGATCGATTAAATAAGATCTATGCTGTATTGATTTTTTATACGTTACAAAGGTATATTGTCTTCTGTAAAATCCTGTTTATTTTCAATTAGATTTAAAAAAAGTCAAAAATCTTGCACAGATAATGTTTTTAAAAAGTTTTAAATGGATTATCCCTTGTGTCAGAACGAATATAAGTTTAACATGGTTCACATAAGGTTTATTCCATTAGGAAGTTCTGAATAGTTCGGAACCGTGAAAAGCATGTACTCATCAAAGTTGTGCACTTCATGGCACTATTGAAACGGATCATTACTATGATGGGCAACTGAATTTGACAGTTCCGAACTAGGCAGAACCCCCTAATGGAACAAACCTATAGTGTATCCCTATCGTTTTAAAGTTACAGTAAGGTGGGATTAGGTCAATGATAAATTTCTTTTCTTGTAAGGAGTCGATGTTTAAAGAAGGATGTAAACCCCTGATGTAAACGAAAACCTATTACATAATCCGTACGTAACCAAAAACTTTTGAATTTGTCCAATTGAATCATACTGATCCAGTATTACTAAGTTGTTATTTTTAGTTCTTTTTACAACAGTTTTTTGTACATACAAATTTTTCTTTGACAAATATTTATGATCCCAAACACACCTTTCTCTAAATTGTTTCCCAAACAGTCTGATCAGTTTTCGTCTGACGATAATTTACAAAAATAAATTCAAATGTAAACTCATGGAACCCGGCAACATGAGCTACAAAATAGAGACATAATTGCGTTCCTTTTGCCACAAGGCTTACCTCAGATCGCATAAACGTCATTTACGTTATCCCAAACAAGCGAGTTTGAATTGAGATTTCGACCTCCCATCTTGTCGCTCGAGCACGCCCATTAGTTGCTAGGTTGAAATATCCGTTCAAACTTACTTGTTCGTGCTAAATCTCATAACTTAGTACGCCTTGATAATGCAAAAATCATAGAACGCCATATAAACCAAATTTGAAAAGGGGGAAGGATTCCATCGAATGTACTATTGCTTTCATAAAAAACTAGGACAAAACCGTTTAAGCTGTGTAAAACTGCTACCGACCATAAATTTAAAATCATTTGAAATGGTCACTCATTGTCAATCATGTCTACAGAAAATATTGTTTTAAAAGCTAGAATAGCTGTTGGCATAGAAAGGGATGTCACAGCTACAGTAATTGTTCAGAATTTCAGCGTTAACAAAAATACAGTTACTGACTTGACAGCAAAGTAAGATTCAATATAATAAAATAATGGAAACTCATGCCTACTGGATTTAAAAGTTGTCCTAGTTTTTTATGATATCGATAGTATCTTCAAACTTCGATGAAGATAATTCTATAACATGACTGAGAGACTTTTGAATCAAAGTTCTCCAGTCTTGAATGAATGTTCTACTGGCGAGAAACTTTCACGAGAACTCCAATGTATGTATTAAATATGTCGATTCCCGTTCAGCTGGAAAATCAAAAAAACGAAAATATTTTCGAAAAATTGTGTGCAAATCGGTTTTGATTACAGCAGATTCCTCGAGCAATCTCTGTACAGCTGTTAGGTCAAAAAGCGATTGCAAGATGTCGCTACTTAAATTGAAAATATTTTCGTTGACTTCTGTAATATTACAGAAGATACTGCGGAAATATGAGTAGAACAAAATGACATTTCCCACATTATTCCCTTAAGGTCGTTATGACCCAGAATTCAACCTCAAAGATTAGTTATAAAGCGATAGATATGCAAAATCATATATTGAGGCATGTCATGGTTATGGTATCAATAAAAATATTTTTATATTTAGGTCAGTGTGTCACAGTTGTGTTGAATGCTTTTGTACATTTATTGAATAAGGAAGCGAACTTACACAGGGCTTTGGTGGGATCTTTTTCTTGGGACTAAACCCCAACAATTTGCTTCCTTTTCTAACTGTGCATCCGTGAAACTTTGTGTCTCATGATAAACAACCCGATCATAAGATCGTCTGAACCTCATTGGAGAAGCACATCATCTATACCTGCAGAAGAAGCGTCCACTACCACTATAAAAGTTTTTGATGGAGTGACGTGTTCCAATAGTATGACTTTCTTGATCTGTTTTAGAGCTAAATCATATTTATAATTCCAAATGCAAGGACAATTTTTCCTAGTTAAATCCTCTGAAGGTTGTTTGATTTGGTGAACGTCAGGTATGAACTTTCCGTAATGATTCACAATACCAAATAAACTTTGAAGTTCGGAAACATTTTTAGGTTTTGGAATTTCTGCAATTGCATGAGCAGCATTTGGATCGGCAGCAATACCTTTAGCATTCACAATCAATCCTAAATATTTAATTTCTTCTAAGACGAAACTACACTTCCCTATAATTTGAGTCTCCAACCTTTATCTTCATACAAGTTTGATACAAGTTTGTCTGGGGAAGAAAATTCGTACTGCAAATCCATCACAAACCTCTGGTTCTTTTACAGCAAACCGAAAAAACGTTCAATCTACAATAGCAGCTCGTCTTAAACGCTGGGCTGTATGACTGCTTGGATTTGAGTTTCAAATAAAATAACCTGTGAGCAACTAAAAATCAGATTAGAGCAGGCGGTGCAAAGAAAATGTATGTGATTAAATGAAAAGTCAATAAATTTGACAGCGCATGAATGCATTGCATTAATTAATTCAGTTAATCACAGACATACATTTTCTTTGCACCGCCTGCTCTAATCTGATTTTTATTTGCTCACTTTTTATATCCGAACACAAGATTTTTGGTCAGGCAGATGTTTTGTCACGTTTGACAGAAAAATTTCGGCAGGGCAATCTTGAAGATTTGCAAGACTGTTGAACATGAAACTGAATCTGTTAGAAAATATTCAATAAATCGATTTGAAATAGAATTGCATCGAGAGCTGAGGACATTTACTAAAGAAGATGAAGATATAATCAATATCATGCGAGCGATTAAGAAACCAAAAGCCAGATCAATCTTTCTTTTCGAAAACTCTTTTTCTGTAGTAAAATTCAAACTTCCTTCAACTTGAGAAACTATTTTTTTCTCACTTTAGCTCTGTCAACTAATTTATCGCTGGATAACACCATGATGATTTTAGAATGCTCTTCGTTACATGTTTTTTTTTCCTACAATTTGTGATTATACTTGTGAGAGAACGCGTAAGGTTTGAAGCTTTTCTTAAAATATGTCACATGTATACTAAACAATTCCATAAGACGTCCTGCAGTTCATATTATTATAAAAAATTTCGCCGATATTCTTCTTTGAAAGTATTTTGCCTATCAAAACTCATGTAACGGCTTAATGAATAATGATATATAGTTCAACTTTTTTTTGTTGGGAGTATCAGATCAATTATGACAAGATAAATTGATGGATGTAACACCTGCAGATACCTACTGGAATTTCCAATTCTTAATTGAGCGAAATACAGACAACCTAATCAACACGGTTGTAAGGTATCTGCATACACAAGAATTCATGAAACCGAAAGTATTCGGATTTCTTTCATATTTGTATAAATTTTTTAAATATAATTTCATGTTTATAAATTATTATTAATTATATAATATGTGCTAATATAAATATCACAAAATATTTTAATTTTTATTTCTTTTAATTTAGTAAATATAAAAGTTTTTAAGTTTACATGACAATATTAATGTGCCCTTTCTAAAAGTTCACGTAAGTGTAGTTACAAAATGATAAAAGACGTTTATTATCATTTTTTTTATAATTAATAAAATACTGAGTCTCATTTTTTTAAATTAAAAACAGCTATCACTTTGATTGCCTCGCGACTGATTTTTTGGACTTGTTATTTTCTTTCAAATGATCGAATCAATTTTAAATATCTGAAAGTATATTGTAATTCTGCAAAATCCTTGATTGAACAATAAAGAGGATAAAATAAGATTAGAATGATTAATTATCAACTTCTGTAACTTAATTAGTTTGTAATGAGCAATTACCATTTTCCCCACTCTCTTGAAATTTTTAGATGTTGTCTTTTATTGCGTGATATTTGCAATTAATTTTGACTTAATCAAATTCACTCGATTTTGTTATACAGGGTGTAACAAAAATATAGCCCATTCAAACGTATGATACTATAAATTCATATAAACAACTGTTCAAAAATTTTTGTTTACGATGAGGCGGTTTCACCCAAGATGGAACCATTAACTTCCATAATCTCCACCTAAGGCAGGAAGAAAATTCACACACTGTCTTTCCATCAAGATACAAGCACCAATTCTCTCTGAACGCTTGGGGTGGAATAATTGGTGATTAGCCCTTTCTTTCTGCCAGGACGTTTGACAGGTGCATTTAATAATGAAGCGGTCGTTAAATATTTCAATAACAAACACCGGTCCGTATCCTGTGTACATTTTTTTCAAGCGATAAGCAGCCAAGTGACGTGCGTCCCTTCGATTAATAGTAGACCACACAGAAAGCAGTAAATCTGTCCGAACCATACAAATCTGGGCACGCAGAAATCACAGATGCTTGTACGCTAGCGGAAAAGCCATATCCATTACGCGTCATTTGAAGTGGTTTATTTATCGGTACTCTCTCGAAACCTGCGATACTCGAAGGAATGGAACCACGCATACACCATAAACTAATCCATTTGACGTTTTAAATTGTTTTTCTAAATTTTTTTTTATATACATCGCCGCGTCAAAATTGCAGATGAGCGGGCCAAGTGGTCGAAGATATCAAGTAACAGTGCGAGGCTGGAGTCTGTCTCGTTTCAGGTAGATAACGGATACTTTAAAAATGTCAACTTCCACACTTGAATAGTAAAATGTATAGGGCTTTCATTTAAGACATACGAACAGCGGACACTCCGATGAGTTAATAGAGTATCTGTGAGAGGCGGGCGTGTGAACTTAAAGGCTACGGTTGCCATTGGTCGAAGGGATTCCAGAATCTTGCTGCAATTACGAGGGGGTGTGTTGTAATTATTTTCGTGTTAAGGGAAACGCAAAAAGAACGGGAGATAAGGTCGAAACTCTAGCGAGTTGAATTCCAAGTTGTCTTGATTGTGTTTATGTTAAGGGGAACGCAAAAAGAACGGGAGATAAGGTCGAAACTCTAGCGAGTTGAATTCCAAGTTGTCTTGATTGTGTTTATCTTCAGGCGCTTGTAGTCTTTATTCAAATTTGTATTTTTATATAATTTTGTTGTTGTTAAATCATTTAATCCGGTCGGGTTTAAATTTAGTGATAAGAAAGCCAATTAAAACCATACACGTGGGCGCCGCGACGCGACGTGACGCGAGTGTTTTTAAATTCAGTGTATAGTGCGAGTGAAAGGATTATACGCTAGTGGTAATTAACGTTTAATTGTTTCCTTCAACGCACCTTTGGTGGTAAAAAATTTCGCAGAGATAATTTGTTTGTCCTTAATCAGACTAAGAGTCAATACGTTTCATAGGAACATTACATTGAGGTAAATTTAATCAACTATTTTGAGTTACTTTACAGTGAGTATTAAAACGCACTAGTGACTTTCATCTGGTAAAAAAGTTGATTGGTCAGTGTTCGTAATTAGTAGTCTAATTCGATAATTTAATGAACCAACAGCAATTTCTATTTCCTACATCTACCTGGGCTTTCAATACAGTGTACCTTAGAAATCATTCTACCCTAGGGGAATTCTCTCAGGCAAATTGTAAATCAAACAATTTGAATTACATTCCTGGCCATTTTCTTGACAAAGGTTTTCACACCCTGTATATATGGGAGGGTCAAACTGTGGTCTGTGCCGAGAGATTTGCCCGTTAATTAGAAGCGATTGCCTAGAGACTGAAATGGCCATAAACACCCATAGTGTAGTGTCGAAAAACAGTCCATCTGGGTGCTTGCGCCTTTTAAAATTAATTAGTTAGGTTAACCGGCGAAAGAGCGATATACAGAGGGTCCTCCAAAGTGAAGGCAAAGGTTTCAAGCACCCCTCTCAAAAGCATAATTAACGCTCAGGTGACGTAGCAGAAGAAGTATCGGCTCGCTGCACGCGCCCATTAATCAGGTTAGCTAAAGATAGGGTTAAACAACAACTTCCAAGGGAGCCCGTGAAAAACAGGTGATTGCTACTGATTTACCTCCAGATTGATCGCTGAAGGCGGCAGGTGTATCACATAGTTCGCCCAAAACATCTGATCAATTCATTAGTTAGCTCCATTAATTAAGTACACTGTAATCCCACTGAGACACTTTGTGCGTTGGTTTATTAAATCGAACAAGTCTTTGAATACGATCCTAGTGGCGAACACTGTACCAAGACTCGAACTCATTTGAAACTCAATTCATTATTAATCTAAGTAAGGAGCAGAGCTCTCCAACAAACATCTGTGTAAATATTGTACCACCAACGGTGTTTATCGGAAGAAAATAGATCGCGCCGATATTCGAAAGTGAAGGCTGTTAAACGAATCACTTTCTGAGAATTGCAGTTGTTGTTTATTTGTATTGATTTCAACAACAGAGTTTTCGCTCAAGGTCTCCGATCCCACAGAGGCGGGGACAAGGAGGTTTCTCTTTTTTCTTTTTTTTCTTCTCAATAAATAATTACTTAAATTAATTGTTGCGTTTCATTATTTAACTTGCCAAATTCCTTGTCGTAAATCAATTATTATACTGCCCACCAAACAAAGAACCAGGGTATCACAACGTAGCGGTGGATTACATTCGAAGATTGGGTCATAATTAGATAATATTCAAATTAACTTCAGTACGGAACGAGTTCCATAAAGGTCATTCCCCCTTCACCCCATTTGGAGTATTAACCGTTAGGGTCCGACAAACCCCGTAAGCAGGTAACGTCTAGACAGGCCTTCCTTAGCAATTGGGGGTTTTGTTGGCACATATTTATTATTTGTTTATACCATTTTATTGTCTGTTTACTTGTCAGAATTAAATAATAACCAAGTAATTGGTGGGGCGCATTACAATAAATAAGAAGAGTTAGGTACCTTTCTCGTTAGCATCAGATCAATTCAGGAAAGCCATACGGTTGCATCACGATGGTACACCAGCACATTTCAGAAGGGTATATAGAGAATTTCTAGATATTGTTTTTCCTGAACGCTGGATAAATCGCAGGTTCTATGACATGGCCCAATTTGAATTCGTTAGACATAAAGCAAATTGTATTTTCTCAACTTATTGAGGATATCGCCCCAGTCAGCGCATTGCAACAAAAACTGTAACACCCGGAGTGTTTGTGAAAGAATAAGAAGATCGCTACGAGGGCATACAGAGAAGTACGTTTTGGAGGGGGTGTTCACTTTGAATATTTACTTTAACGTTTTTAATAAAATTAAATCTTTAATTTAATAAAGATAAAATATTTCATAAACTAAATTTCAACACAGACAACATCGGCTCGTTTTTGGATATATATTTATATGAACCTTTTTCTTTATTTTGATGAGTAGAATATATCTCTGTAGTAGCGGCCTCTATTTTTGTTACACCCTGTATATTTGAAATTACTTTTGTAGTAATATGAAAGTTTCTGCTTTATTTCCGACTTTAAGTCCGTCGAAATTTTTTCAATCAAAAAGTTGCATCTACTCATTTATTTAAACCTTCGTTATTCAAAACTTTCTTATGCAGTTTCGCATTCAATTTTATTTTAAAAGTGTGTCCTGCTTGCTTTAGTTGATAGTAGTGTCCAGAAATTTCCTAATCATTACCCTTATTCAAAACAAATTTCTTATTTCCTTTGATTACGAGAGTTTTCCTTTATATTTGGACTACAGCTAGCTTAATCATTTTAAAATAATCATACAACAGTAGGTATTGTATTCGAAAAGGGGTTTAAAAAACCAGGATATTTCTTATTATCGCTGGAAGTGCACAGATAAAGTTCGTAAATAAAAGTTTGAAATGATATTTCACGAAAATGACACAAACAAACGGGGAATTAAAATAAAAGAGCCAACAGTAAAAAAATTACGAACAATCGTGACCTAGTTAACTTGCAAATAATTCCCCTAATACCAGACACGTCTGCACTTAAACCTGCATCTCATTTTACGAGACACGACATTAAAACTGATAAAGCGACTTTATGATCGGACGATAACTTAATTTTCCCCGAGTGTTCCACGGAACTTCCACCGTTAAATTAAGCGACCGTGAAAACAGACGCAGCTACGTTAATAAAAAAAAATTGGGTTAAACATTCCCGAACTAACGATCGATGCGTTCCAATAAAAGAGGAAAACAAAAAGAAAGTTACGAGAAACATTAGTTTATTTATTGCCAACCGCTTATAGAATAAAATAATGACACAGATTTTCCTATTTGTTTCCTTTTTGCTCTATGCGCAGTTGTTTATCACCGCCAACAATTTGGCATACTCGTCCCGGACGGGGGATTCACCGTGAATGGACACTAATCCTGTGGCTGAATCCTACACAAAATCGAAAACATTAAAGCAACTATTTTATAAATGCGGAGGCTTTATTTACCTTAAAGAGGAGATCCTTGTGGCCTTCGAAGGTTCCGAAAAGCTTGAACAACTTGGGACTTTCCGTGTAGAGTTCGCTGATGGAGATGAGGACGTTCTGAAGTTCTTCGATGTCGCCGTCGCTCTTGGAATTACTTGTCACAACCTATAACAAAAAAGATCCTTCTTCATTTCATTTACCTGGTACTCGCAAATAAATAATAGGGGAGGTACTTGCCATATGAGGTGGAGCTTGCGCCAAATTGCATCGCTCGTATTGATCAACTGGTGCTCTTCCTCCGTTCGGGCAAAGCAATTCATAGTCTCCAGATTTAAGATTCACAGCCCATTGTTCCTTATTATTACCATCTGCAACAAAAATTATCAAATTAACTGCGCCAAATCAAGTCTTCTTGCAACTCACTTGTATTGCCCGGAACCGTGACGTGTTTGACGAAGGCAACGTCGCCACCTCCTTCGACCAAACACCGGAAGGCCCCCGTGTATCCACTGTATGATTCGCTGGAGTCGAAATTGCACTTGGTCGAGGTATCTCCGCCGTCGACATTACCCCCGCAAAGACTGCACAGTTTCTCAGAAGTCTGCGGCGTAATTCCAATCGAAGGGTTTTTAGCTCCAGGCAGACAGCTTCCCCCGGAAAAGAATTCGGATAACGCCTTGGCATGCGGACATTCATCCTTCTTGATCAGGCCCGCTTTGACCAGGTTGTATAAGGGGGCGTTGTACCCAGCAGTTCTTCTGTATCCGGTGTGACAAGATTTAGTTCCTTTTAGATCAGCCAAAGACTGGTAGGGTGAGTTTTTCTTGACCACGGCTACTGCGAAGTAGTTACCACCATGAGACCCATATTGTTCGGCGACGATTGGTTTGAGGTTGAACTCATCTTTTCCCTTTTGGACCAACCCAGCGTCCAAAGTAATTATATCAGCTCCATTATCGCGGATTAATCTCAGGCAATCCTCGACAGATCGCTCTTGTACGCAGTCGAATCTCGGCCGGATATTTCTCGTGAACGCCGATTGGCTCAGGGCTTCGCACTTCTTTTTTTCAGCGTCGTGTACTACGCAGAACCTCGTGGTCTTGTAGGGAGGGCCATAATCACGCTCGACGACGTCGGTGTAGTTTCCCTTGTCCAAGTAATCCCCAGGGGAGATCACCTTGTTTTCTTTTGCGACGTTTTTGTCGCCGATTTCAAGGACCTCCTCCAGCCATTGCGCACGATTCTTATGACCTTCGGTGTCGAGGTTTTCGATTTTGCGACGGAGTTCATCGACGGTTTTGATGACATCAGCATTCGCCATGTATCCCTGCCAGGGACGCGCTGCCCATCTACAAGGGGTTCCCCTGATAGGGGCTCGGGTTCCGTCGGGGCAAAGGTAGGAATAATCGTCTGGGTTTTCATTGGTGGGCTTTCCTGGAGTTATACCTACAGGAAGCTAGACAGGAAAAAGATTGCTTTATAGCATTTTGATATGGAAAACGGAGAAAAAGCGAAGAAACTTTGAAAACGTAAGAAAAATTGATATTTGTTTGTTGAAGAAAATTCAGTGTATTGTCATAACATGCCTTATTTCATTTAATAAAACGTTATTTGTGTGTTTTTGTTTCATGGTCTTCGAGGATCTACTACAATAAAAACAACATAAATCCTCGGCCCAGGACTCGTCGTGTCCTTAAACGTCTAACTCTGCGAACGCGCTTTGAATTTAAAATCGAACTTGGCACGGCACCAACAAAGACCTTTTGCGCCCATGAAAACCTGCGACTTCTCTTTATACAAACAAGGAGACAAAAGAAAGTTGGCGCGAAATCTGCAAAGCAAATGCGAACGTGTCAATAGCGATCCGCAGACACAATGAAATTAACGAGGACAGAATTCGCCGACGGGACAGCAAATCATAAAGAGAAAGTCCGGGCGAGAAGATCGATCGCACGTAATACTTTCACGTTACTTTCTTACTTACTCCGAAGAATTTTCTGACGTAGATGACTTTGGTCCAGGCGATTTCGCCTCCGTTGTGTGCCAAACACCTCAGCGCACCCTCGTATCCCGAGAAATTATCGGGGTAGTCGCATTTTTCTGGATGCTCGCACAGCTGACAAAGGTTTGAGTATCTCTGCTCTGAAACAAAACCCAATTTCGTAGGCTTCCTAAACGACAAAATAAAACAACGTACTTAGTTTTGAATTGATGACTGCGTCGGGAGACCATTGTCCGACGATGCACGCCTTGGAGAATAAGTTAGAGAAAGCTTTCAGCTCGTTTTCGCGTGCTGAGAGTCCTTCCTCATTCAATTTTCCGATGATGCCCATATTTTTCAGTTTGGTCAGGGGGATTTTGTAACCGACGTTTCGACCTACACCTGTATGGCATGACTTCAATCCTTTCAGGTCTTTGATGCTGTTCAGTTTAAGGTCTTTATGGATGACGGCCACGCCTTCATATCTAAATTCGGCTGAAATTAAAAAAAAAAATTATTTAGATAATGCTGTGATATAATCACTTGTCTATTTTCATTCAGACAAATTTAAATCGTTTTTATTTTGTGCATTAATCTGTAAGTTTTATTTTTATGATTATTTGCCAATCGTATATCTGAGTTAAAAAAAATATACGACGAAATGACAAAAGCTGCAAGGCCGTTACTCAAAAGTTAGAAGGAGACGGCTATATGAAAGTTCTTTGACTTGTCTATCGATCGATCGACATATAATTAAAAAATGAACTCTACAACAATTAAAGTGTTTTCGATTGACCGCACTAGTGCGCACTCGGAATACCTTCATCTCGTGTTATTACATGAGGTTAAAAGAAGATGCAAATACACTGAGTGCAACCAGTGCAAGTGAATCGAAAACGCTATAACTTTCAATTAGGGTGCACTATAGTATACACTGAGTGCGCACTCAGAGTATTCTCATCTTATTTTAAACATTGTACAGAAAACATTATTTCCAAGATAGTTAATGGAAATAAAATGCATTAAATTATAATTCCCATTATTTTTCTTATATAGGATGCCTAACTCTATTAACATCCAAGGGGAACAATATTAATGTCGCCTACTTTCAGAATATTCAACCGATAGGGTTTTTTCATGTATTTTTTTGACCCTTAAATGCCAAATACATAGTTAAAGAAATTAAATTTGATTTTCAAAAGATTCGCGCCGATTTTTAATTTGCTATTTTTTGTTAACGAAGAGAAACAAAAAATGTAATGAAATGCAAGGGAACAAATGAACGTTTGAATTTCAAAAGCTCCGATTTTCTTCGAGACTTTTTTAATTATTTAAAACTTACTTGATTTCTTAGACATTATATTAAATTGAGATATAACAGAACTTCGGAAAAAACTACAAAAGAAATAAATTCATAAGATGAAGTCAAAAACATTGTAGAAATACCTAGCTCGAGAGGAAACAGTTCATTTGAGATGAAAATGTGATGAAATGACGAAAGACACGAAACGATTGTCTATAACAATTTATAACAACAATAAACAGTGTTCTTAAAATAAAGACTTTAAGCGGGAATTCGTTTAAAAAGTAAAGATAAGAAGGCAACAAAAAATATAAACGTCATTTACTGAGAATGCATCCTTTTATACCATTACATTCAAGTCACGGTTGTTCGAATAAAAGAATCAAAGAAATCAAAGAATGTGACTTAAAGTAATTGACATTAATTGACGATGTGTCACAAACGTTTAAAAAATAAAGAAGGCAAAAGCTAATCCAATGTTAATGATGTTACATCCTTTTGGATAAGCCATTATTTTCAATTCACAGCTGTCCAAACAAAAGCTGAGCAATTGCAATGTTAAAGACCTGAAAAATTACGACAAACCATCAAAGAAACATAATTAATGCCGGAAATTAAGAAAATAAACTAACGTAGTCGACTACGTAAGTTGAGGGCATGTCAAAATGTAAGCGGAAAAACTTCTGAAACAAAAAGAACTAATAAATTAACCAAGCACAATAAAAGCGCGTATTTATCTCAGGAGGAACAGATTTAGGCTAGATTATATAGAATACAAGAACAAGAACGTTGTGCTCTTAATGATCCCCGAAGATGAAGGAAGAGTATAGACAACTCCACTTTGAGAAGAAAATTAAGATTAAGTCCAAAACCATTGGGGGGAACAGAAATGTATTCAAATGCCGAGTCATTTTTTTAAATTTTTATCAACTCTTTTTATCAACCTCTATTTCTCCTATTAGAAGCAACCATGGACCATGGGCCAGGGAGAATAAGCAAAAAGCAGATCTATTTGCCCAACACCTGGCTGAAGTATATTGATAACCAAAGATCCAAAAATAATACACCAGTTACGCCAAGAGAAGTAGCTGAAGAAATAAGAACTAATCTGAACCCAAAGAAAGCACCAGGATTCGATTTAATCACTGGAGAGATTTTAAAGCATCTGCCGTGAAAGGGTATAATAATGCTCACCTACCTATTCAACGCAGCTTTCAGATTGAAACATGTTCCTGCGTGCTGGAAAGTTGCGGAAGTAATAATGTTGCCAAAACCAGGAAAACAACCCAATGATGTCAAATCTTACAGATCAATCTCTCTTCTGCCAATAGTCTCAAAACTTCTTGAGAACCTACTACTCAAAAGGCTGCGGCCAATAATAGAAAATAATAACTTAATCCCAGATTATCAATTCGGATTCAGGCAAAAGCACTCAAATATAGACCAAGTACTTAGAATAACCGGCAGCATCGAACGTGCCTTGAAAGAAAAACAAATCTGCTCTGCAGTTTTCTTAGACTTATTGTTAGACGTAGCACAAGCCTTAGACACGGTATGGCACGAGGGCTTGATACATAAATTAAACAAAATGCTTCCAAAACAATATGTAAAGATATTAACATCTTACATCTCGGACAGACTCTTCAGAATTAAACAAGAAGATGAATATTCGGAGCTAAAAGAGATAAAAGTGGGAGTGCCTCAAGGTAGTGTGCTGGGTCCTATCCTCTATCTGCTATATATTAGTGATATTCCAGAGTTGGAGGAAACTACAGTGGCTACGTTTGCAAATGACAACGCAATACTAGCAGTAAAGGAAAACCAAGATTCATCCACTAGGAAACTGCAAACAGCCAGGAATGCAATACTTGACTGGACTAAGCAATGGAAGATAAAGTTAAAGTAGCTGAAATCCATCCATGTCAATTTTACAAACAATTTTACAAACAAAAAAGACCCAACGCCAAGTACCTAGGCATGACTCTGGACGCCAAACTTAGGTGGCAAGGGCATGTTAAGAAGAAAAGAGCGGAGTTAGGCCTGAAATAGAGACACCACTATTGGCTGATTGGAAGAAACTCCAAACTTTCTATATCTAATAAACTACTGATTTACAATCAGGTCTTGAAACCAGCTATGATATCCAGCTTTGGGGCTGTGCCAATGATTTCAACATTAAGGCCCGTTTTTTCAAACACAAGTTAACTTTAACTTTTGGTTTATTCCCATAGTAACAATTATGGAAACAATTGTTCCCATGGCAATAAACTGAAAGTTAAAGTTAACTTGTGATTAAAAAATCGGCCCTAAGTGTATTCAAACATTTTAGAATAAAGTGTTACGCAACAGTAAATGCGCCCTGGTATGTTCGAAATTGGAAGACCTCCGGATTCCAACCGTTAAGGAAGAAATCAAAAGGTTTGCTGGAAAGCATGAAGCTAGGCTTCACCTTCATGCTAATGCAGAAGATCTTCAACTGCTGGACAACCAACACCATGTGAAGATTGAAGAGGAGAAAACCAGCTAATCTTGTGTAGTGTGTTGTGTACAAAAGCAGAGCACAGTGCATGAGTGAGTGTAAATAGTCTAAGAAAATCTAGAAGACGTCAATGGATAGACTCTAGCCGACAAGTGTATAGCTTAAGATTTGTGAGATAAAAATTAATGGTTAGTCTCAAAGACTAGTTTTAATTGTAGACACATGGTGCTATGCTAACTCTTGCCATGAAATCTGGATGACATGCTTAGCTTAAATGAAAAGTACATTACTGCACTCCTTTATGCTATTTTACAATAAAGCTAAGACATGCCGTCCAAATTCCATGGCAAGACTTGATAAAAATTTTTAAAAATCACCCGGTATAATGAAACATTCGATGGAGAAAAAAATCGAACTCAAATCTTTGGTTTTTAAAGAAGAACACTTTTGTTATTAAAATATCTAACATTATACTGATGGGCTTGGGAAAATCGTACCTATACTAGCAAATAATTCTCAAATCTTTTAAAAATATTTGTATACAGAAAGTGTCACGCGCCTGTAGTCATATGGTTAATGTTCGTTTACGTGGTGGGAGAGTGTAACTTCAGTCACGCGAGGGTTTGGTTTTGTTATTGAATGCAGCGCTCCATGAATAAAATTCGCTATTAGGGCCCGTTTTTTTATTCGGCATTAAGTCATCCGTTGCAGCGATTAAACCAAAAGCGTTTTTTTTTACATTTTAAGGCGGACTAGTTTATTGCCACGATGCGTTTTTTTATGTACGATGTCACAAGTTCTTTAATCAGCAATTTTGTCCAAGTTTTATCTCCTACCGATTTTAGGTGTCTTTTTAACCATTGAAAGAATAGATGGAAATTGTCATTTTAAAGCTGCAGTCTGACGTCATCAAGGTTCAGCACTGAAGGTATAAGATGCAGTAAAAAGACACCCCCTTAATGACAAAGATTAAGCTTAACGTGATATAAGTGGGGCATCGGAGAAAGCTCACGAAGTTGAGGTGTCCAACTATAGGGTCGTAACACGTTCTGTATACTTAGACAATTGATTTAAAAAATAGTTGATTAACGTATAATTGCAATTAAATTTAAATACGATTAACACTAATTGCATTTTACAGTTGAAATTAATTGCAGTTAAATTTAGGTACAATTAAATTTAATTGCAACTAATTTGATTGTCAATTGCAATATGTTTAAAGGCAATTATTTAAATTAAAAAAAAGTATCTAATAACGTCATCATTAATCCATTTTAATGTGACATGAGCTTTGAATTAATATTTGTTGGACAGTAATTGATGAAATATATCAGAAACTGTTTTATTTTTATACAATTAACAATTATACTTGGCCTATCAAAGTGATTAACACTGCAGTATAATATTATTAGGTAATATAATTGTATATTGAGATAAATCTCGTAAAGTATTATAAGCAAAATTTATAGTAACAATTTATTCTTCTGTGATTTTATATAAGAACTCACTTTTTTATTGTCTTACAAAATGTTCAATCTAGTCACATTTATATTCAGCAAAAACTATTGTATTCTGTTTCATTTATGTTAAACACAAACTATTTAGCATTTTAACTTACTTGGGTAATATGTTGTAGTATGTAATCAAGCAGAAGCTACATTTAAGAATTAACTGTTAATTAATCCCACTCCAAAAAAGAAACTAATAATTAATTAATTGTAACCGTAAATACTAACAATTAACAATTAATTAATTGTAATTGTAAGGACCCAACAATTACAATCAATTGTCAATTGCCAAAATAATTTGATTGTGCCCGACACTGCTGAGAACAATCATAGAGACATTACCTAAACATGACACTGAAGCGTGGATGGAAGAATCGAAACAAACTTATAATTTCCAAAGTGTATCATTTGGGTCACAAAAATAATGCTGAATATGACATACATACATACATACATACTAGAGAATATCGAATAACCGATCAGTTTAAAGCCAATTCAAAATTCTCTTATTTTTTAATTATTTATTTTGAATAATTAACAATATTTGTTTTGCTAGGAATGAACGACAACACGAGAAAAAGTATAAACATCATATGGCAAAAAGGGCAATAATGGAGACCAAGAAGAAATTAAAAGAACGTCATTGGGGAAGCCACATTTTTCTAGTTTATTGTATTAAAAAAAATGTAAATGCATGTTGTAATAAAAAATAAAAGTTATATAGGATTCCTTACAAACATGAAAATATATCAAAATAAAGGTTTCATTTTGTTTCATAAAAAAATTAACGAAGAAAAGCGAACAATTCTATTACTTTCAATATTACTAATCACTTGGTAAACGTACTTATGTACTTATATTGTTTTTTATAATTAACTCGACTTAAGAACAAAAATAATTTATTTAAGTAAGCAACTTTACCAGAAAAAAGAGACAAGTAGAAAGACACATTTCAATACCAAGAATTTCGTTTCGAATATTATAACAAGAGAAGTGATGTAAACATTTCATTTTTGCGCAAAAAACCAAACTTGACACTCGAGACATAATAATAACATAATTATGTTTTCGTCAAATTTCCGAAGGCGAATCCAGTCGAGTCGAACAAGGATTACAGAGGATTTTTTTTTACCTAAGAGTAATCAATTTATATCATATTTGCTGTATACCAATAACATTCGTTTTATTAAAAGGAGTTTAAGGTCCTAAATTTCACTTTTAAGGTCGGGCAGGTATGTTTCCAACTCGAAACAAAACATAATCCCTTTTATGTAGCTATAGCAAGTACGTTCTTCATAGCTCTTGGACGAAGTGGTTCATAATCGTTGTTGCATTATTATGCATTGCTAGTTACAAATAAATGTGAAGAAATCAAGGTCATTTCAAGTTAAAAATAAATAATAGCACTTGCGTAAGGAATGAAAATATTACGAGTGACACACCAAAGAAATATGAGATCATAGTCAGTCCTAATATGTACTAATTCATTCTCTTTTACTCTTTTCTGAGAAGCTTTTGGAATTCTTTCTTTACGTGTATTCGTACTGTATTTAATTTCATCGAAGATGTTCCAATTATCCTGTTCTATCTCTTTATAATTTCTGTCAACAAAATTAGCAAAAAGGAAAAGGGATTATTTTAAAAGTAAAAAAAAAATAATTTTTCAAATCTTACAAAGTTTCAGGTTATTAAATTTTCAACGTTGTCTTTGCTTTCAAGTCGGACTTGATTCTTTTCTCTAGACGAGAATAATAAAATTACACTCCAACCTCTAACTTGAACTGTAGAGGATAACGACCCCCGAATTCAATTAAAATCTGATATTACAACGGACACTTCAGGCCAAGGCTATGAAAGCTTCCTGGCAAGATGATCTTTTCAATTAAGTTATCTTTGCGAAGAATTTCAATAAATGTTTGGCACTGACAGAGAAACATGTTTGAATACAATCACATCCAAATCTAAATGTACTTTAAAAACATCCGATATTCATACATTATAACAACTCAATAGCATTCATGTTTTTTAATTAGCCATTTTTCAGAAATAAATAATTTATTGTTGAAATGTTACAAGCCACTAGGAACAAAATCAATTCCAAATACTAATCACATAGTCTAATTACTAATACAAGGGACACACCTAACCGCAAACAACGCTTACACAACTCATTTACAAAGACAAGGCCAAGGCCATAGAGAACCAGTCTAATTCAAACAATGATGAGTTGTTTTCGGATTTTGGATTTAACGACTCTGCGAATTTGCATTCCTAACGTTGCAAACGCCCATTAAAAATTTCTCGTAAGCAATCACTAATCAGTATTCAAACATCAACCTGCGGTTTTTCTTGCAAACGCACGACCTCCAAACTTCCACGAGAAATAACTCTGGTTGTGTATGTTTTGGTTTTATTTTTGGATTTCGGAAAAATGTAAATTTGCTTTGTTAAACAATCCTTTTTTTAATGGACTTCTTCGAAAACGATTACAAGATTGAAATCTTAATCTTATCAATTGTTAGTAATCAGCACTTCCTCGAAAAACAACTTAGAAACGGTTTATTTAATTTCAGAAAATTTGCATTCTTAATTTTATCAACACTTCTTAGTAAACATCTAATTTCCCAGAACCGAGCGACCACTAAGTGCTTCCCAAAAATAAAAACATATAATTAATAAAAAGTAAGGAAATAAAAATCAGATTAGAGTAGGCGGTGCTGTCTGTGATTAACTGAATTAATTTTCATGTACCGCCTACTCTAACCTGATTTTATTTCCTCACCGTTTATTAATTAGGTGCTTCTGATTTTTGTATTTTAATTGTCGTATTTCTCAAAGTCAATTATAAATTTCCAGCAAGTGATTACTCGGTATTCAAAGGAATGGCCTCCAAACCCCCTCTGAAAGTGTTTGTCCAAAGTTGTCGTGAAAAATCCTCGCCATGACAGCCTTAATGTCGTTCGTTATCGGCGGCGTAAGTAGGTTATAGCCAAACATCCCCGGCATGTGCTCGAAGGCCAACTCGCTCACTTTATTATGTTGATGTGTGTTGTATCAGACTTTGATTGCTCGATAAATTTTCCACGTTTATCTTCCGGTCGCGCGAGTGGAACGTGGGCGTAAAAATTCTGACGAAAACTGGAAAGTTCCTCGCATCGATTTTGGGGCATAATTTTCTTCTTGAATACGAAATTGTCCTCTGTTTAAATTTTATATGCTCGGAGATATCTTGGAAACCTTATCCACTTCATCTTTGATACGTGTATTAAAGTAATTAACAGAAAACCAATTGAAGAAGAGGCACGAATGAAAGGGCCACACCCCATAAATAAATCAACAGAAAGTTTTTGTTGCGCTTAGCTTTCGCGCCTTAAACGAGAACCGAACGAACCCTGTTATTATATGATTTCAAAATGTCAAATGTGAGTAGTCGAAAAACTGGAAGAGACATACCTACGAAAAAATAATCATAAAGAAATTTATTAATTGAAGGCCACTTGGTAGCAGCTTTCTCGGTATCTGATGAAAGGTCACTGTTCGATGTTTGCAATCACAAGCCTTTATTTAAAATAAAACTGTTTATCCTAATAATAATATAAATTGAATACTTACATATGTATTTTAAAGTTCATTTTTAAAATGCATAGAAAAAATAAATTCTAGGCTGCTATTCACACTAAACAAATGTTCCTGACTGTTAGCAGTAAATATTAACTCGCAATGAAATCAAATTTAAAAATTGTAATTATCTTAAGACGACGTTAAACATAACCTTAATTACAGTGCAATTTTTTACTTAGGTATATTTAGTTAATTATGGTTTATGTTTAAATCTTGCACGCTATTAAAATTGAAAGTGTAAGAACTTAGTTTCCAAAATTCATTTTTTATAAAATAGTACTCCTATAAAGTACTGAACTAATGCAGTACAGAAAATTTATTTTTCTATTGCTTCTTGTTTAGGTTTTTCTAATATATCTTATATAATTAATAACATAACGTGACAAACAAATGAGTCAGTTTTTATAGACGCTTCGTTTTATGTATAATTTTCAGAATTATTTAATTTGCGTTTCGTTGGTGAAGGCGAAGACCACTACTAAAAGTGCTCCGTGTGTTTTGACCTTTAGTCTGTATCAATATTTTAATTCTCATACCATCATGATTTTATATTATTCTGAAAAAGCTTGAAATATGGACGATGAATCATTCAAGTCAGTGTTGTTAAATTACCGGTAATTTATTTTTAATGTTACCGTAATATTACCAACTATCTATGTACCTATATTTAGTTAAAGTTTTCTGATTAATTTGACATCAAATACACAATTGTAATTTTTTCTTTTATTAAAAAATGATGTTTTAATTTTTTTATTTCATACTACATATTTTTACTAAATTATTTTTCAATTTTAAAGCATCTAGTGCTAGTCTAGTTTAAAATTAAAACGATAAAAACATTTCTTTGTCCGTTAAAATTTAGCATAGATTCTTATTTATTTTTATTTTAAACATTTGGACATGATCCACATGGATCTTAAATGTTTTTTCATCCGAGATGCATTAATCACATATTTTGTCATATTTTACAGATCTCTTCTTCAAACATATATCTCTTTTTAAATTCCAAATCACACTTAAACTTTTTGGCACTTTTTTGGTTTTTGACAACTGCTAAAATGTGTAGTAAGAAATATTCAAACGTCTAATCGAAAATCATTTTAAAGTATCAATATTTATTTCTTTTATCTGTTACTGATTGTTTATTTCATTATTATCATTAGTTAAGTTGCAATTTGCAAGTTTACAATTCAAACATTTGGAAAACTTACAGGTTTTCCATTATGAGGTAACGTTCAAAAATTACCGATAACAAATGAACGTTATCTTACCGGTAACTTTACCGTAAGGTAACGTAGTAAAATTACCAACTTACAACTAGGGCTGGGTCGGTGTATCGATATATCGATGCACATTTTCAGCTGTATCGACGTATCGCATATCGATACATATCGAAATATCGGATATCGAATATCGATATGTATCGAAATATCGATACGTATCGAAATATCTGATATCAATACCTATCGAAATGTCGAATATCGATATACTGACACGTATTGAAATATCGAATTACAGGCTAACTAAACATTTCATTTATTTATTTGTATTTTTAAGGTCGAATATTCGGCGTTATTATTTAAAGTTATTCCAGCTCTATTTTTCATCTCGTATTTTTTAAGCAAAAAATTGTTTGAGTTATATTTCGAAACGTATCGATATATCGATACATATCGATCCGATATTTCCATACATATGGATACGTATCGGTATCCGATACTCGATACGTATCGATATTCGATATACCGATACGTATCGATATTCGATATACCGATACGTATCGGTAACCGATACTCGATATATCGATACGTATCGATACAGAAATCGTATCGAAATTCGATACACAATTCCCCGTATCGCCCACCTCTACTCACAACACTAGTTCAAATTGATAGTTTCAGAATTTTACTCTCAGATTCTATTAGTACCATTAGGTACTAATAGATTCTATTAGTACCTAATGGTAGATTCTATTAGTACCATTAGGTACTAATCTGAGAGTAAAATTCTGAAACTATCAATTTGAACTAGTATTGTGAGTAGAGGTGGGCGATACGGGGAATTGTGTATCGAATTTCGATACCATTTCCCTATATTAATAGGGTGTTTAAAAAACATGTTCGGATTTTTTTACCCAGTTATAGACCACATCAATACTAAAGTCCCTAGATAGATAAAGTACCGCTATTCATTAAGCCAATGTAAATCTATATTTGACTCAAAGTGGCGGATAAACGCACCAAATTTTGCCGCCCTGCTTCGCTTCTTACACCTTAAGGGATTCTAAATAATCGGACTCTCTTTTCGGATCGATTTTTATAAGTTTTAATGCTGCAAGTCGAGATTTTTAATTATTATAACATAATTTCTTAATTATGTGAGGACGTTTAAAATTGCGTTTCCAAGGTTTCGCGCGCTTATTTTGACTCAAAATGACGTTTAATTGCGGTATTTTATCTATCTAGGGTAGGGATGTTCCGATACAGTAAAAAGTATCGATACTTCGTATCGATTTCGGATCGTAACAATAGGATCGATCCGTTCACGTATCGCAGTAAGTAGTATCGATATTGGGATCGATCCTCGACCGATCCGCAATATAAAAAAGGATCAATTTATTACTTTTCTATGTACTATGTAAATTCCGAAATCAATAATACCACGGAATAAAATTTTTTATAAACGTTATTTTTTTTAATTATGTGCCTGTCCGAGCAATTTGAGTTAAGAATACAATGTAACCTCCGCCTGCAAAAACCTGCATTGAAATACCGGGCCAGTGGCCAGATGTATAAAACCGTTCAATCAACGATAAAACTTCTTCAAATTATCAATAGATTGATCGGCTTTCCAAACATCGCTTTTTGTTTTCGGCATTTTTGGTGTTAAAATATTTGACTTAACTTCCAATTTCAAAGCAAACACACTCACGTCCCACACTCCTCATACACTGTCTCAATGATACAGAAATCTACGATACGGTTAATACCCCTGGTTAATACCTCTATAATATTCAGCAACAGAGGGTCGCAACATCCAAATGATTGCACCTTAGCGATCCGACATTTGGCGATACTGGAGGAAAAAGTATCGATACACAATATATCGAAAGTGACCGTACCGATACAAAATATCGAGTATCGTATGATAAAATATCGATCCTCTAAGTATCGATACAGTATCGCCCATCCCTAATCTAGGGACTCAATACAAACACAAAATTTTAATAAACGTAGGTACGTAGATCGACTGTTTCCAATGTATTGTGCGTTTTTGCGGTAAAACTTATTTATGCACGGTGGGCTTTGAATTTTGGTAGTAATTACGTGTGCTAGTGGTTTAAACTAGGGTTGGGAAGTCACGCGTACAAAAATTATTTTCTACATTACAGTAAATTAAGCGTAAATAATGTGTAATGAGTGTCATAAATGTAAAAAATGTAATTAATTCGAAACTTGTTTTAAATATGAGAGGGAAGTATTGTGGGTTGTTTGAATATTCTCAAGATTATTAAATTGCTTACAAAAACTTGTCACTTGGAGTTTCTCTTAACGGTGTAAGAAGTGAAAAAGCATTTCAAGACCAAACTTTGTAAAAAAAACTTCAAGTTTCGGAAGATATTGCATTTGTTTGAAGTACTGCAACAGGAATAATTTTTTTAAAGTTGATAAACTTTAGGACCTGTGTGGCACACAAACAGTGTATTTGTTATCCTGCACTGGTGTACACTAGTGTACACTTTTTTTTACAAAATATACTTTAATGAATCCTAGATTCTTTGATATAATCAGGCCTGTGATGTAAACTTGCGGCCAAAAAAACTGACTCATTCTTTTTTTGTATTGTAAATTGTCTTTCGATCTGTCAAAGTACTAAATTATTGGAGGCGTCATATTGTGTCTATTAAATTGCTGCTTTGACATTTTGTATAACCACGTATAACCTCCAAAACTGTAAGGCTGGTACACACTAAGTAAATGTAATCAAAACGTCATTAAATTTCAATGTGATGGGTCACTTTTTTTGGCCGCAAGTTTACATATCATGATGTTAAGGTAACATTCAACAGTTATGTTATCTTAACTGCACTTGCATAACACCTCATTGAAAGGCATCGAAATTTGTTAGTTCGATGCATCAGAGGTTTAATATCGTTCAAATATCACGTATAACACTAATAGAGCATAAAATAACATCACAAAATAATTGTACAAGTTATGTCACGATGATACATCATGTCATTTTTTGACAGCGAGAACAGTTACACATATAACAACGCCGTTATTCTTAACACCAATAGCTGCGTTCGTTTATTCAACTCCCTTCACTCTATTTACTCTTTGCGCACTCTAAAGAGTGAGAGCGAATAAGTTTTAATACAATTAAGAGTGAGACAGAAGTGCGAAAGGAGTAAATAGAGTGAATGGAGTTGAATAAACGAACGCAGCTAATGATACATCATAGGCCTGAATGAATCAATGCGAATCACACTCATTCATACTGATCTACCAAACAAATATTTCAGGTTACATTAAAACGTATTTTATGAAAAAGTATGTGTTGGTGTACACCAGTGCAGAATAACAAATAGATCTAATCAAGCCTACGATGATGTATCATGGGTGTTCAGATAACATTATTATGTTACATTAACTTAACTGCACTTGGATAACACCTCATAAAATACATTGAAATATTTTAGTATCAGAGGTTTAACGTCGTTTAAATAAGTGCATATCAGATCACAAATAACACTAATCAAGCATTAAATAATATCACAAAATAAGATTACAAGTTATGTTACGATGATACATCATGTTAATTCTTGACACCGAGAGCAGTTATGCAGATAACAACGTTGTTATTCTTAACACCAATGATGATACATCATAGGCCTGAATATCACATTAGGAATCCAAAAATGTAAATATTTAGGGTGTTCCGTTTAAAATAACGAAGTAACATAACAGCCAAACTAAACGGAACACTGTACGAGTATACAAAAAAACCGTTTCTAAAATATACTCCACATAATACAGTGAGATTCTTTTGTAAAATGATGAGAAAGGTATGAAAGAAACTGTCTTAAGTAAAACTTCCTGGATATTGGACAATCTGAGCAATATGGTCAAAATGAGCAAAGTTCATGGATCTGTGACATTTTGGCAATATTATTTATATTAGATGTTTATTATTCAAACAATACAAATTTAAGTGAATAATAGTGAATTTCTGTATTTATGCGCTTGCAAACTCATACTTTTACCTTTTGGTTGCGTTGATAATACTGCTTCTTAAGACAATTTCATAAAAATAATATACTACACGATGTAAAAGAGTTGTGTAATAAATAGTATCCTACGTGACGTGACGTAAAATACGTAATTTATGTAAACCCTGTGTATGTATCACCCTAGTTTAAACACAATTGGTTGCACTTTTACGGAGATGAGGATGCGTAAAAATGAGGAGGAAGAACATCTACTGTAATTGATTTTAATCAAGATAAATCGAAAAGTTACTGAAGGAACAACAAGCAAAATTTATTTTTTCGTGTAGTTGACAGAAAAGTGACACAATGTTTAATCATAAATCGTGAAGAAAAGTGCGACTTGCCTTGTTAGCAACACTTTTCTTCACGTTTCCGTTAGCAACACTTTTTTTTCATTCATTTTGACGTATCAGAGGTCGAAGATTGATGTCACAGATTGATGTTTTGTTACTATGTCAACAAATACTTGACATACCTTGATGTATTATTGTTCGTCGACACTCTCATAATTTTAGTGTTATTTTCGTCAACTACGCGAAAAAATAGCATGATCTACACGTTAGAAAAATGAATTTCCATGTTCGTGTAAATTTGATCCACTCGTGAGCTAACGCTCACTCGTGAATTCAAACATTTACACTCACTGGAAAACTGTCACTTTTCTACACTTGTAAATCAATATACTATTGTATAGAGCTGACTATATCTCGGAAGCGAGATATCTGAAAATATTTTTAAACACCCTGTATCATTCAACTTTCTTCGAATGATTCGACAAAGATTTACTTTTGATACTTTGATATGCTTAAAACAAATCACATTAAAATTACATTAATTCCCGTAAATTTATTCATTTACTGTTTAACAAATTTAATTAAAGAATTAAAAATTGATATGTTAAAAAAATACAGAACTCTGCTGCAACTAACTAATTAATTAATTATTCCACGTCGAGCTGAATTTGAACCTAATAAACAACTAAACCTCATCTGTTGTGGTCGTTTTCATTCCGAAATTAATATTCAACGCGCGAACTCCACTCAGGTTACGAAATTAAACCCCAGAAGAGCTTACGTAACCGATTAATTACAAACAAACCGAGCGTTGGAAAAAACGCTTGAACTTACTTGAACTACGCTTCGGAGTAGCTATTGTTTTTCACCTGACCTTGAAAATGTTATTAATGAATTAAAAGTAATAGGCATAAAAGCAAAATAAAAAAAAAATCATAATTATGCTTTGCTGATGAGGTGATGAGATAATGAGATTCAAAGAAACACCTTAGTTTGTAGCTTACCTTCAGGTTCTTCCTTTGTCCTGATCTCCTCGAAGACGGCGAAATCTTCTTCTGGAATCTTGGCGGCGATGTACATGTCCTCGGGGTCAACGGCGGCAAAATCCGCCAGCCTCTTTTTAATCTTATAGATGCACTCGACTCTGATCAACGCAAAATATAATTAATTTTGTTTGGCGAGGAAAATTAATTATGTATAAGTATTTACCTGTCCCTGGCTGGAATGCAGACGATTCTGGCTGCGCTCTTTGTCTCTTGTTTCGTCATGTCATTGCACTGTTCTACCAATTCTTCAGGAACACACATCCTAACTGAAAATTAAAAAAAGAGAACCGTTTGAAAATTGCTCAGTCACAAGGGATGTTAACAAAATCCATTAAAGTCGATTGATTTATGTTTCGACTTTGGTGACATCGGAAAACATGCATTAAAAAGCTGATGCCAAGTAATTCGTTTAGTTACAGGAGACACTCGAGAAGTTCTACTCCACTTCATAGATACTTTATATTCTGCTTCAGAATTTTGAGAGGAATTCAAAAACGTAATAGCGATTCGTAAACTTTTAATGAACAGGTTACCTGAATCACCCTGTAAACCTTAAAATTGATTGCTCTCATTCATCGTTCCCGCAGAAGCAACAAAAATAAATTTCAAAAAGCACTGTAAGCGAGAATAAAATAAACATTTGCCTTATATTGCAATTACATAATTCGATTAGAATACTTTCTTTTTCAGTCGTTTGTAGATACTTTTAACGCCTTCAATTTGCTGAAAGTCCATGACATTTTCCGGTGGAAAACGTTCTTTTAATGGCGCCAATGAAAAACGATCCAAGCACTTACCAGAGATCACGATCTCTGCCGCTGACATTCACCTTCATTAAATAGCAGTAACGTAAGAAGGTGTTTTATTACAACATCGAAAATTCATTGCAGAAACAATGAGCGTTCAAGTAAGGCAATAATAATTTATTAATTGCAAGCAAGTCGTGATCAAACTTCAAATACACGAAGTTGTCATCGCTGTATTTATTAATTTTATTGTCTTAAGCGAATTTGATATTTATTCAAACTTCAAAATCTTAATTGAAGAAATAGAGAGGAAAATGGCAATGTGAACAAACTTGATTTACTTCAACGAATTTCGTTTAAGTTTCCCAACATCACGATCATAATCTACATAATATTTACGAACTAATTTTTGTTTTGTTAATTTTTCGACTTCTTATCTTTAATTTATAAATCACTTACATTCTTTAAATTACTTTTAATTAAGATTCTTTTTTATTTTTGTTGTTTCTTGTAATCCAGTGTTAGTAATAGAGATATTCCTAGTAATTCTACATAATATATTTATGACAGTTTACTTTGTTTATGATGTAAATGTTAATTATTCGTTGACTCTGTGTCATACTATTGTATTTTACACTAAGCAGATAAAGAATAGAATAATTTTCCTTCTGGACATTTTTTTTTATATTTATGATAGAGATTGATAGGAATGCATCAATGCATTTTCACCTACTTCTATAAAACATTGTAACATATCGTACTTCTCACATTTTGCATTGACTTTTAAGAAAATAATTTAAGAAATCTCACAATCGCTTTAAAGTATGCGTTGAACGTTATTTGTGACAATGCAAAAGAACGTCAATTGTTTCAATAATAAGTCCTACTATATTGCAAAAATCTTGAAAAGCTTATATCTCGCAAATGCTTTAATGAATATATCAAGTATATTTTTGTAAAAGTAGTTTAATGCTCTTTTTGAAAATGTAAAAATATACAGGGTGTTCCATATAAAAATTCGGAAGTTTTGCTTATATCTCGAAAACTATGCGCTTCAGAAAATTGTAATTAAGAGCAATGAATTCTACGCCAAAAAGTGCCTTAAGAAATTTTTTACAGAAATCAGAAATTTTCATAAACAAAAGAACTACGACGGTTTACAGAAATTGCAGAGTTTTGAAAAACACCTTGTAGCTCCAAGGCGGTGCAAGATAACATTGATTTTCTAATAAAAATCGAGCTCCAGACACCGTGGTTAGCTTTTGTCTAACTCTTCTAAAAAGAGGTGTTTCTTATTAAAAATGTCAAATTTGACCCACCCTGTACCTATTACCTATTTACCTAAACAACTCCTTTATTTTACAACGTATTCGAACTTACGTAAACATTTATTGGAATAAGTGTAGCATGTTAATTTTTTTTTAGCAACGTTAAGCACAGAAATTACAGCAGCAGCGATTTACTGCTGCTGCACTTTCTGTGCTTAGCACTGCTAAAAAAAATTGTACTAATAATGCACATTACAAATATTCATTAACATACAAATTTTCTCAAGACCACATAGACCACGGAAACAATTCGGATTAAACAATAATCCAAATGTTAAACAATTTAAGACAGCCATCCAATAAATTATGTATATGTAATTAGACAACAATAAAAAGACCCAACAAATAATTTCAACTAATTCTGACTAATTTCGACATGCTGATTATGAATTTGGTAGTAAAATTCAAATATTAGTTCAGGTTTCTGAAATATCTGTTAGCGTTGGTTCTTGGGAGTACTCTGATATTTACGTAGGATAGTTGAATTAATTTCAGAAAAAAAAAACATTTCACAGTTGAATCATTCTGTGAATTGATAACAAAAATGTTCAATAATACCTCCGATTGAAGAAGCTTATAGAGTTTATTACGGTTTGCAAAAGGTTTGTTCCAGCAACAGTTCGAAAATATATCGAAACCGTCAAAAGCACGCAGTCATAGGGCCAGTTGTACAGAGGAGCTTTAAGCTGACGTTCAACTGAACCAGGTTGAAAGTAAACAAATTCGCATAGGATCTTAAGGACATATGGCAATTAATGCATTCATAAATAAAATTCGATGCGATTTTGTTCCCTTTGAACCTGGTTCACTTGAACGTCAGTTTAAACCTCCCCTCTGTACAACTGGCCTATAAAAATTCTAAATTTGACGGCGCGGCGCCGTTAAAATTGGTCATTGCTTCGGTGGGCAACTGTTTTTAACGGCTCCGAACTAGTTACGAACTGTTGCTGGAATAAACCTAATAGGAAATCAAAACATAAGGTGGATTCCACAAATACAATGCGATCGAAAATGATTGAGCGTCCTTGAGAAAATAAATATTCAAAGGTGATCAAAACTACCTTCGGCCTAGAGATTTCTCGCGTTTTTGAATACTCAAGGTCAGGTGACATTCAATAGCGTTCGTATGTTGAATTTTCTACGAGTTTTTCATATCGAAATTAGTACATATTTTTGAAGGACGTTCAATCATTTTCGATCGCATTGTATGTTGTATGAGTTGTTCTTTAGCCCTTCGAAAGTGATTTAATGGCAAACAGATGGTCAATGCCATTCGCTGTTCCAATGTTGTGGAGCGGCCGACAAATCATCAATCAACTGACTATTGCTTTTGCATGAAAACTTCCGTAGGACAAGGTAAGGAATATACCATCAGCTACTCGTTCTTTAGTGTGTGTTTATAGTGGAGCGACGAGCCGAGAGTAGAGCCAAGCGGCGAGCAGAGCGGCGCGTTTAATAAAGAAGCGAGTGTTTATAGTAGAGCGGCGAGCAGAGAGTAGAGCCAAGCGGCAAGCAGAGCAGCACGTTTTAAGAAAAGCGATTATTTCTAGTAGAAGTTCATAGTCGACATTAAGATGTCGAAGGAAAGGGTGCAACGGTTTCTGTTAGAAAATTCCTCTCTTAGGATATTGTATTTAAGTGATTGTTTTCCTAACAGTCGTGGAAAAACAAATGAAATTTATCAGAAACGCAGAGAGATGGGTGAATTTCATCATTTATACAACGATTTGCGGCAATAGCCTGAAAAATTTTTTAATGTCCATTTTAATGTTTTATTTTCGATGCAAATCTTCGGACAATAGCGGCGAGCCGAGCGTAGAAATCAAACTGATTTGATTTCTTCGCTTGGCTCTCCGCTAGGGTCGAACAGCCTCGCTATTCGTCGCGCTAGTATAAACGCTCTCATTTGTGTTAGTGTGTGTTTATAGTGGAGCGACGAGCCAAGAGTAGAGCCAAGCGGCGAGCAGAGCGACGAAAACAAACTCCTTAACACAAATGAGAGCGTTTATACTAGCGCGACGAATAGCGAGGCTGTTCGACCCTAGCGGAGAGCCAAGCGAAGAAATCAAATCAGTTTGATTTCTACGCTCGGCTCGCCGCTATTGTCCGAAGATTTGCATCGAAAATAAAACATTAAAATGGACATTAAAAAATTTTTCAGGCTATTGCCGCAAATCGTTGTATAAATGATGAAATTCACCCATCTCTGCGTTTCTGATAAATTTCATTTGTTCCACGACTGTTAGGAAAACAATCACTAAATACAATATCCTAAGAGGAATTTTCTAACAGAAACCGTTGCACTTCGACATCTGTCGACTATGAACTTCTACTGAAATAATCGCTTTTCTTAAAACGTGCCTGCTTGCCTGCTTGCCGCTCACTCGCTGCCATAAACACTCGCTTCTTCTGCTCGCCGCTTGGCTCTACTCTCGGCTCGTCGCTCCACTATAAACACACACTTAAGGAGTTTGTTTTCGTCGCTCTGCTCGCCGCTTGGCTCTACTCTTGGCTCGTCGCTCCACTATAAACACACACTTACGCATAGAGATGAATATCCTGTACCTAAGCCTCCTATTATCACTTCACCAGACGACTGTAGTTATCATAGATATGAGTCAAATTACAGTTCATCACAATCAGAGTTTCTACTCAATTTAAGTGGCACTACTAAGCCAAGAAGTATTAAATATCTTAAGAATGGCAACCAATATGTCATTTTAGTTTTTATTGTCGTAATCAACATTATTTTATTATTTCATTGTTTTGTATCTTTATTTGTGTTAAGTAGATAAATATTGTTGTTTTGCCGAAACTTACAGCGAAAACTTGGATTAACTGTAGCCAGATATGCCATTAAAATAAACAATTATTAATAGCAGGAAAACTAAAAGAAACAGGTATAGGGCATTGTAATACTATTCGATGCAGAATTTGATTCTGCATCTGATGATGTAAAAACATACATGGTGTTCCATTTAAGAAAATTGAGTTTTGGGCAGTTAAACATAATGACATTGGACACCATATTGTAACCAGCCTGTGATTTTTTTTTGGGATAACTACGATATGATTTGAAAGCCTGAAGATTGTACTTTCAAACGTTATGCAACTTGAATTTTGAAATGTGAAAGTGTCATAGATACAGTTTTTTAAAGGGAAGGTTATCCAAACTTTTTTTAAAGAAATTTAAAGATATCTCAAAATCTGTTACATTTAGGCATAGAGAAGTCTTAACATTTTTTATTTAGAATAACGTGCAGAATCAGAATTTGTAATAAAAAATGTAACATGTAAATGTAATGTACAATAAGAAAGTTAATGGTGATTTCTGGTATAACCGGAAGTAATGTAAGAGTGAAAATATTTTACGCGGAAAGATCACTGACTTAGGGCACTGTACCAACTTTCAGAATTTTTGTATATTTCCTTTCCATAAAACGGCTTCTGATCGCGACTGCGAACTTAAGGAAAAGTTGAAAGATCTAGCAGGATAGCAGTCAAAAGGGGGCAATTAAAAGTTTACTCTTGTTTGATTGCCAAGCTTTCGGAAAGTATTTATTTCCTTCATCAGGGCGGCTATAATGTTAATATGGACGTGTTACACAATTGAAAATGATAATTTTAAAATTCTACTTACATCTAAGTGAGGTTATGAGAGCTAAAGTTGCACATGTGAACAAGCCAGGAATAAATTTCTTATTTCCTTTCCTATAATATTTTAATATGCCAGTCTATCTCTGAACACACCAAAACTTTTAATATTATACTTGACAAGTGGAAAGTAGTTTCCTTGTATTGTTTTCCTATATTACGTAAAACATAAGAAAACATGAAAATTTATTCTATACAGGGTGTCGCTAAATTGTGTAAACATGGCTTAACTACAGATTCCTGCGCACAAAATATGAAGATTTAATCTAACCTATCTATATACAAAAGTGCTTCGCTAAGCAAGTATTCTGCTTCAAAGCTCTTGAAAAAAATGTTAATTTTTCTTATAACATTTCTTGAATTAATTTGGATGATATTTGGTATGAAGACCAATAGGAAGATAGATGGACTTAACGGAGCACTTTTGGATATACACTGTCTTTAAAAATGTGTGCTACAAATGGGATTTTTTTATATTATCGACTTTTATAAAAATTTATTGACGCAGAACGCTTCTGCATCCGTTAAAGTTAAATTGAGAAATATGAAATTACAGCTTCCTATCTCAAAAATAAAAAATCACATTTTATTGTGAATCACTCTTTATACACATTACATTAGAAAATACTGGTGGGATTAAAGTGTCCGCCAAAATAATATGAATAGGAAAACAATTTGTTCTTATTTCTTAATTATTTCATTTGGTTATGAGTGATTATTTCAATGTGTTCCAAAACTTTGTGCTTTCTTGTAGCACACTTTTTGAAAGACACTGTAGATAAATTGGTTTTATTCCCAGTTCAAGAATCTATGGTTAAGCCATGTCATGCAATTTCGCGACACCCTGTATACATATTCTACTATAAAAATACTATAAAAATATTTAGTCCAAATTTCAAAAAATTCTGTCTTTTACAGATTCGACGTAATCGGCCTCTGCCTTTTTTTTAACTAAATAAGTTTTCTAACACAAAATTCAAAATTCATCATTAGTAAACTAAAAGAAGAAGAAGAAAGAAATGTAATCAAGAAGGGATAAGAGATGCAGAACTATTACTTTGTTATCCTTTTTATTAGGTAGTGTCTTTTTCTCTAAGCTTTTCGAAGTTGATTGAAAATCAGAATTACAAGGAAAATGATTTCAATTCAAGAAAGCATATAAACCAAATAAATAAAGCAGAGATAATAAAAATTAAAAAAAAAAAACTAAATTTACCACTATACATACCGCGTGTCTCACTGTAGACAGCACCACCCCAGAATTCTTTTTATACCGGGTGTTTGTAGAACGGTAGCCAGTCGATAACTGGAGATAAGATATTTTAGTAAACTTTTTTTTGTTTCGTTTGACAGAAGGTACCCTATATGGCAATATGCATTGCTCTTTTCCTAGGCCTACTGTGATTGAGTTATTATACATAACTTTGTTTTTCCAAATGGAACACCCGATATATTTTGTGATATTTGAAATCTACTCTAAAAACTCTATCCAGTAGCTAAATTTCGAAAAAATCAATGACATTGTTTAATTTTTTCAATAATTTTTTGATTGTGTACAAGTTGGCCGTAAATTGTTTAAAACTATCAAAAATGCTCTTACATTTATTTAATAAATAAAATTAAGTCAATAAAATGCTTTACTAAGGAATTATTGCATCTTAAAACATAAAAAAATATAATTCATAAAAAAACTCTGTTTTTTTTTAATGGAAACATATGAGTTTCAGTGCATATTTGACAAATGCATAAAATTAGCTTTCCAACGGTATAAGACACTTGGTTGTTTACTGTTAAATATCAATTAAAAAATTATTGAAAAAATTAAACCATGTCTTTGATTTTGTCGAAACTTTGCTATTGGTTAGGGTTTTTAGAGTAGATTCCAAATATCACAAAATATACCGGGTGTTCCATTTGGAAAAAGCTATGTATTGCCATATAGGCTACCTTCTGTCAAACAAAAACTCTATTATTAACGGAGTTATCGACTGGCTACCGTTCTACAAACACACATATTATCGATTTAAAAAATTTCTTTTATTTGATTATACCCTTCACTAAATTGTACTTTCAGGATATGTTACTTCCCCTTCACAGTAAAATGCTAGTCTACTACGATTTAAAATAAACAGCAAAATTGAAGAAGTCCTATTAGGGATTTTTTATCAAAAAATCTTGTTGATAAAAGTTGTTCAGAATAGTTCAAATAATTTTATTGAAAACAAAAAAAAATTGACATCCTAAAAGTACAATTTAGTGAGGGGTATAATAAGATAAAAGAATTTTTTAAATCGATAATTTTTAAAAAGTATTGAGGTGGTGTCCTCTATAGTGAGACACGCTGTATATTCCAACGACAACTAATAAAAATTTCCTCAAAACAAAATTTAAATAACATCGATTTCCAAACAAATAAATAGAATAAGGAAGTCTCACGTCAAAAGGAATTAAAATAAACTTACAATTTTTGAAATAAAATAAACAAAGCTACAATTTAAACTAATTTCATGGCATTCTGATTCCCGTAATTAGTAATTAATTAAACGTCCGTTTGTTTTCATTGTCAGCGCAAACATTAACCTTCCCTTTAACCATCACCATATATCATTTATTCTTCAACGACATTAGACCTCGTCCGATATCGAGAAACGGACTTATACAGGCTGTCTTACGAAAAACGCCCCAAGCCATAACTCCGTTATTTATGGACTTATCTTAACAAACAAAAAGGCAAATAAAATGAGACTAAAAATACTATAAAGTGAGCCCAGTTTCAATTTTTTTTTAAATTACCTTCAAGGTCAAACGACTGTCAACTTTTATTTTTCAAATGGCTCTGTATATTTTTTATTATTATATCTGGTAGAGATTTTTTTTCTAAATCCAATAATGTGCAACACTTTGACATTTAAAAAATATTTTTCGTAAAAAAAATGAACGAGTCTTTTACGCAAAACGTGCTTTTCATAAAAATTTTAAAGTTTATCGTGAAAACAATGTCACTAAGCGTTATTTTTCACAGTTGTTTCAAATTCTCAAGTTATTCTCTTTGTATGATTTATTGTTTCCTAAAAAGAAGCCGATTATGGATAACAATCACCTGACTGACTTATTGCAAGTACATTTTGAATGCCATGAAAACAGCAATCAAGCAGTACAGAAAACATTAATGAAATAATTAAAATTAAGTCTACATCTGTGTAAGTTGCTTTGGGAAAAAATCCCTGTCTATAGAGACGCAGTGCTTGTGTTTTTATTGCAATCAAAATATGCTTGGAGTAAGTCAATCAAATGACAATGAGTATTATCCATAATCGGCTTTTTTTAGGAAACAATAAATCATACAAAGAGAATAACTTGACAATTTGAAACAACTGTGAAAAATAACGCTTAGTGACATTGTTTTCACGATAAACTTTAAAATTTTTATGAAAAGCACGTTTTGCGTAAAAGACTCGTTCATTTTTTTTTACGAAAAACATTTTTTAAATGTCAAAGTGTTGCACATTATTGGATTTAGAAAAAAAATCTCTACCAGATATAATAATAAAAAATATACAGAGCCATTTGAAAAATTAAAGTTGACAGTCGTTTGACCTTGAAGGTAATTTTTAAAAAAGTTGAAACTGGACTCACCTTATAGTACTTTTAGTCTTATTTTATTTGCCTTTTTGTTTGTTAAAATTAATCTATAAATAACGGAGTTACAGCTTGGGGCGTTTTTCATAAGACAGCCTGTACATACATAGATAGAAGGACATGCCCCTTCCGTTGAGGTAAAAGAAACATTAAACCAAGATATTATTTTTTCTTTCATAAATAAGTTTTTAGACTTACATTCATTTTGGGCGCTTCTTCTTATCAGAATTCTTGCTTCGACCACGATCGCCGCAAGGGCCACCAACGCCAACAGTACGGTCTTCATGTTGCAAAGAAGAAAGCCGTTCTTGGACTACTGAGACGAGCTCGTCAGCTCCGCCTTTTAAACGCTTAAGTTTATTGCCGACCTCCGCAACATAAACAATAACACCCAGGCGTGATTATCGTCAATTGAAACGGTCCTAAATTTTATCTGAGGTCAAAGTTAGGGTTCAGTTTTCCAGGGAATTGGGGAATTCCTCCTGATTACACTTGCCCAGCAACGGTTTAGAAATAGCTCTTTCGGCAGATGTGAAAACAGAAAAACTTGTTTTGGTTTAGTTAGCGAGAAAAATCTTATGTTTGCATAAAATTGATAAAGCTCGAACTTTCCAAAGTACTTTTAGTTATGTTGTTTTGTTTTTAATCTTGTTGATAAGGTAATTTTAAACTGTTTCATTCAGGCCCGGTATTTCAGTCATGGTTTTACTTTAACCTTTAGTTTATTTCCATAGGGACAATTGTTTCTACAATTGATACTATGGGAATAAACTAAAGGTTAAAGTTAAACCATGACTGAATTACCGGACCTCAGTCTCATAAACCTTTTTCAAAACTCCAAACCAATTTACATTGAATCAAACACTTAAAACTAATTTATCTGAAAGGTGTTAAGCGCATGACTATGAGGTGAAACCATCACAAATTAATTACAATTACTTTGAGTCGCATAATTTTTGCCTCTGATTGTACATCTGTTTATAATATACTAGCAGACATGGATTGTTTATTCTTCAAAGATGACCACCGGTTCATCGTGTGGTAGTAGGTAAACAAACAATTAAAAAAACATAATGTAAATATTGTGTACATACATACATTCGTATGTTGTACATACGTAAAAGACAGGAGATACCTAAGAAAATAAAACCAAAGAATAACAAGGTTAGTTAGTTCAGGCGCAACATTATAAACATGCGGCAAATATTTACTGATAATTAAACTTCTTTGCGGACTTGTCGATAACATCTTTGGGTAAACAGGCTGCTCTGAATGTTTCTGCCTTATTCGTGGCGCAAGAACCTTCATCGAATCGAAAAAAGAGTGTTTATGAGATGCGAAAAGATCCGGTAATTGTACACCATTTATCGCTCGACATTTTTTCTAGAGTTAATTACTGAGCAACGTTAACATTTCTTTTTCTGTAAACTTGAAGGAAATAAAATATTATAATACAAGTACGAGTATAAAGTAGAAATGTCGATCGTAATATACGGAAGTTGTTAGTTGTAGCAAAAAATCGAAACAATTTTCAAGATGTATTCTAAGTTCTATAAGAAACCATCCAAAAGACAAAGAAATAAAAAACTTTTGGAAAATAAAAGAAATAACACAGGTAAGTCGAGAATAAACAATTAAAATAACAATTTTAACTGCAAAAACAAAAAACACAGAAAAAGTAAAAAAAAAAAAACAAGAAAACAAGGGATACTCTGAGCAAAAAGATATATTGATATACAGGGTGATTGACAGCAATTGAAGAGCAACAACTTTTGTTTTTTAAATGGAACGGTATTATTTTTATGTCGTCGTTAGATGTCTCATAAAGTTATCATTCAATTAGCTACTTCCCTATACCAATTACTGACGGTTGAGCAGATATTTAATATTAATTCATAATTCCTGCATTTTAATGTCAATTAAAATTATTAGAATTATTTTGTTGTTCCTACAGTTTTCAAAGGTTTTGTATTGTAATATTCAAATATGATTAATAAATGCTTCGTCGTAATGTGTAGAGCGCACTTTCTTATTTGACATAAAACAAAAGTTAAACTTTAATACAAGAAGTCTTAGGGCCAATTGAATGAAACGAAGTTAACCACACGATCAAGTTAATCGTGTGATTAAGCAATACCACTTGAGAAAACTTAACAATCAGTAAAAATACCAATCAAAATTATTTCCCTCGTTACGCTTTAACCTACCACAAGCCTTAACAATGGAATTAAATAATCATGTATTTAACAATACAACTACAACCAGGACTTAAAAACTTAGTAACTTGACATTTTACTCAAAACAAGTACATGTTTGAGTAAATACTCACTCCTGATTAATATGTTAAAATGCAGAAATTATGAAATAATATTAAACTTCAACTGTCAGTAATTGGTATAATTGGGAAGTGTATAATTTTATGGAGTATCTAACGACGATATAAAAATAACACCGTTCCATTTAAGAAACACAAATTATTGCCCTTCATTTGTTGTCGAAATGGAAATATTTTTACTTGATCCCTGTTTAAAGAAAATTAAATTTTGTTACTGCGGTAGATACCTTCCACTTAGCTTGTACAGTACCACAATATCTGCATTCTAACTTTCTTCGTTAATGAGATATTAATTATAAAAGTTACATCTGTATTTTCGGAAAACCGTATAAAATATAGGGTGTTCCATTTAAAATAATGAAGTTACACATCGTACAGCCAAATTGAGACACCCTGTTTATTTCAAAATGATTTTAAATTATGCGAACCTTGAAAAGATGATAGTTTTGTAAAAAACATTTTCCATATATTCAATAGGAACAGCGTTATTGAATAGACCCGGTTAAATATTACACCCTGTACATGTGTTTTAAAGTTTTTCGCACATGTTATGAATCACCCTGTATACATACAGCACAAAAGAAGAAACTAAGCAATTATTCATGGTTTCCCCGACATTGTGGGGGAGGTTTATAAGTATGCAGTTGAATTCGCTGGAATTTCTTCTGCTGTTTTAGATTCTATAGGAAACAGACGGACGACTGACGTATGTAGTGCAATTTAAAAATCAGTGTCTTTAATTTACGTAATAATGCACTTTCTGAATGTCCATCTGAGGGATAAAACAAGAAACGAAATGACCTAGGTTCTTCAAATGCTTAGATGAAGAACTGAAGCCACCAGTCACTTCTGGGATTCACCAAACACTTAAGTCGTTGGAAATTTTAAAAAGATTCAGTTCACTTTTGAATGAAGAGAATGTAAATGTTTTTCGAAATACCGAAAACGAAAAGAAAATGAAGAAAAAGATTGTATGGCAAAACACGGGGAAAAAATAGTAACACCAATAGAAATAAGTCAATAGAATTGTTTACGACAAATAATCTTTCACAACAAATAAAAATCATAAAATCTAATTATCAAGAGAAACTCGTGTTACAAATGAAAACTTTATCATATTTCAATAATAAACAAAAAAAAATATGAAAAGATGAAAGGCGTAAAAGAAAAGACAAGCCGAATTAGGAAACAGATAAAAATGATGGTAAAATACAGAGAATATGAAAGGACAAGAAAAGCAAAATACCTATAATAAACTTAAAAACAAATAAGTTAAAGAAAGACAATTTAGAGTATGCATTAATAATAATAATAACTTTATTAACTGTTAATCTTCATTACAATATGGGACATGTCTCTGCAACTTAACCTAATGGATTGATCTACATCCTACGTTTAAAACTAACGACTTATAAGTTGTCCTGCTTATGACTAATTCTGTTGATGGATTGATGAATTGACTTGTTGTTGCATTGTTGCATGGTCCACATATTCATTTATAGAATACAGTACATTTTTGAGTAAAAGACTGTTCTGTTTGAAATTTATTGTGTTTGTGCAGGTTTTGATGTATGCGTCTAAAGGTATAATTAGGAGAGAGTATGTTTAAATGCTCGAGGGCTATTATCTACAGCTATGCCCGTGGTACATGAAAAGTTTTATTTTATTTTGGCTAAACTTTATGAATTTAGTATTTTTATATCGTGGGAGTGATGTGCACGTTGCTTCTATAAAATAATTATGTAGATTATTTGTTTGCGTTACTATCACTACGGGTTTGTTTACGTTGCTACGGGTTTAGGTACTTTAAAACCATTGGGCAATGAAGGCCAAATTATGCCCGCAATTGAGTGCCAATAAACAAGAGTATGGTTCGCCAAAATAAAATAATAGTATATTATTTTACAAGTTTCACAAGAAGGCTTATTGTAACACGAGTGGGGTTGGGGTACAACGAGCGAAGCGAAGCAAGCTCGGAGTGCCCCATTTACAAAATAGGGGAACTAAAAGAAGTCAGGTTTCAACGGTAAAAGTTAATTACTCATTAGTCTCATTACAAAAGCGAATGTACTTTATAAATCAAAATAGCGGGCACGAGCAGTCATTATTGATCGCATTGTATATTAAATAAGCTGCGTAGTCCATCTTTGTATTGCCTAGTTTGTATTAGGTCCAATTTTATATAAATCTGTACTTTGAAAAGGGAGTCTTAAAACGTAATCCAAACATTATGAGAAAATAGAAAATACGTTTGGACTCTTTCCCAACTCCCAGAAGTTTTCTTTAAATAGTTTAAACAAAACAACTTAGCGAAAGCTGTAACAAAAATATTCAGTTCAAATATTTACACAATTTTGATAATTTGAGAGATATTTACATACCGTAGCGTTCACTTAATGGAATTAATTGCTATTAATTTTATCCGACTGCATAAAGCAAGAGATGTTTAAATCTTCACAAAAACATAAAAACCTAGTTTTAAGTACTACATTAAATCTTTTGAAGATGATTTCACCTGAAGAAGTAATCAATAAAAAAACATAGACAACTGAATCGCAAGGTTAGTCTGACCCTCTTTGTATTTTTAATCTGCGCCTGATATATATACAACCAGAAGTACATGGCAGCAATGAATAGTATAAGTAAATAAGTTATTATTGTTAATTAATCAAAATTGAAATATCTTAATATTTTTTATTAGTGCATCATGTCGTTTAAGTGGGTGTATTTTGTTGATCTAATAATTGTTAGATTGTTAAAAACAATATTTAAATTGCATTCGATATTAGAATCGCATTCCTTATTACTGTGTAAGATTTCTTTTCATTTGCTGTTCATTTTAGACATCGAAAATAAGAATTAAACATTATGGCCCAGTTTCATAAAACGTAGTTAACCATACGATCAAGTTAATTGTGTGATTGAGCAATATCATTAGAGGAAAGTTTAAATTTCCTCCAGTGATATTGTTTAATCACACAATTAACTTGATCGAGTGGTTAACTACGTTTTATGAAACTGGGTCTAACAAAAAGTTCATATTAGTATCGAAAGAAAGGAAACAAGACTTTCTAGATGGGTCAGACTAATCTTAACAATAAAATTTCCTTATTTAATTCAAAGAGACGAATAAATAGTTAAACCACGAATGGCTGCAACTAAAAATCTAATACGTGAGAATTTTATGTGAAATGTATACCCATAATAAAAGACTTTTTTTAGGAAACGAATTAGCATCTCAAGAAGCTTGTACCCATCTTCGTATCTGTGTAATGAAAAACGAATAGTTGCACTTTTCGCAAGTGTTAAAAATTAAATTAAAAGACAAAAAATATATTTATTTACAATGCAAACTTCCCAGACAAAAATTAGTATACATTTATTCAGCGCTCTCACTTCTGATAAAATTATAAATAGAATAGTGAAACGTTGGTCAGATTAGCAATGTTTTATTTATTTCATAATAAATAAACATTTTATTTAATAAGTTTAACAAGCAGGATGCCTGATGTTAATTCGTGTACATAGGTACAATTTCATTAACTTTTCTTCATTTAAAACGTTTCTCTATCTACCTTTTAAGACTCAGCCATTATTTACCAAATAATACACTAATGCTTTAGTATTACTTTTATTTAAACAAAAGAAAATAAATGTTTACAAGCACTTGCAGAACATGTAAGTAAAAAAGAAAGGAGTAAAAGTAAGGCCACAGTCACTCCTACAGGTTTAAAATTGCAGTGTACTGTCGATATTGTTTAAAGTAAATCAGTGAATTCACATCAGGCTTCCCGAGAAGCCACGGACCTCACTCGATTATCGTGCTTCGAAAAAGCTATTTCAATACAACTTACAAACAGTGTTCCTGTAACGTCTTCCTATTAAAATTATTCTCATACTCAAAACCACCTACCCACTTTAAAATACTGATCTACTGAACATATGCAAATAATAATAAAGGTAATACACCTTCGTCTAATCTAGCAAACGCTTTACGTTTACTAAATTATAATTACATTCTGATTTCTACTGAACCACCAGCGTTTGAATTTAGTTACGACTACTACTTACAGATGTCAGAAGTTATTGTAGTTATTTAGGGTGATTATTAAATGAGGAGCGTTCTTGCAAAACAGGACATGTCCTTCTTTAACTGAACACACAAGAATTTCATTTCAGAGTTAAAATTTGTCAAGTTTTGATTGTACACCCTAACTTTCTTTGCATTTAAAACAGCGCATATGATCAATTTAAATTGCTTACATCTAAATATTTTATTTAAATCAGTTAATTCTTGATTCTTTACAAAGAAGTATTAGTCAAACATTAAAACAGAAATCGTTCAGCAAATAACAATTTATAAATAGGCAACTTGAATACAGACGAGATAGTTTAATTGCCGACATACCAGATAAATCCAACGAGGAAAGAAGAATAGGAGGGAAGTTGCGGCAATGGGAGAATGCAACTACATTTGACGGAAATTACCACTTTGCGGTAGGTCAATATGACATCCGTAGTGGAAAAATAATTGGCGAATTTTGTGTTTGTATCTGAGTGTAGTACGAATCTATGCGTTTATTTAACAACTGTGTTTAGTAGTATATGCAAACGATAGACTTCAGTTAAACAGTGAATAACTTTTAGGTTGGTTTTGGAATTTCTCGATTTTCAGCAATGCGCAGCAAGCGTAATGTAAATAAGTTCATTTTCCTTTCAATTAGCTTCAGTCATAGACAGGGAGTCTAAATTTAAATCAGTTTTTTTATGCACGTTATACCCCGTTCACAATCACTTAACGCAATGTAAATTAATAATTTGAATGCACTGTTTGTTAATATAAACGAAGCAATTCTAAATTTAAATGATTTACTGTTCATAATTAAACACATTAATTAGTTTCAGTTTACAATTTTAAGTATTTATATTAAAACAAAGCGCTTCAAACTTGTATTTAGAGGTTAATTTTCTTACGTTAAGTCATCGTGAACGGGCTTTTAGTCGACCAAGCGGAGACGGCATATCTTTTCCGCGAGCTTCGATGCAATAGCGCATTGTTCGGCTCCGTGCACTCGCAACGTCGTCGAGCTCGCCCACTGTTATACACAGTTGGTCTGACCACAGGTCTTGACCAAGACTAGGTATACGGTTTATTGTGAGTAAATGAAGGAGAGGCTCATTGAAACTTGTGTGGAAATGAAATAGAAATATTAAAATGTTGCGTGCGAAGATAGGAATGCTGCGGCCGGAGCGTGGCCCGCGTTATCAATCGGCAACGTCGATTGATGTAGGTATTTCGTTTACTCATGCGCTTTCTACTATTCTATCCTTCATTTACTCATGATAAATGCATAGCCAGTGGTGGCCAGGCCAATACGATATATGTATCGTATACTGGTTACGACCCCACTCTTTCGAAGCGTACGTTCATGATAAATCAAACTGATTTAAGTTTAGGCTGCGTTTAGTTCATGGGCGACGTTATCGATTTCGTTTAGTCCGTAGTTATTTTACGTTGTCTGACTAATCAGCTGAGTGGTCACGGTGGTCGTGATTTGAGATGCGACCATTAGGCAACCACGGTGGGTATTAGTTCCGTTTAGAAAACAGTCCGCCCGAGCTCGTTCACCTTTGACGGTTCGTCTGTCAACTAAACGCAGCCTTAGACTCCCTGGTCATAGAACTCCAGTGTATAGAATACAATTATTGCATTTCTCGAATCTTTTTTAGTTCAATTTAATATAGAAAGTGATGAAGTGTTGGTTTGTGGGCGTTCCAAAATCTTGTAATACGCCTGTCTGCGCTTATGATTTACAGCGGCCATATTTAGTGACCCGTTTGGACAAGAAGCTACTGTTAGTATGACTCTCTCCCGCTATTCTTAACTCGTTGGATAGATCACTTTTACCTAACTTTTACGTTACACTAAAACCAGTATTTACGAAGTAATAGCTGTGTACAATAATGAAACTAGGTGTTGGAATATATTAAAGTAACATCTAATACGTTATTTATTGATTATTACAAACGATAGGTTTTACAGAAAATATTTTTTGTACAGTATGATTTTTAATAATTGAAAGATACCTTGAATTTGGCGCCATGGCTTTTAGTGTAGTTCACTTTTTAAATGTGGCTACGATAAACAAATACTGATTATTCAGTGTTAAATTTCAGAGTCGACACTTATGTTGTTTGGGTTTTAGCATGCGTATTTTTGATGTTTTACTTCTTTCTGTTTTGCTGTTACTAATTACTCTTACATAAGAAAAAAATTACAAGAGTGAGTGACAGAATCGGGCATTGCCAACTTAATAGCAATTTAGTGTGACGGTAAATACAAATCATCCCCGGTTATTAAAAATCACTGTACAGTCGCGGTCAAAAAAAAAGGGACACTTTTAAATGTCAATGTCCCGTTTTTTTTACCGCGTCTGTATATGTTTTCTTTGTTTTTACTTTTGCTAATCTCTGTACTAATTCAGTTTCATTCAAGTTTAAAATTTTATTTATCAATGATGTTTTACATATAACATGTGTTTTTTTAAAAATGCCATAAAGGTTGGCCATGAAAATTAAAACTCATGTCGTAGCTTGGCATCCAACACATGCCAAATCTGAAAATTTAAAGTAAATGAATGGAGCTAAGACATGAATTTTCTTTTCCACAGCCACCCCTTATGGCATTTTTAAAAAAACACATAGTACAAGCAAACCGTAATATTTGTAATTCATCTTTCTTTCTTATAAAATTCAATTAATACTGTTGGCAACTCTTTTTGTTCTAGAATAGTTAACTTTAAGTCATTTTGGGCTACCTGTAACGTCCACTTTAGTTTACTTACATTGAACTTTTTTATAATGTAGATGCAAAGTTGGCATTTCCTTAAATTTCCACAGAAATGTGGGCTATTCTTTTTACTTATTATTATTTATTATTAGCATAAAACCCTCAAAATTTCCTTATAAGTTTTATTACAGACAGTAAATCAAAACTTCATTTATTCTTATACAACTGAATTTAATACAAAAAAATTCAAAAACTTTCAAAAGCGAAAAAAAATAGTAAATAAGTAAAAGGAAACAAAAACACAATTTAAACTAAGCTAGATGAAAATGAAGCAAACATTCACTTCTTCTGTTTATCATCTTTATCATCCTTTTTCTCATCCTTTTTTTTATCCTTTAGACTACCGACTGCCTGACGAATAGTTTCTGATTGTGGATCAACACCAGGAAGGTTCTCGAGAACACTCTGAAGAAATGCCGGATCGTTCATTACTTCGGAATAATCTTCATCGCCCTCAACTTCCATTGCTTCATCTTTTTTCGCAGAAGACGTTTCCTCTACAGTTTATAAAAGTTATGAAACATCTTTTTATTGCTGTTTTTAAAGAAAACCTACGAGCATCTTGCATTGACATTTGCATAGCAAATGCAATCTGTTCTTCCTCAGTCATATCAGCAAAGTCAACAGCAGGTGCAGATCGACTGTCCATTGCTTCCCCTTGCTCCATGGAAAGAGCCAATGCACGTTCTAGCAGTGCTTCTTCTGTCGGTTCCTCTTTAATCGTCGAAGCTTTAACGCCACTCTCAGCAGTGGATGCTTCCCTGGCCCTCCGAGCTTCCTCTTCTTGCCTCTGTCTTTGTTCTTCCATGGAGACTCGCAAGGCCTAAATGTAAACTTAAAAAAAAAACATATTGCAAAAATCAATCAAATTTTACCAAAGCTAATTCAGGATCTTCATTAGGATCAACTCCAAACTCAAAACCAGAAGCACCTGCAGAACCAGTTCCATCTTCTCCTTGAATGACTGGTGATGAAATGAGGGCATCGGATAGGTGAGGGCCTGGTGGTACTGTTACTAAATGGCTGCCAGTACCATCCTGTTAAAATTAAAAGCCCCTCATTAATAATGGTTCCTCAGAAAGTGAAAGTCACTAACTTACTTTTCCATTCAAAGTATTTATAAATGATGTTAGAGCCTCGTTGTTAGAAGAATCTTCACCGAAACTAATAATGTCTACACTGACTTTTTCCTTTTTAAGTTTCTTGGCCAGTTTTACCAATTCCTTCTCTTCAGAAGCAACAGGGCTACCGACAAAAGCGACGATCCTCATTTTGTGGTTCTTGCCTTGACGATGTTTGAGTGCAAGCTGCAATGTTGGATTAACTTAAGCTCAGTCTTAATAATTAATGGCATAAATAATTTGTTTATTTACGACTTACATGTGCAATTCTAATGCCAGTATGTAGGTTAATGTTACCATCAGGTTGCACTTGGTGCAGCTTCGAGAGAATTCGACCCACATCGCTAGTTAACGTTGCTAACACTTCAACGCTAAAATTGGCTTTGTAATCATCACAAATGACTATACTAGTAGGTACTTACTTGGCGAGAGTTAGAAGGCCGACATTGTTCTCAGGATTAGATCTAGTTTTAGAGTGGCACACTAAATTCACTGCATCTTGTTGCGCTTGCAATCGAGTAGGCAAGAAGTCTCCATTCCTCATGTAATCACTATTATCAACACTACAGAAAGAAAGCAGAAATTAAGTAGTATAAGCAGCTAAACGAACATTAAGCTATACTACAGAAAAAAACCTGGGAATTAAGTAAAACAAATTCTTAAAATATAAGCAACTAAACGAACAATAAGCTTGGCAATAGTGTCGAGTCATTAAATGTGAGGTTAAGTTGACATGTTTTAGCAAAAAGAGTGGAATGCTTAGATTTCAATACGATATCTAGGAGCTTACCATATCATAGTACTTTCCAGGACCATTTTCAAGATTGATGAGAATCAAATTAGGATTAGAAATAAATAATACTCCAACAATTTGCCTCACTCTCCTTTTGTAACTTGTCAAAACAGACATTTACATATTTCAATCACGCGGCACTACCAACTTAAGTAACTTAACCAGAAATGAAGGTGTTTTTCAAGAAATTGACCAAAAACAGAAATAAAAACAAAAATTTTCAAATTTCGTTTTTTTGTAATAACTTCTTTATTGTAATCGATTTTGTTATTGTACTTTCTTAAGGCACTTTTTTATGAAAAGTTTAAATGTACAAATAACGAAAACGTATCGATTACAAAGAAAATACATACAGGGCGATCAATGTCAACTGTCCTGAGTTGGAAATGCTTAATTTAAGGTGGGATGCCTGAATAAATGGCTACAGTGGTGTATATCACCTAAATTAGATATTTAAAGTCACTTGTTTAGAATAGAAATAACGTAACATCGTATTTAGATGACGCAAGCAAATAAACAAACAAAATATTTCCGACCCTATAACCAAAATCCAACGTATAGACAAACAGGTGTCAGTGGGGTGGAAGAATCCAAGCGAGCGCCCTCCAGCGGAGGATAGTGCTGCCAATGACGTAAAATAGCATTAAGTATTACGTCACGAACTCTTCGATTGTGGCGTTACGTCTGTGGTCACGTCCAACTTATCCCGGACGAAGGGGTGGCCGTGATGCCAGGACTTTTATCGGTCACGACTCTGATTACAGCTTTTTCTTCCACACCAAAGGTCGTTGTTAATTATTAGAACAGGGTATGACTACCGCTGGAATTCTAAGAGTAAGGTTACATAGAGAAAATACGCACAAAGTTGCCGATAAAACCTACCTGTTCTTTGTCCCAGAGGCTTAGAGAAGCTTATAAAGAGCTTGAAATTGTTTGGCGTGCACTTAAGCAAATCTCGGAGGAAATTCCGTTTCAGGCTTCAATCAAAAGATTCACATGAAAAGAAGCACAAAAATCGTGAACACATATAAACAATAAATGTGTTTATTATTATTTAGTAAATATGGTTTAGTAAATGTGCACGCCGGGAGATCTTCAACAGTAATGCCTGCTTAGCGGAAAGGACGCGTTCTGCCCAACTACGGTGGGACGGGGGTCATTACGAGATGAACTCAGTTTTAACCGGGCGAAAGATTGAAATGGACTGAAACCGTAGGGCTAGGTAGCAGCGTATGTTTTTCAGACGCAATCTGGTGCAACGTTACAAACGGCACGTAGGCCAAAACTAACCGCTGATTCCAACCACTTTCTTCTTGACAAAACATAAACGAAGTTAACAACCCAAACCCAAACACTGCCAAACACAACTGCGACATCGCGCCTCGACTATGCCGAAATATTATAAAGTTAATTTAATAAAGACAGAGTTCCCAGAGCAAAATGGTAAATTTTTTAACGTTAACGACGATGCTGAGACATTCTAGAAAAGTGAATCATCACCGAGAAATTTACTTGGATTAACGCAAAAGAGACATAAAAACATAAACCCGTTCGTTTAGCACTTGGCCCAAACCAAAACCAATCGTGCGTCTGTCACGGACATTGAGAATTGGTCGAATCCGAGGACCGTAACAACCAAGCCTAAACTTGAACTTCGAAACTAAACCAAAACATAACTAGAAAAATCTATGGAAAGGTAAGCTACAATTGCTAACTATGGCATATTATGGATGGAAAAGAGAAAATTAAAATAATCAAAATGAGAATCCAAACGATCTCGGTCCATCGAAACACTTCTCTCAGAAGTAGAAGGAAATATACTCATACACATACGGTCTAGAGACGACCACAAACATCTCTACCAAAATAGGGGTCAAATCCGAGGAATGACTTTAAAGTCCAACTCAAATCGGGAACCACTCAAACGAGTAGAAGGGTCGGGAAAAGTTTCGGGCAACTAAAGCCGGGGAAACGGGTGGACACCACGGCTCGTGAAAGGGAGTTCCAGGAGAACTCACCGGAGTGGTTCTAGTGGATTGACCACAGATAATCCCAACTCCTCGGGACACGAAGAAAGATTAGAAGAGAGAAAAAGAAAAGAGATATCCGATCGGAACACGCCTGCTACAACTAAGGCACCCGCGAGATGTTCTCATCGCCCCACACACAAAGAGAGAGGGCAAGAAGTGCTTTCAAGGGATCCAGCACGCTTGATGTTCCCACACCTTCCTTTGCGAATCACGAATGAACATCTCACAGCCATCAAAACCGAGCCTATCAATCAGACCAGGGAAGAAGTAGAGCAGAAGAGAAAATGAAAGAAAGAAAAGGACGTGAAAAAATCGATGCATCCAAGTGCCCTCAAGTTGACCGGCACAAATTCAAACGACAAGGGTTCCAGCCGAAACAAAATCGACAACCTCTCCAATCGATCGCACTATTCATGGGTCCCTGAAACACAACAGAAAGGATGGATTTCAAGATGTTGAAAGAAACGATGATTCCTATAATCGCCTCATACGATACGCGGATTACACGGCGGATGTATTCTAAGGGGTCCTACCCGCAGGCCGAACGACGGCGAAACGTTAAGTGTTTGTGCGCTATTTAGTGTCCGTTTAAAAGATTTTGTGAATTAAAACATCATTAACTCTATAATTTTTCTTAATATTTAGTTTTGTAATTAGTTTGATTTGGTTTACCGTAAACAAATTATTTTCTTTTGTGATATCAAAATTTGTTAATTTTTTTTTTTTTCGCCTATGTAAATCATATGTTTTCGTTAAATTTTCTTCAATATAATTTTATTTGTTAAACTTTCCGAATTTTGTTTATTAGTCAAAGTAGAATTTAGAGAACCTTTTTTATTAAGTGGTAAATCGAACAAGGAGAGGAGAAAGATTCAACAATTCCAAAATAGTAAGCCCGAGGGTCGAAAGGGCCAAAATTCATACCGAGTCCGAAGAGAGCGGACGGAATGACTCCTGGCTACTTTTTAGCTAATTCCAGAAACGCTACAGATAAAGGAGTCGCCTTTTGCGTCTCGATTCGGTTTGTAAAAGTTTTGGGTAACAAAGGGTGGTAAAGCTTTAAAAAGGGATGTTCGCTTTCAGAGGTTAGTGAAAAGTCAAAGTTCAGACATACTAACTCTCGAACTTCCCATGTAAAATACATTTATCATAAAAATTTGGTTATATGTTGAAAAAACCATTTTTATCAAAATATAAATCACCCTTTCCCGTACTCGCGGTTCTTACAGTTATTCTATAAACTATGGACTATGCTATGGACTATGGTCAATTGTCGAATGCTTGTTCCTAAATCCAAATTGATGACTCGGAATTTTTTTTTCTCTATGATTGGTTGTAGCCTCTTGTGTAATAATTTTTCAAAGAGTTTTGATAGGATAGGCATCAGAGATATTGGTCTATAAGATATGTCCTCGTGGGATGGCTTTCCTGGCTTGGTATGAGATACTTTTTTCAATAGGAGGCAGCTTCTTAGATTTTTCTATTTTGTGACTAAACCGTAAGAAGTATCAAAAATTACAAAGACACAAAAGGGTTTCCTAATGAGCGCTTCCTTCTAAAAACTTATTAGCTAATTTTTTTTATATTTTCTCAATAAAATGTCGCAAGTTGTCATTCAGAGCTAACGAAAAGTTGTTTTTTTTTTTTAATTTACTGATAAACATACTAATATACATACCATCAAACATACCTGCTCGAGAAATATGTTCCAAATAATAAATGAAACTGTAGAAATAGCAATAGTTTGTATGATAGTAATTTCAAACTATCTTAGATTAATGACCACACTGTATTTGCAATCTACAATCGGCACAGTCACTAATCAATTTCAAATTTCAATTAAAAATGTAATAAATCCAAACCTTTATTTAAAAAAATAAAATCAAGTTTACTTAAGTCTGTGAGGATTTTAATCCGGTTTGAAATGTCTGAAATATAAATGCATATGCTGTAACTATCTTTAAAAAAGTGCTTAATGAAAGAGGTACTATTTTATACTAAAGTATAAAATCTTCCAACTACCTCCCAAAAAGGAACCTGAAAAATGGCAAACGAACATGAACATTTGTTAGACTTCATCTTGGTGTACAAAATCGACGCAGACGATGCCAAACGGACAATGATAGACACATATTTGAGAAATCTCTACAGCATGGGTTTCACCATCGAACAGCAGAAATCTACATGGAATGAAAACGTCATCTTCGTCAAACTGTACGCCCAAGAAAGTATGCTTAAGAATTTCTCGGATGTTTACGGGATAAGGCTCACCTGTGACAACCTTCATTACTCCAGCGATATAAGTTCCTTCTTCAAGAGCTTCGCCTGCAAGGTAAACAGCATCTTACCAGACGATCCCTTATATTCACGGGCGAGGTAAGTCGCTATGCCGGTCTACTTTCAATCAATCTAAAAACCTCTTTTAGAGAATCTCTATCGCAAGAAAGGCCAAAAGAAATAACAGTCGCAGAACGAATTATGATCGTGCATCACATGCTGCGAGTAACCAGTTTTGGGCCGGAAGGAACTCAACATGGCATAGAAAGCCTTTTAAAGCAAAACATTTTCAGCGATGCTTATCCTTTGCACGACGAAACGGTGGATTGGACCGACGAGGGTAAACTCAGCGACCGACAATTACTTTACAAGTTTTGGGCAAGGGCCAATCAGTTTTGGAAGAAACAACCGCTCAACTTGATTGAGAAATACTTCGGAACTGAGATGGCTTTCTACTTTGCTTTTTTAGGTCACTACAGTTTTTGCTTGGCCCCCATGGCACTACTCGGCTTGCTCTGCTTCATTTATGGACTTGTATCGGTTACAAGTGTGGAAAAAACCAAGAGGTAAACCCACCTCAAACTTTTTAATCACGTCCTTCATAGTGTTTGCAGCTTTGAGATATGCAAAAGCAAGCTAGTGATTTGCCCTCAGTGCGAGTTCTTCGACACGTGCAAGTATGAGAACCTAAAGAATCATTGCATCAATTCTAAGATCGTTTTTTTAATGGACAATAAAATTACGGTTAGTTTTGCTGTGCTACTGTCTTTGTGGGGTAGGTCCTTCTCCAAAGTTTTCAAACAAACTCCATTTGAAATTTCCAGCGACGGCTTTCCTGAAATTTTGGAAGAAAAGACAAGTAAGACTTGCGTTTCGTTGGAATGTTTGGTCGAAGGCAGTAGACACTTCCGAAAGGTTACCACATCAAACCTCGTAATATATAAACTAGGTAACTGAAATATTTCAGACCGGAATTTGAGATAAAAGCAAAGCTGAAAAGAGTGTCTTCTGTAACTGAGGATTGGGAATCGTATATACCACGCAAGACGAAATATAAAAACCTCTTCCTCAGTTACTCTTGCGTTTTCTTCTTGGTGCGTATACTTTGAAATGTACACAACGTAAAGCGTCGCGTTAATGTTGCCCTTTGCTGTACCTACTTACAATGAAAAAATACATTTTTTTTAGTTTTTGGTTGCTCTGGCCATAGTTGTGGGCTTGATGATTTACAACAACGCCGTGCCGTTACTGCTAAAGCTCGGAGAATCTCAGTTTGCGAAGAAGAATGCCACAATCATAGCTTCTGTAACATCCTCTATCATAAGCGTGATTTTCATGGTCGGTTTTCAAAGTGTAAGTTTCAAGCAAGTCTGGTGAAATGGTGAAACGCATACAATGTCATCTTCTCGAAAAACTGAATTCTGTATTTTACTTAAATTGCAACCAATCCTTCAGAATAATCAAATTTATATTTAAAAAAATTCTATAACATTGAACTTTAAGGTTTACTTAATAATAGTGAGAAAGTTGACCGATCTTGAGAATCCAAGGACTCAACTCGAGTACAGCAATTCTTACATTTACAAGCATTACATACTCAATTTCGTCAATGGATTTTCCGTGGCGTTTTACATTGCATTCTTTAAGGTAAATAAAATCTATTACATTTGCGTCTTTTCTTTTAAAATATTAAACTTTCAGGGTAGATTCTACACCTTCCCTGGAGATCCTGCTCGTCGCAACAGGACCTACACAACCAACGATATATGCTCACCCGCGGGCTGCACACTAAACCTCTTTATTCACCTTGTGGTAGTAATGGGAGTCAAAAGCGTTTTCCGAAATATTGTTCAGATTTTGCAACCGTAAGAACTTTGTTCCTTCACCAGCGATCCATTGCATCGTTTCTTTTAAGATGGTTCCTCAACTGGTGGAAACATAGATGGAAAATGCAGAAAGACATGTCTTCACCAATATGGGAAGAACAATACATGTTACAACCGCTGGATAAGTTTTACTTGGCGCCAGAATATCAAGAAATAGGTAAAGGAGTTATAACAGGTTTTTACAAAAAAAATTCAGTTGAATTTTCCAGCACTTCAGTACGGGTTTGTAACATTTTTCACAGCCGCTTTTCCCCTTGCACCTCTCCTAGCTTTGATCCATGCAATAATGAACATTCGCATTGATTCCTTCAAGCTATTGACGAAGTATAGAAGGCCAGTTCCTGTAAGGGCGTCGGGCTTGGAAGCCTGGGAGGATATTTTCCAAATAACCACTTCGATTGGTGCACTTGTAAATGTACCTACAATATAAATTATGGAAAACAAAAGCTTCTTGTTTTCTCTTTTATTTACCAGGCGTTTGTTATTGCCTTCACTCTGGATTTCATCCCGCTGCAAATTATAGAATATCGCACGCACAAGGGTTTTCTGGAAAGAGTCCTATCCGAGTTTGATACTCACGATTACAGCCAAAGGGGTGAGATACAGCATCCCGACAAATGTTACTATAGAGGACTTCGGCATGGGCCAAATGACAAGGAGAAAAAATACCGTCTTTCTTTGGACTTTTGGTTTGAACTCGGCGTACGATTGGTGTTCGTTATCGTGTTTAAGGTGAGAAAAGTTTGGAGGGAAAGTTTGGTCTTGATATGTTGATTTTCGAAGTAGCAAGTAATCACGGTCATGACTGGGATTTTTTCTTACGCTGTTCCCCTCGTACCCAACTCGATTAAAGAAACGTTTCACATGGAGAGAATGCAACTGGTTAAAGAGAAACTTACCGACAAGAAGCTTGCTGCCGATGATGACTTACAATGATCAAGTACAAATACTTTCTACTTCAATATATATTTGTTTAAAATAATTTCTTTATTTATTTTATGGCGTTTTCAATTGACTGCTTTAGGGTGCTTCAGAGTATCTCCATCTTGCTTTAACCTCATGGTTTAACAACTGATGGAGATATTCTCAGAGTGCTCTGGTGCAGTCAGTCGATACTGTATACTGTTGATGTATACTATGTATACTCTTTACTATATAGGTATTTATCAATATTATGAAATTATTTTTTATCAAACAGCATTACTCTTATGCCCGGTTGCACCAACTTTTTAAGCAGAACTTAAATTTAAGTGGTGTTTAGACTATGACATTATCTATAGATTTAACAAAATGTTAGTCACATTCTAATTGATAATTAAGTTGAAGTTTAAATGTCAATCAGAAAGTATTTGACACTACACTGACATTACGTAACTGTCACATTCTAAACATAACTTAAATTTAAGCTCTGCTTAAAAAGTTGGTGCAACCGGGCATTAATATTATTAGCTTGTAGATATGAGTAGAACGTTAAATGTTACTTTTGGCTCAGGATAAACTCAGTTTTTCGAAAGCACCACCAAAAATCATATTTTAAAATGTTTCAATTTCTCTGTGAAGAAATTTTAGGCCTTTTGGTCAAATAGAATAACTAGGATAGGGCCTAATATCAACATTTCTACAACAACCGCTCTTTCCAGAACAGTTCAGCACATCAAGTGTGTGAAGTGGTGAAGCCCGTGAAAATAGAGTAGAGTACTCTGTAATCTGCGAGTTTATTAATTAATTTTAGTTTAGTAGTTCAACATTAGATGTCGCGTCGATCGACCAATGTTGCAATCATGGAGGTAAGTTGCAATCCTGCGTATAAATAATTTAAATATTGTAGAGAATAAGATAATTTTGGAAACAAAGTACACACACAATAACACAGATATGCAGGTTTAACGTTTCTGTATAATTTATCTGTTTCAGAAAGAATTAGTGGATAAAACTACAGACGAAATGATTTTATTTTAATTGCAAACTGCATAATTTCTTAAGTAGGAGTACTTTTTTTTAATTATTTCAATTCTTATATGCGAAAAATCTCAATTGTTCTTTTATCAGGCAATTGATTAACATTTGCATTGTCCACCCGCGTAACCATTGAAATGCAGTCTATTTTTAAATGCGTTCATCCGGAAAGAGTGTGCCGCTCTGAAACTCTAAAAATACAGCGTCGTGACGCCCGCGTGCACCGAAGACGCTTCGCTCAACCAAGGACAAAAATTCGACCTGTTTTGCGAAGTCTCGCGTAGAATTTCGCGGCGTGATTTTCTTGTTCAAACCACTCAAATGCGTGGCGATTTTTTCTACGCGTTAATTTTCGCCGTGCTCACCAACGTTAAGTTACTATGTCAAGCGGCCCCTACCGTTAAACTTAACCAGAGTGACTACGAAACCGTTCTGGAGGTGCCCTTTGGAAAAACAGCGATTTTAACGTGCGCCAGCAACGATGAAAGACACTTATTTTTGTACTGGGAACTCGCCGAGCATGGCATTATTGGACCGGATAACGAATTCGACGAGGAGAAGTATTATTATGAAGTGCTTTCGGGTGATCTTACAATAAAAGTAAAGTAAATTATTTTATTTCTTTTCATCATACACATTCTTTTTCGAACGATAGTCTCGAAGGTGTAAGATAAATTAGAAATTACTTAATAATTTCCGTTAAGTTGAGAGATTTTCTAACAATTTAATAGCTTTTCCCACTCGCTGCACTAGTGCACACTCTTTATATTTTCAACTCATCTAATCATAAGGGATGAAGATACACTGAGTCACTGTGTGTGCACTTGGAAAATACTTATAATAATCGCTTCATAATCTGCTGCATAAATACTGACGTGTGAGTTGGGCTGCATACCTTGCAAAGACGAATCAATTCAAAGATGTTACTTGGTAATTTTAGCGGGAAAATTAAAATTTTTAAATTATTTTTGATTTTAATAGACATCTATATGGTTTACAGCACGTGTCCACGGGAGAACAAGGTGTATATAAATGTGTCTCTCGAGGTGTGACTGACGAAAACATTAATGTAAGAACTGTAAGGATGGTAGTCAAACAAGATTGGGAAGAACTTTACGAACATGATCCAACTGTAAGTAGTTACATTGCAAACAAAAGCAACACAAAAATGTGTTTATTTTTTTTAGCTAAACTTCTTCAGAGTACTTATTTTAATCGGATTCGTTTTTGTTGTATTTGGGGGAGCTTATCTAGTCTATCGAAAATGGAGAGGGCAACATCGATTGCAAAGTATTTTAGGTAAATAAAATTCTACAAAATAATTGATTAGGATTAGACTTTCTTATCACCAATCAAAAGTATTTCTAGATCAATAAAAATGATTTCCAGCTGCAATACTGTCCTCTCAGCTGTTTGAAGAAATATACAGATCGTGTAATTTTAAGTCCAATCAGTGAAAACAAATCGCTGCCCCATTCTATGCGAGCGTCTTGCACCATTTCAATAGATATGCTGCATTTCTAATTTAGTTTTGACTGACTGGAGTAAAAATTACACGATCTGTATGTTTACATGTTTTCCTCAAGCAATAGAAAGGTAGGCAGTTGAAGATCATTTTTCTTGTTTTGCCAGTTTCGAATGAGAATACATTTAATTTTTTTAGAAGAGGAAGATGAAGAAGAAAGCACAGAAGAGATATTCAGTGCACCCAGCACATCTAAAGGAACAGGTAACATCATATTAGAGAAGGGCCAAGAACGACTTATAGACGATTTTGATAATTCTTTGAGTACAGAATTCAATAGTATACTAAATCAAAATGACAAATAAAATTTGAATGACATTGAATTCACATAGCTTCAAATTTGTGTTTATGTACTTAGAATTTTAGATTAAATCATCATATTTTATTAGTGTATGAAAATTACTTCATTAGTAGTACAATTGTCTTAGAACCATATTCACAATGCATAAACTCTTGTATGTACTGTAATAATGTAAGTGTTGTATAATAAAACATATAAATAACAAGTTAAGGATACGATTTAAGCAAGAACAAACTAACTTAATTTTTTATTATTACACAGTTACAGAATTATATTAAACTCTTATCCGACACCCCCCAGCTACCTGTAAAGGTACTTTTTACACATTATATGTACAACTCAAAATATCTACAGAGTCTTAAAACAACGAAATGGAATGGGTTATTTTACAACTGACTGAAAACATGTTCAGTAAGAAAAAGTGAAAAGTGAAACTCGCATGACATGCACTATTAAGACTATGTTCATGTAAACGACGAATATATCTAATTAATCTTTCTTTATGCGTGTGCTAGTCATTCGGTAAATAATAGAATCACGTCCTGGATCCATGTTAGCGATGAAAATCGAAATTGCGAGCAAGGAAAAAACCATAGCCACACCGAACCAGAGGATTATGTTAAAAATCACTGGGTAGTCATCGCTGTATACTAGCGCCAAGTTTAAATTATCAAACTGAAAATGTTCAAAACTATTGAAGATTTTAACAGCTTATTTTATGTGTACTTACATCAGCTCTGGTGGATACATTTTCGACACTACGAGTACGTCTGGTGTGACTTGCATCACTGGAGATTACACTGACAATCACACGACCCCCATAAGCATCATCGAATGCTTCTTTAATCCTAATAATAGCATCCCCAAGTAATTGCTTGGCTTCTTTGGTACTGGTTGAGTTTTCACCATGTAAATCGGACAAAGCATGTAAGCTTGCTACTTTAAACCAAAATATGTCAGGTGAATTGTCTCTTTTAATTGATCCATCTTCAACCTAAACAACCATGTCAAATATTTTATTTTATCTCATTACTTTTTTTACTATAATTAAAGTTTAGATAATCAATAAATTTAATAAAGGTTAAGCTAAATACTTTTATGTAGTGACTAGTGTCTAACTCCTCCAACAGCCACAAGAATGCTGAATTCTAATATAGCAAATAATTATTTATACTTGCAAATTCATTATCAACATATTCAAATTACTCTTATTCAAACAAATGCTTTCTTAAAAATGCATTTTCGAATTAAGAAAAAATTGTTCTGAATAAAATATACCTTTAAAATGAATGTTTTTATTTACCTGATCGGCAATTGCATTCAACAATGCCAACTCATGAAGAAAATCTCTATCTTCTGCAACGCTGACCTTCAAATAATTATGCTTAGACTTCTTTACCTTAACGTTCTTAATATGGTGGAACTCTTCATAGCCTCGAATCTATATATAATAAAAGTCATTACCTAATAAAGTGAAGTACTGTATCATCACTTACCGAGTCCAAACCATCTAATAATTCCACCCTTACTAAATGATTATTGCCCTCGGGATTGCGTTCTTCGACTCGCCTCTGCAATTCGCTAAAAACTGAACTTTCATCAGTGTCAGTGCGCAAACTAAAATGATGACCTTTTGCCAAGTCTAAGCTTGCGACACCGTCTACGACTACAGTCACAACGGCTTCGGCTAGGTTGAAAGGATCCAATAGGTACATTCCTTGCCAATTCGAATCCTACATCAAAAACATTTAATAATAATATGGAATAAGCGAAAAATACAAAATAATACCTGCTCAGTTGAGAACCCTATCGATGCAGAGTAGACTTCCTCCAGTAGACTCTCTTTGATGTGGTCATGGCCTTTGAAAACGATGCTGCTAGGGTGGTGTAGGACTGTGAATTCTCCCCGACAATGCACTGTAATGATAACGACATTAAAATTCCCATCTTCAACAAAGGGTGTTTCCACCTTCAAATTATTTAAAACAAATCTTTTTTAGAAGTAACTGACGAAAATGATGCTGGAAAAGTTCCTTTTTGAGTTTACTTACCTAAAACTAGTAGTGAAGTCGTGAATATTAAGTATTTTAACATTTTTATGAAATTTTGAAACTTATCACACGCACAGCCGATATCATATGACAAGACGATGTAATGCCAACTTAATAGAAACACGGAAAATCACATGATGTTATACCAACCTAAAAATTTGAGGGCGTATTTACGTTTAACACTAGACAGTAAACTGTAATTTACGAATTAATTTAAAAAAAAATAATTACATACATTAATTATAAAAAGAGTTCAATTTTCACGCTTAATTGTATTAAGGATTATTCGTTCTCAGGAATGCGAGAAGAGTAGAGTGAACGGTGTTGAATAAACGAACGCAGCTAAATTTGTTTGTTAATTTTTTGCGGTAAATTTAAATTTACGTCCAACTCTAATTTTTTTAAATATCATACAACTTTCATTAAACCTTTTCTTAAAGTAGTTTTGTTTATAATCAAAGTAATAGTGTAATACTTTGCACTAAGTAATTGTGAATAGCATATTTTTTATTTTATTGATTTTGTGTGTAACCTGAATTAAATATTCAGCATATATTATACAGGGTGAATGACAGGTGCACCGACAAAAAAAAGCACATAAGAGAATCGATGTCACAGATTACGGGAAAAATGTTTAAAAAATTCTTGTGAACAGTTTATAATTAATTAAAAAATGACCCTAAAATCAAGCCACGTTTGATAAATGCGGCAGTATTATTATACTGCCATTTGGACTGTGTTTGTTAGTAATATTGGGGCGTGTTCGAAAATACAGGGAGTAAGTATAAGAGTTATACCAACAGAATGAATAAAGTGAAAAGCAAAATATACAAAATGATTTATATAAGAGAGAAATAATATTACCCAAGAGTAACGTTCTAAATTTTCGAACACGCCCTCGACTTTTCTAGATTGGCGCGAAATTCAAAATCTTTCTATCGCTAGAAATACTATCAAATTAGTTTTAATACATGTTACTCAGTTATTAGCTGGAAACGAAAGAAGAAAAGAAACGAAATCAATTATGCTTACTGCTGTTTCATCAAAGTAGGACAATAAAATAAATAATTTAATAGGTTTGTGTTAATAATAATTCGTCACACACAAAAAGAAAGTTATAATGATTAACAGGTTACGAAGGTATTTACGAGTTAAAATAAAATGTTGTAAATTCTGGTTTCAAAAAATGTTTATGAAGTAATTACGTATACGTTTCTTGTGTATATAAACCGTATTTACAATACAATTTAAATTAAAACGAAATAAAAATACTACGAATTATAAACCGAGATTTAAATTGTTTTTCGTTTTAGGCCCAATACTTTCATTTCAACTTTAACCTTTGGTTCATTCCTATGGAAACAATTGTCTTTAGAGTTGTAGGGATGAGAATAAACCAAAAGTTAAGTTAATCAGTGACGAAAGTTATCTTTTGAGTGGAATAATCTATTTCAGGTGATTTGGCAAGTAAATATTTTCGAGTTCGTATTTCACGTCGGGCGTTGACCTAAAAGCGGAGTTGTGAAATTCCACTGAAAGATCAAGTTCACGAAACCAGGCCGCGCGCCTTATCATAAAACTATAAAAAACTTTTATGAGAGTATTTATTTCGTTTGTCTGGTCCACTACTTTTTAAGCAGGGACTTGGGGCTAATTTTTGATTAATTATTTTTCGAAAACTAAAGTAAAAACAATTTTTTTTAACATTTTTCTCATACTCTCGGACATCGCCTCTTATCGTAGTTTCATTTTGTCGGTATAATTAACAGTCACCCTGTATAGCCACCTGTGACCTGAAATTTACTGAAATTACTTAGATGTTATAGGATATAGGAAAATGCTTGTTAATGTGCTGTCATCTTAAGGTTGAAGGAAGACTATCTCACGTCAAATAAGTTTGACAACGTTTTACTGCAGGAAATTATACAATGTATTTTTTTTAAAATGCCATAAAGGTTGGCCATGAAAATTAAAACTCATGTCGTAGCTTGGCATCTAACACATGCCAAATCTGAAAATTTAAAGTAAATGAATGGAACTAAGACATGAATTTTCTTTTCCACAGCCACCCCTTATGGCATTTTTAAAAAAACACATGTTACTACACCACACTCCACTTGGTGCGTCCGCTGTCATGGTGATAAACACAAGATGTCTGGAAACAGATGAGCGAGATGCAAAATAAATTAAAAGTCGTGAGTGAGAAAGACGCAATATACGTTCAAAAGGTGCACTGGAGGGTCAGGTTCTCGAATGCAACCATAAGGTTTGTTCCATCAGCAGTTTCTGAGTAGTTCGAAATCGTCAAAAGCCGGCATTCATCAAAGTTGTGCGCTTGATGGCGCTGTTAAAATCGGTCATTACTTTGGTGGACAACTGGATTTTGACGGTTCCAAACCATTAGAAACTGCTGATGGAAGAAACCTACATACAATATGTCCCAGATAACGTTTCCATGGGAATCTCGCTTATTATAGGTGATACGAAGTCAGCTAAATGTGATGAATTATTCCTAAGTATTAGGACAATCATAAATAATTTAAATTTAAAAAATTCCATGGGGATCTCGCTTATTATAGGTGATACGAAGTCAGCTAAATGTGATAAATTATTCCTAAGTATTAAGACAATCATAAATAATTTAAATTTAAAAAATTCCATGTGGTTCAGGAATTCCGAATTATAGCAAAAAAAACGAAAATTTTTAAATTTATATACAATACATATTTATTTTGACAGGTAACGAAGAAAATTAAGAGCACAAATTAAGAAAATATATTTTCTTCGCAGAAGTACGCAATGTTTGCTGTAAAAATTAATTTAAACTTAGAAATAAATTTAATAGTCAGTTTTATTTATCTCACATACTCACATGAGGAATTGAAGAAGTACAAACTATGTTGAAAGCATAATTTGTAAAAAAATACTTTGTAATGATTCATCTGATTACATTACTTAATAGAAGATAACAAAAGTGTTAATCAGTAATAAAAAAAAATTCAATTCAGAATCTTAACGTTGAGTACTCTTAGCAATTTGTTCCTTCAACACAAGAATACTATTTCTCTGTTCCGGTGGTAACATTGCTATTTGCTCATCTGATAACTGCAGTACTTGCATAATAAGAGCAGCCTGAAACAAATTTAATTACGTCAAAGTTAAATATTTAAAAATAAGAAAGTACCTTTTCTTGGTCTGAAGCACCAGAAGGCCCTATATTGGGTGACATTCCTGCAGCAACTCGAGGAACAGGCTGAGGTACGGGAGCTGGTACCGGCGCTGGTCTTACAGTCTGTACTTGAACTGGATTTTGAACAAGAGGAGCTGAAATGTTAGCAAATTCAATTAATTAGTTATAACCCTAAATTAAATGTGCGTACGAATAATTTTTTGTCTCGGATCAACTCTCGTCTGTTGCCTTGGATCATTTGGATAATTACCACGTGGATCACGAGCAAAACTAAAATGTAAAATCAATGAAATATGCAAACGTGTCTTTTTGTGGTTTCTTACGTATCACCAACTGGTGGTAAAGGATTAGGAAGTTGTCCTGGAAGTGTGCGCATGTCTTGGTCGCCCTGCACTGCACGTGTTAATCGAGGGTCTCCAGCTCTCGGGTCTAAAGATCGCAAGTCTACGTCCTGCACTGAAGATGTTGTTTTAATTATCAAATAAAAATATATGAAAATAAAATTACCTGAAAACACAGTATTGTTGTGGTTATTGTTGTGTAAGTTAGGGGGTGGAACTGGTTGGAATTCTTGCCTTATGGGAGGTTGAACAGGGGGCGCCACTGCGAAGCTGTTGTTTATCGGTACGGATCCTGCTATAGGCTTATCATTTGACAACAGTGTTGTTGGAACTGGGTTTGTTGGATGCAACATACTCTAAAAACATTAAACACAACTCCTGTGATGAGACAACTGTACACACCTAATTGTAACGTGCGTTCAATAAAAAAATATTAATATACAGTCGCACCTCCATAACTCGAACCTCAACTACTCGAAACTCTCTGTAAGTCGAAATTTACTGATGTCCCTGCACATTGTGTATAATTGAAATATTTTTCTTTAACTCGAAATTTCTATAACTCGAAGTAATTTTCCGGTCCCTTGAGATTCGAGTTATGGAGGTTCCACTGTATTTGACGGGACAAAATTCTGTCAAATAAATGTATGAAGTATTTGCGAAATCAAACAAAGTGGGCGACCTCTGGTGGTCAAAATTGATACCATCGAAAGGGTGAACAACATTTCACTGATTCGTTTTAAATTGAAAACATGCACCAATCAAACTTTCATATTTAATGCAACTGCAATCTTGTTCACCCTTTTGCAATTAACAGAGACCTCTAGGTCGCGATTATGCAATTTAAATAAAAAAAAAGCAATATGTTGATAAAACTTACGCATGCAGTTTGTGGATCGATGATTCTCATTACGACTTGGGCCTGCAATAATGCATACGCCAACTGTGGATTTTGCAGCAACATATTCCTAGCTTCCGCCGGATTATTCTACAAATTAAAACTTCTAAGTTACATCATTACCGACAAAATAATGATACATACCTGAATGCACAGCTTCATTTGCTTCATAAGTTCAAACATCTGCTCAGGAGGCAAAGAAGCAACAGCTTTACTGATAGCCTCGGGGGCCTTCTCTGCTTGGATTGGCTCACCGTACGGATTTTCAACAGGTGGTTGATTCAAGAGATTCTGCATTTCCATGCGTGATTTTTCCGTGCAGGCATTATCGACCCTCAAGTTACGGCCTCCAATTTCATACCCATTCAAGTTACGCATGGCACTGAGGGCGGTTTCTTGATCTCTGTATTCACAGAAGCCATATCCTTTCGGCTTGCCAGTCTCTCGGTCAAAAACAAGTCTGAAATCAAACTACTTATTGAAGTGAACATCTCTAAAAGTAATAGTCTTTACTTGAAAGACAGGACCTGGCCAACTTCACCGAATATGTCTTTCAGTTTCTCTTCGGTCGCTTCGTACGGAATATTTCCAACTGCAACAAGTAAATTGAAGAGATTTTTTTTTAGGTTAAGAGAAATGCAAACCGAAAACCGATCGCATGGATTTGTCCATGATGTTCGCGTCTAAACTGTCCATTGTTTTTTATTTGGAAATTCAGACCAATTATACTGCTGATTATAGTTTGTTTACGTATCACCGTATTCACCGTCGCCGTCGCCGTCGTCAAGAACGTTACCAAATGAAGTTATCTACAGTGTTGCCAACCCAGTGATACTGAAACTGAATATCCTCAACATATCGGAAAGAATTTCTTCAAAATTCCTCAGGAGCTTTTTTTAAGTTCAAATTGTAATTTTGTAGATTGTTGAAAAATAACTGATACAAGGAATAATAATGTGGTAGTAATTTCAACATGTTTGTGAAGAATTATGGCGTTTTCGATTGACTGCTCCGAGCAGCTTCAGATCAAATTGCACATGCGCATATAGAGCAAGCACTTGCAGTGGCGTATTCGGATGGCTGTTGCTCTATTAGGGATCAAAAATTGGCGGATTCGATTGAACTGGATTGCACGTAAAGTATCTGTGGAGCGGATCAATCACCGTTCATCCGAGCACATTTAATCCGATCAAGTGCAATTCTGTCATGAACTGATCGGGATGGGTGTTGCACTAGAGCGGATTAGGACTGATCTCAACCGAAAACGCCATTAGAAAGGTAAGTTGAAGGTGAAGTGAGCTGAAGGTGAGTTCGCTAATGCGCTCGGCGAGAGATTTTAATCAGCTGATCACAGAGTCACCAGAGTGCTCCACATGAGCAAACTTATAGCGTTTTTCACTGGGACTAAATTGTGCACTGAGTGCGCACTCAGAATATTTCCATCCCGTTTCATTACATGAGGTTAAAATAAAATGAGAATATTCTGAATGCGCACTCAGTGCACAATTTAGTCCCAGTGAAAAACGCTATTAAATGACGAACAATTTCGAGCAATTGGAGTGTAGATTCTGACAGTTGAGTTTGTAAATAAACAGAATTTTATGAATTCTTCTCTTGACGACAATGTTAATATTTGAAATACTCTATTTTCTTCCAACAGTCACTTTTATTATTCACTTTTAGAAAGTGGTTGTATTCTTCATCATCAAACACTATTTCTTGAAATTAATTATGCTCATTATAATGTTGAAATTCGTCTTAATTTCGTTATTTTACACAGTACAACATCAAATCGTTTAAAGTAGACAACGATTACTCTTAATTCATGAAAATATATAAACATAACCTACTTGACAAGTTCTAAATCTGAGAGCTCCTCCAAAATATTCCGAGCTGAGCGAGCGCGATCTTTTTCATCCTGATCTCTATTCGTCGAACGCTCCAGATCTGTCAAAATAAGCTCGACTTTTCATTACCGAACGATTCAGAGGTGATTGATGAAAAAGATCGCATTGCTAAAGCCAAACTTAGCTTGAGTAAACAGCACTTCTAAAATGAAGAAATACAATAAAAAAATTTAAAACAGAAGCCATTCTCAAACAAACAATGAATATGTAAGGTAAGTTTAAAATAATTCTCTTCGTTTAGTGTTTCTGTATATCTTCATTGAAACTGTTTCATAACTTTATAAACAACATATTTATGATATGTACAATCGAAATCAGAAATGATGTCAGGATTTATATTTTTATATTTTTTTAAATTTAATTTTAAATCAATGCTGAGCACAGGACTTCTGGTGAGTCATCCCCTCCACAAGCAACAACTGTAATCGGCGACGGTGGAAAATACAAAGTGGTCAAGAATAACTGTTTGAGTTAGCAATACAATTAAGAGCATTTAAGAGCATTTTTTTATTCGACTATTTGCAACACTGCAACCGGATATAAATAGGTATATTCGTTTTAGATGACTTGGACTGCCCCAAGTCACCTACGTCAACGAAATGTGCATTCGTTTTAGATTTTCGGCTTGCCGGATTTGACATTGACATATTCGTTTTAAGTGCCACTACGGCAACGCTGGTATTGACGTAATCCGCACCTACTCGAGAGTAGGGTCTAGTTGCGTCAGCCGCAGGTTAACCTTAATTTTTAGTTTTATTTCAGTTGTTTGTTACTACAGATATCACTTATATAGTGCGATTTATGTATATGTTTGCTGCCAAAACATTCTCGCTGTATATGTTCATAAGTAAATACAAAATTCTATGCCCGAATTCATAATATGTACTTTCTTGAGACTTCCTTAAATAAAACCGGCGTAGGCCATTATGCTCATAAAAATAAATAATACAAAGTCGTAATATAAAAATGAGTTTATTATGTTAAATTAGTGAGGTTACGTAGTTATTAATGTCAACTTGTCAACACAAAATCCATTCGTTTTAGATCAATTTCTGGTACAACCACAACTTGACCTGTATGTACACTAATTACTTAACGATGACGTTATTGTGGCAAACTCAGGATTTCTAAAACGAATATACCTATTTTTTGTTGGTTTATTTGACGTCACGTGAACAGCGACAAGATTGTAGGTTATGAGAATAAAAAGTAGCGTTTTAATTTGAATTTAAAATATCAAATGACGCTTTGTTAGTAACGGCTATCAGTGGCCGCGTCCAGGTAACTGCAGCAGCTGAGATGTTTACTAAGCAATCGTTTGTGATTGGCTACTACTTTAATTTGAACCAATCACAAACGATTGCTTAGTCAGCAACTCAGCTGCTGCAGTTACCTGAACGCGGTCAATGTCAAGCCGTCAACAACCGGAAGTTACTCCAGTTGTATCATTTAAAAATAAAATTCAGCACTGCCAACTCAAACAGTGATTCTTGACCACTTTGTATGTGCCGCTCGTCGAGACATTTATATTGCGCGTCGCTGGTTCTAGGCGTGCCAATTTCAATTTAAACTACAAAGTGGTCAAGAATAACTGTTTGAGTTGGCAATACAATTAAGAGCATTTTTTTGTTTGTCTATTTGCAACACTGCAACCGGATATATCTTTTTTTGGTTTATTTGACGTAACCTGAACAGCGACAAGATCGTAGGTTATGTGAATAAAAATTAGCGTTTTAATTTGCATTTGAAATGTCAAATGACGCTTGTTAAGGGAGGACTGTCAGTGTCAAACCGTCAACAACCGGAAGTTACTCCAGTTGTACCATTTAAAAATAAAATTCAGCACTGCCAATTCAAACAGTGATTCTTGACCACTTTGTAGATAAGCGCGAAACACTTGCGGAGAAGTATGTATAAGGGGTGGTGGTACTGTTCTCCTACCATGCTCGGCCCTGATTTAAATTATGATTTAGTAATTCTATCTTTTAAATTAACAGGTCTCGTCTCAGTATATCGTAATTTAAATTGCAGCATCAACAGATCTCAGTATATCGTGACTTAAATTGCAGCACGTATGAACGTGTGATATTATTTTTGATTTCAACTGTACATATTTAATGCGCAGAATTATATTTAAGTTGTTACTGATACCGAAGTAAACGAAAAATCCTCAAATTTGCCTTCAAATTCTTCAAATCCTCAAATTTTACTCATGCTTGTTAAATTTCTTCAAATTTGGGAACTTCTTCTCAAGGTTGGCAACACCGGTTATCTATGATAAAATCAAGAACACCTCAGGAATGTAGCCGTAGATCTGCAAAACTTACAAGCCTCTATAGCTGAGTTCGTTTATTCACACAGTGCAGGGATAGAGTAAAATTAGAGTGAGAGCGAATAAGTTTTAATGCAAGTAAGAGTGAGACAAAAGTGTAAAAAGAGTAAATAGAGTAAACGGAGTAGAATAAACGAACGCAGCTTAGGTCTTTCTCTGTTCACTTTTGTAATGAGAAACTAATTGTGATTTTTTCGTTCTTATGTTGTCCTACAAAAATACATTTATGCTGGGCTTCATAAAAGTGAAATCCACCACTAAAGTTTTAATCGTTTGTCTTGCAAAATGCAATTTTCAAAAATATTGGAACGTTGAGTCACGTATATTTATAATTCTCGCTTGACAGTTGGCAACACTGCTCGCTGCTGGTGCCATCTTGAAGAAAATATGAACATCGTTTGTTAGTAACTAACATAACCTTAATTTATTGAATTTTACAAAATGTATCAAGGTATAAAGCAACTGGAAGAAAAAAATGTCGCAAATGAAGTTGATATACTATTATGGAGTGATCGGATGGATTTGGTTGCTGTGGCAAACGTCAAAGGTAGTGTAGCCCGGTTGTTAGGCTGTAGCCCCTCACGTTAGCATTTTTCAGGCGAAGTGGCGTTGCATCGTCTGACATGGATAAGAGCGTGGTGTCTACCCCCTTACAAAGAAGGAGTTCATGTGAAAAGTTTGGCCTGGAAGCCCGATGGGCAGGTCATAGCAATCGGGTATTGCACTGGTGAGGGCCCCCTATGTGAATTGGTTTTTCATTCATGATAATTCGTAGACAATTTTAGGTTTGATTATGTTAGTGAACGTTGAAAACAAGGCCGTGCTACATAAGATCGAGATAACTGGAGAAATTTCATGCATGATGTGGTTCAGAGAAAAAACCGAAAGTAAAATGAATGAGCAGTATGAGCAAAAGGATTACATGAAATATGTGGTGCGTACGGCACTGTGTCAGGGCTTTGCAAATTTAATTAAGAATATCTGTTTTCCTAGGATCATTCCTCAAAGTTTCTGCCTGATCCTCCTCCTTTAACGAATTTCAGTTCTGGCAATACAGCGGAGCAAAACGTTGCAACTACTTTACAGAAGCAATCAGAGTTGAATGTTTTAGTCGTGGGAACCGTTCAAGGGTTAATTTTCATGAGTGTGTTTGGGGTTACACCGTTTTCAATCTTCGATTTAAATCAGCACCTGGGATATCAGTGTTTGATTATGAACGTTCTGCTTTCTGAGGATTTAAATTTAATGTTTGTTACGATTAAAGATGTCTCGAATTGTATAAAAATCGTTATTGTCAGCACTGATATATTCAAATCGCACACAAAAGAATTATTTGCTATTGCTATGATGTATGAGTATGTTAACTGCTTGACTACTTATATTGCCAATACAATCTCTGTTGTGAAGGAGACTTGGGAAAATATTCTGTTGGAAATGGATGCAAAATTGTCAAAGTATGCATCAAAAGTTCCCGAAGGAACGCTTTCTGCAGATTTTTTGGATTTGCTGACGTTCGGCATCGTTTCAGATCATATGCAGGAATTTTTATTGCATGATCTCACAAAGAAAGGTCTGGAGAAGTTCGGGCATACAATTGAAATGAGTTATGCGAATATACAGAAGTTATTGTTGAAAAATGTGACTAAAGTTGGGCAAAACATCACGTATCACTTAGCTGAGTTTCGTGGAATGGCTCGATTTGAGTACAGATATAAAGTGAGTCGGTTTTGATTAATTCAAACTCGCAATTCTTATGTTTATTGAAAATTAAATTAAATTTTGCAAACAAATTAAATGATTAACTGGTTTCATAAAAGTAAATAAAAGAATTTAAAAAATCAGCATATTAATTTTGAAAACACTGATGTCAATTATTTTTATCATATTATTCATGTTGGGTAAAACATGTCAAATTATATAATGTTAAATCCAATATATTTTAATTTAATCATCTTATTTGTAGATATTAGGCTTAGAAGAAGAAACTGTATCAGAAGCAATTGCTGAGAATGGAGCTTTCTTAAATAAAAGTGGTGAAATGCAGCAAGTAATCAACTCGTCCATGATAAATTACAAAGCTTTCTTTCGCTGGCTATATTCGGCTATCATGGATTTGATAGGCGAGCAAATTCCAGCTGATATCCCCAAGATGACTCAGCAAGATCTCACTTACATCATGGAATTTCTGCAGAACTTCGACAACATCGTTCCCAAGCACTCTGTAGATGGCGGCAATAAACCTGGATTTGTTATGGAGAAATTAGGCCAGTATTTGGTGGATGCACCCTTGACAATACCATCAAATTTAGATGAAAACAACTGGAATATGTTTCTTAAACAAACCGACTGTGTAAGGAATTACTCGGGCACAATAAAGCATTACAGAGACAGATCTTTAGTGCAACAGTTTAATCAACTCAAAGACTCAATCAGCAGGATATTTGATAAGCCAAAACAGGCACTAATCGAGAGTTTTGCCGTGCAAAAAGTAATCAGTTGTGTGAACTATATTGAATGTCCTCTGCGAATAACAAACTTGAATAGCAACCCTTCAACTGTCCTATTTGTCTTTTTGTCTTGCAGTACAACTACAGAGGCTTTTTATTTCGTAGAGTTAACCATGAGTAATGAAATATGTGGGAGAGCTGGCTATGTGTTTGTTCCGTGCACTGAAAATTCTGCCGAAAACTACCACATACTCGATGTACAGTTCTACACGGCAAACGTCCTCTCGGTTTTGCTGCAAGAAAACAGCCTAAACAAATTTGGGCTCATTTATCAGTGCCCGGTGGTGTTCCTTCGAGATAAAATTAGACCGATCGATTTAGATTCGAATGTAATTGAGCGAGACTTAATCAGGATAAATGGTTGTTTGCTTGGTAGTTCACTTCTGAGGCACACAGAGGGTATGGTTGCATCGAAGTTTGCTGTGTCCGGGTGTCGCAGGGTAGCGGTGGTGCTGTCAGAAAATAGGAGGAAAGTAAGGATTTATGAAATGGAGGCCGAGGAAGAAGATGAGGAAGATGGAGAGATGACTACTAGTGTTATACGAGAGAGTGATGGTGAACAATAAGAAAAGTATGTTTTCAATTTTTTTTTTTTAAATAATTTATATTTAGAAATTCTTTACATTGTTAATTGCAAAATGCATACTGATCAAAGTATCTTCAGTAATACTGGTGTGTTTCAATAGAGACCATCATTAATTATAAAGTGGTCCAAGATATGCATTAATATAAATAGAAATGGAAGTATTATTTATTTTTAAATTGGTAGTAAAAGTACTTTCCAATTTTTTTTAAATTTAATACAGCGACTGGTTTTGGTAAAATTTTAATCTTCTTTATCGTTAAATATAAAAGAACTGTCATCTTTGGAGAGAAAAAGGAGGAGGAATTCTAACTTAAGGAATACATGAAAAAACATCAACAATTTTCAAAATAAAAGTCATTAAAATAAGATTAAAGGTGTATTGTATTTTTTTGGAACGTGTTCTCAAAATGTGAAAAATTTAGGCTGAGGATGAAGTTTTATTTGCTTGACTTTCTCTGAAGAAAAAACTACAGGCTTGGAACGATCACAATCTATATAAATCTAAATTAGCGGAGGACAAGGATTTCGTAATTTTGGTAAGCTACTTCTTCGCCGTTGAACGGAATGTATAAGCTTCCGTGGCTCGGGTGCACTTTACCGACTGTGTTGGAGCCTTCATGGAAAACACGACCGATGTAGAGAGTTTCACCATCCGAAGTTCTGCCACCTTCTACAGCGTTGAAGGGTATATTACCTCCGAAAGCCGGAACCCAATCAAACCTTTGCTCACACAGCACCTAGACGAATTAAATTGTTTCAAGTTAATTAAAAGGTAAATATTTAGAGAATGAACCTGGTAAGTGAATACTGCGATTTCCTTGCCGTCGTATGCAACATAGGCGACATTCTTTTCGGGGATTACTTTGGCTGGCATCCAATCTCCATCGTGAAAGGCACGGCCGACATAGATCTGTGTGCCATCGATGTCCACACCACCATGTACGGATGTTGGAGGGATTACCTGCCTTGCATTGGTGTCTACCCAATAATATGCTGCAAAGAAAAATAAATTGTCATTTTCTTATTAATCAGGAAATGCTTATGAATCATCGTTTATCTCCAGATGAACGATTTTTTTAATATGGTGATCAGTATCACGTTTACTGTGTAGGCGCTATTTGCTTATGTTATCATTTCTCATTTATCTCTGACTGTCATCCAATAATAAATGGTTTGTTATCAGACACAAAAATTTGAAGTATTAAAAAAATTATTTATTCTGGAGGAAAACGAGTAAAATGACTTTGCCCAAAACCCAGCAGCAATTATTAATCTTACCCCTAGTACCGGCTCCTCCTGGAAGAGGAAAATTTCCACTGGGGGGTGTGGGTTGAGGTGCACTTGGAAAACTGGGTGGATGAGGATGATGAGGAGGTGGCAGATGTGGAGGATGATGTGGCAGATGTGGAGGATGATGTGACGGTGGCATATGTGGGGGATGATGTGGTGGTGGTAAATGCGGAGGATGATGTGGAGGTGGTGGTAAATGCGGAGGATGATGTGGAGGTTGTGGTAAATGCGGAGGATGATGAGGCAAGGGAGGAAATTGAGGTGAAGGAAAGGGAGGCTGAAAGGGAGGTAGACCACTTGGTGGAAGCGTTGGGGGCCCTACAGGTGGGAAAAAGTTAGGTGGACCAGGCGCACCGGGTGGGTGTGCCCCTGTAGGAGGTTGGTGAGGAGGGATAAAGCGAAAACCATACTGATCTAGAACAAATACCCCTTACTTAAGGCTAAGCAAAAGTCAAAAATAGTTACTCACCTGCCATTGTTACACTGTGACTCTTTATCTGAAGCTATGTAATTTTATTTATAACGTTCCCTGATTTATCTTATCTCATTTATCTCATAATCCTACAATAGTAACGTGTGACTTATTTATTTACTGTTCGCTTCTAGATTGCTTAAAAGAAATACACAGTTCGTTAATAATAATGGGAATATGATTACTACAATTTTAAATAACTTTCTATAGTAACATTTCTTGCCCTTAGGTAATTTATAATATTTTTTTTATGATGTGACATTTTTGTTGCTGTGGCTTAATTACTTTTTACTTGATAGGTACAATTTTCTGTCTAAACTTAAAATACACAACTCATTGTTTGCATCAAATAATTGGCTGATTTTTCATTCATTTCAACCTGGGCGATTATGATAAAGAAAGAATTTCATGATAAGTTATTATTAATTTGTTTTGTATTACATAACTTTGTGACTAATTGTAAATTGCTGCTGATGGGTGTAACTTTTTTTAAGTCACGTGCGTGGGCGTCAAATCAATTGGGTTCATATGCAATTAGCGCATATTAAAAAAGTCCTGTACACACTTCATCTTTGCACTTGGTCGAAATGATTACGTGTGTATAAAGGGCCTTTGTACTTAAATATTATTTGCCGGATGGCACTATCTCTCGTCCCGAATGAATCATCTCTTATCTGGTATTTTCTAAAGGGTAATCCCCACTGTAATCGCGCCTTAAGAGTTCCAAGTATTTTTGAACTTGAATTCAAGAGTTAGAAAATTAGAAACCTAAAAATAGTGCTTTTTTTTAGGTAGAAAATAAAACAGAAGTAACATTTCACAGCATTATTTTTATTTAAAGTATTATGTTGTAACTGTACAATAATCTAGGTATCTATAATCTATTGTATCACAAAATCTTCTAAGCGGACACTAAATCGCGCAACAATACACTTTACGTTTCGCAGTCGTTCGACTGCTTCGTCGAAGCAGTCGAATTTTCACTTCTGCGAAACGTAAAGTGTATTGTTGCGCGATTTAGTGTCCGCTTAGAAGATTTTGTGATACAAATTTCATCGGACAAGAACCAACTGTAAATATAATCTATTGGAACAAAATTTTAAGAAAATGGCCTTAAATGCTTAAATCAGTTGTGCACGTGTAAACGTCCCTGGTTCAGGTTTATTTTGAACATGTCCGCGACTCTGCCGAGCATATTTCCCACACTGAGGTCCTGTATTTTTCTGTTAATGATCTGAAAATATATGTAATTTCAGAATGAAATCGAAAAAATATATAATTATTGTTTTAAGTTAAGAACATAAGCAGTATAAATCGTCGTATAAATCAAAATTATATACCTTTGTTTTAAAGGGATTCACATTTTGAAGCTAAATGTCAATTTCATTTATAAATTCGTTTTAATAACAGATTTATTTAAAATTTTAAATTCCTTACAAAATTTTTACAAGACAGTTGTAGCCGCAGCAGCAGGCAACAGATGAATAGTCATTCAAAGATATACTTTTCTTTAACGTTTTGAACGATTCAATGTTTCATAGTTCCAATCTTTCCATTTCAAATTTTCGTTAAAAGGCTTAATTTCAAATAGAATTTATTTTTAGTTTTGTAATTTTTTTATTGGACCTTTATTGTTGATTTTCATAATATTATTATTACTAGTTACACAGTAAGTTTAATCACTTATCACTTTCCTTTTTTGGCTATTTTTTTAACTATACACAACATACCGTATTATTAATTGAAGATTAAAATTTCACGTTTTCTTATGTTTTCTCCAGTTCTGATATTTATAACGAAGTTTTAAAATTCCTTAAATTTATTTATTTATTCTTTGGTTCTGTACATTTCTAGTTGTCATTTTAATTTTTTTTTCACATCTGTTCATTTAGTTTTATTAATAAAAAATTAAATAATGACAACATTTAAAATAAACTTTTTGTTATTATAGGCAACCAAACTTACAGTTAAGTATTATGTTGCCTAAATGTCTGGTTCATTAGATTTGAAAGTTGGGTAAAAATTTAGTAGATGGTGCTATGTTTGTATAGTGCATTGTACTAGAGCTGGCAACGGTTAACCGATTTTGGATATTCGCGGTGTACAGCATGTCACTCATGCAAATAGAGTTGCATGAAAAAAGATTTCTCACTTAAATTCACATTCAAGTTATGCAACTCTATTTGCACGAGTGACATGCTGTACACCGCGAATATCCAAAACATCCAAAATCGGTTAACCGTTGCCAGCTCTACATTGTACAGTATATCCATTATAATATTCTCAACATGGGAATTTCCGTTGCTATAAGAGATATATAGCGTTTTCCACTGGCACACTCTGGCCACCAATGCACACTCGTTATATTTTCATCTCATTTTAACTTCATGTAATAATAAAAGGTGATGATACACTGAGTGTGCTCTAGTGCTGCCAGTGGAAAATACTGATAGATTTGATTAAGTAGAATGAATTGTAGACCAACCCATAAAAATTTTAGAAATTCATTATACAGGATGTTATCAATTAAGGTGGCAATAATTATACCACGTGTAGAGGACATCAGAAACGAGAAACTTTTGGATATAGATAAATTAGGTTAAATCGCAATATTTTGATGTCCTCTACACGTGATATAATTATTGCTACCTTAATTGATAACATCCTGTATACACAGGTGGGCCAAATTTGACACTTTCAATAGGAAACACCTGTTTTTACAAGAGTTAGACAAAAACTGACCTCGGATTCTTAATACAAAATTAATTGTGAAGACCGCATATCGATATCTTGTGCATCTTAGGAGCTACCGGATGTTTTTCAAAATTCTACTGTTTCTAAAAACCTCTATAACTTTTTTGTTTATGAAAATTTTTGAATTCTGTAAAAACTTCTTTCAGGCACGATTTTTATAAGTTAATGCTGCAGGTAGGGATTTTTAATTATTATAAGATAATTTTTTAATCCGTCAGTCAGACAGGACGTTTAAAATTGCGTTTCCAAGGTTTCGCGCGCTTATTTTGACTCAAAATGGCCTTTAATTGCGGTACTTTATCTATACGCGGACTTTAAATGGCAAGAAGGCTTGAGTGGCATATCATTTTAAAGGAATTGTAATTCCAGTGAGATACTGACAAACACTTGTGTTTGTCTAAAGTCGTTTCTCCTCCGCGTTAACTTTGAAACAAAATGAGATAGGATGTTTGATCAAAAACCAAATCAAAGTACATAAAAAGTACCAAGTCCAAAGATAAAAAGTGAGCAAAAAAAAATCAAATTAGAGCAGGCGGTGCAATGTCTGTGATTAACTAAATTAATGAATGTAATACTTTCGTGGACCGTCCAATTTATTGATTTTTTATTTAATCACAGACATACATTTTCTTTGCACCGCCTACTCTAATCTGATTTTTATTTACTCACCGTACATTAGAAAATGCACTAGGTGGCGCTGTGCACCCCTCGAATTTCGAAAGCAGGGTGGTTTAAGTTTTAAGTGACATAGAGGGTGAATGACAATTGTACCGACAAAAAAAAACATAAGAGAATCGATGTCACAGATTAGGGAAAAATGTTTCAAAAATTCTTGTGAACAGTTTATAATTATTTACAGTTGGTTCTTGTCCGATGAAATTTGTATCACAAAATCTTTTAAGCGGACACTAAATCGCGCACTATACACTTTACGTTTCGCAGTCGTGTATAGTGCGCGATTTAGTGTCCGCTTAAAAGATTTTGTGATACTAGTTTATAATTAATTAAAAAATTACCCCAAAATCAAACTCCGGCGCTGCGTACGAAATACAGCGGCCACATGCTATAAATGCGGTAGTATAACAGGGGCTGTAAAAGTTTCTTATTGGCTCTGGTTTGCACACAATGCGACCTTGACACACGTTTCAATTGATTTTATTACTCCTTTATTACAGCTGGGGAAGGCAAGTTTTCTTTTATGCGACGTAATTATTAGTAATTTCTAAAATTGCGTATGAAATACGAATATTAAATTCGCAAATAATTGTGTAAATAATTGTTTGTTAATTCGTGCGGATTATTTACTAGAGTGGAATGTATCACTTCGTCTACAAGGAAAATCTGGCGATTGCAGAAGGTCAATTGCACGGCCCGACGGGCAGCTGATATTAAAATGTTCGTCTCGTTTTCGCACGGAGACAATAAAATTTTTAAGATACAATCTGTTGTTTTCGTCGCCTCACAAAAGAATGATTACTTGATTACTGTGTGGATTTTGCTCGTATCTGTAACAACTGTAAGATCTGTAAACCTGTAACTCAATTATTAAAATATGGAATTTTGAAGTTCTATGGAAGATATGATTTCTCCCAGGTCTCTAGGATTACTTGTAAGTCTCTGTGGTATTATCTTAAAGACTTACGAGAAATCGTATCATACTTGAGAACTTCAAAATTCCATTTTTTAATAATTGACTTTACAGGCTTACAGATCTTACGGTTGCTACAGATATGAGCAGAATCGACCCATTAATTTGCAAAATATCGCTTAAACGGATCGGTTTTCTCAAAAAATGTCAAACGATTTATTAAAACTGAAGTTCATCGCCGACTATAAAAAGTTTATTACGTATAGATGTTGGTGACATGCGTCCAGTTTCTAATTAAATCGCATACTGAATAAATGTAATAGATTACGGGACCACGTTTAAAAAATTCTAAGGAATAGTTCACACTTAATTAAGGATTAAATTCAAAGTGAAAAGAATGTGTACGGTAGAACGAGGAACGATTTACAACCAGTGCGCCAAAAACACAAGATTAAAGGTGGGTTTACAGAAAGCAAATCAAACATTTCATTGCGAATTAAACTAATTACGATTAAGTTGCCATAAGAATTACATTGCGAAATGTCAAATTAACAACATCATTAAAATTTGATTGCAATTAAAGTTTCTGTAAACGGGGCCGTAAAGTTGTAAACGTTGTAATTTGTTAAAATTTTAATAGGTTTGTGTTAATAATTCCTCACACACAAAACGAAATTATAATAATTAACATTCGAAACAGATTACGAATGAGTTTACTGATTTAGTTGTTTACCAGGTGTGCAGAGTGTTGTTATCCTTTGCATGGAATAATCTAATTCAGGTAATTTGCTGCATGCATTATTTGTCAAATAAATATTTTCTTAATCAAAATTTTGCTTAATCAATACCGTTAAAATCAATGTTAAATAGAACTATGGGTCTGGAATCCGTGCAATTCAAGTCGGGCGTTGACCTAGCCACGCTACAGTATCATAAAACTATAAAAAAACTTTTACGACAGCATTTATTTCGTTCATCTGCTCCTCGACTTTTTAACCAGGAGCGCATCGTCGTTTTGGGGCTAATTTTTGATGAATTATTTCTCGAAAACTAAAGTAGAAAGAATTTTTTTAACATTTTTCCCATACTCTCGGACATCGCTTCTTATCGTGGTTTCATTTTGTCGGTATAATTAACAGTCACCCTGTATTATTTGAAAAGAACTTTAGGTTTACAACCCATAACGTTATCAGTTTTCAGTTTCTAGCATTTATTTTTACAATAGTAGATAATAATAAATAATAAACATGAAATGAAAGATTAACAAAGCGTATTTACAAAAAATATTCAATGTGTCTACCCTCTAATTCCTGGCATTAAAACATTTTATTACAAAACTTGTCACGTATATTTTGAAAAATGTTATTATTTTTATTTTTGTTATGATTATTAACAGTAATATTTTTTAATTAATAGCTTTTCAGTTACAATAGTAGAGAAATACAATGATAGCTGTCTTATAATGTTACAAATTTAAAAACAAATGCTAGAAACTGAAAACTGATAACGTCATATAACGTCGATAATGTAAAATTGAAGTTCTTTTCAAATAATAAGTCACTTAAACCACCGTGTTATTTAAAATCTCGAAATTCATAGCGCGCACAGCACCACCTAGTGCAACTTCTAATAGGTGCTTTCCATTTTCCTGCTTGGGCAGCCCCGAACTGCTCTGTGACACGAAGCCCTCTGTTCATCCTCTGTTCCATTAAAAAATGCGACGTGGCGTCTAGTCTCGTTCGAGTTCCTACCCCTTTCCTCTCGAGGATCACTAGGGGCGTGAAACTCCAACAACAATTTTGTTAATATTTGAGGTTATACGAAGCTCTATCTGACGCTTAAATACTAACATTTGAATAGTTGTGCTAATCGTTTTTATGCGGAAAATATTTAAAAATCAAATTTAATTGATCGAACTGGTTATGTTGAAGGTAACAGTTATTCGCGCGTAAAATTTCGTGTTCCATTTGCGAACTATTCAGAGCAGCTTCGAAAAGCGCAGGGTTCTAAGCACTATGCCAAGCACCATGGACATTACACTCTCAAATGGAAAGCACCTAAGCCTAGTTTACACGACGTGATTTTGCATGTATTTTAACATGTGATAAATCATAAGGCGACTTTGTTGATATTTACACTATCTGAGTTGACACAGCGAACGACACATAAGTGCCAGCATAGATGAAGTCACTAGCAAGTCATAGCTCTCTTTAAGAATAGGACCGGACCTATTTGCTATGACTTGTTAAAAGACGATTTTAAATTTACCGCCAAACAAGTGTCGACAGTGAGGTTATACGAAACTAACGAATCCGAAATAGCGAGGACGCGAAGTTGTCGGCGTGTAGATGAACAACTAGAACTGTTACATTGATTGTCAGTGGTAAATAATAAACTCGCATCCTCCGATTTCGCAAAGGGGGCACTTCTAACCTCACTTTCTTGACAGCGAATAGTTAATACTCACACCATATCTCTTACGAGACAACAGCCCGTCTAAACGTTACAAATATGACTCACACGGTTTTCGCAACTGTATGATTTTTGACATGCTGTTATCATAGGAAACGTTACATGCAAAATCACGTAGTGTAAACTAGGCTTAATGTAATTATATCTCTGGACTTAGTACTTTTTATGTGCTTTGATTTGGTTTTGGTTCTAACTTCCTACACTTCCTAAACACGGAGGAGAAACGACTTTAGACAAGCACAAGTTTTTTGTCAGTATCTCAAAAATAAAAGAAGACGTTAAAAACTGACAACGTCACTGGATGTAGAATTAAAATTCCTTTAAAATGATATGCCACTCAAGCCATGTTGCCATTTTAAAGTTCATGGTGCGCACAGTGCCATCTAGCGGATATTCAAAAGTAGTTATATCTCAAAAATGAGTATTTTTTATGTATATTGATTTGGTTTTTGTCTGAACTTTTTGATCTTATTTGGTTCCAAAATTAACAGGGGGAAAGGAACTTTAGATTAACACTGTATAAGAACATCAATGATAATTTCTACACGGTACCGTACGAATAATAAAAATTATTGTAGAGCGGCACATACAGTCATTGATGATCGCAGGGTATAAGCAACGTAAAAAAGGCGATTTTGAGGATATACAGGGTGGATCAATTTCGATGTCTCTTATGGACAACTCTGTAACTATAAGAGATAGAAAAAAACGAATGGCCAAGTCTCGATCTCTTTTTTAGAGATAAAGTCAATAGTGTAAACAAAAATTGGCTATCTTTTTTTGTTTTCGAGTTATAAGCCAAAATTGAGATTTTCGAATTTTCGTCAATCAGTCATATCTCGTTTATTTTTACAGATATTGAAAAACTGTTTTGACATTATTAGGACACTTTTTTGAATACAATTCAGTGGTGTGGTTTTATGATATTTAATTAAATTTTCGAGTTATAGCATAAAGTTATATTTTTTTAAATGGATATCATAGTTGGCAATGTCATTATTAAATAGAGATTTCTTTTCTGTTTTCAAAAATATATACTTTGTTGGGTTTATTTCTTACAGTTAATAGAATAAAACACCTTTTTTATTATTTTTGGGTGCATTCTTTTCTTAGGATGCTAGTTTCAACAAAAGCCGACAATTTTCTTTTGTTTTTATTAAATATTAACAAAGATTTGAAGATTGGATAGCACAAGAGTGAGAGGTATTGCGATAAACATAAGAGATAGAAACCTAGCACCGATAGACATGAGTTGGCTGTGTATTTTAGCGCGGCAGTGTTGAAATTGTGATTTATTTTGATATTATTTTCCGGGTTTTAAGTTATTTATTGTGATATATCAAGAGTTGTGTTTATTATCTACTTACATTTCAATATTCTTTAACTTTTTCTGCAATAATTTCTTATTTTTAAGATGTTTTTAATTTATACATATAATTTAGTTCATTATCCCATGAAATGCATATTTGATCGAAAAAAAAATGCGTTTTAAACTTAAATATTAAATGAAGTTACATAATTTCGAACTTCACCCAAACCACTTGGTATCGGTATTGTTGTAGTCTTTGTGACTCTTAGAGGATGCTCGATCTTTTTTTCTCTTTATGCGGTTGCAACTGTCGAAATATTTGAACAAGAGTTGATATTTAATAAAAACAAACAAAAAAATTGTCGGCCTTTGTTCAAACCAGCCTACTAAGAATAGAATACACCCAAGAATAATAGAAAAGGCGTTTTATTCTATTAATTGTAAGAAATAAACCCAACAAAGTATATATTTTTGAAAACAGAAAAAAAATCTCTATTTAATGGTGACATTGCCTACTATGATTTTCATTAAAAAAAATATAACTTTATGTTATAACTCGAAAATTTAAGTAAATATCAAAAAACCAACTACACCACTGAATTGTATTCAAAAAAGTGTCCTAATAATGTCAAAACAGTTTTTTAATATCTGTAAAAATAAACGAGATATGCGCGATTGACGAAAAGTCGAAAATGTCAATTTTTGCCTATAACTCGAAAACAAAAGAAGATAGCCAATTTTTGTTTAGTCTATTGACTTTATCTCTAAAAAAGAGATCGAGACTTGGCCACTAGTTTTTTTCTAACTCTTATAGTTACAGAGATGCCCATAAGAGACATCGAAATTGATCCACCCTGTACGTTAGTAATTATTTCTCAATTTAAAGATTTTTTTTCTGAAATGTAGTAGGAGATTTAAATTTTGTTTTATAAAGTTTTTACATTAAATGGAAATTAAATTTTGTCACGTAAAAGGAATAATAATGTTACTTTTTGTTATTCCCGAGTGGCTCCATACACAGGGTCAATCGTGACATCATTGGAAATTTTTTAAAATCAAAATCCATCTAAGGAATTCGCTTTTTTATGTCGTCTGAAAACGTTCGTCAGTTTTGGTCCCGATCCTAATTACCTTAAAATATTGCAAACTGAGAAAGTTATAATCAATAGTATCAAAAAATCGTCCCGATTGAAATCGATTAATCGGTTAATTTAGAGACGTTTTATGACGTCTTTAATTTTTTTGAAATTTTTAAATTCTACTTTACTTCCAAATTATCGCCTACCTAAGTTCATTACTTTCCGAATCATTTAAGCTCAGAATTTCAAGTTCTGAACCGTTCAAATCAGTACTGAGCATGAGCAGTGCACAAAATTGGACATACGTTTCATACTGCGCATGATTTGAACGGTTCAGAACTTGAAATCCTGACGAGTGGAAGAGACCTACGGTGTCTATAATGGATAACTGTTCCATTAAAAAAAAGTAAAACAGTTGAAGACCTCAGAAACTAGAGAATCTTTTTCTAAAATTATTATAGAACCGAACTTGAAACTATTCTTATTCCACTTTGTAAAAGTTTAAATAAATTTAAAAAAATTACTATGTAGCCGCTTCTTGGTAAGCAAAAACTAAAAAAAAAAAAATTAATTATGGAATTATTGTTTTGAGGATTTCCTGTTCATTTTGCTTGTCATATGTATTAAAATGTTCGTTACTGAAATGGTTACTTACAGAAGTAATCATTTTGGTTACTTCATGCTCAATATCCGGCCATAGCGTGTCCAACGCTGTCGGGGCCAGTCTTGTAATGGCCTTATTGAAAGTCTCACCCAATTCTTCGTTATTCATGAGCCCCTCGAAATTATTCTGAAACAACCTTAGATCATTAACTTGCAACCGACTGCAAAATTTTTGATTAAACGCACTTCTACCCTGTTCAAGGAAAAAAAGGTGCAACCAAATTTACCTCCAACTTTTTCAGTTTTGGTGTAACTCTGAGCACTTGGATGTAGAGAGGGGGGTAGCTCCCTTCACCAATGCGTATCCTCGAAATCGTGCCCAAAGAAAAATTGTACAACCTCACCCTGTAAATTGGCGCGCATCATATTTTGGGTTGACCAAATTGATTGAGTTGTTACCGGAATTTGCCTTTGCCGAAGAAAGAAAACAGCTCCCCGACTTCTCCTTTGATGTCGTAGAAACCCTTAATATCTAGCAGAGGGAAAGTGAGGTTGAGGAACAAGATGTGTTGGGGCACTCGGTAGTTAACGTGGTCCAGTCTGAATTTCGAGAGGTACCTCACCGTGACATCTTCAACGTAACCTTTCAAGCTGAAATCAAAAACGTCGCCAAATTTGTCAAAAAAAATTGAAATTAATTTACGTAAGCGACTCGTTGGATATATTCAAGTCGATTCTTTCGATGTGGAGAGGATCCAGTATCGGTAAGCCTATTTCCGGGATGCCGGTGAGCATGTACTTTCGGAATTCTTCTAGGGAGTGTCTCACCCTATCCGTCATGCTGAGGGCCCCACTCATTAGGTTTGAAACTGTTGCGTTGATGACGCTGATGCCTCCTCGAACTACACCTGAAAGGTTTTTTTTTTGTTTTTTTATTTTTGCATAACCAATGTAGGTGATTGTAACTGACGAAACGTGCTTCAGATTTTCTTTCTGTTTACTAGTAATACTTTATATGAGCACTCCCATTTTATAGTCGAACATAAATATTTACAGAATAAATGAATGGCAATTTTTTTATTTTCTGTAACTGTTGAAGTCGATTGCGTCACATAAAATTTTATGTAAATTCTTGTGTGTGCTAATGCACGTAATAGTGAATCATATGTTAATGAATAAGTAAGTACGATAACATAATTGCTGTTTTCATAGCAGAATACTGATCAATGGTATAAATTTAGTTCGGAATAATTTGTACTGATGCTATTTTAGACTACTCTAATTCTTGCACAAGATTTGGTTCAATTTTTACAATAATATTCATAACAAAAAACTTTTGGCCTGCAAATATGTATTGTTTAGAAAAAGAACAAGTTCTATTTTTTCAGGCAATTTTTGATTCAATGATTTTCGACACAATTTACTGTGTGATAACCAAAGAGAGGAATTTTTATGATGACGAAAGCCCGCACAGTCGACCAGCTGACTCGACGAAGCGCTGGCTGTCGCGATGCTTATGGTTCATTATGTGCCCGTACATGGTCCGCGCTAGCGTACTTCAGTTGGCCGACTATGCGTGCTTCGTCATTCCATAAAAATTCCGCTATCTGGTGATAACAGTTTAAATTGTTCAAGAAATTGAACCAAAGCTTGTACAAAAATAGGTTAGTGTAAGTTCTCTTTATACCCCAATTATTATTGACACCCCAATTATTACTAACACCACAATTATTATTGCCACCCCAATTATTATTGACAAAAGTAAGCGCCGAAGTTGGACCTAATTTTTAAAAATAGTAATCTTGTTACATTTTTACATTCAATGCTAAAAGAAAAGAAAAACAAATTACCTATCGCAGATTAAAATATAAAAAAATCTGGGCAACAAATATAAATTAAAAACTGTTATACAAAAGAAAATTATTTCCTCGATGAAAATGTGAAAAATCAATAAAAATTCTAGTGATTGGAAAATCAAAACAGGCAAATCCGGCGACAAGTGAAAGAAATTCACAAGTAAAAAGAATAAAAAAAAAACTAGGGATTTTCGGGATACTATTTTCAAGTAATAAAGTAAATGCCCTACAATTATATTTATTTATATTGAAACTATAAAAAAAATTACAAAAAAAGTTAAGGTAATGCACGAACTAATATAAAAAAATAATATAATAGAACGAATTACATATGTAACTCCGCAAAAAAAGGAAATAGAAACTATAAAATAAATAAAATACAAAGGGCTTAAAAAGTTGAGAATATTTATAAATTAAAAAAGAATCTTTTGAAAATATTAAAGAACTTTTGAAAATAATGAAAAATTTCACCTTTAATTGATGTTCCTTAAAAAATAAAACTATAAACGCTACAAAACCAAACTTGAAAAATCTGATTTTTGTTCGAAATGTTAAATAATATAATGTTCAAAGTTTTAAGAAACAAATCATTGACTTATAGCGATGCTAGTATTGTACTTTTACCAGTGGCGTAGATAAGGGGGGAGGGACCCGAGCCACCGAAAGTTCCACATAGTTCATACAAAAGAAATTTTTCATATGGTGTTATTTTTTGTTCCTTATTTTACATTTCATAAATAAAATGTTAAGTAATCCGTACGCGTTAAATTTTTTTTGTAGTCAGAATTTCTCTGAATTATAGTTTTATAAAACAGGCTCTTTCCTCAGTTTTGACACTAAAGACAATTAACCAAAAGTCAGATTGTTTAATGTTTGGTTATATTTTAAGAACAGCAAGGTAGTAAAGTATTAGAACTGAAATAACAGAATAAAAGTAGCGACCAACCATCTTCTAATTTTGCGATTGCAAAATCCTTCTCTGCTTAAGAAAGCACGTGATTTGGCATTGCGATGCCATAACTTTAGCATTACATTTGAAATCTGACGTTTAAAATGATTATTTTTGATAAGCCGTTAAAGAAAGCCATATTTACAGCGGAAAATTGAATCGTGCGAAATTTTAAGGCCGCGGTAGTACATACGTAATCTCATTTTACGTTAAAGTGAAATAGTAAAAACAATTCAAATTTTGCTTAGATTCGGAGTTATCTGAGTGTGAAAATAAAAAAAACTGAAATAATTTATTTACAACATAAACAAAGCAGTTGATAAAAATGTGAAATCTGTTCAGTTGTAGAAAAAATATTGTATACAACACAACACATGTGTGAACGTATTTTTTTAAATCTCGTGCTTCTATTTGCGCACTCGGCTGACGTCTGGAGTACGAACATTTTCAATTTTACTTTACGCACTAGTTACATAAATAACTATTTCTGGTTATCTAACTTTTAGTTCAGGTAGCTCCGAAACTAAGCAAAATTTGAATTTTTTTTATTCTTTCATTTTAACTTAAAATGAGATTTCATTTTTTTCACCAGTTATGAAACACCCTGTATAACGAAATAATTTGAAATAATTCAAGAGATCATTAAAATATTATTTTAAAGCATGGCTGAAAACAGAACCTTTGTATTTACATACACAGCTGGCCTGACTAAGACTAGGGATACGCTTAATTGTGAGTAAATGAAGGAGAGGCTCATTGAAACTTGTGTGGAAGTGAAATAGAGATATTACAATGTTGCGTAAGAAGCTAGGAATTCGACCGGCGCCAGCGGCCGGAGCGTAGCCCGTGTTATCAATCGGCAACGTCGATTGATGTAGCTATTTCGTTTACTCATGCGCTTTCTACTATTCCATCCTTCATTTACTCATAAGAAACGCATTCCTAGTCTTGGTTAGACCAGCTGTGTATACTGGGTATAGTGATAATCATTTATTGTGTAACAATAAGTACTTATGGTTAAAAAAAAAACAATAAAATATAAACCATAAAGTTTGTATACAGGATGTTATCGAATTGACTGGAATAATTTAACAGAGTGGTAGCTTGGATCAAGACGGTCAAAAAATGTTATATGTATATATGATATGGTGTCTTAAATGTATTCGTTTTCGAGAAAAAAGATATTGAATTTCAAAAACTGACAGAAAGAATGGACATTTTCGTTCGCAAAACGAAACTGAATCTAATGAACTAGGTTTGAAATCTCAAATCACATTTTTCGGAGGCCAAATAGACACGTTTGTTTTGGTTTTAATCTTAATGTTTTTCAAACTGCAGTTTTTGTGTTGTGAATTTTTCATTTTTTGCAGAAGGCACATATGTAAATGTGGGTTTATTATTATTGACAGAGAAACAAAATGCTACGCAAAGTCTCAAAAAAATAGATCCTTACTTCACACCGAACGGGTTCTTCGTCATTATCTCGATAAAACGGTTTTGGTAAATACTGCGTTTTGAAGATCACCTCCTCATTTACTCTATTCAATTCGATAACGCCCTGTATAGAGTATAGATAAAATAAAATTATAAGTATATAAGTATAATTAGTGTAAACAGGACGTACAAAATGAAGAAATAATAGAATACATATACAGTATGTCCCCGGATTGAGTTTGCAATACGTATAATGGACCAAAAATTTTTGAATTAAGATTTCATGTTCTGCAGTTCAGGCCTGCTTGGCGTGAAATGAATTTGTGCCAAATTTGACGCCGAAGGTCTTCAAGGTGGCGGAATTAACACAAGAAAAAGTAAAATCTGTGTAGGTAAAGTGGTCTTCCTTTTGAATTTAGGAGAAAAATTTATTAAGATAAAATTATTCTCATTTCAAATTAGGGAGATATACTAAATTTCAACATCCTAGAAAAAAAATTGAATTACGGAACATTACTAATTAAATTATAAATATTTCAGTAAAGTTGTAAAATGTTAACGCCATCTACACATTTATTGACTAAAAACAAATTAAATATGATTATTCAAATAACACTCCGTCCATATTAGCACCTGACACTGTTAATGTCTTACAACTGTACTGAAATCCTAATATTCTGTAATTCAATTTTTTTTTTCTAGGATGTTGGAATTTGGTATATCTCCCTAATTTGAAATGGGAATCATTTTATCTTATTAAATTTTACTCCTAAATTCAAAAGGAAGATCACTTTACCTACACAGATTTTACTTCTTCTTGTGTTAATTCCGCCACCTTGAAGACTGTCGGCGTCAAATTTAACACAAATTCATTTCAAGCCAAGCAGACCTGAACTGCAGAACATAAAATCTTAATTCAAAAATTTTGGTCCATTATACGTATTGTAAACTCAATCCGGGACATATTGTATTATAAATCTACATATCATATTAAAGTTTGATATCACAGTCCAAATATAAGGAAATTTCCTCAAACAGATTATTAAGAACAAAAACATAATACTCCTAATTCTTAGAAAAACTCGTCGTTACGATTTTAAATATTACTATTGAGAGGACATATTATATTTTTCAAGGTTATCGGCCAGAGGCGTACCGAATTGCGCGCGGTGGGAGAAACGCATATCGCATACCATTTCCATTACCTACTCGCATGCTAACAACTATTTTTTGGACGCCGCTGGACCAACTCGACAAATTGTACTTTGCAAGCATTTCGCCAACCGATAACCTTGAAGAATATAATATTTCCGCTCAATAATTATTACAACTAGAAACAAAAACACTAATGTCAACATATGTCAAAGTTAGAAAAACTAGTAAAAAATTCAAAATCATTAGTGTGCACCATTTTTCAGTACATACTTTATGAAATTATTTTTAGTTTTAAAATAAACACAGAAAAAGGAAAAATAAATTTGCTGTTTCTTTAGATTTGTTTCATATTGTATCGAATTTGTTTTCAGTCACATCTTGTATGCGATCAGGAATTTTTTCTTATATTTGGTTTTATAAAAAATACAAAAAAGATTATTAGGATCAGATTTTTAAATCGACAAATTTGTACTAAAATAACAGTGAAATTCCAGCAAGTTAAAACAAAATAAACAAACAAAATTAAAAAGAGTTAATTTGCTATTGGCGTTATAATTATGTTAGTCAAGTGAAAGACTAATTAAAAAAAAACAAAAAAATACTTAAAATTAACAATAAATTATCGTTTTAAAATCCTACTTAATTTTCAGAATTTTCAAAATAAAATTGTGATTGGGGGATGAGTTAAACAAATACATTCAGCGTTTCGCAGTCGTTCGACTGCGAAACGTAAACACAATCGACTTGTCCGCTTAGAAGATTTTGTGATACTAAAAAAGTTGTTTTGTTGCAATTGAAATAAAAAATTAAAAACTAGTTTAAAATCCTACTTCATTTTCAGAATTTTCAAAATATAGTTGTGACGGGGGGGATTAGTTAAACAAATATATTAAGAATATTTTTTCCTTTAATTAATTATTGTGTATGTTTATTTAAATTTAAATGATTCCTTCAGATTTTTCTAACTTGATTCATGTGTTATTTTGGATAATGTTTTTTTTTTTACTAAACAGTTGACAAATCAAACGTCTAAATTGGATTTTAAAAAAGTTACTCACCCAAAGTAGAATTCGTCAAGATGTCCAAAAGATCTAAAATTTTCGGGAGACCCCCGGCCCCTCCGCCAAAAAAATCATCTTGCACCGCGAAAGCGGAAACGACTAGCGAAATTACGACGAGCACTTTTTTCATGTTGTCTCTTCACCCAGGCACGACGATATAATTCGATTAGAAGAAAAGCGGACCACCATTTAGAATACAATTTGCCATCATCGCGCTCGACGACCGCAAATCGTCGCTAAATAATAAGCGCCGTTTTCAAGGCCCCCCCAACCCAGAGAATTTCATTAATTTGTTTGAATAATCGGCCGAAGTGCAGTCAGCGCGGTTGATAGCGTTTTTTTTTAATTTGAGTATTTTTTTGCTTGTAAACTCAACGTGATAGATAAGAGCTGTTTTGCTGAAATTATTTCACTGTAATCGTTTATCGATTTGTTATTATAATTTGCGGTAGCTGTTGAAGCCGGAGGCTTTATATCTATAGAATGATAATATCTACTTAATTTCTCTATTTTCTATTCAGGCATGTTTTTATTTTATATTACAAGGTTGTTAATATATTTTATGCTTCTAATATTTGGTTTCTCGTTTATCTGTTTTTTTTTTTCTCTAATTTTCATTTCTAAAATATTAATGCTATCTAGGGTAATGAGAGCCAAGTTATTATTACTGACAGATGACTCTTATTATCCCTGATATTATAAAAGTATGTTTTGTAGTTGAAAATGCCGAGGACTCGTAAAAGAACAACATTGTAAACAAATTGGATTCATGATTTTTGCACCTGATACTTCAACAAGTATGTTAAAGTATTGTTTTCGTATTTTTCTCAGTATTACATTTCATGTTGTGTTATGAAGGAAAAGTGTACCTATTATTTATTTTATTAACTGTAGCAGTTATTTGTTAAAACAAGTTTATTTAGGCAGCAGTCGGTTTGCCTTCTTTCATTGTTCTCATTACCCGAACATGCGGGCAATAAGAGCCAATTCCATTTTTATTTTAAATGAATATATTATAATTTCCATTAATGATAAGAATGATATAGTTACATCATTTTGATGGTTTTTCCTTATACGAAACAGCATAAAATTGTTGAGAGAATAAATTTTATATTTTTCAAAATATACTGATTTTTCCTTAAGTGGGTCTCATTCCCCCCGTCTCCCCTACTGGAAATTCTTAATTTTTTTCTTGTTTACTCATCTTTAAAATGAACCAAAAAGAGTATGATACATTGCACGACCTACTAGATTTTACGAAACAGCGTGTCTATCCAGCCTGCCCAATTTATTAGTTCGTGTTTCTCCGCTGACGCCACTTATCCAAAAAATTGGAACCGAATTATATCCGGTACGTCATTTTCAATTAATGTCAAGCTCATGCAGTTTATGGCAAGAACAGTTGTATTTTATTGCCCAAATATAGTTTCCTTGTGCTTTTTTCTTTCGTTATTTAAAGTGTTTCTTATTTAGGTAACTAGCGCCAAAGCGAAGAAAATTTGCGTTAAATGAAATATTGTCCAGGCCGGTTAAGAAAAGAACTCTGTCTCGTGAAAGTCTAGTAGGTCCTAATATATTGTATCTCGAAAAATGTCTATATTTAAATAGCAACGTGATGCAGTGAAAGAATGACCTCGAGTTCTCACGTTTCGCTGTTAGTTTATTGATATCCTGATGCAGACCCGGCCTATTCTACCATTACTTGCAATTTTGTCTCTGTTGAACTTTTATGCATTTGATTTCAGATCTACCTACTTATAAAACAGACCAGCAACGGTGCCAATTACTTCGCGAAATCTTACGTATTCATGTTGCTTATCTGGTACAAACGCTTTAAAAAATTATTTATTTTCATAAACAACGTCCCTTTGTTTATATCTCCGTTTATCTTTGTTTATATATAGTTTACAACGATATACTGAAGAAGGAAAAATACACTCTCGCTAATTTATTAACCTAATTCAGATGAATTTCGAGAATTGGCAGACTCTACAATTAATTTTCATTCAGGCCTAGTTGTACAATTCCAACTTAACTTTAAGCTAAAGTTTAAACCCTTGACAACAATTATTGTTGTTAGGGGTTTAAGCTTCAGCTTAAATTTGTTCTGGCTTAAGACCTAAGGCCCAGTTGTACAAAGCAACAATTGTTGTTAAGGGTTTAAGCTTTGGCTTAAAGTTAAACTGGAATTGTACAACTGGGCCTTAATTGTCTATAGAATTCCATAAAACTTCAATTCAGTTGTATCAGTTTTAATTTTTTTTATTATCTTTATTTCGTACTATCAAAACAGGGACGCTCAAATGTATAAGTTTCGCGAATCATTGCTGAATAATTATTTTATTACAGATTTAACAAAGAATTATCATTTTAGAAATTTGCCAAATTATTTTGAGCTTAGTGAAATGTTTAAATCACGAAATCCTGCGATCGCTTTTTGATCTAACAACAAAATTTTTTAAAAACTTAGTAACAGTGATTAAAAAATAAAATTTAGTTTTATTAAGTGTAAGGACTGAATCGAAAAGTTTTTCAACAATCTTATACCGCAATAGAAAAAAACTGAATCAATTTTAAATAACAATCTGCCTTTATTTAATTATTGTCTTACACTAAAGCAACTTATTGGAAAAAAATTCTTTTAGAGTTTGACGTGAAAATTCTCATAGTTTTCTTTTAATCCCCTCCATTAACGTTTGTACATCCTCAGGTACCACCTTTTCACTGTACTTTTTCCACTTTTTCTGGAAATCTTCATCGGTTTTAGCTGCTGTGGCTTCTTTTTTAAGATTTCTTTTTACTAAGGCTCAATACTTTTCAATTGGTCGAAGCTCAGAGCAGTTTTGTGGATTATCCTTTTTCGCTACCAAAGGGATGTTTTCACTTTCAAGTCAATCAATTGTATTCTTCGTCTAATGTGCCAGATCTGGCCGAAAAAGTACTGCACCATTATGATTACGAATCATGGGCAATAGACGCTTTTTCAAACATTTTTCTAAATAATTGTGGACGTTAATTGTTCCATTTGTAAAGTACGTTGACCACAAGAACAAATTTCTCGCCAAATTTCTCGACAGCAATACATTTTTCTTGATCACTAATATCATCTTTATTTTGTACGGAATAGAAACTTTCTCCAGGAAGTGTTGAAAAGTCTTTTTTTAACATAAGTTTCGTCGTCCATTAAAACGCATCCATTACCAAGATTACAAAGCAGTTTATATAGACGTCTTGATCAAGATAAGGCAGTGTTAAACTGTTTGTTGGATTTCTTTGTTATTTTTTGTTTTTTATACGTTTGAAAACCATTTCTTTGTTTCATTCGTTGTACCACTGAAGCACTAGTATTATATTTTTTTGGCTAAATCCTTTTGAGAAATATTTGGTTTCCGTTTCAGTGCCTGCACTAATTTTCTTTGTGAATTTTTATCTTTGGGACCTGCAGGCCCGCCTCTTCTTGGTAAATCACTTATTCTTTGATTTTCAACAAACCTCTTAATAACATTTCTTGCAGTAAACCGACTTGTTTTAATATTTTTTGCAACATTTGACAATGACTGATTTAAACTCCAAACTCGCAAAATTTCCTTTCTCAAAATTTCTCGTTTAGGACATTTCTGAATGACAGAAGTAAATCTTCAAAACAAAAGGTGCAGAAATCTTATGTCACTATAAACAATAACATATAACAGATTTATTGCAACTTATTAGTGCCTGAATTTTTTTTTAGTTTATATTTGTTGAAAAACTTTTCGATTCAGTCCTTAGTAGAAATTAAAGCGAGTTTTAGGTATCTGATGATACTGATTGTACTGTTTTATTCAAGATACATATGTTTTTCCGGAAACTTTAACCACAAACAAAGAAAAAAGAAACATCTACAACAGTAACGGCTTTTCTTCACAATTAAATTAAATTAACTGCCATTTGCTATCGCTTGACTAAGAATTTCTTTGTGGAGAAGCATTGTAGTTTTTTTTAATATGTTTAGCGTTTTTATTTTAATAAATGAATTTTTAAAGACACTTAAGATTTAAAATATGCAGGGTGTCTTATATGTATGGAGGAGATTGAAAGGGTAGCTTTGTTCTTAATTCGCTTTTGTCCAAAACTCAATCACAAGAAAGTTACAGCATTTTGAATTTCTTGTAAATTTACGGCTACTTATTGACTATTACTGATATTAATAAGGAAGAATTAAAAATAATATAATAACGTTCACGTATACAAGGAAGCATATTTCTTGCAAATGCTATTATAATAGTTTGCTATTACTTAAATTTTTTCTAGTTATTGAATTTTTATTAAAAATTTATTATAAAAAAAGGTTTAAATAAAATTAATCCTTAATTTCAATGTTCATAATTTTTAATTAATTAATTGAAATCGAGACACACTTCAGAGTTCAGATGCCAATCTTATTAAAATGATATATTTTTAAATATTTTTTTGAAAATATAAATTGTTGTTTTTATTAAATGTGCCCGAAAGATTTTCAGTAAATTAAATTCAAGGGAAATTCAATATTTGTACAAATTAGAAAGAAAAAAAATCCGATAAGTTAAGAAAATTGAAGAAATTTAGCTTTAAATAGAATTCAAATAATAAACATTTAAGTTTAATTCAATTAAAATTAATGAAATAGGAGAATCCAATAACTTAAAACAATTGACGGGCTATTAAATGTCCTTCCTTTTATTTATTTTAATAAGTAAAAAATTTAAATAAATATTTCTACAATTAAAAACTGTCGTGATGCAAATAATGTCATTAAGGATAATGGATTTCGTAAAAACACTCACGTCAATCGGTAATTATATCGGGTGTCTGTGATAAGTGGTGAAAGAAATAGACGTTGGTAATAATGCGGGCATTTGAGAGACTAAACAGGATTTTGTTATTGCAGAAATTCAAGCAGTATGGGATATTGTGTTGAAATGGCTTCAATCATATGAGTGACAGGAAGCAAAAAAAATTTAAGTACTGCATTTCTAGTGAGCATTAAGCATGGTGTTCCACAAGAAACTGTTTTGGGACCACTTCTCTTCACATTGTATGTATGTACACTTCTTTGCAATAAAATTAAGTACACTGAAATATTGCAGTTTAAAGCGGACGTAAAGAGAAAAATATAAATTCGTCAGAATAAAATTCGACGCAGAGTTAAATGAAAGCCTTAAAAGTGCCCTAAAACTGTACCTAACAGAACCTTGATTTACACATTGGCATAAATATTATTATTGAAATACATATACCTATAAAATAATTACTGTATTTAATTTTATTGCACAGAAGTGTGTCCACTTTTCGAGTTTAACCAAAAGGATATCGGTTATCTTAAGATTAAGAGATACGAAGTTGATAAAATTGAACCAAAGTTGCGTATTTTTGTCCCAATCAATAATCTACCAACAAATTTCACCTATTTTTTACGGCTTAAGATATTCGAAAAAAGAAAGAATCACAATTTTCGTTGTTATTTTATTTTTTTATAAAAACCAATAAAGCTAGGTAAAGTGTGGCCTCTTGTTGCCAAAGCACTCTTTGCATAACAGATGATTTCAAAATTTTGTCCAGAATCTATCTTAAACCATCAAGTGTGATACTTCACTGTAATCAGAAAAAGAAGCTTCATTTAACAGTGTAAAAGTCGAAGACGGTGTCCATAAGAAAATAGTTAGTTCGCCGAAATAATTCCTTCTTTCATATGCACAACGAGGAAATCCAAAATCAATTATGTAATTCTCAAAAGGCTTACATCATCTTCAAAAATATTGTAATCTTCTGCATTCATCCTGTCGAATTTTTATCTTCAAGAATCAGCACAGTGCGTACCGCACAATTTACAATTTTTCAGAATAAGGTTTGATGATAATAATTTTGCATTAAGCATTGCTTAGTAATAAGTTTGATTAAAGTAATCCTTAAAGAATGCGGTGCAAACGGCTGTTATTATTACATGGGATTAAGTTCAGAATATTCTGAGAGTGCTCTAGAACTGTCAATCGAAAACTCTTTCGCATGTAATAGAAAAGGAGATTAAAACAAGATTTCCATTAATATTATTAGCCAATCATGTTACAAAATCTAGAAATTATACCCAATAGTATTAATCTTTGATCTATCTTTCTCTATCATATTTAGAACCTTAAATAGCTTATTCTTTTTTTATCGGAATTGACTAAAAGCACCGCAAAGCATAATCTGTTATTATTAGTGCTAACACGTCAACAAAGATGTCATAGACTTCTTCATTGACGGTCGGTTTCCTTTGAGAAGACGAAATTGTAAAACAGGGACTTAGTAAACTGAATGTTACTGTACAACACGTTTATGAAAAAAACATGGTTCTTGGTTTATGAATGATGACGAAACAAGAGCAAAATAAGCGAGTTCAATCGATATTTCTTGAAAAAGTGATTGTATTAAAAAGTGTAACTGTTAAATGAACTTTCTTATACTCTTTGGAACATTTCCTTTGAAATTTTCAATTTCTATCAAAACTTTTCCCTCGAAAACTGTTAATAAAGGGTTTACGTAAGTAATCCTCTGAATATTTTATAAATAACAAAATGTTAGAAATTCTTCCTTAAGATTTTGTTTCCTACAGTCAAACATTATTTGTCTTTATTCTTACCCCTTAAAATCCTAATGCTTTGATCGAAACATCTGCATAATAATAAATAGCAATTATTCTATTAAAAAATAACTCTCTTTCTCTACATTATTTTTTTTTTTAAGGAACCAATCAATTTGTTATCACAGAATATTATTAATCACTGTAAACAAGACCCGCCGCATCGACCGATTCGAAACTGAATAATTTCATTTATCCATGCCCGCTCTCGGTTCAACTAATTTGTTATTAATATTTTATTCAGCAACAAATTGCAATGTGATTCATAAGTAGGGAGATAATGGCCCCGTTTCGACGGTAACGTAAGTGCTTCAAACCTTTTTCGGCAGCAGCACGTATTTCATGTTCGACAATCCGAATTGAATGACTCGTAAATTCAATTGCACGAGATGAAATGAATTTATAATTGGAGTAGACACTGATTGTTGCAATATAGTTGGTGATACTGACAATTTTCTCACCGGAAGTTATTTTGAAAATGCTGAATGGAAGTATCCCGTAAATTATTTAAAGCATTTGCAAAACATAAGTCTATTCTCGATTGTCAAATTCATGAATTGTCAGTATTAAGTATCAACTTTGTATTAAAAAATCATGGTCTATTTCAATTAACTCTTTAATGTGGTTGATCTCATGGTATAAATAATAATGCAATACCTCAGTTAATCTACGACTTACGACTAAACATTTTAAGTTGGAAGTTGGACAACACTTAAATGTATATAAAGAAGAACAGAATAATGCAGCGCTTGTAAATTCGAACTGATTAATTGACACGAGAATTCCTCAGGGCATTAATTAGGGCCAATCGTTTTTCTGTTAAACTTAACAAACGATTTGTTTATTTATGGTTGACGATGTAAGGGATTCAATCTTGAAGATTTTCGAGTTGTCAACGAGGGCCAAACCTTTGCATATTGCAACTTGTTTGTGCTTAACAATTCAAATTCGTAAACTTAATTGCCTGAAATTTTTGGGGCAATTGATTTGGATCCAATCATTTTGGTCTTCCATCTAAAGAAAAAGGAGATTTGAACTGCATGATTCGATGTTTGAATTGAACAGACCGATTTTGATTATTGTACAAGATGTAATTCAATACTGGCATTCTTTAGGATATCGATTAGGACTCCTTGTAAGGATGAAAACAGTAAATCTTGTCTAAGGATACTCTGAGTGCAGAAAATTAACAAGCTCGCTCTTAAGACTTTCATTTCTTTCTTTTTTGTAATGGACGGAATGCGAAAGAAAAAGGTGATTTGAATTGAATGATTCGACGTTGAGTTCATGACACCGATATTGATTATTGTAGCTCGTTTAAACTAACAATAAGTCAATACAATATTGGGATTCATTAGGACCAAAGTTCTTTGTGATGGAGTGAATTTATTTGCAGGACTTACCACTGGCAGTCCCGGTGGCTCCTTGCAAGACATTCAAAGCGCCTTGTAAGGGTGAAAACAGCAAATCTTGTCCAAGGATACTCCCGATGCAGAAAATTAACGAACTCGCGCTTAAGACTTTCATTTCTTTCTATTTTGTAATGGACGGAATGCGAAAGAAAAAGGTGATTTGAAATGAATGATTCGATGTTGAATTGATGACACCGATACTGATTATTGTAGCTCGTTTAAACTAACAATAAGTGATTCAATTGGGATTCTTTAGGATATCGATTAGGACCAAAGTTCTTTGTTGTGGAGTGAATTTGTTTGCAGGACTTACCACTGGCAGTCCCGGTAGCTCCTTGTAAGATATTCAAAGCGCCTTGTAAGGGTGAAAACAGCAAATTTTGTCCAAGGATACTCCCGATGCAGAAAATGAACAAACTCTCGCTTAAAACTTCATTTTATTCTTTTTTTGTAATGGACGGAATGCGAAAGAAAAAGGTGATTTGAATTAAATGATTCGACGTTGAATTCATGACACCGATATTGATTATTGAGGCTCGTTTAAACTAACAATAAGTGATTCAATATTGGGGTTCTTTAGGATATCGATTAGGACCAAAGTTCTTTGTGATGGAGTGAATTTGTTTGCAGGTCTTACCATTGGCAGTCCCGATGGCTCCTTGTAAGACATTCAAAGCGCCTTGTAAGGGTGAAAACAGCAAATTTTGTCCAAGGATACTCCCGATGCAGAAAATGAATAAACTCTCGCTTAAAACTTTCATTTCATTCTTTTTTTGTAGTGGACGGAATGCGAAAGAAAAAGGTGATTTGAATCGAATGATTCGACGTTGAATTCATGACACCGATATTGATTATTGAAGCTCGTTTAAAGTAACAATAAGTGATTCAATATTGGGGTTCTTTAGGATATCGATTAGGACCAAAGTTCTTTGTGATGGAGTGAATTTGTTTGCAGGACTTACCATTGGCAGTCCCGGTGGCTCCTTGTAAGACATTCAAAGCGCCTTGTAAGGGTGAAAACAGCAAATCTTGTCCAAGGATACTCCCAATGCAGAAAATTAACAAACTCGCGCTTAAGACTTTCATTTCTTTCTTTTTTGTAATGGAAGCAATGCGACGCACAGATTAAACTGTACGACGCGCGAATCATCTTGCCTTTATACTTCTAATCATTGTGACGAGGTAATCCCAAGGTTAAGTATCTTTAATTTATGTAATTACTGGATTTTGCGCGCTGGTGGTGTGGTCATTTCTGTTCAACATGAAATAAATTAATTATGCTCCGGAGAGCATGCGATTGTGTCATAATTTGGGAATTTTGGTAAACTTTGATGGTTGGAAGAATTCAGCAAGTCATCTCTTAGATAAAATTTTTGAAAACTACTGAGAGGAACAAGAAAAAATGGAAATGGAAAAGGAAACGTTCCAAGTAATACTCAAACAATGACCATACACAAATTTTACGCGTATTTTATAATAAACAATTGACTTTGGATTTTCGAATAATGCTTTCGAACAAATAACCTACATAGAACCATGGCAATGATGCAACAATAACTTTTACGGTATTTTTTTCTTTTTGAAACGGGACGGACAGCACTAACAATTGCGATTTACATAAGTCAGTGTCGCAATTTAAATTGAACCACGGCAATTAAATTACATAAAACACAATAAAAGAAGTCAGTTAAAATACAATAATATTTATGATCGTTCAAGTATATCGCCTTAGCCTTATCTGCTTAAAGTGTGTTAGAGAAAAAATTATTTGAGCCAAGGTTTGCAACGTATCCCAGAATTTCTTCAGCTAATAATACGCAGGATATTCTCATACTATAGTTGATGGAATGCGGGTATTATGCGAAGCAAGTCCACTTTCCTGCCTGCAAGTCTTAAAAACGCAAGATGGAATTCTCAAGAAACGAGGCGTTGTTTCATAATCTGATATATTAAAAAAAAAACTGATTTTCTGGTAGACAAGGTCACACTAAAATCTAATCCTATTCACCTGCGCCACTGAACTCTCAGTTATTTTGTTGTTATTTTTTTTATTTCATTGTTCCGATAGAATGATAATAGAAATTCATTCAAATTAAAAAAATTATAAAATAACATTGAATATATTGGTCAACAATGCTTTGAATTTGAATGCCAAGATGTACTCTATTACGTACCCTCTCCCTTTTATTGTAACCTTGTATTTATTTCAAGAAAGTGCAAAAATTTTCCCCAGAAGTCGAAAACTGAAGAATCTTTTTTCAAACTACGTTAGTTTGAATTGTACAACGTTATTGAAGATGTACTAACCCTTTCGTTTTTGAAATTTTCCCAGAAACTTAGGTGATGTTGAGTGACAGGCAAGAAAATATATTTGACCAACTTTGGTCTTTTAAAACTTCTCTACTTAGTCTTTGAAGGTTCGAAAATCTTCTTAGGGTCTCATCTAAGACTTCTCCTCTCAAACTTCTGCAGTTTGGCTTCATCCGTCTTCTTTACCATCTGGGTCTCACTGTTTCACACCAGGTCGCAAGAAAAAGATTCAAACCTTGAAAGGCCAAAGTTCTAATTATGTGATGAAATAATTTATCTTCTATTGTAAGGTATCTATCATGAGTCCGGTGTCTTTAGATAACCCAAACTTTAAGTAATTGTTAGATACGTTGAAGTTGCAGCAGAGTAACGTTTCAGGTCCAAAGCTATCTTCTAAAAGTAGTAGTACCTTAGAAACTAACTTTAATTCAACTCGGGACTTTTGCAATGATAAGGACCCGCCTTACCTCAATCAAACCGAGTGGACACAGGTAAAAGTATTGGACCTGTCTTGCCTCCAGATTTAAGAGAGAAATTGGCGGAAGAAGTACCTTAGAAACTAACTTGAATTCAACTCGAGACTTTTGCAATGATAAGGACCCGCCTTACCTCAATCAAACCGAGTGGACACAGGTAAAAGCATTGGACCTGTCTTGCCTCCAGATTTAAGAGAGAAATTGGCGGTAGAAGTGGATCAAGGAGACGATAACGAGCACCATCCCGTTCTAGTTAATACGATCGGAGGCTTACCTTGCTTCGTAAAAAAGAGCTCTGCGTATGAAGATCAATCAGTTAAGTTCGAAGGCACCTGTTAGGTTCCTCTGGACAAAGACGGATTAGGACAAATCCCGGGCCAAATTTATCTGACAGGTCTTTCTGGACTGATACACCAGAAGATGAAGCTAAATACTAAATAACTGGGAGATAAAGAGCAATATGATGTAATTAAAGCGCATAAAAACATAAGAAAAAAGAGAAGAGTTTACCTATTTCAGTTGAGTTTAAAAGATGCTCAGAAATTTGAGATTTGATTACTTGATAGCCAGGGAGAGTCACATTTTTATGAAGCCCCTTGAGAATCATTGAAAACCTTTTTTATTCATGGATTTGAATAACCGTGAATTCAAATGCATAATTATTTCAGGTTATTTAAAAAGTAGGTGCAGTTGAACTATCATTCAAAAACAAGGATTATCCAATAATCTTTGTAGGTTAATCACCAGAGAAGGAGAAGAAAAATAAAAAAGTGTATCGAATATCTGTAGCATCAGTGAGTTACATATTTATGACAAAAACCATCTCAGGGAAGTTAAGTTTTTATGGGATAAAAGTTATGGAAGTTAAATCTAAAAGGGTAAGGAACGTGAAGGCTGAGAGAAGAGAGTGGTGAGAAGAATATATGTATAGAGGGAAAAGGTAAAGAAATTAGAAGGAAAAGGTATGATCAACCATATCATTCAGCGAGGCACAGATCAGGTATACATGGTAAGGAATTCAGAAAAGGGACCAAATGAGACAAATATTGAATTAAAGAAATAGAAATTTCGACGAATTGGGAATAACATATTGAAAGTGGCTAAGAAGAGATAAGAAGAAATAAAATGAACTGCGCAACAAAGTCATGGGTCAAGTACGAACTTAACATGAGAGTAATATTAATTATTAACTTTCTTATAAAAAATAAACATCTATTAATTAGATTTGAAAATGAATTATGTATAAACAAATAAATAATGACATCATTCTACGTACAATCTTCTCATAGACTTACACTATAATCAAACCTGAAGCGTATTATTGTAGACAAAAAAAAAATTTCCAATTAGTTACCAATTTTCAGATTTTTTCTGATTTAATCGAATCTTCAACGCTGATTGTTTAAAAGATCCCTATAGTGAAACCACAAAATAATATCCAAAAATATAAAGAAAAGCAACGGTTTAAACGTACGACCCTTTGGTATCCAACATTGTTGTACTTACCAACAGTAGTTCCAGCAACTCTGAAGGCGAAATCCGTAAGTCTTCTCGCAGAAGCGAACAAGAAAGATTGGCCCATAATTCCGTTAAAGCTCAGGGCTAAGAGGAGCACGCACATTTTCCCCATTTTCCACAGAACTAAACTTTGCGTCTTCCTTACATTTTCGCGCTCAATTGACCTGAGGTCATTAGATCGCAATTGGTTCGCTTTTATTACTGCGGTAAGAGCGTTTTACTGTATCAGTGACCATGTGTCAACGCCTCTCAATCAAGGTTGAGTGAAGCAAGCTCTTGTTCACTACTTCTTGAACTATGTAATCTGGAGAGAAAGTAAATCGTCGTCGGCGATTCGCATGCGGACGTATGCGCTTTAATTCGAACGACGATTTCCCTTTTTACTTACCGGGGGTCTATTGACTCTTGACTTCGCTGTTTTAGAGAAAATTAATTGCACGGATGTGTTCGGTTAGGCTCGAAACTTTCACACATGAATCAAATTTTTTTTTTTTGAACAAACAAGACTTGTTTGGGTTTTTCTGAGAGGTGCGTGTTTAAGTATCCATGTCAATATTAAAGCAAGAATCCAAGGTGAAGGTAATTAAAATAAATTTAAATTACATAAATACGCGAGTCGTTAGAATGTAAAAGTATTGTTTCGAGAAGTTGTTTCTTTTGAAAATGGTAAGTGTGTTGACACTTTTCTGCTCGTGTGAAACGTGAAGACTTGAACTTCGTCGGTAAAAAATATTTGACGTAATTTCTGTGCGAGAAAACTTACTAGTTTACGTGCCCGTAATGTTAAGTTGTACCTGACGTAATTGTGGTCATTATTAATAAATGTATGATTAAATCAGTATGTTGCGCCAATTACATATTCCAGTTTTACAATTTAGTCTATTTAGGCAATCGAAGTCCATGTAACAATTTTGTTTTTAGTTTTGAGATGCCGAATCAAGATTAATTAAACATGACAAGGCATCAAACCATACAGAGAGATTTTTTTTTATTGCTTTCATTCTGTAGGCTGTGTAGAACAAATAAAACAATAATTGAAAATGAGTTTAAAATTCATTATTAGTAAATTAATTTTTTCTTCTCTTGCTTTTTGCGATAGTGACTGCATAGAAAACTTGTGCTTGATGCTCATCTGCATTTATTTCTTTTTGTTCTCTTTCATCTTCCATTGGTTTCAAGGGTTACTTGAACAATTGATAAGAGTTTAAGCTTTGGCTTAAAGTTGAACTGGAATTTTACGTACAATTGGACCTAAGTGATTAAGTAAATTTTTATTTAAGAAAAAAAAAATTGAAATGTTCTACCCCTTGTACCCCTATACAAATTGACACTCATTTTAGAAAGAAGTAACAATCTAAAAAGCTAACTTAAAATAATTGAAATATTTTCAAAATCCCGTAGGTGATTCAACTCTTTTTATCTTACTCTGTTGTTATTCAGTTTTAATTATTATCCAATTCATTTAAATACTTTGTATATGTGTAAAATTCAGAAAAAAATTGTTATTATATTAGTTGTTTCAGACCACCCGTACCAACTCTAAAATTTAAAATTACTCCTTTGGAATTAAAAAAAAACAGAATCCTCTTATGACTCAACTATTTTTAATAACTTTGTAGTTAAGTCAAGATGTATTTGTAAGCTATGTCCACTGCAGCAAACGTAAGAGAAATGATGAAGAAAATCAGATCGACGTAAGGGCCTTTCAGAATAACCGTAAGCTCCTCGATTGCGTTCGTTACTACTTCCAGTTCTGCATCCATTCTTATTTGAAATCGGTTTTTCAAATTTATACCTAAAAAATACAATATAGATTAGTGTAGAAGACTCTTGCTCGCTACTGAAGCTCAGTATATCTAAGGTGTTTCAAGAGTAACGCCAGTGCAAGACAAAATGAAATAACGATAAAAGTTCAGATTAATTATTGCTTTCGTTAATGAGAAATTTAAATTTAAGACAAAAGGAAACTACTAAATTAAATGAATTATAATAATAATAATATCCATATCTAATTTTTCCAAGAGATGTTCAATTATGTTTGCACTTTCTTCCTTGCTTAATTCCATATAGGAGTTACGACATCTTCAGCATTTACACCAGAATCGAAGGAAACTTTTTCCTTAAAAGACAAACAAAAAAATCTAACAAATTTATTTCGTTTGTTCTAGGAGACCGCGGTATGGAACCACCTCTTCCAATTCACCTTCCAGGAAAGTTTTCATTAAAAAGAAATCTTCTCTGTGAACCATAATGTGACGGTATTCCACCATTATAAAGTTTCATATTAGACTTTATATTTACATTGTACTAATGTTTGCATTGAAATACATCTCTTTAAAAATTGGTATTACTATTAGAATTCATTTTATTATAAATAAAAATTAATTTAGTTGATTTAATAACGAAGGCATATCAAAATGTGTATCATTATTTGGCTTCCTGAATTGAATTACACAAGCGCGTTACTTTTGAAATATCCTGTATATGTATATTTTGTGTTTGCAATTATTTCTATCTCACATGAAGCATGCAAGACAACAAGGATACAGAGCACTCCTCGAGATATGACAAACTAATTGTAAATGGAAGTGCATACGGACTGGAAGATGTAGATACGGAGGAAAGGAACGAACAGGTAGGTAATAAACGAACAGCTAGCGAGAGGTCGCCGGAATGTGAAGAATCTACCTTGCTTCCAAGAAGGACCACTGAAATAAGTCGAAAAAACTAGCAGATAAAAGATCTACGATGATTGATAAAGTAACGCACACGGCAGAAAATTGGCAAATAAAAATAGGCAAAAAGAAAAGAAATAAGAAGAATAAAGGGAAAACTACAGTAAGCCTAAGAACATGGAAAACTAGATCGATGTTAACAGTCGGAAAAATGGAAGGAATCGCAAGAGAAATGATGGACTACAAAATAGAAATATTAGCATTATAGGAAATAAGGTGGAAGGGGGAACGTAGGATCGACAAGGATAACTATACGCTCCTATATGGTGGAGAAGACAAACAAGGAAGGAATGGAACTGCCTTTATGGTAAGCAAGAAGTCCAGAAAGAGTATAATAGAATACAAGAAAATTAGCGGAAGGATTTCTTGCCTGAGAATAAGAAACTCCACAGCCAATATTACTTGTACAATGGTTAACGCATACGCGCCAACGGAAGAAACTGACGGAGTGGACAAAGACAACATTTATGAGGAAATAGGAAGAATATGCGAGGAAGCTCCAAAACATGACACACTCTTAATTCTTGGAGATTTCAACATCAAAGTAGGGAAGGAGGACTACCTACCGGACTACCTGGAGAATATTGCAGGAAAAGAGACTCTACACGATTCCTCAAATGATAACGGAATAATGCCCGGTTGCACCAACTTTTTAAACTGATTGACATTTAAACTTCAACTTATGTATCATTTAGAATGTGACTAACATTTTGTTAAATCTATAAATAATGTCATAGTCTAAATACCACTTAAATTTAAGTTCTGCTTAACAAGTTGGTGCAACCGGGCATAAGTGTCTGCAACTTAGCAACGGAACAGAATATGCATATAGTAAGGACGTAGTTTAAACATAAAAGGGAATATAAGGAGACGTGTATTATACCTTGGAAAACAACTGGAAATCAGATAGACCACGTTCTAATAGCAAAGAGAAGAGAAAGAATGATACTTGATGTAAGAACATACAGGGGCGCAAATATAGACTCCGACCATTTTCAACAATAAAAGCAAATTTAAGAATTACGGAAGCCGGAGAAAGACATGCGAAGAGAAAGCGATGGGTGGTGGAAGAAATAAAAGAGAAGAAAACACAATTTGAAGAAGAAATGAAAAACCAAATATTGACGAGCGCCGAAGAAGAAAGTACTGAGGGTAAATGGCAAGCAATAAAAAGAGGTATCGTAAACGCGACTGACAAGACAACGAGCAAAAAGGATACAGCGAGCAGCCACAAGAACGAATGGTTCGATGATGATTGCAAGAAGGTAATAAAGGAGCACACCAAGAAGTTCTGTTTATGACCAAAATACAAAATTAGAGGTAATAATTTAATAAAAATTTATAATGCACAATAGTGTAACAAAAATTTTGCAATGTAGACAGTAGCGACCTCTTAAGCGTTTTGTGCTTAATTGAAACAGTGCAACGAAAATAGGTTTAAGAGTATAGAAGATTAAAATTAAAAAATTAATCGTAGGAAAGATATTACAAAAAATACCGGTTAAGTTAAGTGACATGTCCGTTTAACATAGGCGTAGATTTTGAATTCAATTTTTACAAATCTGCCTTTCAAGTGAAAAATTTTGTGTGATTTAAGTACTGAAACGTAACATTTATGCGTAGAGCTAAAGAAAAGATAGAAGAGAAAATTACAAAATAGAAAATGAAATTTCAAAGTTGCGCAAAAAAGTTTATTAAAAATAAGTCACGAAGTAAAAGTCACATAACGTTGTGACTGTACTTTCTCACTAGTTGTAAGTTGTTAAACTAGAAAGAATAAAATGTAGTGGTATCTAGCTACTTCATATCTATTCACTCTTTATCCTCGTCTCAGTAGGCCGTGTTCTCGTTTCGTTAAGTTGCTGGCCTGAAATTTGATAGATGCCAGAATCTGACATGAAAAATATTAATGACAATTCCACACCACTAATCTGACTATGTTGCCAAATATTATACGAAGGAGCACCGACTATGGCACCGTGAAATATGCACTACAGTCGAGCTGGCAACAACGTCTCCGTCAGTGGACTCAAATTATAACCATGAAATTAAAAATAAACATAACCGTCTCATCTGACGTATGTTTCATTGTGATACCAACAAAAATGTCACCCTAACTCGCCTACTGGGACGAGGAAAAAGAGTGAATAGATTATAAGTTGCCACGAGATCAAAAGGATCTGACACCTGATTTCCGAACCCTATCATACAAGTTAAATGTCAATCAAATCTAGGGACTCTAGTAATAAGCAACTAAAAGAAAAAAGTCGGAAGATGGACTGATTAGAAAAAAGACGAAATATTTAGAAATGCTTATGACGAACTAAATCTCTAAGAACAAGTTGCTTGGATAATTTGGTAGACGAAATGGTACATAGAAAAAATGGTTCTATGATTAACAAAAATCTAGCAACAGATAAGAGTATAATGTTAATACTTGCTAATCCTTGTTAATCATATAAAAATTAAAACGAATCAGCAAATAAAACATTTGGTATTTAAGTATAATCTTTGCTGTAATAACAATTAGGTTATTAAGATTATATTTCGAAGGCTTCCGCGTCCGTTATCCTTGTCTTTCTGGCTTTCGGTTGTACCCAGTGACAATTCTTTTTTGCTGACGTTTTCACATTTCTGACAAAAGGATTTTCTCAAGACTGATGTCAGTGTTGCCAACCTGTAATATTGAAAAATCCCTTCTGTTGTGACAAAAAAATCCCTTTTTACATTGAAAAATAAATGCAGTCAAAAATAATTACATATCGAAGCAAACATCAAATTATAAAATAAGCCAAAAAAAAAAACTCTTCATCAAACAAAACAAAATTAATTTCTTTTCATTTGATGATTGCCTCATTGGCAGTACAAGACTCCTACGCTTTCAAAAGTCCTCAGAATAATAATTTTTATTTAAAAAAATCCCTTTGTCCCTTTTGGACATAAAAAATCTTCAAAAACTGATAAATCCCTCAAGTTAGCAACTTCTTTTGTATTATTTTAGCTGCTGCTGATTTATGAAAACTAACTGCGAGGCATGACGATTGATCAATGAGATATTTCCAAGAGCTATTTCTTTCTGAATGATCATGCCCCGTTACATTATTTTCATCCATCCCTACAGCAAATCAAACGCACCACAATCAGTTTCCACGAGGCAGTAACAGCGTGAATAACAGCAACCCTGCGGAAGTCCTTTTGTAAGAAAGGATAAAACGTTGGCAAAAAAAGAAAAGTAGTGATGTTAAGTACAACTAGAAGGTAGAAGAGGTAGACTATTGTTTTTAAGCCTAAGATCTGTATGACACGATGTTAAATTTAAAATTATATAGTATCATAACATTTTTCTATTGAAACTAAACCTAACATAGAACGGCAACGCAATGCTTAAAACTGGCAGCCAGAAATTGGAGGTTTACGCGTTTAATTGATGCATTATATAGTAAATAATCTGGTTGTAGGATAATTTGCAAAGGTGTAGGTGTAGGTATAGTAATATAGAGACTCTACACCTTTGCAAATTATCCTACAACCAGATTATTTACTAAATAATGCATAAGTTAATCGCGTAAACCTCCAATTTCTGGCTGCCAGTTTTAAGCATTGCGTTGCCGTTCTATGTTAGGTTTAAATTCAATGATTTTACCAAGACGCCGTTTCTCGATTAGATTGCAGTGTTAGAAGAAATGGCAAAGAGATCATAAATGGATCATAAAAATGCCTCTTGTAAACCCTTTTTACGTATTCTCGAATCCACGTTGACTAATTTATACTCTTTCGTATGTAATAAAGGCTGCGTTTAGTGCATGGGCGACGTTATCGATTTCGTTTAGTCCGTAGTTATTTTACGTTGCCTGACTAATCAGTTGAGTGGTCACGGTGGTCGTGATTTGAGATGCGACCATTAGGCAACCACGGTGGGTATGAGTTCCGTTTAGAAAACAGTCCGCTCCAACTCGTTAAACTTTGACGGTTCATCTATCAACTAAACGCAGCCATAATAGAAAAGGGGAATGAAACAGTTCCATTAATATTATTAGCCAATCATGTTACAAAATCTAAAAATTATACTCAATAGTATTCATCTTTAGTCTATCTTTTTATATCATATTTAGATAGTAAATAGTTTATTCTTTTCTTTTATTGGGATTCACTGAAGGCACGGAGAAGAGTTTTTGTTAACGGCAACATGTCCACAAAGGTGTCATAAATTTCTTTATTGGCTTCCTTTGCGAAGTCGAAATTGTGAAACAAGGTCTTGCTAAAATGCAAGCTACTATACTCAATTTTGTTTTGAAAACAAACGTTAAAGAGAGAAAGTCTAGATCGTAAACTAATCTTTTGTCTCAAAATTTCTCTATAATTTTATGTACATTTTAAAAAAATCTTGTAAAATTTGCATACTCTTAGAATTGCGGTATAAAGTTTTGTTTATTGTAGATAAAAGTCTTGGTTTACCTTATTCACACCAAGTTTTATTTGCCAAACTATCAGTCTTACGATGATAACATTTTATGAGTTGGCTTACTTGTAGTTACAACATAATGTTTTTATATACAATCATAAAACGATCCAATTTGCATTGCTCAAAAAAATAATGGCTGTTTTTTGTTAACGTATGTCTATAGGACGCCTGAAAATTTTTAAATATTAATTTGATTAAGGGCGAAAATATCCATCTCTTAATAAATTGGCTAATGGCGGATTTCACAAACGTTACTTAAATTTAATCAACCGTTAAAAGTAAACGCTGTCATGGTTACATGTGTTGAAGGTATAGGAATGATTATTCTTAATCGATGATTAAAGTTAAGTGACGTTTGTGAAATCCAGCGTAAGAGTTATTAAACGAATAACTACCACGGAAACAATTCATAAAAAATCAATCAACAATTCAGTAAAATCAAGTTATTCGTCAAATAACTTTAATAGATGGACATCTCGGCCTTTAGTGTACATTAATTTTTGTACAAGTATAGAGGTATATTAAATAAGTAATAGTTTCATAATTTCAATATAAGTGTTAATGAAAGTACGTCAACAAGAAACAATAAATAATTTTTTTATTAGTGTATTTAATCTAGTCTTACCAATTACACTATTTTTTGGCCACTACATTCTGAACTGACGAGCGACATTAGTACATAAAATATGTTTACGATCACTTGTATTATAAACCTACCCAGGAGTTCAATTATTTCAGAGATGCAATTTATTGCATCTGTAACAACATTCCTTGACGTTGGTCTAACCTGAAGGTGTTCATACGCAACTGAAACGAATAGGCTTGAATATACATACAAAGTGTGCAAAATATATCATTCTTACTGGCTGTCTGAATTGTAGAAACGCAAACCAACACGATTAAAGTTCCAACTATATTGTGCATTGTCACTTTCGATTGATGTTACCTCGTGCTGTTCTGCTTTTAATTTTAGATAGCAACACATTGTTTGAATATGTCATGTTTATCTCTAACATGGCCTAACGTATAACGTTTTCTGTGAAAAACAATCCTTGGATTAATGTAAACACTTTTAATTTATTATTATTTTTTTAATATCCACTTAACATTTCTTTTGTCTTTTGGGTTCCTTTTTTTGATGTGTACTGCTGCCTTTGTCTATTTTCTTAAAATTTGTTTTTCACTTCACAAACTTAAAGATTCTGAAGTTTCCACCTGATTAACAGTAAACCACTAGTACTGAAATAAAGTTTTGTGAAATGTCTTGTTGTTTACTACGTATTTACTTCTTTTGGATTAAATAAACGATTGCGTCTATTTTAATCACAGAAATGCACGTTGCCGTGACAACCTGTTTTATATTAAAAACAACTTTCATTCCTCATGAAAGACGCATTTTTTTAAAAGTTACATTAATCTGCCTTTTAATTTAATGCCCATCTTAGTAAAAAGGTAACTTTAAAGGATGTTAAAAGGTCGACTCATAATATATTTGTAAATAAAACTGCCCAAATAAAAATGGATCAAGAAGTTTTCATTTTTGGTTAACACATGGTTTCAACAAACTTGTAACAAAATCAATGGCTTAGTTGATGGAATTCGATTAAGCAAATACCAAAGAGTAGATAACTTATACAAGAGGCGACACTTGAACAAGGAAGTACAAATTAGGAAAGAGAAAACGTTTATGCCAATTTAAATGTCCTTTCGTATGCTAGCGAGTGTATCAGGACAAAAATTGTGTCTGTGATAATCTGTTTGGTAAACACTGTATGCCACACCTTGTGTCTTGCCAACGCCAATTGCTGTTCATTTCCCCCGTATTTCGCCTACGCCAATTTAAAGGGACAACTAGTTCGAGGTCAGCCAAACTACTCGGCAAAGATCAAACGTGCCGACACGAAATGTCGTCTCTTGAATAATACGTGCTCTTTGCAAATACTATAAAAATGTTTAAAAAAAAGTAATTACCATAAACGCATTTTCAATTAGGCAGTAGGTGTAATGATTTTTTCAAACAGATTCCTAAAAGCTAATACATTTAATATAATTTTCATAATTATATTTAAAGAAAAGCCCCAATACAAGGCACATTCAGTTGAAGAGCGTGTTTCAAAGGCATAAATAAAAATGTAGCCTAAAACTTCAATGCAATGTTTAATGTCTTGTAATCGTTTCTAATTTATGCTCTGGTTTTCTAATCTTCAAGAAAACGTTTGGCAAAGAATTCCTTCTTCACTTTCGATTACTTATTATTACTATAGAAACACAATTCGTAAATGTTCCCTTTTGTTACACACACCACTGTAACGCGCCCGACTAAAATCCTTGTTTGTTTACTTTTACGTACAACTAAATACTTAATAAAAATGCCCAAACAAACACAACTTAAATTTATTGCCGATTTAAATAACGGCACCATACCCTTATTTTCGAAGATTCCGAGAAGGGTCACCCAAATGTTTCCTACTACAGCTACCTGATTACTTGTGATTTATTGCCGGCCGGCTGTTAATACCTACTTTTATGTTATGGCTGAATGACCCTTGCGGGGAATCCGCGATAAATAATACTCCTAATACTTTTAAATACGGGTCGTGATCGCTATTAATCTAGACCTACCGCTGTCGTAACTCAGTTCTCCTTGGTGCGGCGATGGGATAAGTCGAGAGAACAAGGAACTAATTACGTTTAATAAAAAATGCGAAGTTAGATTTAATTAATTATTTATTGAAAAAAGAAGGTAAAAACTCCTTGTACCAGACACTGCGGGGTCTAGTATAATGAGCGCAAAAACCTTGCGTTGAAATCAATACAAAGAGACAAAATTTACGGTTATCAGAAAGTACAGTAGAACCCGCTTAACAGATTTCACTTTCGAATATCGGCGCGGCCTACCTTCTTTCAAATCACACCGTTGGTGGTTTAATGTCTACTCAGATATTTGTCGGAGAGCTCTGCTCCTTAATTAGATTAACAATTAATTGAATTTCAAGTTAGATTTGGTCTTGCTACTGGTGCTTGTCAGATCGTACTCTAAGACTCGTTCTGTTCAATCAACCAACACACAGTGGACACAGTGGGCCTACAGTGTACTTAATTAATGGAATTAATTAATTAATCAAATGTTCTGGAGGAGTATGTGATACAAAATGCCGCCCTCGGCGATTAATTTGCAGGACAATCAATAGCAATCACCAGTTTTTCAGGGACTCCTTTCAGAGGTGATGGGAAAACCCTAACACTAGCTAAACTAATTAATTAAGGTAGAATGGATAGGGTCCTTCCCGGCTACGTCCAATCGCCTTGAGAGGGTGGCTCTGTGGCTGCGTTTTTTCAAATTCCTCTCTGCGTCGTTTTTTCGTCGGCTAAGCCTATCTAACTAATTTATTGCGCAAGAACTCAGATTTGACTGTTTTTCGGCACTACGCTATGAGTGTTTATAGTCCTTTCAATCTCTCGGCAAATCGCTTCCAATTAACCTGCCAATCTTTCGGCAAAGGCCACAGCCTGGGTCACACACATACAGGTGCCAAGAACTTTGTTAAGAAAATGGCTATGAATATGTAGTTCAAATTGTTCGGCCTCGTAATATCACGAAATTCGTAACGACAATTAATTGGCCTTGATTTCCTAGTTTAGATTGTGCTGGCACACTTGGTTTCAGCGGCAGATATAATTTGCCTCACACCAGTGATTTAGATCGGCGACTTCCCGGTACAAATAGAAAAACAACCGTTAGCGTGTTTCCAACTTGCCCGAGAATATCTCCAAGGGTAGAACTATTTCTAAAAATACACCGTATTGAATTCCCATGTAGATTTGGGGAATAGTTAATTGCAGCTGGTTGGTTAAATTACAGAACTGGCCTAATAATTAATGAAACAAATGACCAACAAATTTTACTAGGTGAATGCCACTAGTGAGTTTTAATACTCGCTTCAAATGTAAATAAAAATAGTTTGATTAAAGTTATCTAAATGCAATGGTAATAGTGAACTTTACTGACTCTTTAGACACTAATTAATGCAAATTAAATTATTCTCATTCAATTAATGCGATGAAGAAATACAAATAAGTGCAAATTACCTAAACGCGTATTCCGTGGAACACTCGCGCAGTTCGGGTACTCTGATTTAAAACACCCGCGACGTGACGCGCATGTGTTTGGTTTTAATTGCCCTTCCTTAACACACTGTATTTTAACCGTACCGAAATAAATGGTTTATCTAGAAAAATGAGTAAATGAGTGCAAGCGCTAAAGGAAAACCGCTAAGTCAGAATTTAAAATATTCAACCACTCGTTAGAGAGATTCGAACGTGTCTGCTTGTTTTTCGCGCTCCGTCCTTTCCAAGTAAAAATTAAACACACCCCTCGGACTTTGCAGCTAAATTTTGAAATCACCTCGACCAGTGATGATCGCTGCATTTAGTTCCCAATCACGCCTATTCCAGATGCTCTGCATGCATCAAGCAACGCCCATTAGCTTATCACGGGTGGTCTGTCGCAAATGAAATCTTCATAATTTTAACTTTACAAGTATCCAGGCTGACATTTTAAAAGTATCTGGTGCTTGTTTGAAAGAGACCAGACTAAAGCGAAGGAGTTCAACTCGCAATGTAATTTGATATCTTTACTTAATGGACATGTATCTGCAACTTTAACGCGACCAAATTCTATACAAAAATCTAAACGAAACAATCCAACATGTCAAGTAGATTTGTTTTATGATGTCTATGCAGCTATGGTGCAATCTGAATGGTACCCGTCGTTATCGAATTCTAAAAGGGTGATATACAGCGTCTTGAGAAGGGACAGAGTGTCGCACTTAATTACCCGGGCCGCATTTTTTTCCAGCGTACAGTTCGAACACGTGTTTGTTATTTGAAATTAAACATGCAACGATCGATTTTGTTTTGACAACAATTTCGCTATCGTTTCACCACTTACGCACTTGTTATCAGATAATGTAGTCTTGCTATTATTTTTTGTATTTCTTGTAAAATAAGATATTTTGTTACTTCTCTTTTCTCAGTCTTTTCGTTTTTTCAGTATTTTGTTTTGTTTTTGACGTAAAATTTTCAAATATTTTATTTCCTGGGTTAGAGTAGCTTCCGAACTTATTTTTTCTTTTAAAGTAATACATAATTTTTATTTGATAATTTCGCTTTTAAAGAAAGCATTCGCCTTATCTTTTTCCTAATCTCAACTACAATTTTTTTATTTGCTTGGACTATTTTACATCCAGTGCAATTTTTTTCGTAAAGATTAAACGCTTTACATTTTTACAACTTTATTATGGCATTAGAACCGAACATAAGACTTTAGGCAGAAAATCTAAGGTCACTGTGAAGAATGACTATTTAACATAGTAGGTATTTGCTGTCATACCCAATTATTTCCATGTATTATTTTATAACATTATGCTGAGTTAATAGTTTGAGAGCCTGGAAAATATTGCTCGCATCAACGACCAACTCACTGAAAGATCCGGTGTAGAAACTGTAAGTTGCTTGGATGATGTATATGACGAGCGCGTTTATTAAGGTCAGCAAAGAGATCAAATTAGGTTTTTTAAGGGTAGGTACCCCTTAATCATCATTTTTAACGGCTTTGCTCAAAGGTACGTCTTGGTCCACAATAACGACGTCAGAGCATTGCAAATTTGCACCTGAAATAGAAAAGAGGAAAAGGGGTAAAACCGTATCAGCATCTTTCTTTTAAATGGCCTTCTTCGAAGAGAATCCTGGAATTTAAATTCAAACAAACAAGATAATACCAACTCAATTTTATTTGGCTTCGTGACTCAATAGCATTACACGTTGCTGAGGAAATATTGCAAAAGTGTAGTCACTATCGTTATAAGGCTGTTGACCAGACTACTGATGTCGTTATTTAAAAAATCGGCGACTGAGTAAATGATGTTTGTTATGACCGTTACTATTACAGTAACTAAGTCCGAGGAAATTCCAGCCCGTTGAGCAACGCCGTTGTTCGATGGAACCTGAAGACTTCTCCAAAGTTCTCCCACACCCGGAATCGAACGGACCCTGGCTTCTAGTTCAACGTCTGAAAGAAGAAATTATTTTTCTCACTCGAGCAAGTAACCAATATTCTTTAAAAGCTGCTTCAAAGAAATGTTTAAGTGAAAGAAAACCAAATTCATGATTATAGAGGAATCGAATTTGCACAGAATAAAATTAATAAAAGAGTAAACAGATCCATAATTAAAGCAGGTTCTTGTCCGATGAAAATTGTATCACAAAATCTTTTAATCGGACACTAAATATGCGCACTAATTTTTTTCTAGAGTAATACATAACTTTCATTTGACAATTTGGCTTTTAAAGAAATAAAGTCCTGCCTTCGCCTTATCTTTTTCCTAATCTCGACTGCTATTTTTTTAATTTGCTTTGATTATTTTACGTCAAGTACCAATTTTTTCGCAAAGATTGAACGCTTCACATTTTTACAACTTTATAATGCCATTAAAACCGAGCTTTTAAGACCTTAGGCCCTTTTTAGTACAGAAAATCTAAGGTACATTATGAAGAATAACTAACAGAGTATTTGCTGTCAGAGCCATTTATTTCCATGTATTATTTTACAACATTGTGCTGAGGTAATAGTTTGAGATAGCCTGGAAAATATTGCTCGCATAAACAACCAAGTCATTGAAAGATCCGGTGTAGAAACTGTAAGTTGCTTGAATGATGTTTATGACGAGCGTGTTTATTAAGGTCAGTAAAGGCGAGGAATCGTCTCTCAAAGAGATCGAATTAGGGTTTTTTAAGGGTGTCTCATCATCAACAGTTTCAATAGTTCTGCTTAAAGGTACGTCTTGGTCCACAATAACGGCGTCAGAGCGTTGCAAATTTGCACCTGAAATAGAAAAAAGGAAAAGAGGTAAAACCGTGTCAGCATCTTTCTTTTAAATGGCCTTCTTCGAAGAGAATCCTGGATTTTAAAAATTCAAACAAACAAAATAATTCCAACTCAATTTTATTTGGCTTCGTGACTCAATAGCATTACACGTTGCTGAGGAAATATTGCAAAAGTGTAGTCACTATGGTTATAAGACTGCTGACCAAACTACTGAGGTCGTTGTTTAAATAATCGGCGACGGCGTAAATGATGTTTGTTATGACCGTTACTATTACAGTAATTAAATCCGTGGAAACTCCACCCCGTTGAGCAACGCCGTTATTCGATGGAACCTGAAGACTTCTCCAAAGTTCTCCCACACCCGGAATCGAACGAACCCTGGCTTCTAGTTCAACGTCTGAAAGAAGAAATTATTTTTCTCACTCAAGCAAGTCACCAATATTCTTTAAAATCTGCTGCAAAGAAATTATGAGAAAGGTTTAAGTGAAAGAAAACAAATTAAACAAAATTGAACAAAAGAGTAAACAGATCACTAAATATTTCTAGAAGTATTAATAAAATATCGTAAGGTCAAACAGTTCTTGATGAAAGGGAGTTTTGGAAAATTAATCCAAGGAAGGATGTTGTATTGGAGATTTGCAAAAGAAAACCGGCTAGAAGAATATCTGGAGAGACGAGAGATTTGGAACAGCAGAGGAAAAAAAGCAGTGAAGAACTAATAGAATTATTTGGACAGTCGCAAATAATCAATGATATATTCAAAGACCAAAAGGATGAGATGACAGAGAAATGTAACAAAATTATCAAATATTACAGTAGAATGGTAAATTCTGACCAGCGAAATAGCAAAAGGAAGCGGAAGAAAGAAGAATCAGAAACTAAAAACAATTAACAAGGATCTGCAAGAGAGTGATGTTTCACACACAAGGAATGTTGAGGATATTGCGTTTAATAATAATTTGTGAACAATTTAGTTGAAGAATTCTCGAAAATGATCAAACACGAAACTTCTCTTGCTTTGGGCGTAATAAAAAGCAAAAGTTTCGAATTTGAGGGCTACTATCATCAGTTGCTTCACCTTTTATGGTAACGTCTTCAGAATAACTTTAATGGCTGATCAGTGAATGGATCATTGAATTCCTTTTCTACTTCACTGAAAATTTAAAAAGGAGGATGGCCAATATACGAAAGTAAACGGGTTGAATATTTTGGTGGATTGCTTGAATTTTTCGCTGAACAAAATCGTGGAAAGTAGCATTTAATTCTTGGGAAAAAAGCTCAAAATATATATAACTACTCTGTATTAACCTATACACAGGGAAGTTTATTCTCAATACCAAGTAGTATCAAACTGAAATCTCTTTGACCGTATTCTTTTTTAAATTGATACAACCTTAAGGTTGTCATTTTAAAAGATACAAAAGAAAAACAGTAGTATATAAAATTAAAACCGCAGTTTGTAATACATTTGTTAAAACGTTGTCGTCAAAATTCATTAAATCACTGTACTTTGAAGTAAAAGTGAATAGGCTAAAGTCAAGGTTATTTAACACTATTCCCTATTTCGTGTGTTGCGACGTCAGCAACTGACTTCACTTAAATTGAACGACTAACGTTTAAATTTTTTTTAATGAAATGAAAATAATTCATTTCTTTATTTGAGAGAGTAATTTTTTCAAGCAAATATTTAGTTACAGTAAATTACGTAGGCTGTGTTGCATAAAAGATTTAATTAAGCCAGGAGTAAATTTAAGCTTAAGTTAGAAAGTGACACTCATTATGACGTACTGCATACTTAGGCTTAAATTTAAAATGTAACTTTTCCTAATTTCCTTCTATACGGTTCGTTACTTACGTCAGATCGAACCGGCGATTGAGCAATCCTATAGGTTATAAATATTCTTGGGCTAAAATATGTTTTCAACAAATATCTAGGTTATACTTTTTCTAGTGTAATATATAACTTTTACTTGATTACTTCGCTTTTAAAGAAATAAAGTCCTGCCTTCGCCTTATCTTTTTCCTAATCTCGACTACAATTTTTTTATTTGCTTAGACTGTTTTACGTCAAGTGCTATTTTTTCTCAAAGATTAAACGCGTCACATTTTTACAACTTTATAATGGCATGAGAACCGAACTTATAAGGCCTTAGATACCTACTTTTAGAAAATATAAGGTTCGCTGCGAAGAATAAGTAACGTAGGATTTGCTGTCACGCCTATTTATTTCCATGCATTATTTTACAATATTGTGTAGAGGTAATAGTTAATGGCCTGGAAAATGTTGCTCACGTAATAAACGAAGCCACTAAAAGATCCGCTGCAGAAACTGTAAGTTGCCCCATGGATGTAAGAAAGAAGCAAGCTTATTAAACCAATTAAAGGTGAGGGATAGCCTCTCAAAGAGATTGAAATAGACCTCAAATTTCGTTTCTTTAAGGGTACTCCTTCATCATCAATTTTAACAGTTCTGCTCAAAGGTACGCCTTCGTCCAAAATAACGGCGTCAGAGCGTTGCAAATTTGCACCTGAAATCGAAAAAAGAAAACAGGTAAAACTATGTAAATACCTCTTTTAAATGGCACTCTTCGGAGAGAATCCTGGAATTCAAATTCAAACAAACAAGAAAATTTCAACTCAATTTTATTTGGCTTCGTGACTCAATTGCATTACAAGTTGCTGAGGAAATATTGCAAACGTGCACTCACTATCGTTATAGGGCTGCTGACCAGACTACTGATTATTTAAATATAAACGCCTGACGGTCCAAGTGGTAAGGGGCTGAACCGCGCTCGGAATTTTTTTCGGGGGTGGTCGGTATCGACTTCAGGCACCTTTCAGTGTTGGACACTGCTTCCCCTTAAACGGCGAGGAGGTTAGAAGTAACAAAGCCATGGAACACTTTACACACACTCAAATACACTCCCGCTCCTGAAGTTCTGACAAGTCTATGACTTAGGACCCCCGTTGGGCAACGACCACAGATAAAAAAACTGAGTAAATGATGTTTGTTATGACTTTTACTATTACAGTGGAAACTCCATCCCGTTGAGTAACGTCGTTGTACGATGGTACCTGAAGACTTTTCCAAAGTTCTTCAACTCCCGAAATCGAACGAATCCTGGTTTCTAGTTCACCGTTTGAAAGAAGAAATTATTTGTCTGTATACGAATTGACAGCGCTCCCAGATTAGGAAAAAGAATCAAGCAAGTCAACAATATTCTTTAAAATCTGCTCCGAAGAAATTTTGACAAACATATTTTAGTTAAAGAAAACAAAATTCATGATTCCGGGGGAGTCGAATTTTGCACAGAATAAAATTATTAAAAGAGTACAGATCACTAAATATTTTGAGAATTATTTATGAAATAATCGTAGGGTCAAACAGTTCTCTGTGGAAAGGAGATTTGAAAAATTAATTGAAGGAAAGATAAATTATTAAAAATCAGAAAAAAATACTGCCTTGAGGAATATCAGAAGGGGCGAGAGAAGTGGAACAATAGAGGAAGAGAAGGAATGAAGAACAAATAGAATTATGTGGATAGTCGCAAATAATTTAAAGTCCAAAAGGATGAGATGGCCGAGAAATGTATCAGAATTATCAAATATTAGACTAGAACAGTAAATTCTTAGCATCTAAATAACAAAAGGAAGAGGAAGAAAGAAGAATTAGAAACTAAGAGCAATTAACAAGGATTTGAAACAAAGTTGTGGTTTCACGCACAAGGAATGTTGAGGATATTGCGTTTAATAATAATTTGTGTAGGGTGGAGACAATTTAATTGAAGAATTGTCGAAAAAGAAACGATCTTTCTGATGACCAAATAGGAAACGTCTCCTTCTCCTCTTGATTCAGGCGTAATAAAAAACAAAAGTTTTGAATTGAAACTTCGACGGTTTCAGTCATCGGTTGCTCTATATGGCGGCATTTTCAGAATAACTTCTCTGATCAATGAATGGATCATTGAATTTCTCTTTTAGATTGAAAATTTAAAAATTCTAGAATTATCGAGGATGACCAGTATGTGAAAGTGAACGGGTTGAATATTTTAGCGAATTGGCCGCTGAACAAAATCGTGGAAACCTAGCATTTAGTTCTTGGGAAAAAAGTTCGAAATATAAAATAACTTCTGACGAAGCTGTCGAACGACGGCGAAACGTTAAGTGTTTTGTGCGCTATTTAGTGTCCGGTTTAAAGATTTTGTGATATAAAATAACTATTCTGTATTTATACACGGGGAAGTTTATTATCAATACCAAATAGTGTTAAACTGAAATCTCTTTGTCTGTATTCTGTTTTAAATTTATACAATCGTAAGGTTGTCATTTTTAATGTCTTGTCAATTAAGAGCAGTTTGTATTACATTTGATAAAATGCTGTTGTTAAGATTATCAAAATTCGTTAAATCGATTAGGCTAAATTTAATGATATTTAATACCATAGGATTGCTCATTCTCTATTCCGTAATGATAACAGAGTGATGTGACGTCAGCAACTGACCTCATTTAAATTGGACAAATAACGTTTATTTATTTTTTTAATGACATTAAAATGATTCATTTCTTTATTTAAAAGAATGTTTTTTTAAAATAAATACTTAGGCTGGGTTACATAAAATGTTTAAGCCAGGATTAAATTTAAGCTTAAGTTAGAATGTGACATACATGATGACGTACTGTATGCTTATGTTTAAATTTAATCCTGGCTTAAAGCTTTGGTGTAAACCATCCTTAAAGCGTACGGGTTTCTTAACTTCGTTTTATGCTATCCGTTACTTACGTCATGTGGGACCGGCGATTAAGCAGTCCTATATTTTTGGATTTTCTTTTTATCTGTGGTGATTGCCCAACGGGGTCCTAAGTCAAAGACTTGTCAGGACCTCAGGGGCGGGAGTGTATTTGAGTGTGTGTAAAGTGTTCCATGGCTTTGTTACTTCCAACCTTCTCGTCGTTTAAGGGGAAGCAGTGTCGAATTTTATCCCCAACACTGAAGGGTGCCTGAAGTCGATACCGACCACCCCGAGAAAAATCCCGAGTGCGGTTCGAACCGCAGACTATGCGATTGCAAGGCCGGTCCTCTTACCACTGGACCGTTCAGGCGTTAAAATTAAAATACGTTTTCCACGAAGTTTTGATAAGATAAATAGATATTTAGGTTGACCTATAAACTTAAATATTCAGTAACCTTATTTGATAAATTCACTATTTTCTTGAATTCTTAAAGCATTATGGAGCAACATAGATCATAGATTATATCAATAGATATCTGGATAATTATATTACAAATTTGTTAACGACTAAACGAAGTTTGAATTTAAATAGCATTAGCTTTCATAGCTGGCTTCATTTTTTCTTGAAAACATTTTCGTTTTATTTATTTATGTGGTAGAAAAATTTTGTAATGAACTTTTAAAAAAATTCTAAATACTTAATCTCCAAGTGTATACCAATTACATCCAAATTTTTGCACAAGTTCTAGAATATTTTCCAAAATTAGTTCAAATATTTCACAGCTCTGTGTTAATAAGAACTTTTTTGACAAAAAAAAAGAAAATTTCTTACCTGTTGCAGACTGAACATGAAAAGCGCATAGCCCCACGATTAGAACGGCTGCCAACACAAACGTCTTCATTTTTCTTGACTGGAACACCACAAATCTGAAGTCGAAAAAAAAGTAAATTGGCTTATAAACGCCTCCTAGATATTTGCAAAAAGATAACGTGTGTTTGCACTTCGCTTATTTTGAGGATTTCGCCGAATAATTGTTTGCGAGGTGCTAAAGATTTCTCGTAATTTTTTCGTTTCTATCAGGGGACCTTAATCTGACCAAACATGCGCGAGCTAATTGCAGGAAAAATGCGTTTCAATTTTTTTTCAATGACGCTCGTTTCAACGTAAAGCCATTTAGCCTAGTATTATTTAATGATAATTAAAGATGAAGGCCTACGTTTTGCAAGTAATTTTCCATCGAAGACAACATTATATAATTTAAAACTTTTTTAAGGAGAATATTTTCGAGAATTGGTTTTATATAAACATTTGGGTTAAACATAAGTATAATAAATGTATTTAGGTATGCTTCAAAATTAAAACCTTAAGGCCATTTAATTTCTACAATAAATATTTGGAACAAGAGATTTTTGGGTTGCAGATATGGTTTGTAGGTAGAAAACCTTCTATTTTTCAGATAGTCTTTGAATCAATTAAATTTTTGATACACTTTACTGTATAATTCAGGGTGGGACCTAGAAACTTCCTTTTTTTTGAAGATGAATAAAATAAAAATTATAGCTGATATACGTGTTTTCTTGTTTTACATTGAAAGAACATAATTTCAAATTTTACATCATACAGTTTTAAACAAAACATCAGTAAGGTGATGTCCACCGTTTTCTATACACTGACGCAACCGATTTCTGAACCTCCTCTCTACGCGCTCTAATATCTCCACCGGAATTCGGGCTATTTCCTGCCGAATTAGATCCTTTAATTGAAGCAGGGTTGTAGGGCGGTGTTTCGATGACAGTTGTTAAGGCAATGTTCCCCGGACGGCTCATCTCGAATCGAGATGCGCAGAGGTTTACAAACATCGCCCTACAACCCTGCTTCAATTGAAAAATCTTATTCGGCAGGAAATAGCCCGAATTCCGGTGGAGATGTTGGAACGCGTAGAGAAGAGCTTCAGAAATCGGTTGCGTCAGTGTATAGAAAACGGTGGACATCACCTTATAGATGTTTTGTTTAAAACTGCATGATATAAAATTTGAAATTATGTTCTTTCAATATAAAACAAAAAAACATGTATATCAGCTATAATTTTTATATCACAAAATCTTTTAAGCGGACACTAAATCGCGCACTATACACTTAACGTTTCGCAGTCGTTCTGACGAAGCTGTCGAACGACTGCGAAACAATTAACTGGGTGATTCCCAAGTTTTATTTCAGACGTCGCGCCATCAGGGAGGCTATTGTGATTTAATTCAGTTTATGCTTTAAATGTAAAGGCCATTTATTGGACAAGGAATTGTACATTTTTGAAACAAACTAAATTGTATAACGTCTCGAGTAGTCCCAAGATTTTTTGTTTGATATTCGCATTAATTCTTGCACAAGAAATGGTGAGTGATTCTCCGCAGTTAATTGTCATTTGACAATAATGATTATCAGACCACTACTTAGGTACATTCTTAGGAAACATTCAAATGAAAGTCTGAATAGCAGACTCTCCAGGGGAATTTAACGTAAGCCCTTACAATTCTTACATCCAAGTACTATTGCAATACAATACGTGAAAATAACTAAGTATCTACGCGTTTACAAAAGAATTTTTTTAACTAGCGAAGGTACTGAAATTGAAGAATCATCATTTTTCGAAGATGATGGTTTTCCAGACGAGAAAGTAATTCTGAAGTGGCTGTTCTTGCATTGTCGTTTAATAATAATAATAATAATAAGATTTATTGGATGTAAATAATGACAATAGCAAAAAAAAATATAAGGTAATAACTAAAACATAGAATAACAGAATATGTTACATCCAAAAGGTACAGACTCAGCATTGCTGATTTTCAGCTGTACCTGAGAAGAAAACAAAATTGAGCATACATATTATGTATACACTAAAGAATAGGATATGCACAAAATTAGATGTTTTGTCTATTTAACAATGTCCTCATAAATTTATTTCGAAAAACAGTAACAGAAGAAATTGTGTGTACGTTAGCAAAAAAATTCTGATAACAGTTTAAGAACTTCGGGGCACAACATAAAAATGCACTCTCGAATTTTTGTGTAGTGTTGCGGTATACTATACATATTATTGTTTCTCAAATTCACAGCACGTGCATCACCTCTTTTAATTAAAGAACTAAAAAGATATTTGGGATATTCACACCTTAATAACTTAAATAGCATGCACGCATATTGTAAGGCAAATCTGCCCTCAAGTTTTAACAAATTCAGATTATTGTAATACGGAGTAACATGTTCTTTAAAATTTAAATCGTAGGCGAACCTAAGGCAATTGTTCTGGAGCACCTGTAGCCGATTTTTTAAGTTTTTAGTCAAGAAATTGTAATACACAACACTGCAGTAGAGTCTAAATTGGAGAGAATAACCGAATTTACCAAATTCCACTTAGTTCTTGAAGGGAGAATACGTTTATGCCTATATAGGGCTTTAAACTTGAAATACGATGCACTACATTTAGTCGCCACATGTTTTTTGAATGTTAATTCTTGATCGATAATTACACCTAAGTTTTTGACACTGTCTACAATCCGCACCACTGTGCCATTTAAAACAATATCAGCTGTTCTGGAAATGTTCGCTTTAGCAAGTGTTGACTTTGTGCCAATCAGCATCGCTACTGTTTCATCCGGATTTATTCGAAGACCATTGGATTTGGACCACGTAGATAGAAGTTCCAAATTGTAGTTGATCTTTTCAATTATTAAATTGATATTTTTCGGAGTTCCACTGATGTAGATCTGAACATCATCTGCATACTGGTGAATATTACAATCGCACGTCAAATTTTTAGGAAGGTCGGCGACAAAGAGTGAAAAGAGTTTGGGGCCTAATATACTACCTTGAGGGACTCCACTAACAATAGTTCTCCCTTTTGATATTGCTCCTTTTAAAATTACGCTGTGCATACGGTTTTTGAGGTTATATGTAAGAGCGCGGCCTTACAGTGGGGAAATGCTAGTTTTAACATTTTCATCTTCATCACCATCAATTCCGGTTGCATTAGATCTGAGAGTTCGCAGCACTTCTTCTACATCATCTTCAGATGTGGAAGGAAGAGGCATTGGTGATGAAGAGTAATTTTCATTAGTTTCGTAAAAGTGCAGAACTTCAGGATTAGTTTTTATATTAGTTACACTATCAATAAAATAGTTATTTACACTTTCCGGATCACTGATTAAGCAAATAGATTTTTCTCTGATATAAATATTCCAATCGGAGAAGTTCTTCCACAGCTTTTTCGGATTATTTCGATGTATTCGTATTTGATCGTGAATATAAGCGGCTTTCTCATTTTTTAAAGCTACCGATAAATAATTTCTAAGTTGGGTACAATACAGATAATCTGCTTGTGTTCATGTTTTCTTGTATTTGTTGAAAGCAGCTTGCTTCAATCTGGTCATTTCTTTAATAGTTCGGTAATGTACGGTACACGCTTTTTTTAAATTTTTACCGTTTTGATCGGGGCGTGAATATCAAAAAGTATGTTAATTGCTGCATTAAAAAAGCTAACTTTGGAATTAATATCTGGTAGATTTTCAATACGTTTCCAATCTATTCTTCTTCCATCGAAGGCAAATTCTTCATCACAGAAAAATTTATAATCACGGTAAATAATAGTTTTCGTCTTCTGTTTCGTAATTTGATAATTCAGATCGCAATGTACCAAAAGGTGATCAGTAATTTCTTTTAAATCAAGAATATCACAATTATTAACGTTCACATTTTTGCTGATGCAGATTATGTCGATCAACGAAGCTGAGTTGTTTCTGATTCTCGTTGGATGAGTTACGATTTGTTTTAAATTATAAGATTCCAGGAGATTTTGAAAAGTCTCGAAACTTGGTGTTGCTGGCTTTAAATAACCGATGTTGGCATCGCCAGTCAAAATTATGTCGTCCACTTCAGTGCAGATATAAGCTAAAACTTCTTCTACCTTAGTTAGATTTGATATGTGTGAGGAGGGTGATCTATAGAAGACGCCTAAACCAACTTTCATTTTTCGAATATTCAATATTATCCTGGCTTGTTCAGTATCTTCCCCGTGAACGCACTCGATATTGAGGGACTTCCATTTTATGCGGTTATGAATATACCAGCACACTCCCCCACCTCGTGTTTCTCTATCAGTTCGAAATATCTGATAATTAGGTATTTGAATAGGAAGTGATGGAAAGTCAGGTGTTAGCCAAGTTTCGGAGACGCCGATAACATGGAAATCATGATCAAGCATGAAATCAACAAAGGAGTCAAAACAAGAGATTAAAGAGCGGATATTTATGTGACAAACTTTGAAACTATCATGGAGTGGAGCTTTTGATACAACAGTATTTGCTAGGTCTGAGGGACTGAATGTTGACTTGGCTGAAAATTTTCCGTGTTCTTGTTTTTCTTAGGAAAATAGTACCTGTCAACGTAGGTTCCCGCTGGCCAGACTTGGACGAACGTCATTGCTAATTGCCTTAGCTCTCACAGAGTGTGGAATGCAAGCCTTAGAAGCAATGGAATTTAGTCGATCTAAGAGAAGTATTCTTAATGAAAGTCAGTATTTGAAAATACATTACGGGATGCATAAGTCATGACGGACCTTTACAATAAAATTGCATTCAAGGAATACCAGCTGCATATTGCATAACCAAACAATTTCCGAGATGACTCATCAAAAAAGCCGGTATTATAAGCGGACGGTCTAGGAAAATCAGGATGACTCCTAGGTCAAGTGGCCTACATGCAAAGTTTTACGTAATCGGAATTTCCGGTATAAACCATATAAAAGAGGGCTGAGTACCACATAGCCAGCAGTGCTGTGGCCGTGATCATCTCCCAGAGTCCGAAGGGGTAATTAGCATCTATCGAATGTCATAATGTTGTGATCAAACTCCGAAAATCTCTGAATCAGTACCATGGTTTGGGTGAGTGAACATTAATTTATTTGCCAATTAATTATGTTATTAGAAACTAACAACTGCTTTATTTGATGTGTGAAAATGCTGTTTCTTCTCGCTATAAAATTATTTTGAATTTGATTTGCATTGTTTCATATGATATCGTTTTGACTTGTGTCATATCATATTGAATTAATCTGTAGTTACAATTAATTTTTACATGTTCCTAAATTGTGCTCTTTAACTCTTTAATAATTTGACTGAAATATTACATGTTCGCTGCAGAATTAATACAGTTTCTAGTGTTCTTTCATAAAAGCTAGTAGCTTAGCAATAAAATTTATGCGAAAATTTGTTTGACATTAAATGCTAGAAGTTGTAAATGTTAATAAAATGCCTCGCAATTATTTGATTAACGATGAAAAGTAAAATATAAAAATGAAAGTGTAAACTACATATATCGATTCCCGACTGTACCTACATATTTAGTTTAAAAATTGTCTTAATTGTTATTTGATAATACATGACTTTGAATTATTGTTTTAATACTGTTTAGAATTTCGCTTTATGCCAAATTCCTTAATTTAATTTCTAATTGTTTTTACCTCTTTTGAATATACTGAGTGAGCATTTTCAATCCGGAACATAGGATGTTAGCATGCCTTCAACTTTAAAAATCGCGGTTTCTTCGTAAGAAGAGCTCCACTGGACGACTCTGTCGTGAAGGGGAAGGACGGGGGTATTCTCTGGTTCAACCACCACGACGATATCGCTTCCGTTTTCGGAGAAAGGAATTTTTTTTCCATTAGCTACCTACCTGGCGTCAACTTCGAGGTCCTCTGAACCGGTTCTGGCCACCCGTCCGGAACAGGAGAGACGTCAAAATATTCTCCGGCGACGCCTCCGACCTGCGTCAAGAGCTAATCCCCTTGGCACTAATACTGCGGCGTCCAGATCGTAAAGACGTCGCATTTTCTGGTCATTTTTCCCATTCCCATAAGGACTACATGGGAGAGCACCGCACCACTTGAGGACTTACCGTCGATCCGCTATGGGGCGGAGGCCCAAGCGAAACGGACTGCGGCATCGTCTTCTCCGGACTTTTTCATCCCAGATAGGGAGAACATTTCGGCGATCCTAATTCCGGAGGAAAACCGGATCCGAAAACCGCGGTTTCCTTGAGAAAGGGCCCGGCGGATTACGCGATTGGGGATCACGTTTTCGAAAAGGTCTCGAAAAAGTGCGAAAATCGTGGTTTTCGGGGCCTCGACCAGATCCAGGGCCGAGCTCGGGGTCGACCGTCGGCAGGTGAAAACTCCGTTCCGAGTTCGGTCTGATTCGGCCGGTAAATAAGGGAGAGGGATTTTTTTAGAGGGCCGAAAACGGTCATTTTCGAGATTCCGGGGCGATACGGGCGCTCCGGCGACCTGATCGAAAAACGGGTGACACCATCGGATTCCTCGGTCCTTTCTTCCATGAGGATGCCAAATTTTCGCACTACGACGACGTTTAGGGGTCGAAAAAAATTCGTGAAAAGCGGTCTGCAAGTCGACACCCCTTTGCTTTTCCTCCTCTATCTCTCGGTGGCGACGGCCGATCTCGTCAAAAATCATCCGAAGGATCGTTCTAAAATCCCTGTTAAACGCGTTTCATCATAGACACCTCTATAAGTCGCGCAATATTCTCGAGAGGGCCTCGAAGTTGGCACCGGGTAGGTAGCTGACGGGAAAAAAATTATTTTCTCCGAAACCGGAAGCGATGTCGTCGTGATGGTTGAACCGGTGGATACCCCCTTCATGGCGAAGGAGTGGCGATTTTTTAAAGTCGGACGTTCGAAGTCATGCTAACTTCCTATGTTCCGTATTGAAAATGCTCACTCGGTATACATTTATATATAATTTCTCTGTATTTTTAATTAAATTTCATTTAAAAGAAAGAACGTACAAAAAGAAAAGAAGCGTAATTTCGTCAACTCCGAAAAACATATGTAGCGGGCAAGGGCTAAAATCTCATTCGATTGTTACGGTGAGAAAATTCGTTGCAAATTTCTAGCTTTCGGATCACCCTGTATCTTCGCGGAGGCGTAATAGCGTCGCAGTTTGACCTTTGGAACTTGGACTGTTCCATGAACGACGCTTAGGACGGTAAACAACCCCGGACGACCCTTTTCTTTTGTAATGAGACTGTTCCATGTTGAAAGTGAGATATATTAAAGGCTTGTCATTGCCCAATGGACCTCTCCCCCACCCGCAAACTGTTCACGTCGCACGCCGACCCGATTGAAATCTCGCTTTGCAAGCAGATCGCATTGAAAAAGTAAACGGATATATTGTCAGGTTGTTAATTGTTTGCGGCAATGACAGAGTAAAAATAGAAACCGATTAAAAAATTTTATTGAATTAATAATAACATATTCGATTTGTTACAAATAGGAAATGTAATATTTACATAAAGCTCGAAGTCTTACACGTAAGTAAATACAAAATCGCTCTGTACTATCTACAATTTAACTATGTATGTATATGTATAGTTAATAAACGAGATTCGCCATAATTCTTTTAGGAACAGTCTTTAATTACGCCGTCAATTCGGGCGAGGGCGGTGTCAATCCGCACGGTCTCAGGAACTCCTGTCCACGTTCGTGAATCCACTTATTCGAAACTTAAACAAAAAAAAATGTGTTATACTTTGCAGACGACGATTCTTTTGCATGTACCCCATTTTGAGCCGGCCAGGACAGGGCAAGCTGCATGCCTCGTGTTTACGTTACCATCTCCGCTATCGTGAAGATTGTACCAGAAGGCAGCTGTTCCTTTCTTCGGCCAGAGGGCGGTTCTTAGGTAGGGAAAAACGGTGGCGCCTCCTTGGGCCACGTCACTCATCTGAGTTATCAAGAAATTACTTTGTTAAACCCAAAGAAGAAAGTGTGTTTTGGACTTACATAAAATAATACTGTAGCTATTCTATTTCCGGTTCCTAGGCTCTTGAAGGCGTTTTTCTCATCTTTCTGTAAGAGAAGGAAACTTAAGTTTCTTCATAAGTTCAACAATTAAAATTGAGAATTCCATAGATTTGATTGATCAGACGTATTGCATTGTTGGATGGACCCCATCCATTCTTGATACATGGTTGGGCTCTGTAGTTAAAGATTCTATTCTAGTTTGGTAAGAAGTAGACGAATGCCAAAGAAGATAAAATATGTAATAAGGTAAGTTTAGGGCCAGTATGGTTGTGAAAGAAAATGAACCTTACCCTAGCAAAATCAAAATGAGGTTCATAATGCCCCCCAATTCCATAATTTACGACTTGTAATTCCTCAGACGTGGTCTGTGTCAACCCGGTCATGTCTTCCACTCTCTGCACGACATCCGCCACCGATCTGTGATCGTTTTCCTTCAACCAGGACGACTTACTGATCCGGTACTGGGCGGTTTCCAATTCGCCGGTTTGCGAATTTTGTACCGTTGCCCTTTTAAACTGAAAACAAAAAAATATCGCCGTCAGTATTAGAGAAGATAAGGGGGGCAAACGTACCCTGGGGTGGGCCAGTCTTTTGATTGTACTAATTTCCGCGTCCGACATGACGTCGTGGAAAATTAGAATTCTTGGGTTGGTGTAGGCCTCCTCGACTTTAAAGGGGGCGATCCTCAGGAATGCCTTCTTATTGTTTACGTATCGGCACTTTAATTGGTCCGTTATCTCGCGAGGTGTACCGATTTCACCCCGGCAAAGTCCTTCGTATAGTTCTCTACCTTGAGGTTCCATATATTCCAAAATTTGAGGCTAAAATAAATTAAATTATGTTGAAGTTGAAAGTACAGTCAGCATCGAAAGGTAGAACCAATTTATTTTAATAGTAAAAAAGTGGTCAAAGCACTATATGAGTGAAAATGGTTGAAGACAACTTGATACAATTTATTATTTATTAAATTTCTGGTAAGTGGATGTTGCAATTCATTAAATTTAATGTTTAATTAAGGAAACTCCCGTTTGCTTTTGCGCATTTTCTTCTTTCTTGGAATTGGCTTCATGATTTTTCTCACAATTATTTGTACGTTAATTGCAGAGTATAATTACCGCTTTATTAACAGCTTCTCCATTTAGAACATCTTCGTCGCCCTTTTTCTTTTCGCTGTTGCTCTGATGTATGGCTTCCTCATAGTAAACCTTATTGCCCAAAGCCCTTGTGTGGGTAGGTACCAATTCCAAAAGCTTATTCGTGAGATCTAAGGCTAAATTTACGTTCCCTGTAACAATAGTCACCAAGCATAATTTTTAAAGACAATTGATTATGTAGTTTTTGAGGTCGTACCCTGTTTGAAAGTAGAAAAGGCTAAATATTCTAAGATCTCGCTCCTGTCGACGGTCTCGTTGACTTCTCTTCCTACTCTGGCATCTGCTTCCCTCATCCACAATAAAGTGTGGTAATAATCCCCGTTGTTGTAGGATTGTCTGCCCAACTCGAAACAGTCTGCCGCGGTCAATTCAGAGCTGTACTTGATCCCGTTTAGTTCACCCCTGGCAAGGGAGGACGTATCGAGGCGATAGGTGTCCTGTAGACGCATGAGGGCGACTGCGGCTCCGTTCAAGTCTTCGTCTGAGGGAAACTTGAGGTGATCGCGAAATGAGGAGAGATTTGCTACAAGCTCTAGAAAGAGAAACGTTTGGTCGCGAATTGAAAATTTATTTTTTAAGATTTAATTTTTAAAGTTAAATTTTAGAAAAGAAATTATAGATACAATATAATTGCAGAGAGGAGATTCAATAATTATTATTATCTGCTTAGCAATGAAGCAAAAGAGCTACGTTGTTGATTTTTAACAGTTATGAGTTGATAAGTTTTTGACACGATTGTGTAAACATTCAATTCAAGGAGTTACTAAACTTTTAAAAGTGGAAAATGAGCGATTAAGTTAGAACATCGAAGCGTAAGAAAAATCGTTGAGCAAAGAAGGGAATAATCCTAAAAATACTTGTATTCATGAGAGAATTATGACAGTGTGTAATCATGATTCCCCTCGTACTTGGAGAACTCTTACAATACTTGGAATATCTACGTTTTATATTTCTATGAGATTGTACCTAGTTAGCCTATCCAACAATTCCAAATATCTACCGACGATTTTACTCTCTCTTTCCAACAAAAAAAACAAAGCTGGAAATCCTTCTTTGGTAGCTTGCTTTTCAATTAATTTCTTCTTACTGACCATTTTCTATCATTACTTTCCAGTCATGCAGAGTTTTAGAACGCTTGAAATGTTGACGTTTATCGGTGTTTATAAAATTAATAAAATTTGTAATTTTGAAAAAGCTGTTAACGTAAATGTTACAGTAAGAATTATAATAATCTTTAAAAAGTTGTCAAGGTAATACAACGAAACGCCGATGTTTCAAGCGTTAAAAAAGCTTTCCCCGTTATAATCATTGCTAGACTGTGGCGTCTGCTAGGACATTTCATACCTGGACTTGTTTTATCTCATATGCATATTTAAGTTTATAAAACATAAGTTTATTTATGAGTTCTCTGATATTATTCCAGACGGTTTTTATTACACCCACAAAAAAACATTGCTTACGAATATAAAGCGTCCACCGACGTGTTAATAACTTATAAATCGATCAAGGTGACACCTTGGCAGAGACCTATGTATTAATAGGGATGGCAACGATATATCGATATATTTTCTAATACATTTTCAAAGAAGAAAGGAGAAATAAATTATTTTCACCTTCAGTAAGTAAATAGTTAGCTTCATTTTTCATAAGTATACAATGTAATTTATTATTGTAGCAATTTTTGGTCCTGATGAAGTAATAAAAACATTACGAAATATTGACCAACAAAAATATATTTTATTTACAATAGCCGTTAATCCCCGTTAATAAAAAATTAAGAATTGGTTTACCTAACAAGTACGGCATTACTTCCCTACGATTTATATTAGAAATATCGATATGTTCATGGAAAATATCGATATATATTATATTTTATTATAATTCAATATATTGGTAAAAATATTGATATATTTTGGAAATAACCTTTCGATATATTTTTTAGCTTGGCAGTTTTAAAGAACAATGAAATCTGTTACTGATATCTTTATAGTGATGATACAGAAAACTACTTGAAATATTTTTTAATTTCTTTCATTTTACGCCTGCCCTGCCCTCTAGTAAGTATTAAAGAAAATAAGTTACGATGAACTTTTGCAGAAACCCAATCATGCACCCACATAAAATGTATTTTTAAAGATTAGCTATGTAAATCCCCGAACAAATTACATTATTGGTTTTATAAACGGCCGACACAAAGAATCTTGTGACTTGCGGAAGTAACGATTTGATTTCTGAAGTGCGGTTTTGAAAATTATTGATTTTTTTAGATTGTGGCTTATGTTTATAAGTTATTTAATAAAACATCGTAATGACACTACCGAAAAACAATATTAGTAAATATTATTAAGTTCTTGTTATTTATTTTTGTGCGAGTATTAAAATAAAATCTGCCTTACTAATAAACTGAAATCTATTAAATATGCTGGGACTTATTTTTATTTACCCTTTTTTAACAATCAGTTAAATATATCGATATATGAATATATCGATATATTTCTAACGATATATCGAATGTATCGATATATGGGTAACGATATATCATATCAGTCGATATATTGATATATAATTTTTTATTGCCATCCCTACCTATGAATAAGAATTATAGGTAATTAATATACCGTGATTTTATTTTAATATGAAACATTACTGTTCGTATTACTATGGAAACTAATTCCAATTTTTAAAGAAGTCGTTGCATGATCGTCGTCGTTAGGGTTTCTAATGTCATATCAAATCAAATTTGTCCATTTTAATTTGGAACATCTGTCAGGCGAAGAAAGTTAGTGAAAATGTATCAAAATCAGGAAGGATTACCTCTGGACAAGTAACTAATGCAATTAACAATTTTTATAATCGTTTAGGATACTGCAGGGAGGTAAATGAAGAAATTTTTGAAAACTTGTTGTGGTGTTTGTTTTAAATTAAAGAATTTCTGTTTTCCTTATGTTTTAAGTTTACTTATTTTAAACAAGAATAAACTTATCTAATGTAATTGAAAGAGTCGCTATTATTTTGTAGTATAAATCACTAATAACAGAACAGATTCCTGACAGCTGTCATCGTATGTTCTATTTTAAAAAGGACAGTTTAATTTACAAATTGTAAATGTTGCTATGGATTCTCAGGTTCGTACGTAACAACAATGTTTCATGTTAAAATAAATTCACGGTATACAAAAATGTGTATGTTGTAAATAGCTTTTTACCTAAATTAAAGAAGTGTAGCTAAATGAACGCATGTTAATAGATTAATCTATTATATTAATGAGAACGATTAATAATTTTTTTAAGTGAAATTCATTTAGCTATACTTCTTTAATTTAGGGCTCTAGAAAAGTAAACTTTATTGTCTTATATTATCATATAACTACAATCTAATTAGTTATTCATACACACAAAAATCAATAATGCACTCTTCTCGAGTTCTATATTTATTGTATTTTGTAAACTTGTGCGTATGAGATAAAACAAGTCCCGCTCTGAAATGTCCTACGAAACGCCTAAGTCTGGTCATTACAAGTACGTTTAATAGATTTTGTTAAATTTTGATTTTAGTTTCCAACACAGTACTACATACAATTTTATTAAGTTAAATAAGAAAGTTGAATAAAATGTTACGTTAAAGCGAAGAATAAAGAAAGAAGATTAAATTACAAAGGACAGTGTTTTCGTTAATCAATGGAGAAATGTTAGTAATAAAAATATTAAATTAAATCGAATTAAATAAAATGGTTACTACCTCAAGCTAAACAACATAAAAATTTATTAAGCAAAAATACAAAACAAAGATATCAACAGAATCGACACAAATATTTCTTACTTTTTCTTTTTCCGAAAAGTATTGAGTATTTTAAACTTGAGGAGCCAAAAAGCGATAGCTTCAATTGTTATTTACTTATTACTTATTATAAAAACGAAAAAGAAATAATAAAACGAAAACAGAAAAGAAATTACTAAACAAAATTATAAATATTTTATAAAAAAAATGAATGATTGACTGATTTTAAAAGTCGGTCTATAGAGGGAGACAATTTTAAATTAATTTTGAAAAATGTAAATTCAAATTTTAACACTATGAAAGATTAAAAAAAAAAAATTTAAATATGACATGACATTCAAAATTTGATATTGGTAACAAATATAAATATAATGGAGAAACGTTAGAATAAAATAATTACAAATTAAAAAATATATATTGTACTGTAAGAACAATACGCAATTCAAGTGTACAGTCAGAATTAAAAGTAATGTCTCCCCAAAAAAAAGTTAAATTGCAAATCACTTCTTTGCCGCTCTAACGAGTAGGCGGACAAGCGGACAGGCACGCTTCGAATTCTTGAAGATGTTTGCTTGGTCACCTGCTTGTTATGGTGATCAGAATGGATAAGACCACGCATTTAGATTTATTGGGAAGACAATACTTTTAATTCTGACTGCACATTTTGCAAATTTGGAATTTTAGATTAAAAGATTTTGGGTTTACCGACCTTGGAATAGATGTAAATAAACTTCCAACTTGGATTAATATTTCTCAATTTTATTAATTTTTATTAAATTAAAAAAGAAAAACAGAAGAGTACTTATTTAGATATAATAATACAAGGTAATTTAGGTTTAAACTTGGTAACCTGATAGAAGAAATAATTGGGAATTTCTTTGAAAAACAACTTCCAAAAAAAGCCTTTTTTTTAAAAAAATAGCGTCATTAATTTTTTTTAAAGATTAACTCAGGATAATAACTATTTGCCAAATATCCTTTTTTAACATTCTTCCTTATCTACATCACAATATTCTAAGAATAGTGTTATAGCCAATTTATCCAACGATTGTAAAATCGGGCCTTAATCATGTATTACTATTATGTATTTATTATTTATTTTACTTAATTAGTACAATTCCGGCTTAACTTTAAGCCAAAGCTTGAACCCTTAACGACAATTGTTGTAATAATCGTTGTTATGGATTTAAGCTTCAACTTAAATTTAAACTGGCATTGTACAACTGGGCCTTAATGATACAATTACATATAACAATTCTTATACCCAGTGTTACTTTCATGGGGTACACCCGAATTTTTACGAAATGTTACGCCTCTGGATTCATTTAACCGTAAAAATTAAATCACCCATCTTTTGAGACCGATATCGTAAAAACGAAGGAAAATATCGAAAATGCATGAGAGTATAAATCAAGATCGACAATTTAAATTTTAGGTTAAATGAAACTAGAGACGTAACATGCAAAAATTATTCTTGAAAAAAAAAAAATTAAAATTTGACGCAATCATTTATTAAAGAAAGCCCCATTTTTCTCTGAAGTTCTATCGATTCTTAAAGTTTTCGAGATTAAACCTGAATCACCCTGTATATAGAAAAAAAGAAAAGAAAAATAAAAAGATTTATTGCATGCAATACGACCGAAACGAAAATACACAATGTGGAATTAAAATCTAGATATACGATCGATAAAATCGACTTCAATAAACAAACAAATTAATACAAGAAACAAAGAAATTAGTTAGGGATAACAATTTAACAAAAACGTGTTAAAAATTTGAGAAAACAAATAAGTAGGAAAAATAAAAGATATCAAATGAAAGTAACCAGATAATAAAAGAACGATGTGTTTTCTTTTTGGACCCTTGGACTGAATTACCGACTTGTCAAAAAAAATAAAAGAAAAATTCTTTATATGAGTGCTGACATAAAATACAAACACACACTTACTTTACAGATATAACTCATGTAGCTAATTGGCTCAATAAATTTAAAATGATAAAAGCAGTTCCTGATTAGTTCGGAACCGTCAAAATTATGCACTGATCAAAATGTTCCACTTGTTACCTATTAAAATAGATTATAATTTCAATGAGCAAATTACACATAGTTTTCAGCGTCACTATAAAACAACGTACTGTCGTCGTGGTAAAAAAAAGTGGACACTTTTTTGACGTAAATTTAACAATGCTAAAACTTTTCCTGAACTGATACTTACGGATGACAGACAATAATGAAATTAATGAATAAAAGTCAGTCATTATTTGATTGAAAATAAAGTTTCTGTTTGATTTATTAATTCATTACATTCTTTTAATTACAAATAAAAGCTGTATAATTTTTATAATCAAATATTAAGGTGCCTCTACACCGAAAAAATAACAAAAACGTGTTAATAGCAAAAATGTTAGTAAGAAGTATGTAAATTACATTCATTTGATTAGCATTAAAAACGCTGATTATCTATTTCAAGGATGTATAACAATGTTATTAACTTTGTTAGAACAATGCTATTGACACTGTTATCAACAATATTACTGCTATTGCTATCAACAATGTTTCTGTGACATGTTGATAAATTTGATTATTTCTCTGTTATTTTGTTGTTGTTGGTAATTTTTGATGATATGGATATAATTTAATCCAAGATTTGAAAAGGGGCGAGAATAAAATAACTAACAAACTAGGGAGATGCGTTCAAGACAACAAAGTCGATAATGTATTTAGTCTCTCGGAAAACAATGAAATGTTATCCACACGTTATTAACATCTTGTTTCCAAATATAACATGTCAGCAACATTTTGCTAGCAACACTCTTTGATCTAGATTCTAGACTGCCTCCAGATCGATCGCAAAATATTTGCTACTAACAAAGTTATGAAGAATGTTATTAACGCGTTAATGAAAAAAAAAAGAAATGTTAACAGTAAATAATGTTATTGACACGTTAATGAAAATAAATAATAATAAATGTTAATAGCAAATGTTATTGACAGAAATTATTATCAACATGTTAATAACATTTCCTCGGTATTTCTTCACATATTCAGCTGGCTTTACACCAGAGGTAACATTGTTAATAACACTGTTAATAGCAATGCTTTTAACAAATCTTAAAAACTGGGCCAAAAAATGTTAGAAACATCTGTTATTAACATTGTTATCAACATTGTTGACAATATTTGTGATGAACACATGTAAAGAAACACCGAAGAAATGTTAGTAACATGTTGAAAATAATTTACGTAAATAAACACTTGCTGTTAACATTTATTATTTTTTTCATTAATTTGTCAATAATATTCTTTATAACTTTGTTAATAGCAAATATTTTGCGATCGGTCTGGAGGCGGTCTAGATCAATACGTGGAAAATATTTGGTTACTTTCCGAGAGATTAAATGCGCGTTAACTTTATTGTGATTTATGTATACATAGTTGTGAACGCATCTCCCCCTAATTTGTTAGTCTTGTTTTTCCGAGTTCAGTATTTGCACTTTTCAAAGCTCCAAGACGCAATGGTCTAAGGAAAAGAGTATTAAACTATAGAAGAGTAAGTATCATAAGCGTTAATGTTTTTGGAACCATCAGGTTTCAATTTAAAAGGACAGACAAATTTACCAACATGTTCATAACTTTCAGTAGGTAACATTGTTGTTGTACAGTATCAGGATTATTGTTGAAAACAGTGTCATTGCTATCAACATTGTTACACATCCTTAAAATTGATTACAGCTTTTTGTTAGCAATAATGTTAGCAACAATGTTAATAGGAATGTTTATATCAGATTGTTACCTACGTTTCCAGTGCCAATCAAATGAATGTTATTCATATATTTATGATTACCATTTTTGCTACTAACATGTTTGTGTTATTGTTTCGGTGTTTAGAATGTTGTCAACAATGTTGATAATAGAACTATCATAACTTTTTTTGTCCCAGTTTTTAAGATTTGTTAACAACGTTATTGATAATGTTAACACCGGTCTAAAGTCGGCTTTAGCCGTGTCACAAAACGTTATAGTTAGCCAACAAAATTTTCGATATTTTGGAATTATGTCAAAAATGTCCCCTTTTTTTTGGCCGCAACAGTACTATAAAAAAACCGTGAAAATTTTCGAAGCACAAAGATTTCACTGCAATATTTCCTCCCTCTTATGTGGCTGGCTGATCGCCAGGATGGAGCAGGATTAATTCCGAATGGGGTTTAATTTTGAGTTGCGTTGTTACTTTTCTTTGATGCGTGCGAAAAAACAATGTTTACGTATTATTTCGACGACTTACGATAATGTAAACAACTTCGTATGTTTTAAGTCAATAAAGCTTTCCCCTTAAAGTCTTTGAACTATTTTGTTTGCACGCTATAGACGCGTCTTGGCCTTGACTAACAACATGTGCGCATGAAATTTAGATTATTATATTCTAATTATAATACACGAATAAGTACTTAAAATTTACGAAGCACCATAACGCAGAGTATGAGAATAGGAAGGAACTCGCAAATAATATAAAAAATATTCTCAAAAGCCTAGGTTTCATTCGTGCATCATGCCTCCTATTAAAGCACGTTATTCTTCAAAAGTAATCACAAACGCTTTGACCTTTCAACTTAAGAAAGAAAAAAGAAACTCCAAGGCTATTTTAACACTCACGACTGCATTGTTAAAAATCTACCTTGACCAATATTCCTTCCCATCAAAGCTTCCACCTGCTTCCAATCCGTCGTGAGCCGCTTCACCAGCAGATACGCGTTGATTGGATTGGACAGGTACGCTTGAATGTCTTCGGATGCTTTGTCATGTTGATTCTGGTAGACTTCGGCGTACCTTTTGTGGTAAAACCACGAAATTAGGCCCCAAAAGAGAACGCCCAAAACAATCGGCTTACCTGCGCAGGGTGTTTAATTTCGCTTCTTGGACGCTGATGTAATTTTCTAGGGTGCCGATGAGGACGGCTTCGGTTTGAAGCAGTTCTTCTAAGTCGGCCAAGGCGGTGTAGAGTTCGGCCGAGGAGGAATTACCGAGGAGGAAGACCAACAAGAGAACAAGAGAGACGGTTTTCATTTTGTCTGTTACTTGGAATCCTGAGAAAAAATCAAATTCTTTAATATAATTTAAATATATTTGAAGGATACTACTGATTAAAATTCTGAGTCCGAGTTAAAATAAACTAGGTATAATTAAGAATAAAGATTGAAAGAATTTAGTTAATTCGGTTAAGAAATCTGTGGCAATACCGCTTAATCAAAGTCTGCGTAAACTTAAATTTAAATTAATGTAATTTAATTAATTAAATACCGAATATTAAGCGATGAAAATGCGAGACGTAATTCTTGGTAAAACACTGAAGATTTAATTGCAGACTATTAACTGTTACTCGTGCTGTAAAGGTCACAAAACTATTTAATTGAATTTTAGAAAGTGTAAGTGAATTAAAATATTAAGAAATAAATATTTTGGAATTAAGGTGCAAAAGGGTAAGAGGAATTCCAAGACGTATAATATCAATAAATTTATTTTGTCTTTACTGTTAGTGCTTCTCAGTTCGTAGTTCATACAATAAAAAATAAATTTATTCAATAAAGTTTCAAAAACAGAGAAAGTCAAAAAGGAATATGAAAAGACAGATTTCAAAAGATATGGTATCAATTAAATAGGAAGAAAATAATATTGGGAAGATATAAACAAGTTATGTAGAAAAAAAATACTGAAAGAATATCAAGAAGACCATTAGAATTGATATTTAATGAAAGAACGAGCTGGATAAAAGAAGTAGCAAAGCTAATGAAAAAGAGAACCGGAAGACGCCTAAGTAAATAGAGCGGATCCTAGAATATTCTTGGCGACCGGAAACAGATGAAAACTGTAAAAATCTCTACGATAATTAATTTGACAATTATTTGCTTCAAAATCATCTTATGTACCTTCTGCGTACATCTGTTTGAAATAAGCCTCTCAGTATGTTCACAATTCCTGCGAACACGTTACAGTCGCTCAAATAATTCCTTTCATTGTGTGTGCTCTAATTTTAAATTGGAACACACAAATAGTACAGATGTTTAAATCTGAAGTCAACAAACACATATGCTGAAATTTTTACACGACACCTTTTTTAAATTCATGTTTTTAGTTGGTTGTCTTTTACGTGTATGTATCCAAACCAAATAATCCTTAATCCAAATTTTCTTTCTCTTTTGATCTTGATGGACTACATTGATATTTTACAGGATGCATATAACTAAATTAATTGAAATTGACTAATCAAGATTAGGAAATCAAATCATCATTTATAATAACGATTAAAATTACGTTTACCAAGCAGAAAATGCACTACCAGCTTTACGATGGGATTTACGACCGCTTGTTCCTTTGGCATCGTGACTTCTCAACAAATGCCAACAAGTTCAGGTGAAAAAGCCAAATGACATCGTGGTCTCATCACCATCACGTTCGCAGCTTGCATGTTTGCTCGGTCATCATCGCAATAAGAGCTGTTGAAAAACGGTTACTTGCACTTTTTCGAGGACGAGGAGGCGTTCAGGTGTGTATGTGATCGCGATCTTACCGCAGATATTTTGGCGAATGCAAGGTCCTTAACCCTCTCTGGGTGCAAGCTAAGGTCAATGGATATTTGCCTCGTTACGCCCGGATGGTCGAAAGCTGCTTCGGAAGGTTAATGACTACTGTGTAGATAAATGTGTATTTATTCCATGGTGTTTCATCTAAATTGAATAATTCCAACTAATTCCATTCTAATTGTCTCTAAGCTCATTGTGTTGTTAATTAGACAGCGCGCGATTGTCTATGTGATAATGCACGGGAACATTAATATTAACACTGATTGTAAATATTTTTCACTTTCTTTGTTGGGATTTTGTGAGGCCTTTTTAATAAAATATTCGAGTTACTGAGGTTGTATTGAAATTAGCAAAAATATACGAATTCGAAAAGCTTTCGAGAAAGAACATATTTTAAATTCAAATTTGCGTTCGATGTAATGACTCGTTTAATTACAAGTAAAATCAAAAGACAACAACAAATTAGAGTGAAACTTAAAAAGGCATATATAGCGTATATAGGGACTATTTTTATTCCCATGCTCAATGAAGTTAAAAATTGGAAAGAGTTGGGTATCGATTATAAGGAAATACACACATAAGATGACCAAACACTATAGACTTAGCTAGCCCTTTAACATCTAATCTGATCCAATTAATAGTTCCATTCTACCGGGTGTCCGGTAAAGAATGGGCCATACTTCAAGGGTGGCTTCTTTGGATCAAAACAAATCGATATAGACCAATTTATCTTAGTACAATTTTGCTTCGTTAAAAAGTTAGGCCTTTCAAAGATAATTTTTTTATTTCTATATTTTAGCAAAACTCGTTCATTTTTGGAGATATTTAATTGTAATTTGGTATTTAAAGGTTTCTTGTACTGCGGAATCTGAATATCTTCCTATTTTTAACGTAACATATAGGGGGCGCTCTCGAGATCCTGATATTCCTTTGTTTATTACTGTACTTTTTTTAACGTGAATATTTTTAAAATTATATTCATTTTCTTGAAAGAACTTTTAATTTACTTTAAAAAAGGTATACTTGTTACATGTCGCTAAAGTACACCAGTTTTGAGAAAAATGGCTTTGAATATGATAATGATGAATATTACTGTTTTAGGTCTACGTAGAATCAGGCACATAGACCCGTATTTCACTTACAGTTTAACTTTAATCTTCACTTTATTTCCATGGGAACAACTGTTTTTATAATTTTTACTATGGGAGTAATCTGGAGTTGAAAGTTAAACTATGAGTGAAATACGCGGCCATAGCAAACATAATAAGAATTTTTTACGTAATGTATCGTTGCTTTAAATGTGGAAATGTAAATTTTTTTCAATTTTAAGTAAATTACGAAGTAGTGCAACTTTAGGTAATTGTCTTTTCATCCTAAAGTAGCATTACTGGTGTAGTAAGTATTCAACATTTTCACATTCAAAGCCATTTTTCTCAAAACTGGTGTACTTTAGCGACATGTGACAAGTATGCCTTTTTTAAAGTAAATCAAATGTCGTTTCAGGAAAACGAAACATATTTTAAAAATATTCACGTAAGAAAAAGTACGACAATGAACAAGAGAATGTCAGGGTCTCTAGAGCGCCCTCTATACGTTACGTTAAAAATAAGCAGATATTCAGATTCAGCAGTACAAGGAACCTCTAAATACCAAATTATAATTAAATATCTCCAAAAATGAGCGAGTTTTGCTAAAATATTGATATAAAAAAATTATCTTTGAAAGGCCATAACTTTTTAATGAAGCAAAATTGTACTAAGATAAATTGACCTAAATCGATTTATTTTGATCCAAAGAAGTCACCCTTGAAGTATGGCCCATTCTTTACCGGACACCCAGTATAATAAATACTATGCAACAAAATAGTTTTACAATGAAAATAAATATTCACATCCTGAACGAGCTAATCTTTGTTTGATTCGAAGCGCCATTCATATCCGGGTGGATGTAACTGCAACATTGTTTGCATTTTGATAAGCGTACGCGTCTTCTTTGCGTTTCATCCTCAACCTTCGCATACTTTGTAACTGCATTTTTTTCAGTACGTCCTCAACAAAAATCATCTGTTTCGCAATAGAAGTGAAAGTGCTAAAGGCTTCGCAGATTCGCACGATTATGTAAGCGCTGCGTCTTTGAGGACGATTACATTTTTGTCCACCCTGTTTGTTAGATTAGTTAGAATATCTTTGACACGATGACCTACTTTGCGTAAAACTTATCGCATTGTTTTTCTCAACCACTGAATTAACAGAATCAAAGAATGAACACTGATTATAAGTTTAGTAATTTGGTCTAAAGGTTCTAAGCAATTCCAAATATGTATCGGGTTGGCCAATAAAAAAATCTCGTTTTTTATTCGAAAACAGGTTTTAGGTTTGCAACATATTTTCTGCCATCTTCTGGGTAGCTCCAATATACCGTTTTCAAAGAATTTTGCATCTTTTTCTCAAAAACATTTTCTTCGTGAAATTGCAGGAATTTTGCAGGGACCAAGACAAATGGTAATCTCTTGGAAGAATAAGGCGAACGGAGTAAAACAATCCAGCCGACTGGTTAAAGGAATATGGGGTTTAGTGTTAATTTGACCCATCCTATTGATCAGTTCTGGACGTTTTCTGTTAATTTCTTCCTTCAATTTCTATAGTTTTAAACAGTACTTGTTTAAATTAAATACTTTATTTTCTGGTAACAACTTGTACCTTCCAATTTCACCAAACGTAAAAGATTATGAAAGGTGGAGTAGTTGTTCGGTATAAGGACAAAAGTTTTGTACTACTGTTTCGAACAACTACTCCATATTTCAAAATTTTGCTGAGGACACCATTTTGGATCAAATAAAAGATTTTCTTCTCAAGACAAATGGTGTCTGATTTTTTTGGATCAGGGTCGGTTTTGTCCTACAATGAGACCAATCGTTTTCGTTGCGTCTAAGTAGCAAATTGCAAAAAAGAAATGTGAGCAATTTTGCTTTGTTCTATTAAGTCGTAGGATACCCATATGTCGATCCGGTTTACGTATTCAAGTTTGTGCAAATGATTTTCTGATGATAAATATTTTCCAGCAGCATCTTCGTTGTTCATTGTCATTCTATTGGCGTCCCAGTTCGTGGAGCGTCTTTGACCAAAAAAATTCCTTTACGAAATTTTGCAGACCAAAATTGGCGTAGTTGTCATATTCAACGTACGTGACCACTTTTCTGGCTTGAATTGTATTTTCTTTTGCAGTAATAATAAAGGGTAGTGACAATTTGTAAAGCCAAAGCCTCCTACTTCAAAAAATGAGAAAACTTTTTGGCCAACCTGATACTTTTAAATAGTTTTTTTCGTTTAATAGGCAAGGTATCTGGTTGCGGAATACTCCTCGTACCTTTAGACTCCAACTGTCAAAGTCATACAGCCAACCCCACTAGAATTTACCCGAATCTAGGGGAATTCCACCCCCATTAGGGATTTTTAACGTATTTTAAATTATTTACTTTTGTTATTGTTTGAAATGGCTTCCGGTTGGAACCGCATCACGTTGACTTCTTCTACTGACGACGTTTCGTTCTCCATTGCAGAAGAACTTCCTCAGGGCTGCTTCTGCTGGTGGTGTTGCTGCTGCCGCTTCTCGTTAGTCGTTGAGACTGAGTAGGTATGTCTGTTGTCGTGGTATTTATAGTGGTCGGTGGGAGTAGTGGGTCGGAACAGTGAGCGGGGATTGGTCTGTTGGGGTGTGACGGATCGTTAATGAAATGTTTCCGGGTATTGTGGAGGTAAAAATCAGTATCACGGTTCAGGTTATTGGGGTGTTTGAGGATTTCTATGGAAAATAGGGTTTGGTGACCGGTTTCTAGTTTGTGTTCAGTTAGGGCCGAGCCAAATTGTAGTAGTTTGTAGTAGTCTAGTATAGCGTTCATGTTCAGAAACACGAGTGCTAACAGATCGTTTTTAATTAAGTCTTCTGGTTGGTTATGGACTGTGATTATGACGGTGTCGGAATTGGGACTTTGGTGAAAAGAGATTCTGCATCCAAGCTGACCAGAATGTCCTGAGGGTCTAAGGATATCTCGTGAATTTTTTGGACGAAGTGTTGAGAGTTGAGGGTGAAGGTTTCATTTTACCTGCAAACGGTTTGAGGGTCTGTGCTAGATATTTGGAAACTTTGTAGGTTGGTAAGTTAATTGCGCTGACTATGGGATGTAAAGGTCTATCGCTTTTGTAGATTTTAGAGAGACCGTAAAGTCTGGAAACTCTGGAGTCACAGGGATCAAGATTTTTGTGTTTCTGGTAGGATAGAAGAAGATTTTGTTAATGGTACGTTCTATACGCGAGGTTGGATTGCGTCGCAAAGGTTGGTAGGCAGGGTCGCCTAATAGGGTGTTGATTTTCTGATCATATTCTGCGCGGGTCAAAACTACAGTGGCATTCCCTTTGTCTGCGGAGAGTATTACTTTTGTTATTATTTCTTTATTAAGGGGAATTCATCGTTACTATCTTTGCATTTTTGGATGGTTTACTTGGTTTGGATGGTTTCATTATTTGCAAATTGATTGTCTCTCTTGTTGCATGTTCTCTCTGATTTGCTTATTTCAATATCTTCCTTCTTTCACTTTCTATCTTTAAGTTGTCACTTCTAAATTTTATTTGGCGAATGATTGTCTTTCATTCTTGTAATCCGCTCCTTATAATCTTCTTATCATTTCAAATAATTATCCTTTCCTCGTTTTTTTATAATTCATCCATAAAACGCGTGTTCATTTGAAAAGTTCATCAAGTTGCTTTAGATTTTTTGATGAAAGAAGGTAGAGCGAAAAAGGGGTGAGTTCCTAAACCAATTGACATTTGATGGGTGATAGTTGTTTAACGTATTTGGATTTTTGAGTGTGTTATTCACTTTCCTGTGAGCCGTTTTCAGGACTAAACAGAACATCTTTTTCTTTGTTTACCGATGGCTTTCACTGTAGAACATAAGATTTTTTTAATCGAAAATTATCTAATTCAAGATCTGATGAATTTTTCAATTGAACGCTTGATATCTTTCACGTTGTTGAAGATATCCTAATACTCCTAATAAATTTTATAGGTTATGGTTGACTGAGTGATATTTTCTGTTACCAACGAATGTCAAAATATTTATTCAATTTTTTAAATTAAAATTTTGAATATTGAATATTTCTCCCTTAAAAGATTTTCAAATAACGACAGTATACAAACTTAAAGAACAAGTTGAATTAATTGTGGATTATTCCTCCATCCTGATACCGATCCTTTATTTTGCATTTTTGTTGTTTTAATCTTATCTGTAGCGATATTTTCATCTCTGTGTTAGATTTCAAAAAAAATCTAGGACAAGTAACTCTATACAAGCGTTTAGAAATAAACAAAGGGACGAATTTTTTTACAATACATCGTATTTACAATAAGACATAATATATTACATGTCCCAAATTTTTTTTTGTCGGGCATAGTATATCCTTGAAGTCATTACTAGAGGCCGGATTTTAGGTAAGATGCCTTTGTTTAGTTCTTAAAGTTTTAAGGATTTTCTAAAGATATCTCTAAAATCCGGCCTCTAGTCATTACACTCTTCTGTTAACATTTAATAGAAAGATGTTTCTTTGAGATTTTCTATTTTTATTCATTCTAAATCTATTGTTTACATTGAATTTTGTATAATTCTTTTGTTCTTGTTTATCCTATACGTTCTTCTATTTTTCCACATTTTCTCATGGACCATTTTAACTAGCGCGTTGCTCTTTGCTTTTCAAATTTTCTTCCCATTATTATTACTATTCTATCAATTTTCTCTATTTGTTTTTTTTTTATTCTCTTCTTGTACAGTTTTATATATAGCAGTTAGTGACAGAATGTTATGTAATTATTAAGCTAATAAAATTACGTTATTCATATCATTACTAATGAAAATTTTCTAAGGCTGGGTTTCTCAGTCCTAGTTTAACTTTAAACTCCTGTTTATTTCTATAGGAACCATTGTTTTTATAATTGCTACCATGGGAATAAACAGGAGTTTAATGTTAAACTAGGATTGAGAAACCCTTTCTAAGTATTTATTTATTTACACACCTCAAATAACTTAAAGCATTAACTTAATTTTTATATAAAGACAGTTTTTTGACAAAAGAAAGGAGGTAACTTTTAATCGATTAGGATAAAATTGATTAGTTAAAAATTAGGTGAAAATATCAAGTTATCCAATATAAAGTAAGGGAATGGAATTAACAATTAAGCCTTAAGACTGTTGTGTATTATCATATAAAATAATACCAGAAGAAAGTATGTATATGTATCTAGTTTTAAAATAGTGTAAAACAGAAAAATAAATTATGTTATAAAAATAGTACAGAAACAGGACGTGTTTTTATATTCATAAAACATACTTGCTAAAATATTAGAAATTCAAATTTTCTGAATCTAACTGACAATAAGACGTGTATCTTTTTAACTCTATGGCCTTTTAAGTGCATAAATGCTTCGCGTACGTGATTTAGATATAAACCAGTTTCGGAAAACTATTAAAACTGTAGATAACAAATAATCGAACAATGTCCTGGCTATGAGCTAATTTCTTATTCTTTTCATTACGTGAACCTGAGAGTTCTTATTTCATAATTTCATTATGTATTCATAGTTTTCTATTACTTCTTGCACTTAATAAATAAATAAGTAAAATCAATTATTTGAAAATTAAGTTGTAATTCTTTTACAAAATTAATTGTAAAAAGGTACTTCACGCCATTAGATTTTTAACTTAATTAGGTGAAAATTTACTGAAAAGATTTCTATCTACTTACGAAATCTTTAAAATCGCAAACTTTTCAACGTTTCACTTTGTTGGTTCCTGAAGTTGTAAAAGCAGTTTTGAAGGTGGCCACGAGAAAAGTAACTACAAATTTGTTAGGAGATATTTATTATTATTAAAAGATAATTACTTCATTAACTGTTTGGTCTTCGTATTTCACCTTAATTATATCGTTCTAAAAAATCCATCCAAAATAATAATAAATAACATAATGAACTCAAAGAGAAAACTAAATAAATATTGGAAACCTGAAAAGAGTATTACACGGAAAAGATTGAAAACTATACAAGACACGAAAGTGATGAAAGGGAAGATACACCAATAGAAGTACAAGGGATATCAAAAAAAGATTAGAAGAAGCGATAAAACAAATAAAAACAGGGAAAACAAGTGGAGAAGATGAAATAACACCGGAGATTATTAAATTGCTAGGAGAGCATGGGAAGGAATGGTTATGGGAAATATTAAAAGAAGCCTGGAGGCAGAAGAAGATTCCGAAAGACTGGGAGACCAATTTAATCATCCCAATACACAAGAAAGGAGAACCATCAAATTGCGAGAATTATAGAGCAATCTCTCTAGCCGAAACCAGTCTAAAACTATACACAAGAATATTAGAAAAAAGACTAACAATAAGAACATAATTATGTGGAACCCAGACTAGAAGAGTAAACGGCATTCAGAACAACAATATCTACATACTGAGGACCCTAATAGGAAGAACAATAGAAGAGAGAAAATTTAATACTATTATAGGATATAATAAGTTAAAGCCTATATCAATAAGAGTGTACTGTATGCAGATGATGTGGTACTTAATATATGGACTAAAGAAATAGAAAAAATGAGGATGGAAATGAACATAAATAAAAGAAAGGTGATGATAATCAATGAAAATCGGAGAGAGGACAACTAAGGTCCAGTTGTACAATTCAACCATAACTTTAAGCCAAAGCTTAAACCTCTAACAACAAATGTTGAAATAATCGTTGTTACGGGTTTAAGCTTTAGTTTAAATTTAAACTGGCATTGAACAACTGGCCCTAAGTGATAAAATACAAGAACACAATAATAGAAAGTGTAACAACATACGAGCTTTTACGACAGTGGAATGACAGTGACATCTGAAATTTTCTGTCCGCAACTGTACTACAACTACCTGGGTACTATATTGACAAATGACTGAAAAATAAACGCAGAAATAGCAAACCGAGCCAATAAATCAACTATACTATACTACACGCTAAATCACACAATGCTAGGCCATAAAAAATAGATATAGAGATTAAACAAAAAATACACAACACAATAACGATACCGATACTTGCATACGCAGCAGAGAGCTGGACCTGGTTGAAAAAACATGAAAGCAAAATAAACGTGATGGAAATGAAGCATCTCAGGAAGATCAAAGGAATAACAAAATGGGACAGAATTAGAAATGAAATCGTTAGAGAAGACATAAAACAAAGGCCAATCTTAGAAAAAATTAAAGAAAAAAAAGTTAAACTGATACGGGCATGTCACAAGAATGAACAACGGTAGACTAACAAAAAGAATAATGGGTAAACCCAGTAAAAAAGGAAGAAGCAGACCAAGAGAGAAATGGTTACATCAGATAGAGGATCTTGGAAGAATAAAAGGTAAAACGAAGGAAGAGATGAGAGTCCTGAGAAGACAGAAAGGTCTGGAAGACATGGAAAAACGAAGATCGGGACGCACAATCCGACGTGACGCCAGAAGGGGAAAAAGGAATCGAGAAAGAAGAAGAAGAAATAATTTAGTACAAATCGAATAAACATTTTAAGTTATGTCTTATACAGTGCGGGACAAAATTATAACCGCACTTGGAGTTTAGTCTCACCGAGAAAAGTACATTTTTCAAATTTTCTCTCAATTTTTCATTTATTTTTGTAGTTGTGTTGTTAACGTTGAAATGATAAGCTCTCTTAAAATTTTTTTTCAACAAAAAATTCCCAGGTAAATTCTCCCAACATAAGGCGAATTATGACAAGAATTTTAGTGCGGTTATAATTTTGTCCCGCAGTGTATTATACACACAAAAGTTTTTGAGGAATAATATTATTAATAATTTAAAATTGTATAGAATGCCTTATTTAAACATTTAAAATTTTCCAAATTTTAACTCATTCTATTATTGCTTAATTTATACTATTATTGACGTTCATTTGCTTAGAAAATTAATATTATTTTAATGTTATTTATCGACAAAAGATTAAAATAAAAATTAGTTTGAAATCTCTTCCGAATAAAAATACGTTTTCACTAATTTATAAAACAGAAATATTTTATCTAGTTTTATCTAGTCAACTGATCATTTTGTTTTCTATTAGAATAAAAAAATATTTAAAATACTGAAGTAGATAATAATGTGTAATTTCATTTTTATTTCTTTTTTATAGAAAAAATGCAATTGCGGCCTTGATTAAGTATTCAAGAATTTTGAGTATTTCTCTCTCTTCCCTTTTCAGGATGAACAAAAAAAAATTAAAAATTAATACTTAATTAACAAAACAAAAATAAATAAATAGAACAAGGCAAAAATAAATAACTTATTAAGTACAAAAGCAGAAGAAAGAAAACACACATTTTATAATCACTATTTAAAAGATTTAAAAATTTATAAAATAAATTTAAAGTTGACGACATAAATAAATAGTATAAAACATGACATCCTGCGAATATTTTTAAAATTGTAATATTTTAAACAACTAATAACAAAAAAAAATTGCAATATGTAATTCAATAAATTAATTGGGTCATTCCTTTTGTATGGCAAGCAAACTGGTCCATTAATTTTTTATTTTTAATGATCAAAGCGACGTCATATCTAATTTTAATGGTTCGTTTAACGCATATATCTCAGGAGGAAACGCTCGGCCGCAGATAAATTGTCCCCACACACGATTTAAATGATTTAACAGAAGCCGAACGAGAACGTGACAAATCACACACATTCCAAATTCATGTTCACTACCACAAATAGACCTACAAATAATTCACGCAACTTACATAAGCCACAACATAACTCGAAGGCCGCAATTATTTTTTGAGGTCCCGCAACGCCCTTGCCCCTACGTTTAATGTTTACATTCAAAAATAGATACAATGCAAGAGAGGATATTGATTGTCACACTTACTCGCTCTGCACGGGACATACGAAATGTTGCGGGTACTGTGGGCCAGCTTCTCACTCATTCACCAACGTTTATCAGTCTACCGAGTATCGGCCTTCCGCAAAGTTTATATTGCACATGTTTTCATCATTCGGCATCAACCACGTTCCAGAATGCTTTAAAAAAGACAGAAGAGCGCGTACCCCCCTCCCAAAATGGTCGTTTCTCTCATGGTTTGCCATTGAATCGACGAAGACCAAGCGCACGTCGACGCCGGCGCTTACTTGTCCTGCAGGTTATGCTTCCCAAGAAACTAGATACTCGAACCAGTTGATATATCCCTGCTAGGAGAACCGGGATGTCTTTAAAGATAACCACGCAGATAAGAATTCTAAAAGAATTTTCTTAACTTGATCGTTCTAAATCGGAACATTTTTGATTAAAAAAAAATAGAAAAGGGGATACATGACGGAAACAAGAAAGAAAAAACTGTGGAGTACTTATCCTGCAAATTAAGCTTTCTAGAAAGAGACATGATCTTTAGCTTGACTTTTACTCCCAAGAAATTTGTTTGCCCCACCATTGGCTGCATTAAATTGACGAAAAATGTAAAAAAATTGTTAGATATGGACATAGATATTGTGTTTACAGTTGGTTCTTGTCCGATGAAATTTGTATCACAAAATCTTCTAAGCGGACACTAAATCGCGCAAATATACACTTTACGTTTCGCAGTCGTTCGACTGCTTCGTCAGAAGTGAAAATTATAATTTTCAATTTTCGTTCGACTGCTTCGTCAGAAGTGAAAATTATAATTTTCACTTCTGACGAAGCAGTCGAACGACTGCGAAACGTAAAGTGTATATTTGCGCGATTTAGTGTCCGCTTAGAAGATTTTGTGATATAGATATTGTGCACACACAATATCGATTTTTTTGTAGAAAAATTATGTGTCGAGAATAAACATTTTAAAAAATTTTGGCATTCGGATTCTCCAGGACCATGAATTGTTCAAAATAGTGCTGGCAACTAAAATCGGTTAACAAAATAACTGATCGCTTATTTAAAAAAAATCACATTTACATAATTTTCTAAATAACAACAATTACTTTGTACACTGATAATAACTAATAAAATCCTTTGAATATTCAAAAACCCGGAACTTTCGCAACGATTTATTAAAATTTCTGTCATCTGCGACATTATACATATATATTCTTTCTTTGAAAATCTATCAGCGATATGAAGCACAAGGCAAAAATTATTCCCCGACCATCCACGCCAATGGAATTTTACAAGTAGAAACTTCGTCTTACATACAGGGCGAATGACAATTGTACCGACAAAAAAAAAACGTGTTAGAGAATCGATGTCACAGATTACGGGAAAAATGTTTAAAAAATTCTTGTGAACAGTTTATAATTAATTAAAAAATCAATCTCCGGAACTGCGTACGAAATACGGCGCCCACGTTTTATAAATGCGGCAGTATAACAGAACTATAAAGTTTTTTATTGGCTGCTCGCTTGCACACAATGCGACCTTGACACACATCTCAGTTGGTTAATTTTACGAAATGTTTTATAGATTTTCTTTTGGGTTGCTTACTCCAAATCCACCTGTTAGAGTAAGGTTTTTAATTGAAACGGACCATTAAATCAATAAGTCAATAAACAGATAAGCACAAATACGGGTGTCTTATTTTAAATAATTTATAATGCACGGCATTATAACACTCCTGGACCAAGTCAATTGGGAATATAAAAGATCATTAAAAAACGACCAAAAAAGAAATATTTATTAAAATAGCTCGATTTTTAAAAACTCCAGACCTTAAAACCTATAGACCACCAAAAATTGAGCACATGAAAAATGGTTAAAAATTTACCAAAAAATCCTATTAAATTCCCTCATTTTTTGACACCCTGAAATTACTTTTGATTTCTACAGATTCGAGCAATTGGACACATGAAAAAAATTGTTAAACATTCACCCAAAATATATTTCCATTTATGGACCAATGTGGTTTGGGTAATTAAAAAAATGGTTAAAAAATCACCAAAAAAACGCTCAGAAATCACTGATTTCTTAAACATCACAAGATGCCCTTTTATTTCTGGATCAAAGCAGTTGGATGAAATGAAGAAATCGATAAAGAAAATCACAGAAAATAGAAAAAGTGCTAAAATTTCATAAAAGTCCTTTATTTTTCAACACTTGCTTACAATTTCTGAACCAATAGGCAGTGGGTACATTTTTTAATTAAAAAGAAGTGCAAAACATTCCCCTCTTGTTCAGACTCAATCCAATCTATTCTTACAGCACCTCCTCTTTCACACCATCTTATACCGTTCTATCGCTTTTGTTCAAATGTGCCACATCCCCAAAATCGATACAATATACTATTCAAAATTAACTGTGGGAACTTCAGAAATCAGTGATTTTCGAAACCATCTTGTGCAGTATCTTTGCCTCGCTTCACTTCTATACCTACTAATTATTCCTGTTGCATACTTTCTTATCATACCTCTTATCATCGATAGGTATTTCTTCCCTTCTTGATATAATAAATGGTTCACAAGATGTATCTTCTAAATTTCCCGAATATTTTGCAAAAGTATACAGAGCTGCTTTAATCTCATCGTGATGATTCTTTGGCTTCACATTTCCAGAAAGTAAGATTGTAATGGATTCTATGAACTTTTGAAATGATTCCTTATTTCGATGATCTAGCACTCGCATATTCATCAATCACATCAACAGCAATAATAATAATAATAATAATAATAAATTTATTAGCCAGACCTTACAAAGCAGTACAAAAAAAAACTTCATCGTAGGTTCATGACAAGTCAGAGAAAATACAGAAATAAAATAACACTCAATAGGCATAACCAACAGACAAGTAATATATAAAATAAATTAAAATTAAGTTTTAGTGTCCCAAAAATTCGCCTACACTATAGAAAGCCTTAGATATTAAATACTCTCTAAGTTTAGATTTAAAAAGCTTGGAAGTTAGAGGTAAATCACCATTCCAAAGAGCTGTAATCCTTCTAAGACATTGAGCGCCCATAAACATACAACCTTTCTGCCCGACAATTAAACGGTTAAAAGGTAATCTCAAATCTGCACCCTGTCTAGTATTATAATCATGATAATCGTTGTTTTTTTCATATTCAAAAGATTTAGCATACATAATTAACTCATAAATATAAACGGATATGACAGTCATTATACGAAAACGGATGAACAAATTCCTACAACTATGACGTAAAGGTACAAAGGCCATAATTCTAATTATTTTTTTCTGAATGCGAAATGCGTCAAGAATGTCAGAAGAATTACCCCATAATATAATGCCATAAGATAACGCTGAGTGAATGAGCCCAAAATACATAATTCGTAGCACCTCCGATGATACAAAATTTCTAAGTCTATAAAATAAAAACGAGTTCGCACTTAACTTATTAACTAAACTATGTACATGATTCTTCCAAGTCAGTTTAGAATCTAGTTCAATACCTAGAAACTTATAGGAAGTGACAGCTTCAACTGACTTGGATTCACAGAAAATAAGAGGCGAAAAGTCAATTTTTGTGTTTTTCGTTACGAATTGCATCACACGTGTTTTAGCAACATTCAACGAGAGACCGCTTTTGTCACACCACTTTTTCATTTCAGCAACGGCAGCGTTGCACTGTTGAAAAGCATCATTCAGCACATTCTCGGAGAGTAGAAAACTGGTACCATCTGCATATAATAAAGTTTTTGAAGGAGAAACACAATAGTTAGCTAAATCGTTTATAAATAGCGAGAACAGAACGGGGCCGAGTATCGAACCCTGGGGGACACCTGTTTTCACAAGAAGGGCATTGGATTGTGAATTCTTGATAGTCACTCGTTGTGAACGACCACTAAGAAATGAATTTATCCATCGATTTGGGATACCACGAATACCCATCACCTCTAATTTGTGGCAGAGTAGATCAACATTAACAGAGTCGAACGCTCGGCTCAAGTCAAAGAAAAGTGCACATACTTTCTTTTTGTTATTTAACTTTTCTAAAATATAATTTACAACTTGAAGTGCAGCCGTAATGGTAGATTTTCCTCTTCTAAAACCGTGCTGAGATTCACTAATCAGTTGGTGTTTTTCAATAAAGAGGCATAAAAGCTTCATAAAGATGTTTTCAAAAACTTTACCAAACTGGCTCTGCACAGCAATAGGTCTATAAGAGGCAGGATCGTTGGCGTTTCCCTTTTTTTTATAGACAGGCACAATTTTAGAAGATTTCAATGCCGCTGGATATTTTCCTTCAGCAAATGATTCGTTTATGATGTTACTAAGAGGGACGGATATGAAGTCGGCCACAACATTTAATGCTATTCCGGGTACACCATCCAGGCCAGAACTATGTTTCACGCATTTTTCTTTGATTGTTTCTTCAACTTCGTTGGTATCTGTGGGTGAAAGAAACATAGAGGCTTCGATCATTCGCACTTGAGAAGCGTCTCCAGTTGGATTGAGCTGATTATTGGATAAATTGATGAAGAATTGGTTCATAAATTCACATATAGTTGGATTATCTGAAATCACATTGTTTGCAGTATCCAGAATTTCCATTTCAGCTTCACGCGTATGATATCTATTATCGTTGATAATTTTCCATCCTTCTTTGCTGAAATTGTGACTATTAAGAAGTTTATCATCGTAGTAGGCACGCTTGGCCTCATCTAATTGAAATTTACATAATTTTTTAAAAGATAGATACTGCGAATGGTAATATTCGCTTTTTAGTTCTTTATCTAGTTCATACATGTCGTTCAACATCCTGTAAGATTCTTTGATACGAGGTGTGATCCAAGGCGATCGACTGTTGGTTGATTTTTTTAATTTCACCAAAGGAAATCCAGTGTTAAACAAAGACAGAAACTTTTCAATAAAGATATTAAATTTATTATCTGTTCCAACTTCATGATAAACCTCAATCCAAGATTCTTTCTTTATTAGATCAGCAAAATGGTGTAAATTTTGATGATTAAAACGTCTCTTGTAAAAGTAGTCATCCATCTGCGAACACGTTGACTGCGTTGTTAATGGTATTTGTACTATTTGATATGTATGATCAGACAGTGATGTTTCTTTAACAAGAACTTCGCAAATACAATTCGTAAATACGTTGTCGATGCATGTTACAGTGTTGTTGTGAGATCGTGTCCCGACAGTAGTTTTTAATGTTAAATTATATTCCAACATGAGATTGATTAATTTTCTCGTTTCTTTGGATGGAAGCAAAGTGTTGATGTTGAAATCCCCACATATTATGTGGTTCTGAGCTGTTTCGAATATTCTCAAGATTTCGGAGTCGAGATGTTCCAGTGCTTCAATCAAATCGTTATTTGGAGGCTTGTATACAGTTACAATTAGGTATCTAAAGTTACATATTTCTACTATACAGGCTGTTAATTCACAGATTCCCTCAATGGAGATACAGGATACACTTTTCGCATTAAGGCCGCTTTTAGCGTATATACATACACCGCCGCCCTTTTTATAAGTCCGATTGAAACTATTAATTAAATGGTAATTATTTATTATAACGGTTTCGCCGCTACGTAGCCAATGTTCGGAAAGACAAAGTATATCAGTTGTACAATGTTGTACTTTTCGCACAATTTCATCTTTGCTTTCACCCTTCGGTAAAGTAAAAACGTGTTTCATTCTTCTCATTTACATTGAAATATCCACGACCCCTAATGTACTGGAGGAATAAATCAATCGACCGTAGAAGGTCGTAACATCACTTCCTTTAGTAAGTATTAAAAAGTGTTTTTTGAGTTGGAAACGCACTTCGTGGACGCATTATTTTAAAATCCCTAACTTAATGACCAGAAACTAGAGCGAATTATTAAGCTAAAGATCACATTATGTACTGCTGCAAAGTATGTAATAATTTTTGATGGCTTTAAATGTTCCAGCCGAAAGCAGTTTATAGTTAATATCCGTCGTCTACGGACTCATAAACTGCAATGATTTTTACGCCATAGTTGATTATGTCAAGAATTCCGCTTACATTCTTCTCGCGAGTTTATACGATCGCATCGCGACTTGCGTTTAAAGCTTCTATGTATTTTCTGCTTTAAACCGTTGAAATTTGCGGAATTAATTATTTATGGGCTATCTTTATGTAAACTATTTTTTATGATTGATTTAAATTCGAGCAAAGAATGAAAGCATGTCACGACATGTCAAAATTCTCGGCGTCTAGAACATATGAGTGTACCTTACCTGCGTAGTACATTAAATTATCGTCACGTTCCTCGACAATTATGTTAACTAGGCACATAAATACCGTAGGTAAACAATCGTTTACCTCAATCGACGCCCCATTGAATCTATGGAATTCATTCAGGAAATATTCAATGCGCCGGTACTTGTTTGTTTAGATAAGAAAATAGTTTTCAAAATGTGTAAAAATACAGTTTTATTTAAATAATAAATATAATAAAATATAGGTTTTGTCAAAAAAGAAACATAGGAGCTTTCGGAAAACGATATTTCGAAGTTGTTTTAAATTTTGCTTATAATTTTTTGAATCTGTAATTTTTTGATCCAAAATCAAAAATAATATTGCGATGTGATTAAAAATTTAATAAACTGCTATTAACAACGATTGAATGTGCCGCTCTACAATAATTTTTTATCCGCGGGCGTTGCGTAGAAATTATTATTGATATCCTAGATAGTAAATAGTTGTTGCAAAATGAAAGATTGATAATATTTCGGAAATGTTTCGAGGCAAACCTTCAATCCTTGTTGATCACAGTGTATTTTGTTTCATTAAAATTTGTGAAAAATCTAATACCTTAATGACCTTCGAAGAAAAATTATCAGACAATTATAATATTTTTTACAAGTATTTCTTTTTACACATTTTGTATTTCGTTTGTATTTCGCTGTTTCCATCACATTCCAGCAAATTTCGCGCGTATATTCTTCGATTCTTGATTGGCTCTCGAACATTCAAGAAAAGAAAGGATCCGATTATAAAAGCAGGAGTGAGCACAGAATTTATTTCAAACCCTCATTCATAAGGATATTATCGATCTTTCCATGTCAATTCATGACATAAAACAGGTAAAGAGTAGAACATATTACAAAATATTTTCCGAGGTTTTGTTACAATAAAGTACCGTCTAACATGTCAGAATAATCATACATTCCGAAGTTACCATAAATAATCCTGCGAATTGTTCACCATTATCACTGAATTAATTAGTTGTTAGTTCGCCTAAGTAACTGTTTCAGATAACGAAATATTTTCGAAAAGCCTATAAAATGGGAAGGAAGAACCTCAACCGATTATTATTATTATCACGGGAAGATGGCCGGTGTGACATTAGTTTTTCTCGTGTTTTTAATCTTCTCTAGTGCGCTAGCGTTTGGCAAAGAAAAGAAGAAGCACTTACGGGAAAAAGTTTGGAAACTGATTCACAGGCAAAGCGTAACCCTCCCTTAGTTTGTGCCACTTTCTTTATTCACTTAATTTTATTTTAGTCGCAAAGCCTGTTGGTTACGACCCAAAACGGTGTGGTGCAGGGGGTGCAGAATGTCACCGTTGATACCGAGAAGGTTTACTATGCATTTCATGGAATACCATACGCGCAACCACCAGTTGGTAGCCTGAGGTTTGCGGTAAACCACTCGTAAATTATTTTTGGGTTTTAATCTGAAATGGGATTGGAAACTTTCAGCCACCACTTCCCGCGAAAAATTGGACCGGAATTTACAACGCGACTTACGAGCGTAGCATTTGCGTTCAAAATTCCGACCTCATCGTCATCGTCGGTTCTGAGGATTGCCTGTACATAAATGTATATACCCCTCAGGTAATAACAAACAATGAAGAAGACTTTTACCTCAAGAAAAGTTTGTTTTGGTGTTAGGCGCCAGCTTCAAATTATTCCACCCTTCTTCCTGTGATGGTCTGGATTTATGGTGGAGGCTTCATCACCGGAGATGGAAATTACGCGAGTTACGGCCCGGATTTTTTCTTGGACGAGAATGTCTTGGTGGTCACGTTTAATTATCGTCTGGGAATCTTCGGTAAATCTTCTGATATTTCTCGAAAAGTTTCGCAGTAAAAGTCAAAATTTAAGGTTTTTTGAGCACCGAGGATTCAGTTGTGTCGGGAAACAGTGGTTTAAAAGATCAGATCTTGGCTTTGAAGTGGGTGCAGAACAACATTGGAGCTTTCGGCGGCGATCCGAGGAATGTGACAATTTTTGGTGAAAGCGCTGGATCTGTTTCTATTTCTTATTTAATCCAGTCGAATTTAACAAGAGGTAATTGCATTTCATTGTGAAAATCTCTTAAAGTAACGAATATAAATTTGGCAGTTTAAAATACGTACTTATTAAAAATGTGATTTTAAGAAACTGTAGAAATCAGTGTGCTTGTATTTAATTGATTACAAGTCTGTTTCCAAATTTTATTGTTAAAAATAGTTATGGCCAGTTGTTTCTTTTTTTAATAGGTTTATATCGACATGCTATAATGGAGAGCGGAACAACATTATGTTTATGGGGCTTATCGAGGACGGCCAGAGAAACTGCTTTTGGAACTGGAAGGAGACTGGGAATCTTTACTGATAGTTCTAGTAATTTGGTCGGACGTCTCAGAAACGTTACTTATAAACGACTCCAATCAGCTAGTTTAATTACTGCTGCCACGGTAAGTCCAACAAGAGATTATTTAAATTAAAATCGTAAGATTTCTTTATCATATGCTCACGTGGTAAAATAGAATTTAACTAATTAAAAGCGTTTTCGACTGACACTAGAGCACTTTCAGAGTATTTCCATTTTGTATTAAACTCATGTAAAAATAGGGGATAGAGACACTCTCTGAGTGCTCTGGAACAGAGAGCCGAAGACGCGTCACTTTACTGCAAAAGTTTGAGAAAACTTTCATAATTTCTAGTAAATTTAGCGGTCCAAAAGCTATTTATAATTGAAATTCAATTATGTATTAGTTAGGTACTTACAGATACTGTGCCTCTTCTACATATTATAGGTGATTGAGATGATAGGGCTACTCCTTTTTTCTTCTGACTTGTGTTCGTCTAGGGAACTATTCAGTATTAAGTCCTACGTTACACAAAGTAAGATTAGGTAGGAAGAGCTAAGGGAAAACTCCCTGGTATATGTTTTTTTTGTCGGTTGCAAACCAGTTGGTTCCTGCCACTGGAGTATGAAATGAGTATTTCATCAAATGAAGACTAAGTCACTTTCAGATACTTCTAACCACAAATCCCCTCAATGGATTGGCACTTGCACCGGTCATAGAGCCAGATGTGGAAGGTGCCGTTCTAACCAACAGAAGTTACGAACTTCTACAAAACGGCGATTTCAATCAAGTACCCCTTTTGCTAGGCTTCAATTCCGAAGAGGGAAACGGTTTCGCAAATGGTAATAACACTGGGACGCATTTTTGCCTTAACCAAATTGTGTATTTCAGTGGTTTATCTGCTGAGATTTTACCTTTTAACTTATGACCTTAGTCCAGAACGTTTGGTACCCATTGATATGAACATTAACAGCTCGAGTGTCAGGAATGACGTCGGTACGTTGATAAGACTGCATTACGTCGGGGCTGAGGGAACACTTCTGCTTTCGGACACGGGATTTATCCACGTAAGAAAAAATCTTTGAGGTCGAGAAAATAAACTTGGCTTAAAAATAACCGTTGCAGTACCTCAGCGATGACCAGTTCGTCCGACCTATACGGCAATATGTGAGGTTGACGTCAAATCGTGTTGCCGTGTATTATTATCAGTTTAGCTACGAAGGGAGTTTGGGAAATGCAAATAGAGGAACTGAACAAGGTGCTTATTTTAATCCTTTCTTTTTTTCTCTAGCTCTTTAGCAACAAGATCAATAGTTGCAATTGTTTTCTAACAAGATACCTACCAATATGAGTTAGAATCTGGGTTTACCCCATTTGATTAGGCAAGAAATAACTTCACGATGATGCAATTTGAAGTCTTCTACACCAGTTTGGCTTTTGCAACTTTGTATCTTTGTAGGTGTTGGACATGCTGAAGAATTAAATTACCTATTTAGAACATCATCTAGTAATGTTGCAAGTTCAAGTGATTTGCGAACTCGTTACAGACTGGTGAGATTGTGGGCTAATTTCGCTAAATACGGGTGAGTTTCAAACTGTAATAACTGGCGTACCTACCTCTCATTGATTTGGCCTGGCTCTTATTTTACATAGAAATCCGACGCCAGTCAGTGATTCCCTTCTGCAAAATGTTACCTGGCCAGTGGCTAATACCACTGCGAATTTAACTTACTTGGACATTGGGGTGAATTTGAAGGTCCAGACTGACCCACATGCATACGACATGAATTTCTGGGATTACCTTTATGAAACCTATAGCCATCCACCGTATGATACTTATTAATAACGTACAACTTAGTTTTGTTGTATCTAAAATTAATAGCGTTTTAGATTACTTTAACTAAAAATTATAAATAAAACTCAAAGAAATTGAAATATTTTTTTTACTTACTGCGATCACAAATAGATATGGAATGGCTAATAAACAACAACATTTACAAATTAACAGTTTAGCGGTAACGCCCACTGAGATGTTGGGACAATAAAGCTGGAACCTATACAGGTGTTCCAACAGTGTGTTGTTGGGCACTGTGTCGGTAACCACTGAAGGTAGAAAAACATTTTTAACGCATTTTTTTTAATTTTAGAAGTCTAGAACAAAAAACTATTTTCATCTATACAGAGTGAATTAAAACAGTGGTGCCGGACACAATATCTTTATTTCAAATAGCACACCCTACATATGAAACCAAATTTGGATTGCTTGTAAAATTCTACACATTTTCTGTACCATTGCCTATACCTAAACCTAACCGTTCTTGAAATATTTAACATTTTGTTCAAAAACTGATATTTGCAGTCACTATTTTATTTATTCATATTTTATTTATTTTTAACTCTAAAAAAAAGATTTTGGTACAGATATAGTTGATACATAAACTTATTATAAGCCGCTGTTAAATGTACATTTATCGCTACAGGTAATAAACATGTACTACATGTTAATAAACAGAATATCAGAAATTTCAAATGACAAAACCCAATTTTCTTAAATAGAATGGCCCTATACTTTTTATCCTAAATTTTTCGTTTAATAAAGTATTTTCATTTTTCTTAAGTATGTCTATACCACCTGCGATATTTTTTGAGGTTTTCAGATCTGCTTGAATGATTTCTTTTAAAATTGTTTAAGGTGACTGTGGGTGGCTGTGTGTGAAATTTATTGCCATGACCACCTTGTAGCGATAAACGTACCATTTCATAATGCCTTATAATAAGCTTATGTATCAACTATATCTGTACCAAAAATCAGCAGGAATATAACAGTAGCGTAAATGTTGTTTGTAAATTATATTTATTTATTAAAAGCATAGCATAACAATATGAACCTTTTTTATCAAAATTTTCATTTTCTGTAAAAAGTATCGCATTTAAGGCAATATTTCGTTGTTGATGTTAATGAATACAGATCTGCTTGAAAATATCAAATATGAAGAAGTACGCTTAGGTGTTTGCATCTCGAACGCACCAATGGTTCGCTCGAGATGCATGACGGGTGCATTAACTTTTATTCTCAGCGAATTGTATTGCAACGTTGCAATACGGTGCGGTGCGGCCACTGTGTACCCAGCTTTAGATTCTGAATTTATTTTTCATAGCCTTCACTTATCTAAACAATTTTGGATCGCACAGTACTTATTTTGCGTATTTTCTGTGATTTTACAACAATGTGGCTATTGATAATTCAAAAATTAAAATTTTATTTTCTTCAAACGTATGCTTTTAGACAAATTATACAGGGTGTCCCAGTACCAATTTTTTGTTACCTCGTATTTTGTCTCGTGTGCTGAAATTAACAAACCCTGGGAATTAATTTTTGCATTTTTGGTACGCTTAGGTAATGTAGAAAAGAAATACCTGAAGCTTTATGTGCATTTCTGGGGCACGCGGTATAATGTGTTCATTTGCCAACCTTCATCTAATTTAGAAAGAATTACAACTTTGTCACTTTTAGTTAACCGTGATATTTTGTCGTCGTTCTGACATAAAAAATGACAACACTGACACGAACGAATTAAACCAGAGAAAATTAACTGTACTCGATTTTTTTGAAATCGTCTGTACGAAAACGTACTATGTATTATGTTTAACAATATCGGACAAAACAACATTTTCTAATTGTAACACTAAGCACATCGCCGAAAATGCATAATTAAATGTTTTTAAAAAATCCATAGGTCTTAAGGCGAAACACATTATTATCACGTCATGTGAATTCACATGATTTCACGTGAAGACACGTGAATCGTAAATTTGATGAGGCCTGCTTTTCCATATACATGCATTTATAGGAGACACAAACTTTTGTTTTCCCGCCCAAAACGGGAATTTCTCGCATGTCTGGCAACACTGGGGTGCGTTCATAAACGCTAGAGCGCAAGGTTGTTGCAGTGCGGATTTTAAGGTCTATAATTCAGTAGATTCATAAATTAAAAACAGAAACGATTTGAAAAAAACAGCGACAAAAGAAATATGTAATTATTTTCCTTCCAAAAGATGAACAGATAATACAAAAAGCTGCAATAGATGGCGCCGCTTAATATCTCACACTAAAGTCCCTAGATAGCTAAAATACCGCAACTACCGCCATTTTGAGTCAAACTAAGCCTGCAAATTTAAAATTGAACGTAACAGGTAATGTGATTTGAAATTTGGCGCGCTTACTTTGACTCAAAATGGCGAAAATTGCGGTACTTTATCTATCTAGGGGCTTCATCTCACACAAATACAACTCATTTCGTCCTTTATTGCCGATAAGTGACATTTTCTTTACTTTCTTTACTTGCCTTCGTAAAAACAAACGATAAAGAAACTTTCGTCATATTTTAACACATCACGTTGCTGAACGTCTGACAACAACGCAAGTTATTTTTTGTTACCATCCAGAAACGACTGTCAATTGGAACATTGCTCAATAAATGGTAATTTTATAATACAAGTGGGTTTCCTTCTACAGAAGAAATGTTCAGGTACAAAAGAACAATTCTGAGCTGTCTAGGAGCTGTCAGCTTCCAGCTTAAAATTTGAAACTACCTTTTTTAGAAAAAAAAATCCCTTAATCCCCGATTTGAAAAAGTCAAATAGCTGAGAAAAAATAAAATAAAATAGAAAGTCAGCTAGCCCCCCCCCCCCAGTGAAAATTTTCGAAGCTTTTTTGGTGCACCTTATTGCACTCCTAATGCACCTTTATGCACTACCTTTTTTAACTTTTGCACCGCTCAAATAGCTGAGAAAAAGAAAATAATATAGAAAGTTATTTCAGTTATTTTTTTTCTCAGCTATTTGAGCGGTGCAAAAATTAAAAAATGTGGTTCATAAGGATGCATTAGGGGTGCAACACGGTGCACCAAAAAAACTTTGAAAATTTTCATGGGGGGGGGGCTACGGTTAACTTGGCCCCTCCTAGTGAAATTTGCCTGCAGTTTCTCTCCTGAAGGGGTGCAAAAATTTATTTTGGTGGTGAATAAGGGTGCAATCATTTGGTGCAAGAAAACTTTGAAAAACGTTACTGGGGGGGGGGGGCAAGTTAACTGACCCCATTTTTTGACACCCCGAAATGGAGAAAATTGTTAAACATTCACTCAATATACAGCGTGTAATCGAATAAGTTTCACATATTGTAACCACAACTAATACAAAAGAAAAGAAGCGAAGTTACGACATACGTTTGAAAAAAATGTCAATAATAACTCCGGAAAAATATATGTTTAGTTTTTACATAAAACGTTTGAGAACCGCTGGCTTTGATTTAAAGCCCCGGACGGCCTGAACGGCTGAGCGAAATTTACTATTATACGCAATAAATGAGAGCAGTAAACGATACAGATGCGATACAATAAACGTTGAGGCAGGTCATTTATTACTTTCGTACGAATTCCATTTTTAATTAATATTTAAGTAATAGATATGCAGATTTTTCACAAAATAATCTTTAAATAATAATTTTATTTCCTTAATTAAAAATAAAACTGTAATTATGAATTATTTACAATAAGTAAAAAAAAAATAGGTAACAATTAATTCGATAAAGGTCACATTCTAAAAGTATTATTGGAACAAAAAGCGCCGAACTTATCATCCCTTAATTTATGATTCTTTATTACGTTCGGGCTAAGCAAAAAAAAATCCGAAAGATCGCGGAGGTACTGTGTGTACGCCTGTTCACAGTGTCAGCTGACTACGATAGTTGCAAATGTTGTGTTGAAATTTGCTTTTTTAATTATTAGACGTTCTTTATCATTTAATATTCTGAAAGCAAATAGTAATTTATACGTGAATTAAACAATAAAAAATCGTATTGTTAAACTGGAGCGATAAAATCGCACCTAATTGCTTTGTTACAGTAAATGACTTAAGAATGTTCTCAAAACTTCGAGAAAGCGTTAAACTAAATATTTGTATTTAGTGAAGTCAATGCATTTATTTATTTGACGGAACCAAAAAAAATGTTCGCATCCGCAAAATTCTCCTGTCACCAATTTGTTTCTTATCAAGCTACTTATAAGTACATAAGTACAAGTAAGTTATAACTTACATTCATTTTAACATAAGAAATTAACAAATAATAGGTTTGTTCGTCTTGACTGCACTTTCTACACTTTTAACACCTTTACTCTATTTTTCTCACTCCTACTTATGTTATATTATATACATCGCACTCTCTCAGGAGCGGTTGGTGCAAAAAGTGTAGAAAAGTGCAGTCGAAACGAACAGACCTTATATCACATAGTTTAGTGTGTTATTTGTTTACAAAATGTGAAATATGACGATGTAATTATTGCGGATTATTTAATGAAACAGATGTTCGAAGATTCCGTTCCAAATTGTATTGCGGGCGACACTAACCCAGTGACCGTGACATTTGCGGAATTTATCGTTTTACGATGCGTCTATAAAAATCGCAGAGGCACTGCCGAACGAGCAGAAGTTTTCAAACAAAAGGTGATGCGCTCTTGTCGTAGACCAGTTTTTTTTATTTTCGAGCAAGAACATTGATATGTGCAAAATCAATTCCTTATGTGATGAAGAACTTACAGTATTAATACTTATTCGATTACAAGCTGTATATTTCCATATCTGGACCAATGTGGTTTAGAAATCACTGATTTCTTAGACATCACAAGATGCCTATTTATTGCTGGATCAAAGCAATTGGGTTAAATGAAGAAATCGAAAAGAAAGTCGCAGAAAATAGAAAAAGTGCTAAAATTTCCTAAAAGTCCTTTATTTTTCAACACTTGCTTACAATTTCTGAACCAATAGGCAGTGGATACATTTTTTAATTGAAAAGAAGTGCAAAACATTCCCCTCTTGTTCAGACTCAATCCAATCTATTCTTACAGCACCTCCTCCTTCACACCATCTTATACCGTCCTATCGCTCTTGTTCAAACGTGCCACATCCCCAAAATTGATATAATATACTATTCAAAATTAACTGTGGGAACTTCAGAAATCAGTGATTTTCGAAACCATCTTGTGCAGTATCCTTGCCTCGCTTCACTTCTATACCTACTAATTATTCCTGTAGCATACTTTCTTATCATACTTCTTATCATCGATAGGTATTTCTTCCCTTCTTGATATAAATGGTTCACAAGATGTATCTTCTAAATTTCCCGAATATTTTGCAAAAATATACAGAGCTGCTTTAATCTCATCGTGATGATTCTTTGGCTTTACATTTCCAGAAAGTAAGATTGAAATGATTCCTTATTTCCTAGTTGCAAAGTGTGTAATAATTGTGATGGTTTTAAATGTTCCAGCCGAAAGCAGTTTATAGTTAATATCCGTCGTCTACGGACTCATAAACTGCAATGATTTTTACGCCATAGTTGATTATGTCAAGAATTCCGCTTACATTCTTCTCGCGAGTTTATACGATCGCATCGCGACTTGCGTTCAGAATTTCTATATATTTTTTGCTTTAAACCGTTGAAATCTGGGGAATTAATAATTATTTATGTAATGGGCTATCTTTATGTAAATTATTGTTTATGATTGATTTAAATTCGAACAAAGAATGAAAACATGTCACGACATCTTAATATTCTCGGCGTCTAGGACATTTGAGTGTACCTTACCTGCGTAATACATAAAATTATCGTTGCGTTCCTCGACAGTTATGTTAACTACACACATAAATGCAGTAGGTAAATAATTGTTTACCTCAATCGATGCCCCATTGAATCCATGGAATTCATTCAGGAAATATTCATTGCGCCGCCGTTACTCGTTTGTTTAGATAAGAAAATAGTTTTCAGAATGTGTAAAAATACAGTTTTATTATTTAATAGGTTTTGTCAAAAAAGAAACACAGAAGCTTTCGGAAAACGATATTTCGAAATTGTTTTAAATTTTGCTTATAATTTTTTGAATCTGTAATTTTTTGATCCAAAATCAAAAATAATATTGCGATGTGATTAAAAATTTAATACACTGTGATCAACAACGATTGAATATGCCGCTCTACAATAATTTTTTATTCCCGGGCGTTGTGTTGTGAAGAAATTATTATTGATATCCTCGATAGCAAACAGTTGTTGCGAAATGAAAGATCGATAATATTCGAAAATGTTTTGAGGCAAACCTTCAATCCTTGTTGATCACAGTGTATTTTGTTTCTTTAAAATTTGTGAAAAATCTAATATTTTAATGACCGAAGAAAAATTATAATTTTTCTATGAGACAGTTATCGTAACAGGAGCGTCGCCTCACTCCGAATGTCAACTTGGCTTCAGGACGACGAAGTCGGAATAGAGTGGTAACATTTTTTACAAGTATTTCTCTTTACACATTTTGTATTTTTTTTGTCATTCGCTTTCCATCACATTCCAGTAAATTTCGCGCGTATATTTTTCGATTCTTGATTGGCTCTCGAACATTCAAGAAGAAAGAATTCGATTATAAAAGCAGAAGTGAGCATGGATTTTATTTAAAACTCTCATTCATAAGAATATTATCGATCTTCCCATGTCAATTCATGACATAAGACAGGTCAAGAGTACAACATATTACAAAATATTTTCCGAGGTTTTTTTACAATAAAGCACCGTCTGACATGTCAGAAAAATCATACATTCCGAAGTTACCATAAATAATCCTACGAATTGTTCGCCATTATCACTAAATTCATTAGTTGTTAGTTCGCCTAACAGATAACGAAATATTTTCGAAAAGCCTATAAAATGGGAAGGAAGAACCTCAACCGATTATTATTATTATTATTACGGGAAGATGGCCGGTGTGAAATTAGTTTTTCTCGTGTTTTTAATCTTCTCTAGTGCGCCAGTGTTTGGCAAAGAAAAGAAGAAGCACTTACGGGAAAAAGTTTGGAAACTGATCCACAGGCAAAGCGTAACCCTCCCTTAGTTTGTGCCACTTTCTTTATTCACTTAATTTTATTTTAGTCGCAAAGCCTGTTGGTTACGACCCAAAACGGTGTGGTGCAGGGGGTGCAGAATGTCACCGTTGATACCGAGAAGGTTTACTATGCATTTCATGGAATACCATACGCGCAACCACCAGTTGGTAGTCTGAGGTTTGCGGTAAACCACTCGCAAATTATTTTTTTGTTTTAATCTGAAATGGGATTGAAAACTTTTAGCCACCACTTCCGGCGAAGAACTGGACCGGAATTTACAACGCGACTTACGAGCGTAGCATTTGCGTTCAAAATTCCGACCTCATCGTCATCGTCGGTTCTGAAGATTGCCTGTACATAAATGTATATACCCCTCAGGTAATAACAAATAATGAAGAAGACTTTTGCCTCAAGAAAAATTTGTTTTGGTGTTAGGCGCCAGCTTCAAATTTTTCCACCCTTCTTCCTGTGATGGTCTGGATTTATGGTGGAGGCTTCATCAACGGAGATGGGAATTACGCGTCTCACGGCCCGGATTTTTTCTTGGACGAGAATGTCTTGGTGGTCACGTTTAATTATCGTCTGGGAATCTTCGGTAAATCTTCTATTTCTCGAAAAGTTTCGCAGTAAAAGTCAAAATTTAAGGTTTTTTGAGCACCGAGGATTCAGTTGTGTCGGGAAACAGTGGTTTAAAAGATCAGATCTTGGCTTTGAAGTGGGTGCAGAATAACATCGGAGCTTTCGGCGGTGATCCGAGGAATGTGACAATTTTTAGTGAAAGCGCTGGAGCTGTTTCTATTTCTTATTTAATCCAATCGAATTTAACAAGAGGTAATTGCATTTCATTGTGAAAATCTCTTAAAGTAACGAATATAAAGTTGGCAGTTTAAAATACGTACTAGATTTTCAGAAACTGTAGAATTCCAAATTTTATTGTTAAAAATAGTTTTAGCCAGTTGTTTCTTTTTTTAATAGGTTTATATGGACGTGTTATAATGGAGAGCGGAACAACATTATGTTTATGGGGCTTATCGAGGGCGGCCAGAGAAACTGCCTTTGGAACTGGAAGGAGACTGGGAATCTTTACTGATAGTTCTAGTAATTTGGTCGGACGTCTCAGAAACGTTACTTATAAACGACTCCAATCAGCTAGTTTAATTACTGTTGCTACGGTAAGTCCGACAAGAGATTATTTAAATTAAAATCGAAAAAGATTTCTTCATCATAAATGCTCATAAGGTAAAATAAAATTGAATTAATTAATAGCGTTGTCCAATGACTGCTCTAGAGCCCTCTCAGAGTATTTTCTTCTGTATTAACCTAATTTAAAAAGAGGGGATAGAGATACTCTCAGAGTACATAGCTCCGAGTAAATTTAGCGGTCCAAAAGTTATTTATAATTTGAAATTCACTTATATAAGTATACAGTGTGTCCCAGATTGAGTAGGCTACCATGGGTAACTTTCTTATTAGTGAAGATAGAGATTTGGTTAAATAGGCAATATTTTGCAGTTTTATGTGCCGATTCAGATTCCGTTGAGAAAATTTGAAAATTCCGAATAGTTCAGATATTATCGCAGAAAAACTGAAAATCGCTATTTTCTTTAATGTCCAATAACTTCGTAATTATAAAAAATATGAAAAAATGTTTCATATAAAAGTTACTATGTTTGATAAAATACAGCTGAAAATACAGTCAAAATAAAATTCAAGATGGCGGCTGACAAGATATTGATAGCAACTTTCTTATTTTAAATGGACGCCATATTGGATTTTTGTACGATTAAATAGCATTTTTTTTTCTCGTTTCAACCATGTATCACAACCCATATCCAAAAAAATTTTTTTTTTTTTAAATTAAAATTTTTTATTTTAAATCAAGTAAGCGGGTTGCATTTACTTATTACTAATCAAGTAAGCGGGTTGCCTTCACTTATTAGTAATAAGTAAAGGCAACCCGCTTACTTGATTTAAAAAAAAAAAAATTTATCTAAAAAAATTTTTTTTTTAGATGTGGGTTGTGATACACGGTTGAAACGAGAAAAAAAAATGCTTTTTAATCGTACAAAAATCCAATATGGCGTCCATTTAAAATAAGAAAGTTGCTATCAATATCTTGACAGCCGCCATCTTGAATTTTATTTTGACTGTATTTTCAGCTGTATTTTATCAAACATAGTAACTCTTATACGAAACATTTTTTCATATTTTTTATAATTGCGAAGTTATTGGACATTAAAGAAAATAGCGATTTTCAGTTTTTCTGCGACAATATCTGAACTATTCGGAATTTTCAAACTTTCTCAACGGAATCTGAATCAGCACATAAAACTGCAAAATATTGCCCATTTAACCAAATCTCTATCTTCACTAATAAGAAAGTTACCCATGGTAGCCTACTCAATCTGGGACATACTGTATACTTCACATTCAGTGCCCCTTCCACATATTATAGGTGATTGAGATAACAGGACTCCTCTTTTTTCTTCTGATTTGTGTTCAGTTGTGGAACTTTTTTGATAAAATCTTGCAGTACTGCTTTTCAAGTATGTACTTAACCTTCGGTCTTCATCTGTTTTTCCTTCCATTTCCAGAACTGATTGGAACTTTTCAGACAAAAGTGTAACGAATCTACTTCAGTTGATTGCTAATTGCAAACTGTTATTGTTATTGAGAGACCATCTAGAACCGCCATGTCAAATGAACTTGATCCATGAATCTATTAAAATAAAAGATGTTATAAAAACAATTATGATGGAAGCCAACATTAGAAAGCCACTCGGCACTCGGCTGCAAAAATTTTTAAAGTTATTAACATATAGGTACAGGATGTTTGTCTAAGTGACCTCTATACATTTTTACATACTCACAACATCCTCTCAAATTATAAAATAATAATAATAAATATATAAGAATAATAAATATATAAGAATAATAAATATATAAGAATTTGATTCAATAAAACATAAACTGGAAAAAATTAATTAACTAATCTATTACATGTCTTAATGTATGTATAAATTTGATACTATAGGATAAAATGTATACATCTCATGAAATTAGCACAGGTTTTTAATAGTCAATAACTATATCACCAGAGAGTTAAGAGGAAAGTGGTACTGTAATTTTCTGTACAATTTTTAACGCAGAATCGCGTGATGTTAATATTGCTGGAGGTTGCAATACACCCTGTATATTCAATGGAATGCTTCGATGCGATCATTTCCTTTTGGAAAGTTGCCCAAATAGTTAGGGTTCTCAAACCTGGCATAGGATAATTCCAACAGTTCAGGTTAATTCTAAATTATATGATCCACAGTATACTCCTCGGCCTACATGAAGATAAAGACGAGATTTTAGATCTTAAAGGGCCACAAGACTACTTTCGAAGTTATTTAGAGTCACTTCTTATTCGGAACACACCGAAACGATATTTTTTCACAAGTAAAGAAAATGAAAAAGAAATACAAATTGACAATCGCAACATTTACGGAAAGACAGAAACAAAGCAAAAAAATGAAAACAATCAAAAACAAAAAAGAATGAAAAACATTTTTGACCATCGTAATAAAATATTAAAACTCAAAAAATTAATAGTAAACATTCAATACGTAATGGTAATTCGAAATTTACAAAGAAGAGAAAAGAAAAACGAAAACAAAGAAATCACAATCGCTACGAAGAACACCCAAAAAATTGAAAGCAAATTGTTGATTCTTTAATTTCTGAAAAATTACAAACAAACAAAAATTAAGAACGTTTTTGACGATTGAGAATCCTAATCGAATTGGAAAAATAAAATAAAAATTCTCGAATTAAGTAAAAAAAAAAAACAAATTACGATCGTAATATTCGCCAAAGAATCATTTAGATAAGAAATAAAAACAAAAAAAGAAAACATTTTTGACTGTTGGAAAAATATAATCGGAATTGAAAAGAAGAAAACAACAACTTCAAAAGAAAAACAAGAACAAATGACGATGGTAAATTTTACGAAAGAAGAAAACAGACAGAGATACAAATGACGTCCGTAATATCCCCAAAAAAAAGTACATCGTTACGACGCTTAACCCTTAGCAGTAATATGAATGGCGAGACGATAGCCGTTGATTCCTTTGTAGGCCAATAAGGGCGAGGTTAGCATGCAGAGGAAACGATTTTAATTGCCACGACTGTACATAGAATACAATATTCATTTTAATTTATTTTACAGTAAGTTACTTAAAGATGTTTTTTCCCTAGATTAATCTTCAAATATTTTGTTATTTTGTATCATGTCAAAGAAAAAGTGTTATATTCTGCTACCGTTACTATTTCACTTATTCTTGATTCTCTAATTACAACGAATAAATAAAACGTAAATTTCTTTGGGTCCCGCTTCTTTCTCCTGTATCCCGTATATGAATAGTCAGTTTCTCATAAATTAATTTTTGAGTTGGCAACCCTACTCGCAAGGCATTGGACAAGGTGTGGCACTCCATTGTAAAATGAGGATGTATTTCCTATACCTTTCCATTGGTCTACTTCGCCAATAAGCACTTTCTTATTAAACAAAACAACTAATTGTCTGATATCCATCCTATCAAGTCAGATGTTCTGCAACGGAGCATTCTGTGGCCTTCATTATATCGTTTATGTGTACTCTGCGAATATCACCTAGAGTAGCAACTGTAGCCACCTACACTTCGATACTGGCTTCACATGTAGACCCAAGGATATTTAACCTACAGGGTTGCTCAATCGCCACTCTCACTTGACGTTTGACGACATAAACAACGGACCGTAAAAAATGGAAATATAAAGGGCGTATAAACACTTTAGAGTACTGTACTTAAACATTTTCTTTAAAACATTTTCTTTAATTAATGCGATCCATTGCTGACATCACAACACAAACCAGCACTAAAGAATAGGGAATGAGCAATCCTGTATTGTTAAATATCCCACACTAGTACCGAAGAGCTTGCAGAAAGAAATGACATATTACATTCACATTACAAATGACATATGTCATCTTACTCTGCTCGGAGAGATTATATAGCTTCCATATATTTTTTAAGCTTATCTCGTAGTTTTTTTGTTTCCTCTGAAGCCTTCCATTTCTGAACGAAGATTTCTCCTATTCTTTTCCTCATTTTTCATCATTTGGAAACTTTCTAGAAGTTAAAACTTTTGAATGAAAAGTTATGCTGCTCACAGAGATTGATTTCAATTTCATGCACAACCTATAAAAGTCTCCACTTCCATGACTGTCAAGCATGCTCTCGTTTACTTGCCTCTAAGATTTACTTTAGAACCAATCTTCTAGGGAGTTATTCAATATAAAGAGCTACATTACACAAAGTAAGATTAGGTAGGAAGAGCTAAGGGAAAATTCCCTGGTATAAGTTTTCTTTGTCGGTTGCAACCCAGTTAGTTCCTGCCACTGGAGTATGAAATGAGTATTTCATCAAATAAAGACTGAGTAACTTTCAGATACTTGCAACCACAAATCCCCTCAATGGATTGGCACTTGCACCTGTCATAGAACCTGATGTGGAAGGAGCCGTTGTAACCAACAGAAGCTACGAACTCTTGCAAAACGGCGATTTCAATCAAGTACCCCTTTTGCTAGGCTTCAATTCCGAAGAGGGAAACAGTTTCGCAAATGGTAATAACACTGGGAAGCATTTTTGCCTTAACCAAATTGTGTATTTCAGTGGTTTATCTGCTGAGGTTCTACCTTTTAACTTATGACCTTAGTCCAGAACGTTTGGTACCCATTGATATGAACATTAACAGCTCGAGTGTCAGGAATGACGTCGGTACGTTGATCAAGCTGCACTACGTCGGGGCTGACGGAATACTTCTGCTTTCGGACACGGGAGTTATCCACGTAAGAAAAAAATCTTTGAGGTTGAGAAAATAAACTTGGCTTAAAAATAACCGTTGCAGTACCTCAGCGATGACCAGTTCGTTCGACCTATACGGCAATATGTGAGGTTGACATCAAATCGTGTTGCCGTGTATTATTATCAGTTTAGCTACGAAGGGAGTTTGGGAAATCCAAATAGAGGAACTGAACAAGGTGCTTATTTTAATCCTTTCTTTTTTTCTCTAGCTCTTTAGCAACAAGATCAATAGTAGCAATTATTTTCTAACAAGATACCTACCAATATGAGTTAGAATCTGGGTTTGCCCCATTTGATTAGACAACAAATAACTTCACGATGATGCAATTTGAAGTCTTCTACACCAGTTTGGCTTTTGCAACTTTGTATCTTTGTAGGTGTTGGACATGCTGAAGAATTAAATTACCTGTTCAGAAGATCATCTAGTAATGTTGCAAGTTCAAGTGATTTGCGAACTCGTTACAGACTGGTGAGATTGTGGGCTAATTTCGCTAAATACGGGTGAGTTTCAAACTGTAATGGCTGGCGTACCTCTCATTGATTTGGCCTGGCTTTTGCTTTACACAGAAATCCGACGCCAGTCAGTGATTCCCTTCTGCAAAATGTGACCTGGCCGGTGGCTAATACCACTGCGAATTTAACTTACTTGGACATTGGGGTGAATTTGAAGGTCCAGACTGACCCTCATGCATACGACATGAATTTCTGGGATTACCTTTATGAAACCTATAGCCATCCACCATATGATACTTATTAATAATGTACAACTTAATTTTGTTGTAACTAAAATTAATAGCGCTTTACATTACTTTAACTAAAAATTATAAATAAAACTCAAAGAAATTGAAATAATTTTTTTTACTTACTGCGATCACAAATAGATATGGAATGGCTAATAAACAACATCATTTACAAATTAACTGTTTAGCGGTAACGCCCACTGAGATGTTGGGACAATAAAGCTGGAACCTATACAGGTGTCCCAACAGTGTATTCTTGGACACTGTCTCGGTAACTACTAAAGGTAGAAAAACATTTTTAACGCATTTTTTTTAATTTTAGAAGTCTACAACAAAAAATTACTTTCATCTACACAGAGTAAATCAAAACAGTATTGTGTCCGATATTTTTATTTCAAATAGCACACTCTATATATGAAACCGAATTTAGATTGCTTATAAAATTCTACACATTTTATATAACATTGCCTATACCTAAACCTAATCGTTCTTGAGATATTTAACATTTTGTCTAAAAACTAACATTTGCAGCCACTATTTTATTTATTCATATTTTATTTATTTTTAAATCTAAGAAAAAGATTTTTGGTACAGATGTAGTTGATACATAAACTTATTATAAGCATTTGCACTGGATATGTGATAAGGAGAGAATTCTCCGAGATAAATATCGCAAAGTGCTCTTAACTTGTAGTGTGTGGGTGTGATCTGCTCTAATCTGTAGGTTGCTTTTTGGCGATTTGTGCATATATACATATAAGTGTATACATATAACGGAAAGTTTAACGCCAGGAAAATACAATAATTAAAGGAGTAAATAACGGCTTAGCTGGCAAGGAAAAGTAACTGTCGACGTACGTTTCGGTCTTATTAGACCTCATCAGGACAGTATAACCAAGGTGTAAGGTGTTGACATTTGGAGATAGAAAACAACAAATGTGCATTCGGTCTCCTGGTCTGTTGCTTCATTTGTTGTTTTCTATCTCCAAGTGTCAACACCTTACACCTTGGTTATACTGTCCTGATGAGGTCTAATAAGACCGAAACGTACGTCGACAGTTACTTTTCCTTGCCAGCTAAGCCGTTATTTACTCCTTTAATTAAGTGTATACATATACATATATAGGTATATAATTTCTTTTTCGGGGATAAATTCAAGCGATATCAAATAACAGGGAATTAAATGCTTACAAAAGTTCTTTATTCCGAAGAATAAGAACCTTTTTCCGATATTAGACCAATACTCGTTTCCGTTTTATTTGATTTGCTTTTTTGGTAGGTTTCGACTGTTATTATTGTGGGCGGAAATTATTTCTTAAACCACAGTCGCTTTTTTAGTGTTAATTTTGGTTTTTTAGATAGCATTAGTAGTATAGATAGTATGATCAGGTAGGTAGGTAGCTAGGTAGGTAGCTGTTAGATTTCATGTAGTGTTTTTTAAATTGTACTGAAGATGGCAGCTTAGCTGCCGAAATACGTATCTACGGATATAAAATTATTGTGGGCGGAGATAAATTTCAATTATAAGTCATTGTTAAATGTACTTTTATCGCTACTGGGTGGTAATATACATGGTAATAAACAGAATATCAGAAATTTCAAAATGACAAAACCCGTTTTTCTTAAATAGCATGCCCTATATTTTCTATGCTACATTTTTCGTTTAATAAAGTATTTTCATTTTTGTTAAGTATGTCTATACTAGTGCTGGCAAAAACCGGAAAAAATTTAAACCGAATAATCGGTTTCTTTAAAAACCGGTTTCGGATATAATCGGCTATCCAAATAATGGTTAAAACCGATTATTCGATTATCCAAGAAACCGACTATTCGGATATCCAAAAACTGACTATTCGGATATTTGAAAAACCGATTATTCGAATATCCAAAAACGACTATTCGGATATCCACAAATACGTTATAATAAAAGCAATTAAGTAAATAAACATGTAACTATGTGTATGTACTTTTTTCTAATAAGTACTGAAGATCTTTAACAAACAAAACCCATTCTGATATCCAATTATTCGAATTTCCAGTTATTCGGATATCTGAATATCCGAATAACCTGTTATTCGAATTTCCGATTATCCAAAAAACTGATAATATCCAAATATCCGGTTATCCGAATAACTGGATATTCGAATAACCGGTTTTCCGTATAACTGGATACTCGAATAACCGAGTTATCCGGATAACCGGTTTTCGGTTTTCTCCAAAACCGCGAATATCCAAAACCGGTTAACCGATTATCCAAAAAATCGATTTCGGTTGCCAGCACTAGTCTATACCTACCTGCGATATTTTTTGAGATTTTCAGATCTGCTTGAATTATTTCTATTAAAACGAATATGTAATTGTTTAAGGTGACTATGGCTATGTGTGAAATTTATTGCCATGACCACCTTGTAGCGATAAACATACCATTTCACAATGGCTTATAATAAGCTTATGTATCAACTACATCTGTACCAAAAATCAGCAGGAATCTAACAGTAGCGTAAATGTTGTTTGTAAATTATTATTTATTTATTAAAAGCATAGCTTAACAATAGCTGTTTTCTTTCGCTGAAAAATTTGAATCGTGATTCGAATAATTTTTCGTTACCCGCTGTGGATCTGAATGCATTTCAATCCAAACGGATCGTAAAATTGGAAGATTGAAAGGGGATATGGGATTACCGATCGGGATTGAAATTTCACGAAAATCCATTTGCTAGAGAGCATCCATCTTTGAAACTAAACGCGTTATGCGTTTGGATCAAACGAAAGAAAGCAGCTAATATGAACTTTTTTTATCGAAATTTTCATTTTCTGTAAAAAGTATCGCATTTAAGGCAATATTTCGTTGTTGGTGTCAATGAATACAGATCAAAGAATCAAACTATATTTTGTCTTTCAAAGATTTATGACTATATCATTAATAGGATCATTAATTGGATGTACAACTGGCGAAAATTTAAAATCGATCCGTTAATAAATTTTTAAAAAATACAGGAGTGTGTAGATTAATCAATGAGATACTCATGATATCTCATTGATTATTTTTGATTACAACCACAGGTTTAGTGTTGCTTTCTGATTATTGAGTGTGTAGATGATAATGAAACACACGGTAATAACTCTTTTACTTTCGAAATACAATACGTTTATAATAAGGCATCATATTCGAATAATTCGAATTTTCGAATACATGTGCACTCTCTATTCGACTACGTTCAAATTTAATAATTCGAATTTTCAAATTATTCGAATTTTTAAATTATTCAGTGAATTGAAAAATTCAAACATTCGAATACTAACTTAATCCACTGAATTCGAATGTCAAATTTAATGATTCGATTATTCGAATACGTTTTGTAACTACTTTCCTAGTTCCCTTCATTATCGACAAACAAAATTAATAGAATTGTATTGCGCCATTCAGAAGAAGGTATCCCTTCAATCTTTGATACAACAATCCCTTTTATACGAAGTCTATGTATTTTGGTCGGCTGCTACACTTTATAGTAGGTATTTCTCACATCATTTATTCTCAAAATATTGTTCAGAAGTGATGTTTGGAAATAATTGAACATGAAAGTGTCAAAGTACAGTGTAAATTTTGTCCGTACAGTACAATTTCGATTTCATTATTCGAATACTTAAATATTCGAATTATTCGAGTATTCGATTTATTTGAATTATTCAAGTATTCGATTTATTCGAATCCGAATTACTCGATTCATTTGAATTATTGGATTTATTTCAATTATTCGATTTATTTGAATTATTCCATTTATTTGAATTATTCGATTTATTCGAATTAATTCGATTTATTCGAATATTCGAATAAATGTTCAATTGAATATTCGAATAGCAAGTCCCAGCTTTACACCCATTGTCGAGAGATATCTTATGAAGTCGGGGCTTGCAAAGAATTTGTTTGTGAAAGTTGTTAATAAAAAAAATGTTTAATAATCTTTATGTACGAATACGTTTTTTAAATAAAAATTAACAAGAAGTACAAAGATTTAATTTCTTTTACCTACCTGACAACACAGCTGACTATTAAAAAAATTTAAAAATTTAAATTTGTATAGCAGCAAGACGCAATTTCATGAAAAAACGAAATGTTTGATTTCAATTTTTCAATTTCGGTATAGAAGCAAAAATTGCCGCTTGAAAAATAAATTGGAATTTTAATACTATAGGTATAATAAAAGTGATAAAGAAAAAAAAACAAATTCGACAACAGCTCAAAACATATATTCTTAAAATATACAATTATTGTACTAATAAATTCAGTGCGAATACACATAAAAAAGCGAAGGTCATGAGTACTTATCTCAAATATATGTAAAATATACACTATTATAAAATTTATTCTAAAATTACAAAAAAAAGGAAAACAGTTGCGCAGAAACTTATCTGCCGAAGAGTGCATTAGCATTAACAATAAAATTCCAAAACTTAATAGTAATAATTATGGTACGGCTCACAGAAATCACAGCAATAAATTTACGTTATTCTTCTGCACAATTATATTTCAAATACAACAGTTATGACCGCGAGTTCTATTTTACAACTATTTACAACTATAAATTATTTGAATTGGTTTTCAAATACGTTACTTGCTAACCTATCTAGGCTATCAGTCATGTTGTTATTTTCGTGCCTGAGAATATCCGTTAATGACAGATTTGACGATAAATTTTCCGTCAGGCTGTTCACATCCGTTATATTAGTAGCAGGTAAATCACCCGAATCTAGATTAATTTGCTTCAATTCTGTGCTTACTGTGCAATGGCACTGCGAATAGACTTCTTCCAGACCATTGTCTCGCTTGTTCGATATTGTTTGTACTGATGTATGACGAAGGACCTGGATACGGTCCTGGTATATTCCATTGTTTGTTTCCTGGTAGAACTTGGAAAGGTGGAAGTGATGACTGTAATTATAAGAATTTTCTTAAAAAGGTATATGAAATAAAAGTCAATGTAAATATACCTACTGTATAATTCTAATACGATATTTGCATTTATACAGTGACAAGATTTCAACGAGATTTTTTATCGTATGTTAGTTTCAGCTTATTGAACAAGCTCAAAGCCAGAAAATAAGGAAGAAAAATTTTGGCGTTCACTGTATATTTATGAAGTAATTAATGAACACTTGATAATGTTCGTAGTGCGGTTGTGTATAAAAAAATAAAAATTTATTAATATATATGTTATCAAGAAAATTACATAAATTCATCACATTCTCTGGTACAAGGACTAACTTTAACAGTTTGCTGTTTCAAAGGTAAAGCAGACTGGACACTATTTTTTTCGATTTTGGCACTTTTTGTGTACTTTTTATGCTACAACTCATTTAGACTTGTAAAATGTGCAATTTTGTCATTATTGCAAATCGTTGAAAACTTGCACTTTTGTGGGGAAGATTGTGAACAACATTTAAAATAATAAATAGTAACATTTCATACAACATAAAAAATTTAGAATATAACCGTGAATTAATTATGTTAAACAAATCCATTTATGCTGTATTTACGTCAGAATAATAAATTCATGAATGACGTTGAAGTGAACCACAAAGAATGTAAAAATAGTTCCCGTGAAGAAACTTACCGTTCGTAAGAAAACAAACACAACATTTGATTATTTGAAAAACATACCTGAAATACACACAATGATGGACGATGACAAACTGCAGATTCTGTAGAATGGTATCGCTTTTATTAGGGAACCTATGCGCATATCATTAGCAAAATGAGTTAATGTTATTAACATTGTAATTTACGATTTGGCTGAGAAATGGATTATTTTAACTAAATATAAATGGGAGGATTAATGTACCCCTAAATACTTTTAGATTAGGGCAGAGAATTATTTTAGTTTACTTACTAGAAAAATCGCTTTAAAGACTTAATCCTCGTATAATTAGAAATGTGCCATTTGAATTAAAGCTAATCAAATAGGAATATTATCAAAATAATTTATAATGAGCTACTATAGGTATTAAAGTATGTTTTCGTTTGTTTTATAATCTTAATTAAAACTGCATTTTGAATCATTTATACAAGAAGGATAAAAATAATTAACCAGATATAGATTTTTCCTTATGCGTTTCAGTGTGTAGCTGTTTATCTGTAAAGAGATAATGAATCGGTAGGTTTCAAATGTTATAAGTTATAATTTGCTGTGTAAAATACAACGGGATGTTTTTAAAACACTTTAAATTTTTCTTACAAATTTATGTATAAGCGATTTTTCACTTGGCTGGCCGAAATAAGTAAAAAGTTTCTAATTATTTTGTGTTTATTACTTACATTTAACTTTACATAATGATGATATAATAAAAAAAGATTATATTTCTTAGTAATAGAAAAATGAAATTATACAAATTTTTTCTGGTCTAACTACCCGAATTCTGAACTAGATACTACAAAATTTATAATAGATGCTTTTATGGCAAAGTATAAACTTCTATGTACTCTTGTATATAATAGTATCTACTAGATGCGTATAGTAGGTACTAGGCTAATACAGTAAGTTCTTAACTTTCCAAGTACATGCTTGGTACTACGTTTTATGCATACCATCCATTGTATCCCAAGCAATTCGCAAAGAGCGTCTGCGAAGCGCTAGCGAAGTGCATCAGTCTCCTCCCCGTTATGCCCACATATGATCGATTAGGGACAAGTTAGGATACTTCGGTGGTCATGGCATAAGTTTAACATGGACTTCTTGAAAAAACTTTAAAGAGGCCTTTGCGAGTGGGAGCGGGCATTATTTTACCGAAAAAGCTGATTTTTAAGCCTTCGAAAGAAGGGAAGCATATGGACTTTTGCCAGTTCCTTAATGTACCGGTGAGTTCTCAAAATGCCTCATATGAATGACATCACTGCCACAGCCCCTGCAATTCGGTGTACAGGTTTATCAATAAAGAATCGAGGATCATCCCTTTCATCACGTCCGCGTCCTTTTCAATTCCACATTCAGCAATTGCACCCCTAAAAGGAAACGAGATTCATCACTCAAGGCCATTCATAGTACCAAGCCAGTCTCAGCTTGCGCCATTCAAAACGTTGCTGCTGATGTTGAAGAGAAGTTAAGGGATGTAGCAGATGCGACATCACGAACCAACGATACGACGATCAACAGTTCAAAGTGTTACAAAACGACCTTCATGAGGATTTGATCTTAAATATAGTGAAGAATCGGTACCTTAGTGCCATTATCTGAAAATGGCGATCCTGCGCTTCATTTATGGGTTTTTGACTTCCGGTTTCTCTTTTATTATATATTTATTTATAAATTATTACCTCTTTCTTATTCTTTCTCATTTACTGGGCGAGGTATCTGGTTGTAGAATACTCCTCGTACCTTCAGGCATAAATTATTGAGATCATATTTGCCAACCCTACTAGAATTTAGCCGAACTTGGAGGAGTTCCACCCCCAATAAAAAAATTTAACGTGCCAAACATCATATTGACATGGGACCTACGATTTTATTTCCTATTCGAGAAGAAGGCATGTTCTTGGCTTTTCATCCACAATTGCTTTGCTTATTGGATTAAAAGAGCCTGGAAGAAAATTTGGTCTAAGAATAAAAAAGCATGTGTTTGTAGATTCAAAAGTACTCTTGGAAGGGACAGCAACAGGAAAATTTATGTCGAACTTGTACTTTCAATGGTCTTGTTAATGTATTCTGCCAGCGACTGAACCAAAAACTATTTTATTAATAAGTGTATGGTTCGGTCACTGTTCTGATTCCTTAGTAAAAATTGTGCCCCCAACAAGAGGTATCAAGATGATTGCAAAACCAAAAACAACAAAGACATCAGATTTTGAAAATCCTATCCTCTTGTACTTTGGAGTAATAACAACAAGTTAAAAATTGTTCCATATCCATTCTTGAACTAAAATCTTCCACTTGCGTGTTTTTTAACAGTTCTTTCAAAAAAATCTAACAAAATGTGAAGTAAAATACCTACTTACAATGATAACAGAAAAATGCAGGGACGTCTTGCACAAAGAATTCGTATGCGCACGTAAAAAATAGCATTACTAAAAAATATAAAAAGTAATTTACTTTTGCGAACGAACCTCGTGTGAATCGATGGATTTTCTGTGGCTCCTTATAACTGCCATTTTCATTTCGGGGGCGGACTTAAACGAAAAAACGGAACACTTTAGAGGAAAGTTAAAACGCAAGCGTCTATTTTCAGCCAGGCAGAATGTAAGTACCTACTCAATTCAATTTCTCGCCCAAATAAATTTATAATTAAATATACAGTTACAAGTGACGACGCAGAATGGAATTGTAAATGGGCTTCAAGCTTACACAGTGGACACTAATAAGACCTACTACGCTTTCCATGGCATACCATATGCTCAGATTCCAACGAGATTTCAGGTACGCCGCAAGATTACAATAATTCATCTCTGTTTAATGAAGAATGTAAATTTCAGCCACCCGTTCCATCCACCAATTGGAATGGGGTTTACAATGCCACATACGAGCGAAGCATGTGCGTGCAGACCATTAATCAACAAGTGGTAGGAAGCGAAGACTGTTTGTATATTAACGTGTATACTCCCGAGGTACTTCAATGCTTCATTCAAACCAAATGGATCTCCTTTATTTAACGTTTTAGCTTCCATCTGGGAATAACCGAAGTCTTCCCGTCATGGTATGGATCTACGGTGGCACCTTCATTAACGGAGATGGAAATTATAGCACGTACGGTCCTGATTATCTTCTGGACGAAGACGTAGTTGTTGTAACTTTCAACTATAGGCTAGGACTTTTTGGTTAAGTCACAGAACGAGGTTCTGCTGATTCCGCACAATCTAACGTTTTTAATTTAAAGGTTTCTTAAGCACGGGAGATTTGGTCGTGCCTGGTAACAATGGCCTACGAGATCAGATATTGGCTTTGAAATGGGTTCAGAAGAACATTGCCGTTTTTGGTGGAAATCCAAATAACGTGACAGTTTTTGGGCAAAGCGCAGGAGCGGCGTCGATTTCTTATTTACTTCTTTCTCCTTTAACTGCAGGTATGGTAAAGAATGATCACAATCGTGAGTCAATATTTGAAGATAATTTTGAAGCGACGTATAAAAATAAATGTTGTTAAAATTGAAATAAATACCTAAACGTATACAGGCTGTTACAAATTCGAGGCTCACCATTGGGATCTCGGAAATGGTAAGAGATACGAAGTCGGTTAAATTGGGGCAAAGTTGTGTATTTTAGTGCTGAATAATAATCCGTTCTGAAAAATCTTCTACGTTTTATAGTTTTTGAAATATTTCAAAAAAATCAGAAAACGTAATTTTCTTTTTTATTTTTTCCTGAAGTTATTATTGCAGGGATCATAATAAAATTAATACATTCTACAGGCACTTTTTTAAACTCTTTATGATGATATCATTAGATTTTACTTAAAACGTTTCGTCTCGTTCTGATCATCATCAACTTCATTTTTTCTTATGGGCGCTACATTGGGTTTTAATACCATTGAATAGATCTATTTTTTCTGATGCTTTTCCATGTATCACACATCCCTATTTAATAATTTGAAACAGCTGGAAATGCAAGAAATTGTTGAAAATAACACTGCAAAGAAAAACATGGTATGCAGTGAAAACAAAAACCAAAAAAGTTTGATATACCTTCGGAGTTTTATTTCGTGTATCACAAGAGCTGATTTTACTAAAATTTTTAGATCTAAAAATGAATGTTTTTGAATCCAAGAATGACGTAAATTTAAAAATTTATTGTGGTGTTAACAACAACAATTCAGTAATAACGAGCGAAATTTCCTTCCAACAATATCCAGAAAGACAACTACAAAACAATAGTTGATTAGATTTGTAATTAAATTATACATTATTATTATTAAAGCAAGAAAATATCAAATTAAATTATGTATGTCTTTAGAAAACTCGTATCTTAAAAGATATTACTGCTCGAAGAAACATTCTCTCTTGTAGTCTCATAATTTTATACATTTTATAAGTAACTATTTTTATGTAATCTACCTGGCCATGAAAACAATGACAAATGACAACGATTTTGAAACGTCAAGTACAAACTACCTCTACTAATAATTCTTCATTCTCATCATCATTAAGGCGATCTCGATACGTCCTTCGAGCTTTACGAAAATATCCATAAAGTGCAATGTTTCTATCTAACTTAATAACATTGTTCTGTGTGGATGGCATCTTTCTGGGTATTATTGGAAGTAAATTTCTCTTGCTATTACTAAATTGTTGTTAGCACAATACATTTTAAATTTATAAGAATGAGAGATTTTTAAAGATATAATTTCTTGTGATACTTTCTTGCTTTAATCATAAAAATGTATAATTTAATTACGAAACTAATTAAATACTGCGTCATCGTCATTGTTGGAAGTAAATTTCTCTTGCTATTACTAAATTGTTGTTGTTAGCACAATACGTTTTAAAAATGTACGTCCTTCTTGGATTCACATCATTCATTTTTATATCTAAAAATTTTTCAAAAATCTGCTTTTGTGATAGATGAAATAAAACTCCGAAAGTATATCAAACTTTTTTGGTTTTTGTTTTCACTGCATACCATGTTTTTCTTTGTAGTGTTATTTTTCAACAATTTCTTGCATTTCCAACTGCTTCAAATTAATAAATAGGGATGTGTGATATATGGAAAAGCATCAGAAAAAATAGATCTATTCATTGGTATTAAAACCCAATGTAGCGCCCATAAGAAAAAATGAAGTTGATGATGGTCAGGACGAGACGAAACATTTTAAATAAAATCTAATGATATCATCGTAAAGAGCTTAAAAAAGTGCCTGCAGAATGTATTAATTTTGTTATGATCCCTGCAACAATAATTTCAGGAAAAAAGAAAAAAGAAAATTACGTTTTCTTGTTTTTTTGAAATATTTCAAAAACTACAAAACGTAGAAGATTTTTCAGAACGGATTATTATTCAGCACCAAAATACGCAACTTTGCCCCAATTTTACCGACTTCGTATCTCTTACCGTTTCCGAGATCCCAATGGTGAGCCTCGAATTTGTAACAGCCTGTATGTATCATAAGAGGTGCCTAAAAAATTAAAGAGTGTTTGTTTAGGTCTTCATGAATTTTATTCCAACAGTAATAGTCTAAGGTCTAATGTACTCCAGATGGTTCAGATGACCAAGCAGATATATCAGTAAATGTTAAAGTTGCTGGCTGCAATCTGAAAAAATATTTATCTCCTTTTAGTTACTTTCAGTTTTACTTTTACTTCTTCTACATCGTTTTATGCTGCTTAGATTCAATTAGTTCGTGATATGTCTCTTTTCTTCCTTCCGATATTATCTTCCTTCAACTCTTGCCTCGCTGTCTATCCCTTGCCATTTTCATACACCAGTCCCCGTCGCCAGGTACATACGAAGACTTTCCTTCTTCTTTTGTCTGTCCAATCCAATGTTTTTCTGTTTTCTTCTCCTCAACATTTTACTTTTTCACGGTTTCTTTGTTCCTTTCTTCTGATCTAAAAAAAACCTTTCTTTCTGGATTTTAGGCTTATACAAGCGAGCGATACTGCAAAGCGGAACATCTTTATGTTTGTGGACATTATCAAGAAACGCGAAACAACAAGCTTTCGCTACAGGGCAAGCTTTAGGTATAAACACCGACGATTCCACCGTTTTAGTTAACGGTTTGAGGAACGTCTCTTACCAACGACTGCAACAATCGAGCGATTTTCAAAATACCTTGGTAAAAAAACTGACGAATGAAACAAAAGCAGATTAAAAATTGGCGTTTTTCTTTATAGATTGCCGGTTTTGGGAATCCCATAGATGGTTTAATAATTGCACCGGTTATAGAACCTAACCACCCAGAGGCGGTCGTTACCAACTACAGCTACGAACTATTACGAAGGGGCTTCTACAATCAAGTGCCGCTTTTGATGGGATTCAACTCAGAGGAGGCAAACTTCCTCGCATCATGTAAAGTGGAAGCTAATACGGATGTTAAACCTTCAACTAAAACGTCATAATTTCAGTTATTAACTCTCTTATAATTTACCTCATAACTTATGACTGGGATGTTAAGCGATTGGTCCCAATTGACATGAACATTGACAACTCGACCGTTCAGAATCAAGTTGGTGAATTGATAAAGCAACATTACGCCGGCGGCAGTTCGTTTCTATTCAATAGAACAGGGTTTATTCATGTAAGGAAAAACAATTTTGTTTGCCTTTTTGTTTCTTCTAAATGAAGCAGCACTTCCTGTTTTCTCTTCCTTCGACTTTCAAGATGGATTTATCACTTCCTTTTTTGGTTTAATTTTCATCACTTTTAAAGTTTTCCATTTTGCTTTTCTTCAACTCAGTTCGGCCAGGTCTTCTTTTTTTAAAGTGGATTTATTTTTTCTTTTCGAAATATTTCAGTACTTGAGTGATGATCAGTTCGTTCGACCGATACGACAATATGTCAAAGTAGCATCAGAACGCGTTGACGTCTACTATTACGAGCTGAGTTACGAAGGACGACTGGGAAACCCAAATAGAACTCTAAAAGGTAATAACCTTTTCATCTGTGTATTTCCTAAACTTTCAAGTTATTCTGCGCAGGTGTTGGACACGGTGAGGACCTTAACTACATATTCCGAACTAGCAATGATTACCCCAACCTCACCGTGGGTGATAGGAACACTCGCTATCGAATGGTGAGATTATGGACGAACTTTGCCAAATTTGGGTAAGTTTTAGTTTAGCCTGTTCTAAATTCTGGAGTGACTCTTTTTCGGCTTGGTTGGTTTCTCGACAAGCCAAGACTTGATCTAAAGACATAAAATATCTAAACACATCTAAAGGCTGACTAAAGATAAGACAGAAGATGACTTTCAAATTTAACTAATTTTTTTTGCAGAAATCCGACTCCAGTCAAGGATCCACTTTTGCAAAATATAACCTGGGCCCGAGCTTCTACCACGCAGAATTTAACTTTCCTGAATATCGGAACAAATTTGACCTTGCAGACAGACCCACGTCCTTACGACATGAATTTCTGGGATTATTTGTACCAAAGTTTTAGCAGTGGGCCATACGACACCTACTGAATGATGTTATTTTATTGCAAAGTCTGTCTTGAAATATATTACACCCATCGAAATGCGAAACGTGTATTTTTTGTCAGAGATTTGTGACCTCTGTGAGCTATAATAGTTTCCGGTTGTAGATTATTTTTAATTACAAAAACTAAAATATACACTGACACATGTCGACGTTGAAATATTATTGAAGACGCCAGTTGCACAATTTTACGGAGGGTGAGGGCTTAAGAAGTGAACACCATTCTTCCTGCAAAATTTTCCAACCCCATCTAATATTGTAGTACGACGTTGAAACATTTGTTATTTCAACCAATCGAAGCCAGAAAGTAATACGACTATTACTACTAGTACTACTGCTACTAATAAGCTCTGGATCACCACCTTCTTTAACCACTGCAGCGTATTCCCGGATCAATCTTGTACCGCAATACGTTATGCTCCTTCCGACTATAAACTTCTGCAATTCATTCTTCCACTAAAGGCTTCAACACTTCTTCAACGTACGCTTTGGATTAATTTTAACTTTTGGCGGCGCTCGGTTAAGCCCTAAATATCTTCTTCCCGAAATGATTCCGACCACCATGAGTTCAAGTTTCGCGCACGGTTTCACCATCTTTAACATAACAAATCTTGCGTTTTCCATTGAATAAGCCCACTCTGAACCACATTACTATGACCTCTGATCTCTTGCAAAACGCTTTTCGTACAGTTTTCTTGCATTTGCCTTGCAGTTTGCCATGTGAAATTATTTTAACACTGAACTTTCCCCTTTTTGGGCTTCCTTTCACTTACTTTCGGATGATCTTCGGCCGTTTTGGCCGTTTGACTTTGACTCGGTGGGTTTCTTTGCTGTACATTCTAAAAACCTTTTGTTTCGCTTCGGAAGTCAACTTTCTCGGCTTTCTTTTCAAAGGCGGAGGAAAAACCGTTTATGCTTTTGTATTGCAACCAAACTAATGTCAGTTCCGGTTGATTTTACTTGAACCTGTATGACTCTTGTAGAATGATCTTATTTGGAAAAAAAAATTCACTGCTGTTTCTATTTCCGATGAAAGCAGTCTTAGCCAAATCTTGTACAAGAAATACTGTAGTCTAGTCTAAAATGGCCTTTAGGCTTTTACATTAATGTTTTTATTAAGTATTAATTTAATTAATTTTATTAAATTATCAAATTTGGAATATATTTTTTTTTATTAATGCAAAGTTCAACCTCAAAAATGATATGCGTTTTAAATCACTGGTGCCTCAGGGTTTTTAATTTAATAAATCGCGTTATTAAATTCAGATTCTTCTGGAAACCTAAGATAAAATGGAATAACTTTAGAAGATATCGGCAAATTTTAAGTTACCAACCTTACAGGAATGCCAAATTCTCCTTGAAAAATGTCGCGCATTGTTTCATAAAATTCGCCAAATTCTTCAACTTAAAAATGCCGTGCCGAAGGGAAAAATATGGCAAAGGAATTTGTTATATTCATAAATTACAATTGCTGCATTCCCATTTTTAATTCCATTTAATTTTATTTACTTTTTTAAATATAAGCTCAAGGTCCATTGAGTCTTAAAAGCCATCCCTCTTCTAATTTTGCAATCATTTTGGTCTTCTTCTTATTTAGATTTCTCAGTCTAGAAAATAAAATTTTGCAAACGGCTGAAAATCTTAAACCCAAAATTATTAAATTAAAATCGGTACTGGCCTTAACTGTTGTTATCTACCTAAATGGCAGCAAATTACAGGAAGGCAATTTAAGATCTCCAGCACAGCCGGTTAACTCCTGGAGGTAGGGGGGTCGTACGAAACCCCAAAAGTACAAGGGCAAATAATTAATAAAATAAAAGTTCTTCAGTATGGTACAAATGTCTTTATTTATAATAATTATTAAACTCGCTATAAAATTGAAATAAAAAATTCAAATAAACAACAAATAAAACGCAACGAGGTTGTTAACAATCTAAACCCGAAAACTCGGTACTGACTGTTAAAAAAGTCAAAACAAAATTAACTAACCCCGGCAACAAACGGTTGCTTAATGTACAAAAGAATTTAGAAGCACGCGTTACCGCCAGTGGCGTAGATAGAAATTTGTTTCGGGGGAGCCCTGAACAAAAAATCTAACAAGTACAATACATTTTACTTATGAAATGTAAAACAGCAAACAAAGAATAACGTCCTATGGAAAAATTTTTGTTGTATGAATTACGCTCGGGCCCCCCTTATCTACGCCACTGGTTAGCGCAATTCAAATCAAAATAATCCCACCTTGATTAAGGTTACTGTATTTAGAAGGTACCGCCATTCATTTCCGAAGCTTCGTCCCCCAAATTGAGAAGGACGCGATGAAACGCTAAAGAAGAAAAAGGATAGATACATAACAAGTTACTGTTGCTAAGGAGTTTATGAATGAATTTGATTAGCCCCAAATTAAAAGAGATAGAAAGTTGGCGCTACCTTCTCGATACAGTAACCTTAACCTTGATTACATCCTCGCGCCTCCAACGGCGGCTGTCGTCGTCAATGACCGTAGAATATCGAATCCGGTGGAGGACCACTGAAGCCAAGACAGCGTATCGCAATTTCCAGCGACCTCTCACGACGCAATCCATCAACAGCGGTTGGGGGAGTTCAACTCCGGACAGACGGGGGAGTAATGGCTGTAAATGTAACCGTTGTCGCACTGACCTTGCGGTAACTTCAAGATGGAGGGGCCCCCGAAATCAACACCAGCGATTTGGGTAGCCAAAAATGTGATGATCGTAGAAAACGTAATGAATCGGAGGGTAGAAGGTAGAGCAACAAATTTCAAAGTGTAGAACGCAACAGAAACAAAAAAAAAACTAAAAGAAAAGAACACATACGTTACACTTTGAACCACGCCTAAGTACACGCCATATTTTCCTAATCTCAAGCTGCCGGGAATAGGCTTGGACAAGCATTAAACAATGTTTAAAATACAGGGGTGACGATATTTAAAATTCGGTAATAAAAGTACCGTAAATATTCATCTCCAGGCGTTTTCAACCAAATGCATTAAACAATGCTTAAAAATGTAGAGGTGACGATATTTAAAATCCGGTAATCAAAGTACCGTAAATATTCATCTCCAGGCGTTTTCAACCAAATGCATTAAACAATGCTTACAAATGTAGAGGTGACGAGTTTTAAAATCCGGTAATCAAAGTACCGTAAATATTCGTCTCCAGGCGTTTTCAACCAAATGAATTGCAAAGCACAAATCCACAACATGTGCATACTTTACAACGAGCCACGAAGGACTAGCTAGCGTGCAAGCATTTTCACTGTATGTAAGATATCAAGAGGGGGGGGTTGATAGAAGTACAGAATTAACTCACTTCAGGGCAGAGGGAGATGGCAATAATTCCGTATTGCGTAGTGCAGGCTAGCGTTTAACGGCGTACAAATGAAACGCACATGGCAAAATAACGGAATGTTCAAGTTATTTCGCCATACAAGGTGAGTGATAAAACTAAAATGATTTTAACGAGATTTTCATCTGTAACACCGTATCCACAAAGGAATTTCAACCTTGATTTGAATGCAAACCAGTTCCCAGGCCGAACGACAAAAAGTTAACCCAAACGCTTTGCTTAAGAGAGATAAGGGTCATTTAGATACTACTAAAATAAATAAATGCACCGATAGTAAAATTCCTGACGCATGGGAATAGAATGACACCACGCGGGGCGAGAAGCGATCGGTCAAAAATTGATCCATATATTATCCTTAAAGTTAGGTAATTGAAATCACTCCAGTGATCTAAAAGAACGAAACTGAAAGAGGATTCCACTAGGGGGCAGCATCTCGCGGAAAGAATTGTTTAGGAAGAGGAGATTTAGAAAATTTTAACAATGCGGTTTCGCAGAGAGAGAAAAATTCAAAATTAATTCATGTTCGCCTAGCCCTCGTCTTTAACAAACGTCTCTGATTTTTAATTTAGTATCGAATTTTTCCCTCTCTTTTACGTCCATTAATTTTAAACTTGTCTTAAATTTATTCGCCACCCTTTCACGCGGATGTCTCATTTAAAAATTCTGGTGTGGGTGCAAGTGGAGGTGTAGAAGAAAACCTTTCTCCTAGAGCCGTTTCCCCGAAAGAAGCCAACGAAACCCCAGAAAGGAAGCTGCAAAAGGTCCTCTGCAGCTGCGTCTCAACCTCCTAAAAGCTAGGAATAATTTGTACCTACCTCATTGTACGTATACAATATTTTCAAATTAATATACCTACTCGGTTATTGTTCCTCAATATCATACTTTTATTTTGGATAGGTATATTTTTGCATTTTAAATTTACTTTAAACAGCTTTCGAGTCCAAGAACACGCTTCTTCGTAAAATGAGAATTATACTAATGAGGTTAATCTTTAGCAAATGTATAGTTAACCGGTGCCCCTTCAAACTCCGGTGGTGGCAGCGTAAATAATTTAAATTCAAATCGATTTCTCAATTTTACCGATATATAAAAAATGTTAAGGCAGGAGAAACAAGTGGTAGAAGTAATCCAACTCCATTTTAAACTACAATTTAAACCGTCAAAGGACGACTTCTCAAAAGTTACAAAAATGGAGTTATCTTGTTTTGGCAGTAACCCGACGATATATGTATGTACCTGAATGTTTACTTAAATGTTTTATATTTTACTTTTCTTTTATATTCTTCTGAAATGTCTATATCCTGACATAAATATGATATATGCATGATATTATTGTAACATTTTGACAATGCAAAAAACTATGGTAGTTTATTATGCAAATATATTATTATTATTATTTAATGTCAAAAAGTCCACTACTCACCATAAACATATAAATGGACATTATCATTCTGTTTTTATATTTTAATATTCCTTATATTTTATTTTTTAACCATAATCTTGTTTATTGGCGCCCTATTGCGAGCATAATTTGACCCTTATTGCTCAAGGGTTTTAAAATAACCAAACCCATACTAACGTAAACAAATTCATAGTAACGCAAACAATTTACATAATTATTTTATAGAAGCGACGTGCACATCACTCGCATACGATATAAAAATATTGAATCCATAAATTTTGGCCAAAATAAAATAAAACGTCGTACATACCACGGACATAATTGTAGTTAATAGCCCTCTAGCATTTATCTTCTCGGGCTATAATCTTCTAATTATGCCCTTGATACATAAATAACTATTATGTGAAATATCCATATTCAGGTCGCGAAGAAGTAGGTAGAACGCGATCTCGTTACCACATCTAGCTGTCAATCTTTCATGCCAGCAGCACATGCACACTCATACACAGCTTAAGTGCTCTAATTTGACAGTTCTGTGAGCCTTGTATCACAAGGTTTTAAGGGTGAGGTTCGCGTGCGGGAGGTGCATTTAAGGTGCGTATGAGTGTACGGGTGGTTTTTATCTCCAAAATCCATACCCAAGTTGTAACATGAGAGATGGAGCTGGATGAAGTAGTAGAACATGTTGAAATGTGGTACAAACATAATTTGTTGTAAATCTCAATTAGAAATGTACTATCTGGCATTTGCGAGAATGTGGTATCTTTTTCCATAAGCACAATGGCTTCTGCCGTTTGATGATGGAGTTCTAATTCAGCTTTTGCTACATGACTCCTTTCTCCTTGAGCAAGTGACACATTGTTAGCATGTGTCACTTCCAGGTGCTGTAAAAGAAACGTTTGGAAAGGAGAGTTAAATTAACGATCAACTGTCAGACTAACCCACATGATCAATCAACGATTGGGAAAATTGAACACGTGGTTTAGTCTGACCAGTTTTGACCGTTGATTTATCGCAGCCTAAGGGCCGGTACTTCGGTCAATGATTAATTCCCATAGAAACAATTGTATTTATGACGTAGTCAACCAAAGGTTAAAATTAATCAGTGACTGAAGTGCCTACTGGTCTTAAATATTTTAAAACGCCTAGGCGTTATTCATTTAGCAGGCCATGCTAATAACAAATTTATTTGTGCTGTCAAATTTTACAATTTTTTGTCTTAAGGGAAACCTATCTTTATGTTATGTATATTTTCTTTGTACGTTAACTTTAACTGCTGGATTCCTACATACCAAGAATAAAAGAGGGCTCATAAAACGCGGCTCATGAAATGTATAAAAACATGTAAAAGGTCACAAACGAATCGTAACAATGAAACATTTTTCTCTTTTTTTTTCGTTCCAGGAATGGTCGTTTCATAAGGAATGATATTTTGAACACTCTCGTAAATACAGAAAGAAGAACGATAGTAACGAGACCTTAAAATAAATTGATTAAAAGGGGAAATCCCGATAATCGGTAATGCCCGCATGTAACACCATATAAAAGAGGAAAATGCAAGCGCAATTGCATTCAACAAGATGAAGCTTTCAGTGGTGCTGGTTTTGGTGGTTGTTATAGAAGCAAAATTTTCTCAGAATAGTAACAGGAAACAAGTAAGAAATTTAGACCTCCTTTAACATTAAACCAATCCAATGATACCTACTCTCTCACTAAAGTCAATTGCATATTTCAACGACTAAAGTATCGTCATCAACGTCAAAATATTTATAAGTATATTGTAATATCATTTTAATTAGCTCTTCAAGTACTATCCAAATATGCAATAAAACATGAAGTAAGTTATTCCATTAAAAAAAAAACATCAGTTTGGCCTGTAACTTAATAAACACCTTGAATATTTGTAAATAATTTTAAATGTTGCAGAATGCCACCTGCGAACAATTTTTGTTAGTAAAGTTTTTTGGTAAATGTATATAAGAAGCCATTTTCGCATTTTCTCGGAACTCTGACACACCCTGTATATGCTGAAAAGCCATTTATTTAAGTATGATTTCATTTTCGGAGGACGAAGTTCTTGAATCCAAAAGCTGTAGAAAGTGAACTAAAAATGCAAAAATATACTATGGAGTATATTAATTAGAAAACAATAGGGTATAATTGTTTCTATTTTTAGTAAGGACGAGACTTAGCAGCAGAGGACCTCTTTTTCTCTGCGTTTCCTTAGGACTTTCCGATCATCCCCTGTGGCTCTAGGCGAAGGGTCTTCTTCCTTACATCATTAAACCACCTGCACCAAGAATATTAGAATTCCAACTACCGTCGCAAAAGGGTCGGCGATTAATTAGAAAATAGAAACCAAAAAGAAAAATAAATTAAAAGAAAGAAGAAACATCAGTAAAAGCAGAAGCGTCCCTAAAAGGCAGAAAAAGTAGTCTGTAAAAGAAATTTGAAAAAAAGAAGAAAAAGTAATGTCTATTAAAGAAGAAGAAAAGCGTATGAAGGAAAGAGAAGAAAAATCTTCAAAATAAAAGAAGAAAACGTATTATTTGATCCAGGGATTACGCAAAACGATCTTGAAGAGTAAAAGCGAGAACAAGTAGAAACAACCAAATCGAAAATGAAAAGGTGTCTTTAAAATAATAAGAGGAAATTTGAAAAAAAAGAAGAAAAGTGATGTCTATCAGAGAAGAAGAATGTATAAAGGAAAATGAAGAAAAATCTTTAAGAGAAAAGAAGATGAAGCATTATTTCATCCAGGCACTAAGCAAAACGACCTTGAAGAGCAAAAAGAAACTACCAAGTCAAAAATCTAAGAAAAATGTTTTTAAAAGAACAAGAGGAAACTTGAAATATAGAAGAAAAAGTAAGAAGACATTAGGAAAAAGAAAAAAGTAATAAGTTTTCTTTCGATTTTTTGAACAAAGCATCGCCTAAAATCCGTTAAAGAGCGAAAGCAAAACAAGAAACAATCGAAGATCAATTGAAGATGAAAAAGGAAACGTGAAGAAAGGAGCAGGTCTCACAAAATTACGAGCTACAGGAAGAGACTCCGGAATTCAGAAAGAGTACACTTAAACAAAAAGAAGAAGTGTCTGCAAAGAAGAACAAACCTCTATGTAAAAGAAGAAACGTATGTAAGAGAACTATGTGGTCTAAAAATTAAGTCAAACAACGATTAACAGTGAAAGACAAACAACTGGGGGCAATCAAGGTCAAGATGAAGAATCTGAAGAGCGAAACAAGATTAGAATTTTAAAGAAAGGTAATAATTTCCCCAAAAGAAAAGTCAGTAAAAGTTGAAAAAGAAAACTCTGTAGAAGAAGAAACATCAGAACAACAGAAACGGGAAAGAAATAACATCTGAAGATGAAGAAGATTACACTAAAAGGACGAACGACAAGGAATAATCGAGTTAGAAAGGAGGAAGAGATTACATCTGTCGAAGAAGAACACAAAATGAAGAACGACAAGGAATAATCGAGTTAGAAACGAGGAAGAAATTACACTTGTGGAAGAAAAGAAAAAGAAGATGAAGAAGACAACAATAAAAGGACAAACGACAAGGAATACTCAAGTTAGAAACGAGGAAGAGGTTACATCTGTTGAAGAAGAAGACGAAGAAGAAAGGAAGAACTCAAAAGGAAGAACTCAAAAGGAAGAACGACAAGCAATAATAGAGTTAGAAACGAGGAAGAAATTACATTTGTAGGAGAAAAAGTAGATGAAGAAGAACACAATAAAAGGACAAACAACTACGAATAATCGAGTTAGAAACGAGGAAGAAATTACATCTGTCGAAGAAGGTGAAGAAGAAGAAAAGAAGGAGTCAAAAGGAGGAATGGCAAGGAATAATCGAGTTAGAAACGAGGAAGCAATTGCATTTGTAGAAAAGGAAAAGAAAAAGAAGGTGAAGCAAAATACAATAAAAGGACGAACGACAAGGAATACTCGAGATAGAGACGAGGAAGAAATATTATTTTTAAAAGAAGAATAATATTTTTTTCATAGCCCCCTCGGAATCACAGATCTGGGAAATTACACTCCTTCAACCTTGTCGCCTCCTCGACCCCTCCTCAGGCAGGGGTTACACTCACATACAACCGACATTGAAGGGGTTGAAGAAAACCGTTTCCCGTAAATTATAAATATTTTGAAGACGGAATGCTTTTCCTAATTTCAAATGGCAATAACTTCGCTTTCTGCTTCGCAACTGTTTTAAGGAAACCAAAAGTGAAAAATAAACGCGTTTTGCTGAATCATTTAGAGCGCCATCTCTTGCTTGAAAGTGAAAGCTGCTTTGTTTGAACCATGGCCAGCAACATTAACATTCACTGACGTGTATGTATGGCCGTGTCAATTCGCCTAAAATTCGGTTCCGGAAAGCATGCCATGGAGTACTCCACTCAGCGCTCCCTATTAAAGATACTACAGAACTACTCATAGTAATGTAATGGCAACTGCAATTACTTAAAAACTCACAAGAGGCGCTGAGTGGAGTACCCGTCAAATTTTTAAAAGTCAAATTGAAACGGCCATACATACACGTCAGTGAATGTTAATGGAGTTGGCCATGGTTTGAACATGGCTACCTCCATTAACATTCACTGACGTGTATTGTATGGCCGTTTCAATTCGCCTAAAATTCGGTTCGAGAAAGCATGCCGTGGAGTACTCCCCTCAGCGCTCCCTATAAGGATACTATAAAACTACTGACAGTAACTTAATGACAACTGCAATTACTTAAAAACTCACAAGAGGCGCTGAGTGGAGTACTGTCAAAATTTTTAAAAGTCGAATTGAAACGGCCATACATACACGTCAGTGAATGTTAATGTAGCTGGCCATGGTTTGAATGTCAATAACAACACGGTTTCAATTCTACGGCAAAAACATTTTTTTTTCCTAATTAAATCGAAAATATAAAATCAACGCGTCATGTCGGCGCGGTATTGAATTATTCAGAGCGCCGTCTCGCGGCGAAAGCTATTTTAATCGAATTTTCGAGCGTCAAATTTCGTTTCGCTTCTTGTCTTCTAGCTTTGCAATTACTTGAACGCAATCGAAAATAGAAAATAAACGCGACACGATGAATTACTTAGAGCGCCATCTCGTGCTCGAAAACAAAAGCTGCATTGTTCGAATCATGGCCAGCTACATTAACATTCACTGACGTGTATGTATGGCCGTTTCAATTTGACTTTTAAAAATTTGACGGGTACTCCACTCAGCGCCTCTTGTGAGTTTTTAAGTAATTGCAGTTGTCATTACGTTACTATCAGTAGTTCTGTAGTATCTTTAATAGAGAGCGCTGAGGGGAGTACTCCACGGCATGCTTTCTCGGAACCGAATTTTAGGCGAATTGAAACGGCCATACATACACGTCAGTGAATGTTAATGGAGCTGGCCATGGTTCGAATGTACGTGGTTCGGTGAACGGTCTATAAAAATTATACAGGGTGGCCGCCGAGGTATCCGAGATACTTCGTATATTAATTATATTACGACTAATTTTAAGCAAGAATGATTCTATTCACTTTTTCCGAATTCCCAACGGTTCTTGAAATATCGGAGTTGCCAGGTCGTATGGGTAGTTGCTAAAGAGTAAATTATATTGTAATGTAATTAGCAACTTAGCTGGGATTGTGAAAGAGAAGTTATGCGAAGAAACAATGCTGCAGAAGTGCTTGAGATTGTTGACAATGATCCTATTACTAGTACGAGAAGAATTTCTGTACTTACTGGACAAAGTAGGACGGCTGTGCAAGACACTTTGCGAGGAAACGGACTTCATTATGGAAGAGGTGTCACTAATTTCCTCAATGAAAAGTATCCAAATCGATGGATAGGTCGTGGTGATCCCATTGCCTGGCCACCGCGATCTCCGGATCTCAACCCTTTGGACTTTTTCATGTGGAGATATGTGAAGATACTTACCTATTCCGTGGGGAAAACCTAATTGCAGGGACCAACTCATTGAGAAGATTCATGCAGCGTTTGATGAGGTGAAAAACAATATGTACTACAACAACTACAACTGGGGACGAGAGCTTCGAGGGAGGATTGAGTTATGCATTGCACAAGGCGGTGGTCACATTAAACAGCTTTAATCATTACACTGTCATTACGCTTTTATTAAAATAAACCACATTTTTTTCTAAGTCCTCTAGTCGCAACAATGTAATTTACTCTTTAGCAACTACCCATAAGACCTGGCAACTTCAAATCCCGGTATTTCAAGAACCGTTGGGAATTCAGGAAAAGTGAATAGATTTTATTATTTTATTTATTATTATTTTTGCTTAAAATTAGTCATAGAGTTCATATACGAAGTATCTCGGATACCTCGGCGGCCAGCCTGTATAATCGATCGCGAAAATGGTCCGGAACCAAGCAGACCACGCGCGGTTCCAGAAAGAGTTCGCCGAACATTGATTAATTTTGAATTCAAAACCCACGCTCAAATCATCTCGGGCGCTAGCAACATATAGTCGGGTACCCTTTTTGGTCCCGCTCACGTAGGTCACTGGAGTGATTTAAGTTGCCTAGACTCCAAGTCAATAGCTTAGTATTTTGACCCACCGTACTTCCATACATGGGTGAGTTCCTCACGCGACAAGGGCTTTTTCGTGATTTATTTACTTTAACATGTCTTAATGGTCACTTAGCTAAAAGAGAGTCAGCATTTTGACTGAGCCAGCTATCGCCTGAGAATGTTTACGTTACAAAATTAAAGTTTGAAATTATTTTCTTTTACTCTAGAGTTTAATATTTTTCGGCTGCCTATATTTCGTTTGAGTAAGTCATTTCGAACCTCGTGCAAGAATTGTATTCATTTCTATATCAATTAGATACATTAATTTTTAGATTCAAAATCCTCGAGTGATAACGCAAAATGGAATCGTCGAAGGCATCCAATCCCTTACGGTGGACACCAACAAACCATATTATAGGTTCCATGGTATACCATACGCTCTGCCCCCCATTAACGATTTGAGGTTCCAGGTTTGTTTTCTAATTTTGGGCCAATTTTTTGAATTGACAGTTTATAACACGAAGCAATATTTTCAGCCACCCGTTGCAGCAAATAACTGGGAAGGCATTTATAATGCAACTTACGAAAGAAATATCTGCGTACAGGGTGTCAGTCCAGTTTTAGGAAGCGAAGATTGTTTATACATTAATGTCTACACTCCTCGGGTAATTCTAGAAACTTACAGACATAAATCTGATTATTACATGCACTTCACGTTGCAGCTTCCGTCAATTCAAGAAACAACTTTTCCAGTGATGGTGTGGGTTTACGGAGGTGCCTTCATCCTAGGTAATGGAAACTATGTTTTATACGGCCCCGATTATCTTCTGGGCGAGGATGTGGTTGTGGTGACGTTCAACTATCGCCTGGGATCTTTTGGTAAAGTCTTTGAAGAATTTTTTGTACACTCGATTAATTTCGGTAAGCTTCCAGGTTTCTTGAGCACGGAAGACTTAGTCGTGCCTGGAAACAACGGACTCAAGGATCAGATTTTGGCCTTGAAGTGGGTTCAAAATAACATCGCTGGTTTTGGAGGAAATCCGAAAAGTGTCACGATCTTTGGAGAAAGCGCTGGGGCTGCATCAATTGCTTATTTGATTCAGTCTCCAATAACTAAAGGTTAGAACTGAAAAATTCCACCAACTCACTGAACTTAAAGTAAAATTACTTAATTTTCTGCATTTCAGATTTGTATCATCGAGCAATTCTGCAAAGCGGATCTAGTTTGTGTTCATGGGCACTCTCTAGGAAAGCTAGAGAAACTGCTTTTACCATAGGCAAAATTTTGGGCGTAAACGCAGACAACTCGTCAGACCTAATAAACGCATTAAAGAAAGTACCTCCTCAACAACTGCAAAAAGCAGGTACAGATGCCAGCAATTTGGTGAGTAAAATTCATTTAAAACAGAGAGTTGTTGAACGACAACCAGTTTCCATCTAGCTTACTAAAGAAGAAGGTTTCACCCTGAATGGATTTATTTTCGCCCCCGTTAAAGAACCAAATCACGTAGGAGCGGTATTAAACGGTCTTAGCCATGAAATATTGAGGAAGGGAAAGTTCAACCGAGTGTCCGTTTTGATGGGAATCAATTCTGAAGAGGGGATCCATTTTGTCCCCTGTAACTCGACCAGGTACTACCAACTCGACCGTTCAACTAAACCGTCTTCATTTCAGTTATCGACAACCTTTCATCATACATCCCACTTTATGACTCTGAAGTTCAAAGATTAGTACCAACCAGTATGAATGTTAAAGATCCAAACATCAAGAGGGAAGTTGGCGAAAGGATAAAAACACATTACGTCGGAGTTTCTGGGTCGTTTGAAAAATCCAGGCCAAATTTGATTCATGTAATAATTCTGTAATGGCCTTTACATTTTTTTAAAAATTTTATTCCATTTAATTTAGTTCGTGGGCGACAGTCTATTTGTTAGAGGGCAAAGCCAACATGCCAAACTAATATCAAAGAAAGTCGATGTTTACTTCTATGAGTTAACTTATGAAGGGCAATTAGGGAACCCAAATAGAGATCTGAAAGGTACTGTTCAGAATAACATTTCCATGTGAGGAAGATCATTAAAAAAACTGGCTCTTATCAATAAAAAGTCTAAGTTAACAATTTGTTTTGTGTAGGTGTTGCGCATACTGAAGACTTGAATTACATATTCCGAACTACCAACGATCACCTCAATTTGTCCAAAGGTGATAAAAACACTCGTTATCGATTGGTGCGAATGTGGGCGAATTTTGCCAAAACAGGGTAAGTTTTAATTTCAGGCCTTTTTTGTTATATCATTTTTTGGTCTCTATTTCAGAAATCCCACGCCCGTGAGAGACTCGCTTTTGCAAGGGGTGAACTGGAGGGTCGCTTCGAAAAACTTGACTTATTTGAATATTGGTGAAGATTTGACCGTTGAGACCGATCCACACGCTTATGACGTCAGTTTCTGGGATTATCTGTACGAAATTTTTGGAAATGGTCCTCATGACACATATTAAGAATTCAAATTATATTATTGAATGAAATAAAATATAACTGATTATTGAAATGGAATATTTTGGAAAATAGTTGATCTACTAATTTATTTTTTGTGGAAAGCAGATTACTTATATTTAACACTTTCAAGGAAATTTAATTTAATTATTTTAATGCGAATGTCATGTTTTAATGATTTTAATGTTTGTCAAGTGCCAAATTAATGCTGTGTAAATTAATGGCAATTTGGAATTTTCTGCAATTTTTGCTTTGGCTCCTGCGTTATTGTCTTAATTAACTCTGCGCTTTGTTGATCCTTTGGGAAAGTTACCAAAATCTTTGTTGAGGGTTTGGGTTTTTCTTTGGTTTTCGTATTTTTCTTTTGTGTTTAAAATTTTTAGAAGACTGATTTATGCCCAAACCTCAAAGTGATTCCTTGCGTTCGCACATCATGAAATTACTTCCTCCTTTGGTTAGATACAAATCAATATCTGTTTTTATGAGTAAATCAAGATCGTTCGCACGGTTGCTTTTCTCGTCGATTTAATTTTTATTATTTATTAGGAAAAACATATTATTTTATTTAAATAATCAAGAACTGATGAGCCCTCGCTCAAGACAATCTCAGTTACTTGCAGTTTAAAAATCTGATTTATGTCAAATTTTTAAGTAGGTACAGAATTTTTTTTCAATTAATTTTTTCCCCAAAAATATTTAAATAAAAATCTTTAGTTAGAAATAAATCGTCTTCTTTTATTTTCTTATATTTCTTTAAATTTTAACAGAATTTAAAGTATATTATTACTCCGCGTAACAGAAATTAAACGTGGTCAGACTTGTTAACTCTTGTCTGAGCGAACCGATAGGTTACCAGTGAGAATCTGATTTCACGTGAATTTAATCCATACTTTTCAATAATTAATTCATTTTGGCCTTATCCTCCGTTTTTATAGCCGTCGCCCCGTCACTTCTCATTCTTACATGCGCGCTCATTCTCAGCGATCGCGAGCGAGAATTGTCGGAGCGCGACGACTCGCATCGACACTCAACTAAATTTTTGTTGATAACAAGTTTCTTTTCGGTGCGGCTTTACAAATTTTATATTGGCAAACATGTGCATCACAAATGGCCGAGATGTAAGCAAGTGTTTCCGAGTTTTCGGAATCTATTTTTACCTCATTTGAAGTGTAAATTAATGTAGAAGCACTTATTTACCTCAGTAATGAAGTAATGATATTCATCACATTGCTACCTACCTGAAGGACAACAAATTGTGCGAGTAACTTCGAAGTTCTCCAGCACCGCCGAGTTAAACTCTTGGAGAAGGGAGGGTTCAACGAAACCCGAAAAGCAAAGGGTGGACAAATTGAATAAAATAAAAGTCACCAGCTGAGCACACTTGTTTTTATTTGTATTGACCAAAGAATGTAATAATAAGAAAATAAATAATTCATTAACAAAGAGCAAGTACGACCCAGAAGTGGTCCCAATGAGTTGAACTAAAAATAAATAACTTTGTTATCAAGTTAAAGAGTAAGTTAAACTTTGTCCGATAAGCAGATCTGCTTTTCATTTACAGCAAAAGCTTAAAATAATTAATGAAAGTCATTTGATTAAAAATAACAACGCCGCGTTTGGGTGACGCAACCAAATAAGTAAATAAAAATAATTCCGACGTGTTAGACCAAATCCACGTTTAGACAACAGCTGTCACTAGTGAGAGAGCGCCCTCCAACGGAGGACAGTGCTGCCAATGACGTAAAACGGCGTAAGTATTACGTCACAAAGTAGCGTCACGTCTACAGGTCAAGTCCAACTTTCTCGAACGAGGGGTGGGCCGTGATGCCAGGACTTCTAGCCTTTACAAACTCCGATTACAGCTTTTTCTTCCATTCCAAAGGGTCGTTGATAATTTTTCGAAATGGGTAAAATTACCACTGGAAGCCTAGTAGAGGAAAGACACGCGTTACAAACAGAACATACGCACAAAATTGCCGATAAGACCTACCTGTTCCTTGTCCCAGAAACAGGCCTTAGAGAAGCTTAATGAAGAGCTTGAAATTTTACTCGGCGTACACGTAAACAAATCTCGAAGTAAATTCCGTTTCAAGCCTCAATCAAAAGATTCACATAAAAAGAAGCACAAAGATCGTAATCACATACACACAATAGATACGCACGCCGAGAAATCTGTTGGAAGAATGAATGCCCAACTACGCTGAGATGGGGGTCGTTACGAGATGAAGTCATTTTAACCGGCGAAAGAGTGAAATGGACTGATACCGTAGGGCTAGGTAGCAGCGTATGGTTTTCTGACCCAATCTGGTGCGATGTGACGATCGGCACTTAGGCCAAATTGAACTCTTGCTTCCTGCACAAATACAGGGCGACAGGCAGATATTGTGAATAACTTAAATGAATTTTTGAACCGTAACAACATTCGTATACTGGCAAGTACCAGTGTTTGTTTATATGGAACAAATCTTCTATTCCTAACCTAACATCTTTTGTTTACCATATCTACTTTCAAAACTTGTAATCTCTTGAAATAAAAGGAAATTCCTAAGTCGAAATTAAAAATTTTGTTCGGAGTTTCTTTAAAAACAAAAATTAACACTTCACTTCACTTAACCTTGTAGTCTGTTTTCAGATATTCCTGCAATAGTTTCTCGTAGACGGTACCAACGTCCAAGACTAGAGAAGCCTTGATGCGTACCCTTCGGTCATTGTCAAGGTAAACTAGCCTTCTTTCTTCCGGACTGGTTGTCCTGAACCGGCCAATGCCTTGCAGTCAGGGGAGCACTCGGCTTCTTGTGGAACCGCCGCATCACGGCACAGAACTCCATCTAGACTTCCTCTTGAAAAACCTCCTCTAGCCAACGAACTTCTTGGTCCCACACTTGGAGTTGCAGTTCGTTTTGCATGGTATTTAATTTTTAATATTTTTAACTGTCTAAATAAACTATTTACAATGTGTCTCCGTAAAATTCTTTAACATTTTTGGCATTCTTTGCCTTTTAAAACTTTTATATTCGCCAAAGACATGTCACAGCATTATCCATGTTTGACGATAGGTCTTCTAAATTTTTTTCTGTGTTCAGAAGTTTCTAGGTAGAACTTTCCAATTATTATTCCCGTTAAGAAAAGTAAAAAGTGACTCCATACATAGCCCAAGCTTAAGCTTAAAATATGATTCGTGTTAGTTTTATGGTTACCTTCTCTAGGTCTGGGTTCCATAATTTTATTGCAACAGAACACCCGCGATTTGAATTTAAATGAATCAACAAAATAAGAAGATTCAAAGAGGAAAAGAGATTACCAATCAGGATTGTAATTTTTATTAATCTTTTTAACGAAAGAAAGCAGCCCTTATCGTTAAAAAGCCTGTATGAAGTACTTCGCTAACAAAATCTATTCTGTTACATCCATAAATATAGTATCTTATACAAGTGCATAAGAAAGCCTTTAAAGCACGCGCGACGGGGCAAGTGCTTTAAAGGCTCTTATGCACGTGTATTATACGATATCTTTTATTATACCTGCGCTAAAATATGAAAATTAGAACGACATTAAAATTTAAATTCATTTTGTAAAGTTGCCTGTGGATTGCATTTTGAATCGTTAACGTGGAGATTGTATGTGTTGTTCCCTAGGCAACTTTAAAACACGGCGTGTTTTAATCGCTCTTTTTTGCATGCTTTTTAGTTTTAAAAACAGGGATTTTGATTCAGGTATAATAAAAAATCTATTTGTTTTTGTGGTGTCTTGTCATTTATGAGTCATGCGAATATTCCGGAATTTTCCGGGCGCACCCTAAGTAGTGCTAGAAGTTACTGGAATGTTCTCTGTTTTTTCCACACTGTTCTGAAAGGAGTGAATGTTTATATAAGCGAGGTTGGACACGCTATTTGAATTAGTTATTATTCAGAAAGTGATAAGTGTTGATGTAGCGATTACCAGAACGTTTTTATTGTGTTGAGCGACATTAAAATGTTTTTATCGTATGTCTTCTTGTATCTGTGGTAGGTATAAATGTTATACCAGTTTTAAAAATTAAGAGATTTCTTTCTAGGGGGGGGTTATACGAGTATAATCAAAAATATCACTCATGGGGCAGTTCGGGTAGCATTATTTCGCAGGACGGTATAGAATATTACGCGTGGTATAAAATATGGGCAAGCTAAACGGTTTGAGGTATGTAGATTAACCAGCCTGAAGGTCGTTTTAAGATTATCCTGTTTCTTCTAAGGGATTCAATTTCTACTATATTTGGAACAAGAAATTTTTGGGGTTTGTAGATATAACACTATTTTTCATCTGGATTCACTTTCATTTCTGATAGAATTTTTTGCACCATTTAAATTGTTCAAGAAGTGACACCAAACCTTGTATAAAATAGAGCAGTCAAAACGACCTTAAGATGTTTCAACAAAATCGATCCTTGGAACGGCACCTTCGTACGACTTCGTTTAAGTTTGTGTGCTACTGCCACAGTCTGTTCAACAATTCAGAGTTTACCGAAACTGAATGCTGACCGTATTTAAACATTTACGTACCGAAAGTAAGGCATTCGTAAATTGTCTCTTAGCACGTATTCAATGCAAATAATTTAAGGGTGCCAATTTAAGTAACCTACGTACATGATGGTGATTTCGTGAATGGCGACTCCTGGATTAAGCATTATGGTCCTGATTATATCATCAATCGAACCGTGATTGTGGTCACCACGAATTACAGATTTGGGGTTTTCGGTAAATGTAAAGACCTTAACGCAATCTCCTTTTCCAATCAGAAATCTTGTTTCGACTCTTTCAAAGACCTTCTAAGAACAAAGCATGCATTTTGATAACCAAATCGATTCTCTAGGATTTATAAGCACCGAAAATTTGGCTTTACCTGGTATCTACGGTCTCAAAGACATAATTCTCGCCCTTCAATGGAGTAAAAAATAACTCAAAGAATTTCGGAGGAAATCCCAACAATATTACCGTCTTTTGGGAAAGTGCTGGGGCACCTTTGGTGGGATACCTCATGCAAAGCTCTAAAGCATCAGGTGTTCTACTGATTATACTGGCAGTAGAAGAAGCAACATGATGCGGTTCCAACCGGAAACCAATTCAAATATGAGTATATCATGTGGAGAAATCTCTACAACTAATATGGTGTTGGTAACTACAACATTTACTAAATGTTACTTAATAATTTATAAAAATACAGAAAATAAACTTGTTGATTAGCTATCCTTCCTTATTTATCCTGTGACCTATCTTGTAGGTTATCTTTCTGTTTAAAATCACTGCAGTTACCTACAACTTTTTTATTAGAAGTATCGTTGGATAAAATTATTAAACTATACAATATGTCCCAGAAAAGTTTTCCAGCATGGGGATCTCGGTTATTATAAGAAATACGAATTCGGTTAAATAGGATGAATTATTCCTAAATATTAGGGTAGTCATAAATTATTTTTAAATTTAAGAAATTCCATGTGGTTCAGAAGTTATAGCCAAAAAACAATAATTTTCCAATTTCTTTTTTTTTGTAATAACTTCTTTATTGTAAGTGATACGTTTTTATTATTTGTACTTTCTTAAGACATCTTTTATGCAGAATTTAAATGGGCTTTTAGATTTTTGTTTTTAATTTCCTCTTTCGAGTTTTGCTCCCAATTTCTTATGAACCGTCAAGTAGGTTTTGGAATAAGTGAATGCACTCTTTCCTTCTCTTTACAATGATATGACATTTATTTTGACAAAATTTTTAAAAATATGTTTTCTTGACAAACGTATGCTTTGTTTGCAGTAAAAAATAAACAAATTTTCTAACAAATAAATATTTCTAAGAATTTGATTAAAAATAATATTATGTATATCTATTTACAAAAAATAGATTGGCCAAGTTGGGATTCGAACCCACATTCTTCGATTCAAAGGCTTTACCCCATAATTCAAACATAATCAGGAAATATCTTAATAACCGGTTGGTTAATTCGTGGATTGGTAGATTTAACACCTTCAAGTTTTTTTTGTTTGGTGTTGAATAAAAAAAGTGTTCAAGTATTTGAAAATGTTGAAGATCTTCGTGAATCTGTGTTTGCAGCATTTCGCAATATTACACGTCGTAATGTTATCAGAGCAACAATTCGCAGGACACAGTTATGTTTAGAACTTAATGGCCCATTGTTCGAACAATTTTCGTAAATAGTTTATTTAACTACGTATTTGTTGTTTGTTATTAATTAATGTTTCAGTTTCTTATGTAAGACCTATTCAATAATTCTTTCATTCTTTTGTTAGGAAATTTGTTTACTTTTACAGTAAACAAAGCTTACGTTTGCGGAGAAAGTACTTTTTAAAATTTTCTTCGTTATCTGTCAAAAGAAATATTACCTATGTCATGTCATTGTAAAGAGAAAAAAGAAGGCATTCAGTTATTCCAAAGAATACTTAACGGTCTATAAGAAAAACTGAAGATGGGAGCGAGAACTAAAAGCACATTTAAATTCTGCATAAAAAAGTGCCTTAACCCTCCAGTAGTTCCACTACTATTTGATCGTGCTATTTGTAACATAGAAGTCGCGTGGGGTATCTTCGTATCCCAGATTTATTGTGGTACTATTTCGGTCAATTTCATAGAAATGCTTTCCTGTAATATAAAAATAAGTAATAAATGTATTTTATAATACATAAAGGAAAACTATAAATTAACAGGTATAGCACAAATCACTGACATCATAATAAAGGAAACGAGAAACAAATCTGCAAACCCGACCTTATGTACAGGATGTCTCAGAAAAACTGTTCCTAATTTTCTGAAGTTGTAGAGGGCATGTAATTAAGCAACTTTTATTAATAAAATTATGTCCGGAAATGTTTCCACATCAAGTTAAAACGAAGTAAAGAAAATGAGGACCAGAAATAATCTCGATGTAAAAAATAATTTTTCTATTTATTTCAGGTAGCTCTATACAATTATAATTAATCTCAATGTATTGAGAAAACTTGAAAAATTAGAAGAAATGTTCAAAATTAAGGCTACCATTTTGGATGCATAAGTTATAATGTTGTTGTTACGATTGAACAATGAATTCTTCGAAATATCTGAGTACGATCACTAAGCAAAATCAAAAGCAAGAATAATTCGAGCCACTAATTCCACTCCTGTGTTGGCATAGATGTTCTATTAATAAGACCCCAAATGTAAAACTGAATTGGAGTCATATCCTAGCGATCGTGCGAGCCAAGGAAAAGGACCATATCTCCCAATCCAGCGATTGTCCTAATCGTTTGCTTTAACGATCTCGAATTATGATTCCAATTCATTTTTACATTTGGAGTCACCTGTCAACATAGCAGAGGAATTAGTGGCTGGAAGTATTATTACTTTTGATGGCATTCGTAATCATTCTCAGATATTTCTAAGAATTCATCGTTCAAACATACGTCGTCATAACTTGTGCATCCAAAATAGTGGCCCTACTTTTGAAAATTTCTTATAATTTTTCAAGTTTTCTCAATAAATTGAGATTAATTAAAATTGTGTAGCTACCGGAAGTAAATAGAAAAGATACTTCTTACGTCGAAATTATTTATAATCCTCATTTTCTTTATTTCGTTCTAACTTGACGCGGAAACATTTCCGGCCACAACTTTTTTAATAAAAGTTACTTAATTATATGACCTCTATTACTTCTGAAAGTTAGGAATAGTTTTTCTGAGACACCCTGTATAGACTGAATTAGTGCAAAGCAAATTTTCCATCGTTCTCTTTATGAAGTATGTGACTGTACAGCTGCGGAAACATAAAGCAGGACAAATCTTATGGCATTCAACTAATATTGTTTCACTGTTTAATTTTTTTTTATTTATACGATATGAATTTTAAATACAAACAGAATGATTGTATATTATGAACTACGAAGTTTGCTAAGTTACTATATAGTTTCCAGAATTAAACTAACGACATTATACTGTCCCGCTTTTTGATTCCGCAGCTGTACATGCCTAAATAGCACGTGAAAAAATTTTACATACAAAAGCACCTGGAATATTGGCACATCCCAAACCAAAAATAATAATAATAATAATAATAATAATACGTTAATACGTGTTGTTGACTCAAGATTGTATACGTATGACTCTACTAGCATATTAACAAATCTCTAGTGGGAAGGTCCTACATACATTTGTGAGTTTTTAAAATATAAAAATGTTCAATCTTATTTTGAGTGGGATACATTTGTACCCCGCGCGAGCACTCGAGGGTTATGAAAGTCAAATAACAAAAACGTATCGCTTACAGTAAAGAAGTTATTACAAAAGTACAAGATTTGAAAATTTTTGTTTTTTGACTATAACTTTTGAACCATATGAAATTTCTTAAATTTCAAAATAGTTTATAACTACCCTAATACCTAGGAATAATTCATCCCATTTAACCGAATTCGTATTTCTTATAATAACCGAGATCCCCATGCTGGTAAAGTTATCTGGGACATATTGCATGTTGGTAAAATGTAGAAATATACTGGGTGTTGAAAAATTCGATTGTCAAATTTCTAGGGTAAGTAAATGAGACTAAAATAAGCCTTTTTTGTTATATAACCCAGGGTCGGAAATTAATAAGTACTTAATGAGACTGTAAAATAGTAGAAACATAAAGAAATTATTAATATATGTACTGAAACGAAAAAATTAAAAGTATAACATTTCAGAAATGTTTTTTTTAATATAAATTCAGTAAGTTCTGTTATAACATGCTTTATTTGGTTTCCATCCAAGTTTGCTTTCTAATTCAGTTTTCCAAATAAATATTTTTGAAAAACCAAAAAAGCCGGGGAAAATACAAGGCCATATTGAAATAATTAGAAATATTGAGAAAGAGCACGTTCAACCTCTCATTTTGATCGAATTTAATGCTGAGGAGAGAGCCTTCTTGAGCCCCTAACTAAGAACTACCTTGCCATTAAAAGGACTTCAATTCAATAACGGCGACACATAGACAGAATTGGCATTGTCAGGACAAAGTCAGCATTACACATGGTTACTCAGCAAAGCCCGCAAAAAGGGTTAATTTATGGATTTGATTGTTTAATTAGAAGAGCACAGTCGAGACTGCCCGATCTGTGATGGGGATGTCAGTAACAATCATTACACTGTAAGTTTCACCCGGTTATAAGTGGGCATTGTTGATGTAGCTAAATCTTTAAAATATCAGCTACGTCAAGTGTTGATCGCATTCCCATTTTCTTGTACTTACAGTAGTTTTTGTACACTGATTTGTACAACTATACTTAACCATGAAATCTAAAAGCAAATTGATTACACTGCACAGAAATATGTCACAATTCGGAACATTTTTGGTCATTAGAAAAATTTCGTTGCAATAATCAATTTGATTTCGGGAGATATATGCCACATTTGAGACTTTCGGGAGATATATGCCACATTTGAGGCGAAACTTTTAAACTCATCTTATATGACTTCCAACATTATACCTTTCACATTTCTCGGATAATTTATAATTTACGGATAATGTATAAGACATATTATTTGAAGACTTATTGTTATTGTCGGACAGCGTAGACTTTCCACCACATTCCCAAATAAATCAGACTTTAATTTAATTAGCCAAATGCAAAAATAAAACATCAGTGAAAACCTCAGAGTACCCTGTACGGTGTATTGCAAAAAATTCGGAGAATATTACAAATATTACAAAATTTCCAATGGACCAGATTATTTTAATTGCTTAATTATTGTTGTTTGAATGGAGATTTTATATCTGAAACGGGTTTTATAACATTTTTAAAATTTTTCCCATCGGATTGCATTGATAAAATTGAATAATACATTTCGTACATAAAAGTTTCCTTTCCTGATTGTTTCTACACGCAATATTATTTGTCATAAAAACAATTAATTGCGCCGCAAAAAATGTGTACAGTAATAATTTAATATGTACCATGTAATATCTTCGTATTAGGTTTATCGCATTGGCGTAACACGAGGGGATTCGCTTAAGGCCCAGTTGTACAATTCCAGCTTAACTTTAAGCCAAAGCTTAAACCCTTAACAACACTTGTTGAAAAAATCGTTGCCATGGGTTTAAGCTTCAGCTTAAGTTTAAACTGGCATTGTACAACTGGGCCTTAATGAAACTTGAAAATAACAGAAAACACAAAATGACAAAATAGTACTACTATTGGATCACTTATTACAAGTGAACGGAATTCGATATTTTGTTCGATTAAATACAAACGAAGCGGCAACGTATAATGCTACAGCGACGGGTTAATGTGCACGCGCTCGTTGCCACCTTGTTCGAAATAAACCGAAATAAACTGAACAAAATTCCGTTCACTACTTATTATAAATGTAAAAGAAATGTTCCAAGAATCTAAAATAACCACACTGACAAGCTAAAAGTACATATGTTAATATGAGTAAGAAAACGAATGATACGTATATTCGGTGAAAGATCTTCTATGTTTTTAAAGGTTCACACATTCTAATTATTGTTCCTACTTGACAAAAGTTTGACCATCGACCACATAACCCATATAGAAGAAAATTAACTTTCTATGGCGTTTTACTCTGTGTCACAGAGTCAGGAACCAAAATGGTTAAAACACTTTCCAAGTTCTAAATAAGAAACATATGCAAATCATATACAGGATTCTTCAAGTATCACATCTGGCAAATACTGGTTTACAATATGAAATCGATTTGAAGTATGTAGATATATGAAATACCGGAGTATCAGAGGAAATAATACCCTACGGCGTAGTATGCTTAAGGTGATCAGATTTTTCGATGGCCAATGCTGGACCCAAGCCATATACCATGAGTTTTTTTAAACCCTGAACATACAATGTAAATATTCCTATCGAGACATTCAAAAAAATCCTCATCAAAGCAGGCCGAGGAAAAAAAAGACGTATATCTTTCCTTACAAAGGAACTAAAATGTCAGATATATTTTTCACCCAAAACTTCTCTAAACTCCTCGTATGCATCCCTCATTAAATATACACAATTTCCATTGATTTTACTTCCATTTCTAAAATAAATTTCTACTGAAACGCACTTTTGTTCATCAGTAAACGTAAATTCCATGTTTGCGTAAAACGTATTCACGAATTTTGACGTTTTACGATATAAATTGCTCAAAAAGTAACAAGGCAGTCTTGGTACACATCTAGGGTGGGTTTATGGAAAGGAAATCAAATATTTAATTACGATTATGTATTTGATTGCGCTTAAAATTTGCATTGCCAAGGTTTAACAATTTGATTTCTATGGCAACACGAATTTTAAGCTCAATCAAATACATACCTAATTAAATATTTGATTTCCTTTCTGTAAACCCACCCCTATTAGCTTCTCAGGTCACAAATTTGATTTTAGTGAAAGACGTCAAAAGTCGATTTTTGAGAAGAGGATGGGTAAAACCGGGTACCCCCAAGATTGTGTTGTAGAACGAGATTTTTTCTGAGACCCCCCATTGGCTTTTGATCCATCCTTTTCAAACAACAGTTTTCGTTTTTTTTTTTAGTTCTAGTTTAGGTTTAGACGCATTATTCTCTAGTTCTTCTTTGTAGGGTGTTGAGGTGAGAACCGCACTTTTTCCCCTTCTTTGAGTGTTCTTTTTGATTTTCTTTTCCTTCTTTTTTGGAATAGTAGAATATCTGATTGCAAGAATGAAAACGAAGAGAGACTCGGATATCAGCACTTGTTGGGCTATTCTAGTAAGACCCGCTTTAAAAAAAAAAAACGAGTCAATGCATTGCAAGGGTATACCAGCTACTTATGATGAAAGAAAATGAGTTTCAGTAAAGTAATTTTAAGATTTATTTTGTTAACAAAAACTCTGTAATAAATGTTCGAAATGTTCTCCTTCACGTTTTAAACAATGTGCTAAGCAATTATCTTATACTTACAAAGATTTTCTTAAGACTTCGGGTTTTAAATCATGACATTTCATAATTGACACTGACAGCACAATTATTTTGTTAAAGATTGCTAGGAGATTGCTTCCACATCCTGACATGTTTTTTTTTTTTAATGAACATAGGAATATTTATGTAATATAGGGTTTACACAATACGGGTTATAGATAATTTTATTGGAATAAAACTCTAAATATTCAAGGAAATTCGGAAATGTTTATTAAATATGAAAATATGAAACATCTCAATTTTGTGTGAAACACAATGTTGGCCAAATGACCACCGCGGCTCCTTTGGCAGACCACAATCCGCTTGATGTCTCTCAGCACATGTCTCTCTGAATTTCGCCGATGACAAGTTGAATTTAGAGTTTGAGTTGTTGAATATTCTGTGGATGGGTAGTATAAACCTTTCCCTTCACATATCCCTGCAAAAAAAATCGAGTGGCGTCAAATCACATGAACGCGATGGGCAATGCACATCCGAGAGACGTGCGAAAATGTCATGGGGGAGGTTTCATCAAGCGGATTATGGCCTGGCAAAGGAGCCGCGGTGGTCATTTGGCCGACATTGTGTTTCACACATAATTGAGATGTTTCATATTTTCATATTTAATAAACATTTCCGAATTTTCTTGAATATTTAGAGTTTTATTCCAATAAAATTGTCTATAACCCGTATTGGTAAACCCTCTATATGTTCAGAGGTAGAAAAAATCTCACGGTATATACATACATACATTGGAGGGTGAGTCTTTTTAACATTTCCAAATGCCGAACGTTTACTGGACCATCTCTTATAATTCCAGACCATCCAACACAATGCTGGACGTATGGTCACATTAAGTATGTTAGAAATATCGATAACAGATAGAAGAAGTACTGTGCGATCCAAAATTATTTAGATCAGGAGAGGCTATGAAAAATAAAACCAGAGCCTTAGCTTAATTGATATAATTAACCTATTCACCCTCTTTCAAAACTGAAACGTCAAGATACATTTGATGTCTCCTAAATCTTCTAATTGAATACATAAGGTTTTGTTAAAACAATTTAATATGTACGTAAACTACCAATTTCAAATGCCGTAGGATTGCTTGCTAACCAAGCACTACACTGTTCGACAATGTTTAAACAACTAACCGATTTGACAGGAGTCAGAAAGCAAGTGTCAAACTGAAAGTTTTCAATCAAACCAAGACTGATTTTATTTTTCATAGCTTACTCTTATCTATATAATTTCGGATCGCACAGTATTAATACTAGAAGAATTTCCAAGACGAACGAATACCTAGGAATTTTGGTGATGGACATGATGAAGAGAAACTGAAAATACAGAACTATGTATTCGCCTACAAAGCAAAATGTTTCTGAGGACATAACATAACCAGGACGTGTTAGAGTTATAAGTTACCGATTTAAAAAAATATATTCCATTCCTGTTCATTTTTCTTTATTTTAAGAAGTTAACGAAATAACATGTAGTAGGTAGAGGTCACCACTTGGTTTTGCGCATCCACTGTGAAAAATTGTTAGACTTTTTAGAATATCGTTACTTTTTATATAAATACCATATTTATTTACATATCTGACATTTTCGCCGACTACGCTGTACTATATGAATGAAAATAATTTATGAAACCGATAACAAAACAAGTCGACATTTCCTGCGTTTGTTTTCCTAATAATCAGGAATTTTTTAACAAATTACGTGTCAGCACGTACCTACATATAAATACGACGCACGAAACTGAGGTGAAATCAAAATGGACAGCTATATTCAACTTATCGTATGTCTTCTTGTAACAATACCCTTCGTGGTAAGTATAAATATTGTATAAGTTTTAAAAACTATTATTGTTTTCATAAGAGAAAAGCTCTGCGTCATAAATAAAACGCGTCTGGCATTGCATCATCAGACATAAAAAGCATAACTCCATCCTTCTTTCTTATTCACCATTGACAAAGAGATAATACAGAAATATTTGTCGGTCGTAACTTCGATGATTGATGACGCAGAGCTCAAGTTCAGTGAATTTGATGATAAAGGTATTTTTTCTAGAGGGGTGATATAATTGTAAATACTACTCATGGGCCAGTTCAAGGTAGTATAATCTCGCGGGACGGCATAGAATATTATGCCTATCAGGGTATAAAATATGGGCAAGCTAAACGGTTTGAGGTACGTAGACCGTAACGTAACGTGTCTGAAACCATTCAACAAAATTGAACTCTTTAGGCTCCTAAGCCTAGCGATTCCTGGAATGTTACCTACGATGCGACTTCGTTTAAGTTTTCATGCTACACTCTACCCAAGAATCCACAGGTGAACGAGTCTGAAGACTGCCTGTATTTAAACGTTTACGTACCGAAAGTAAGACTTTCATTTGTAACTTCCATCTTAACATGCATCCAAATCAATAATAATTTTAAGGGTGCCAATTTGAGTAACCTCCCAGTGATATTCTACGTACATGGTGGTGGTTTCGTAAGCGGTGATTCCTGGATTAACCATTTCGGTCCTGACTATCTAGTTAATCGAACCGTCATTGTGGTTACCACGAATTATAGACTTGGAGTTTTCGGTATTTTTAAAGACCTGATTTATAAGTTAGCCTAATATTTTCCTTCCTCATTCAAGTCTATCACAGTCGAAATACTTTTAAGGACGATTTTTGATAATCAGTACATTCTAGGTTTTATTAGTACCGGAGATATAGCTTTACCAGGAAACTACGGTCTCAAAGACATAATTCTCGCCCTTCGATGGTTCAAAAATAACACCAAAAATTTCGGAGGAAACCCCCAGAATATTACCATATTCGGAGAGAGCGGTGGCGCAGTTTTGGTGGGATACCTCGTGCAAAGTCCTAAAGCAGCAGGTAATTAAGACAATTGAGTACACCCATTCGAATTTTGTTTTATAAAACCCTTTCGATTTAGGTTTGTTTCAGAGAGCGATATCCATGAGTGGAAACAACTTCTGTCCTTGGTCCTACATTTCAAATCCAGCCACAGTAGCTCATCAAACGGGCCTCTTGGTAGGATGCTCTGCATCATCTTCGCAGGCCCTGGTAAATTGTCTGAAAGGAGTCGACCCAGATGTTTTGCGAAATGCGTCAAGCACGGTTGCAGCCTTAGTGAGTTTGTTTGCTTCTGAATCAATCTGCAATTATTCGAATTAATTTCGTCGTCATTTCAGAGAGAAGTGATCCTTATGTATGGTCTGGTAAACGACCACGGATACGCGCCAAACATAGAACCGAATCACGATGACGCAGTCATCACCAGTTTCAATTATCAGGACTTTCGTTCTGGTAATTTCAATCGAGTCCCGTGGATTATTGGATTCAGTTCTGAAGAAGCTTTAGGGTTGGGAAATGGTAAAAATCTAAACAAAGTTTGAGCGACTTCTTTTATAAAATACGTTTCAGCTACCATTCTCGTTCGAGCACTCCTCTTGCAAGCTATTGCTATCCCTGCGATTCTAGTGCCCCAAGATATGCATGCCACAGGTTTAGGCGCTTTGGCAGCCGGAAACGCAGTCGCAAATTATTACTTCGGCAGTACTTTGCAGATTCCATTGGCGACGGATGCTCAAATCATTAAGGTACGTTCCGATTGTTTTTCGGCACAGATCTTTTTAGACTTTATAAAGGGAAAGGGTTTTATTTCATCGACTTACTGTTTCGTCCTCAGTATTTCAGCGATAATTTGTTCGATCGACCCACCAGAGAGATTGTCAGAATCACTGCACGGTACATTCCCGTGTGGTACTATCGCTTTTCTTACTTTGGAAAACTGGGCCAATTTACTTATCAAGTGCCAGGTAAAACAGAACTTGCCTGATCACACTTAATCGTGTCGGTAAAAAATTTGGTTGGGGTACATTTCAGGAGTGGGTAAGGCCCAACATGCTTCGATCCTCTATTACATATGGAGAATAAACACGCCTTATTATAACAACACAGATCTTTCCCAGTACCCCGCTCAAGATTTCAAGATACGCGATGCTCTTGTCACCGTATTAACCAACTTTGCAAAATATGGGTAAGGTTGAAAGGCGTTATAACGACACCATTTGATTTATGTTTCTTAGAAATCCGACACCGAATAGTGATCCAGTCCTCCAAAACGTTCAGTGGCCGCTGGCTTATGCCAATGGAAATCAAACAGTACGCTGTTACGACATCGATTCGAATATTACGGTCATTAATAACCCGGAACAGGACGAATACAACATGTGGAAAAATTTATATAACACATATGGCGACGATAATTACGTTACGTACTAAATGTCACTTGCTAGTGATTGGAAATGCAGAAAATAAACTTCTTGGTTAAACTATTCTTAATTTTTTTCTACAGACGTTTCTGGTTTTCCTAAAATATATTACAATAAGTCATCTGCAACAAAAATGTCATCAATCAACTGTGCTTTAGCCAAATCTACTCTTTCACAATTTAGAAGTTAGAAATTAGAGTTTAGAAAACCGAAGTTGAAAGTAATTAACAAACTTTTGCAAACAGATAATCAGATTGTATTTATAAACAATAAATCATTAGGAAATGGAAGTTATGACCAGACTTCGGACATTTCGGAGCATTGCCATGGCTACGCAATGAAAGGCCACTTTTCATTGGTCTTCGTATTGTGTAACCATGGCAACGCAACGCTCCGAAATATCCCAAGTCTGGTTATGACTGTTGCTAAAGAACCTAATATCTTCGATGGAGAAGATCAAAATCTATCAAAGTATCTACGATTGACGAAAAATGAAAGAGACAACTTACAAACAGAAGAAGCGAAGCTAAATGTGCCATTTTTTTAATAACAAATAAAATAAAATTAAAATGTATACTATGGTGTTTTTGTTAAGATAAAGATAAGAATTGTGAATACATGCTAGAAGAGAAAGCAAAATACAAGCATGTGAGATGAAGGTATTGAGAAAAATCGATGTTGTAACATAAACAGACATAATCAGAAACATTGAAATATAAAGAAAATTCAAAATGAAAGGAAACATAAACAAATTATAAACGCAAGTATTCAGGTAGTTTGGATATGACTGTGCCAGAGGAAGATCTCTAACAACTTGGAATAGACAAATTGAAGATCTTTTAATGGTGAAAAATTTCAATTGGGCTTAGGCGAAGAAAATCGTGGTTAACAGCAGTGGCGGCTCGTCGGGGTGGGCAGGGTGGGCACTGCCCACCCTGTTAAAGTTTATCAATACATAATTAAAACAGGTTCTTCTCCGATGAAAATTGTATCACAAAATCTTATAAACGGTGCGTATAATTAGTGTCCATTTATAAGATTTTATGATATAATTTATCAATACAATTTAATCTTTAAAATAATTTTGAAATATTTTTTTAAATTTTTTTTCATCTATTTGTGTTCTTTAAATTTATAAATCCAGAACATTATTGTGATGCATAATTAAAAATGTGCATGTGATCTAGATTCTAGAACTTTGTATAATTCCGCACGCTCGGTAATACGTTAAATTGCGATGCGATGCAGCTCCTTGTCACTATGCACGAGTAGGGTGGGCTCGCCCCCTGCATACTGTAAATGCAGACATAATGTGATAGACAGAAAGGAACGCTACACGTAGGTTGTTACGTTACCCTCTCTTACGTTCACTCGATGGGCAGGCCCACGGCCACGTGACAGCTCGTGATCGGAGTGCTATACATATAAACAAAGTGGGATATTAAGATTAATTTGCCAAATTTTGTATTTTATTTTATCCATTCTGTTTGATTAATACCTAATAAATGTTACATAATATTCAATATTCGTCTGAAAGATTTATATTATACATTGTAATGCATAACTAAAAACAAAAAGAATAGTAGCTGGTCTGAAGTTAGATCGCGGGAGGGCAAGCCCCAAGGTTACTAAAGAGAGAAGGTTGCCTGGTAAGTCGTGGAGTGACGCGTCATCCAGTAGGCCATCTATTTGTGTACATGCATTAAATGGGCCTACTGAATGACGTTACCAGGCAACCTTGTCTCTTTAGTAACCTTGGGCAAGCCCGTCCTACAATTCGTCTGTGTTCGGTTGTTCACGAGCACCATCCGAGTTAAAAACGTTAATGTCAACGCTTTCTTATTAATTTAACTAAGGTGAGAGATTTCGATATTAATGTTTTAAAATGGCAGATTTATCATTTAAAAATGTATGTTAGTTCTTATTTTCAGAATTTATTTTAGTTACTGTTTTGCACTTTATTTAATTATTCTGAGAATTTATTTAAGTTATTGTTTTAAATTTTATTTAGTTATTATTTTGAGAATTTATTTCAGTTATTGTTTAGCTACAGTTTTAAATTTTATCATTTCAGAATTTGTTTTAGTAATTCTTAGAATATAAGGTTTTGTTTCCTTTTTTAATGTGTGGAAAATTGGAGACATACGGAGATAATAACATATAATATCATAACGATAATACTTGTTCATCAACTTGTTAAAATAACTTCTAACAAAGAACATTTAAAAAATATCAATCAGAGAAATATCTTTATAAAAGGTCCTTTAGTTTTTCAAATATTGCCCACCCTCTGCATATCTTGAAGAGCCGCCACTGGTTAACAGGAAGAACTTAATCTTTCAATATATTTTTATTATAATCTAAGCAGGTTCTTTTCCGATGAAAATTGTATCACAAATTCTTTGAAACGGACACTGAATATGCGCACTAACGCTTAACGTTTCGTCTGAAGCAGCTGTCAAACGACAGCGAAACGTCATATATAATTTTTATTACACTTATTGAAACTTTATAAATAACTAATTAGCTAAAATTCTTCTTTAAATAGAAGAGTGGGGGAACAACGGACTTTTTTTAGATTGGACTTCATTCTTGTATCTTTTTATCAAACAATATCTTATCAACTACTTTGTACACACTGTAAGCACCACGAGTACGAGAAAAGGTGGTTTATATTTTGATAAAACGGTTTTTCTCATATAACCAAAATTTTATGATAAATGTATTTAGATGGGAAGTTCGAGAGTTAGAATGTCTCAACTTTGACTTCCACTAGACTCTGAAAACGAACATCCCTTTTAAACTTTTACCATCCTTTGTTACCCAAAACTTTTTCAAATCGAATCGAGACGCAGGAGGTAACTCCTTTGTCAGTAGCGTTTCTGGAATTAGCTAAAAGAAATAGCCAGAAGTCATTCCGCCTGCTCTGTTTTGACTTGGTATGAATTTTGGCCCTTCTTATCCTCAGACTTACTATTTTTGTGGTTGTTGAATCTTTCTCCGCTACTTGTTCGCTTTACTCATTATTAAAAGGTTCTCGAAATTTTGAGTATTAAATAAAATTCGGAAAGTTTAACAATTAAAACGTATATTAAAGAAAATTAACGAGAGCATATAATTTACATGAGCAAAATTTAACAAATTTTAATATCACAAACCAAAACAATTTTTACGACTAACCAAATGAAACTAATTACAAAACCAAATATCAAGTAAAATTACAGAGTTAATGATGTCTTAATTTTGTGACTTCTGAACAAAACAAAATCCGACTTTACTATAAAGAACTTATAACAAAATTGACAATAAAACAGATAAAGCAAAGACAATGCAAAATAACCTGAAAAATATAGCAACACAAAACAAAAACTTCGACAAGAAGGGTGATAGGTGTAATACACTTAGAAAAACGCTTTTTGTTAATAATTATCTAACTTTTTAAGCAGCAAAGACAATTTATTTAGAGCGAATTTATTTTAAAATAACTGACACAAAACTCCACAGAAAAAGCTTCTGTTTTTTCTACCCGAAACCAATAACAAATTTTGAAAAATGTTAATATTAAATCAAAAATAAAACCGAACTTAGAACAAAAAAGAAATTAAACCAAAAATTACGACGAAAAATTAACGCGAAAACTTAGGAAACCGGGAACTGCTTGTTTTTCGCTCCCGGCGGATATTTAAGCCTTCGCTATCTTTTGAAAAACCAAGGAGGGATCTTTTTCAACAGTCAAAACGCAAGGTTAATTCTGGCTTCTCGCGGCGAGTCGCTTCTCACGAGATGGCGTACTCATCTTGCTTCCTCCGTTTTTTTAACCACGTGTCATACGGTCAAGGTCAGAGATGTGGCCAAACGGCATTTTCTAAATCTCCGAATGCTGACTCAATGAGAATGAAAACTTTATCATCGCAACTTAACATCGCCTCTGGCTTGAAAGCACGTTCTACTTTAATAAAGGTGATACGTATTTCCTGCTCTCTGGTTTCCTTCTAGGAGCAGGTATAGCTTAAAAAAAGAAAATAATTTCGAAATTTCTTTACGCATTTTTCGGGTCGTTACATCACTCTTTCTGTTGTTACTTTCCTAACATTTTAATTAATCCACCACTTTGTTATTGTTAACATTCACAAGCGAAAGTGTTTTTTTCTCTCTCTTTCTCTATTCTACTACTAATTCTTGCCTTTTCATTCGTTTGGAATACCATTCATATCCAACAATAAGTAAGATGTTACAGTTTATAAGCAATGGTAAACTGCAGGTCAACCAATCCATATTAAGGGACCGGACAGCGCACAAATTTGCAACCTTCAAGCAGAATTTCACAATTTGAAATAAGAATAAAAAAAGCATATTTCAATGTTTCGAAATTAAGCATATTCAAGTGACTGGAAATTTGAGAGGGGAGAGAAAGGGTGTTAGTGTGTAGTTGAGGGTCAAGACGTAATGTACCTCTTACAAAAATTTATTTCCTTTTCCTTTATCAGCTCGTTCTTTCCTACGTAACGTTTACTCTTTCTGTGAATTTTAATTTTTTAACTGCAGATAAAATTGTGTTGTTACAAAAACAAAGAAATAAACCAAACTGTCTCACAAATGTCTTATATTAAAATCCTGATCCAAATAAAAATAAAGTTTGTTATGTATATTCAAATGTATTTTTTATTTTAAAGATGAAATAACTAATTTATTTTTTTCTTCGTGTTTTGACAGCTCGTGTCCCCACAAGTCACAAAAAAAATATGATTTACAAACTTGACTTACCAAATATACAAAAACACCTATTGGAAAAACAAATGACAGTTATATTTTATTTTTCTGAAAACAATACTTTCCAGGAAGGCTACTTCATTAAACTGTTTCGAATATTCTTATACAAAAGAAGCACGACGGTAACGCGTTCTGAAAAAAACGGGGTGACCTTCGCCAAAGTAAATTGCTTAAAAACGGAAATCCCGATAGTTGGTTGGTAATGCACACATTTGCAACGGAGATATAAACGAGGAAAATGCAAGCGCGTTGCATTCGGCAAGATGAAGCTTTTAGTGCTACTAGTTTCGATGATTGTTCTGGAGGCAAAATTTTGTCAAAATTGTGACGGGAAGCAAGTAAGAAAATTAATTATCTTTTTTTACTTCGACCAAGTCCAAGCGACAAATGCATATTTCGACGATAATAAATCATCTTCAACGTAAAATAGTCATATTTGTGAAAATCGCTAAAATAAAAGAAGTCTTTAAATAACTATATTTGCTTTAGATATTTCCAAGAAAACGGAAATATTAAATTAAGTAATAAAATCGATTGTGAAAAAGTCACAGGATTATTATTTCTGATCGATGACATTCTTATGAACAATTATGGAACACCATATATTTTGTATTAATTATTTAACACTTTGCACATTTTCTTTGAACTTAATTAATGGTTGCAACATTGCAAAAATTGTATTCTTTAAAAATGTAATTAAAAATGTTGTTGCAATGTTAGGTCAAAAAGTGATAGCAGGATGTCGCGATTTAACTTTTCCTTTAAAAATGTTTTTAAAAAAAGTTTCAAACACCTAAAGAACATTGATTTGTTTCTGGGTCAATAGTTTTATTAATTTTTAGATTCAAAATCCACGAGTAAGGACACAGAATGGTTTCGTCGAAGGCATCCAATCACAAACGGTAGACACCAACAAAATATATTTTCGATTTCATGGCATACCATATGCTCTGCCCCCTATTAACGATTTAAGGTTCCAGGTTTGTTTGACCAAATTTTCGATTTGATTGTTTATAAAACGATACAATATTTTCAGCCGCCCGTTCCAGCAAGTAACTGGAAAGGCACTTACAACGCTACTTACGAAAGAGACATCTGCGTACAGGGTGTCAATCCAGTTTTAGGAAGTGAAGACTGTTTATACATTAATGTCTACACTCCTCAGGTAATTCTAAAATTTACAAATACAAAACTGAATATCAAATGTACTTCACGATGCAGCTTCCATCAACGAGGAAAATAAGATCAACGTTACCAGTCATGGTGTGGATTTACGGAGGTGCCTTCAGTTTCGGCAACGGAAATTATACTTCGTACGGCCCAGATTATCTTCTAGGGGAAAACGTAATTGTGGTGACTTTCAATTATCGATTGGGGCCTTTTGGTAAAGCCTTTGAAAATTTTTAGTGCGCTTGATTCATTTCGGTAAACCTTCAGGTTTCTTGAGTACGGAAGACCTAGTTGTACCTGGAAACAACGGACTGAAAGATCAGATTTTGGCCTTGAAGTGGGTCCAAAATAACATCGCGAATTTTGGTGGCAATCCTAAAAGTGTTACAATTTTTGGAGAAAGCGCTGGGGCTGCTTCGGTTGCTTATTTGGTTCAATCTCCAATAACTAAAGGTAAAAAAATCAACTAACCTTAATTACATAATTCTTGGGTGATAAATTTGCATTTGCAGGTTTATACCATCGAGCAATTATGCAAAGTGGATCCACTTTATGTTCTTGGGCACTCACCAGGAGAGCCAGAGAAGGTGTTCTTGCCACAGGTAGAATTTTGGACATAAATACGGACGATTCACAAGACTTAATCAACGCATTAAAAAAAGTACCTTTTCAACAATTACAAGAAGCAAGCACAAATGCCAGCAATTCGGTGAGTGAATTTCAAAATAAAGTTTAATTAAGTCATCAGTCAACTTTGTACTCTAGCTTACTAAAGATGAAGGTTTCACTCTGAATGGATTTATTTTTGGTCCAGTTAAAGAACCAAAACACGAAAACGCAGTGTTCACCGATCTTAGCCACGAAATGTTGAGAAAGGGCAAGTTCAATCGAGTTCCTATTTTGATGGGAATCAATTCTGAGGAGGCGAACTATTACGTTTCCTGTAATTCAACTACTACCATCTCTGATCGTGCATCTAAAAAAATCTTCATTTCAGTTTTCGATAATCTTTCATCATTTATCCCACTTTATGACACTGAAGTTCAAAGACTGGTACCAGTCGACATGAACATTGACGATCCAGACATCAAGAAGGAAGTTGGTGAAGCAATAAAAGTACACTACGCCGGAGTTTCTGAAACGTTCGGGAAATCCAGATCAAGTTTTATGCATGTAGTTTTCTTTGAATGCCTTTAAATTTTTATTCTAGTTAATTCCAATTTCAGTTTGTAAGCGACGATCAATTCGTCAGAGCGAAACGACAACATGCCGAACTAATATCAAAAGAAGTCGACCTTTACTTTTATGAATTAAGTTACGAAGGACAACTAGGAAACTCAAACAGGGATCTAAAAGGTACTTCGGCTTTCGTTAAAAAATATTCAAGGTAACAATTGTTTTGTGTAGGAGTTGGGCACGCTGAAGACTTAAATTACATATTCCGAACTAGCAATGATTACCCCAACTTGTCCAAGGGTGATAAAATAACTCGTTATCGACTAGTGCGAATGTGGACGAACTTTGCCAAAACAGGGTAGGTTTTAATTTCAAAGCATTCCTATCACGTGATTTGTTTTTTACTATTGTAGAAATCCGACGCCTGTAAAGGATTCCCTTTTGCAAGGGGTGTACTGGAGGGTCGCTTCGACGACTGAAAATTTGACTTATCTGAACATAGGGGAGGATTTGACCGTTGAAACCGATCCACATGCTTATGACGTGACTTTTTGGGATTATCTGTACGAAACTTTCGGTAATGGTCCTTTTGGTACATATTAAATGCTTATATTATATTTTTTAATAAAATGGAAGAAGCTTTTGAATTATTTAATATTTTACCTCCTTGCATTTCTTATAATTATGAAATTCAATTTTTTTTGTACTAACTCGACAAAATATAAATTATTGAATTTTGTTGCTTTTCTTAGTTCTGTTATCTCTGTGGTGCATTTGCGTATTATATTTGTGGTTTAAATGCTAATCAAAACGATCTCATCCGTTAATTATGGTAATTACGTTAATTACTTACAAATCATTTACAAATAGTGAAAAGAAAAATGAAAGAAACAAATGCTTCGTTGACGTCCCATATTTTTCTAACAAACTGACATTCAAAAGCTACCCCTCGCTTTATAAACAAATAACACCCATCACTTTTTTACTGAAATTAAAATATTAAACGTTATATGCCTAAAGCTAACAGGTGATGAATATCTTTCCTAATCAAGTGACCTACGGAAATAAAATCAGGTGTCTTTAATTAGTTCATTATTTGAAATGCCACATATTTACATTGCTTTCCTATACAAAACGATAGGAATACAATAAAAGTAGTTCAAATGGCATTTGAAATAATGAACCAAACAAAGACATAATTTTTTTCCATAGGTCACTTGATTAGAAAAGATATTGATCACACGTTAAAATATCCTAATAATAACAATTACTAATAGTTTTTAAGGGTTTTAATATGCAAAGCGGTGGCGTAGCGACGTTTCGTTTCAACAAGTTTGTAGTAGTTTAGAGTAAATATAAGCTGAGGCAAAACATAAAAATCGCACCAGACAGAATCTTCCGTACAGACACGCTGGGTTTCTGTACAGAAGGTTTCTGTTCAGAAGGGTTCTGTACAGGAACATTGTCATACCGTATCCCCCTGTCATACATTTTCCGTTTCTCTTCCACTGATCTTGAATTACAAAGGTCCGTTAGATACGAATGAATGTGAATCACGTAAATGCTCTGCTTCTTTGAAGTCGTGAAACCTCCGCAACATCTTTGTACTTCAAAATAACGTTGATTTTGATATGTTGTTATGTCAGCGATCTGAACTCCGCAATCTTCATCTCCATGACAAACCTCGGTCGGTGTACATTACATTGTTGCAATAAGTTGATGCACATGTTGTTAATAATTTCCTTGTACATTTAAATCGTTATTTGACGAGCATTACTTTCGGGGTTATTTTTTGTGTAAAGGTGACAAGCGTAGTGGTGTACAACAATGGCAGTTGATCCTTCTTTGTAAGTATTTTTATTTGTATACTTTATATTAGTTGCCAGATGGCGATAACTTTGTTTATAAGACTTCAAAGTAACTTCTTTTGTATAAAAAGTTTATTCAACTTTTCTAATTTGTTCTCAGGAAACTAGTAAACATCTATGTTAACTAAAGTTGCCATTGGGAAGAAACATATTCGTTTTATGGTTTTTTTATATTTTCACAGATATTCGTGGAAATGACGGCAAAGGGTTATGACTTCATGAACTGTAGGATATACTTGAAGAAGATGATACTGATCTTGATAATATATGTAGTATAGCCATATGTCCTCCGGAAGAACCTCCTGGCGCCGATACTGATAAAGATTGGGACTTTTCCGATGAAGAAGTTTCAGGTGATATTGATCATTTACCAGCCCGTGTTTTGCGTTCGCAAGTTGTTGCTACATATGATGATGAACACATGGTAAATAATTCTGTATTTGATAATGAAAATAATGAGCCAAAGGCTTCTACTTCTTTTATATCGCATACTCGCAATAAAAATTCTAAAAAAAAAACGTTCAATAGCATTAGACTGGAATGTAAATGAGTTTGTCACTACAATTCCTGAGCTACGACCTGATTATAATCCTACAGCAGAAGATCTTTTGAAAGAAATAGTTACTAGCCTTATCGAAGCTTTTCGCTCATATTTCACTCAGGAAATTCTGTTTCATATTGTATCTGAAACGAATCGCTATGCAAGCCAGAAACTTGTGCATAATTTGAAGGCCACTCCAGATGAAATCCTAACGTTTGTTGGTGTTATGTTATTGTCGGGTTATCACCCGCTTCCTTACAGAAGACTTTATTGGAAACAAGATCCTGATGTTCACGTGTCAATAGTCTCTGATGCTATTCAACGTAATAGGTTTGACGAGCTTATGAGCTTTATTCACCAAGCCGATAATCAATCTGATGATGGAAAAGACCGGATGTATAAAGTGCGTCCTATATTTGACAAGTTGAATATGGTTTTCAAACAAGTTGTACCTGGTCCCACAATAAGTATTGATGAGAGTATGATTCCGTATTATGGACGACACGGAATGAAACAATTCATAAGAGGAAAACCCATAAGATTTGAATTCAAACTTTGGGTTACTGCTGATCCATCAGGTTACATTCATCACGTCGAACCATATTGCGGTTCTTCAACAAAACTTGCCGAAACTGGAATGGGTCAAGGAGCTGATGTTGTGTTCAAGGTTGGCTACTCTATCGACGTTTGGGTCATGAAATACCGTTATTGGAATTTATACGTCAGTGTGCAATATGTCTACTGAAGTCTTGTGGATCAGCTCCTCTTACCTCAGGCGTTCGAAGTTCATTACAATTCATACCTGCATTAGAAGAAATTCGAAAGGATCGAACTGATCATATAATTTCGAAAGGAGTTCAAAACACTTCATGAAAAATAATATGCTTGTAAAAAAATAATCTTGATAATGTAACGTTCTGTCGTAGTAAATTATATAAATTTATTAGAATACGTTATTTTAACGTTTACCGTATTTTAACGTCAGACCTGCGATAACACCCTATTTTCCCACTGGCAATTAAAGTTGCCAGACGCAAAATCATAGAAATAAGCAAGAATCAATTCTGAATAAATTATACTTTAATTACTAATGTTTTCAAGATGTTAAAAACAAATTTTCACAATAAAACATGAATTATAGAATTATGGGCTTTAATGGGTTAAACCCAAATGCTCCAGATTATTATGAAAAGTTAGGTACCATTTAATAGAGGAATACGTACAACTTTTCCACCTATTGCAGAAAAGAAATGGTTTTCGCTGCCAAGGTCGCTCCGATGTTATTCTGCAGAAGTAGATAACCTCTGTTAGGTAACATGACTCAGTGCGATAACTGTTATGCATGCTGATTGCATATCTGTCGAAAACATGAATATTTGTAAAAAAAAAATTATGCATGTAAATGTGATAATTGTATTGCACCAGTATTGATTGAATAAATTAAAGAAAAAATAAAATGTCATGGAAATGCGTTAATAAATTCGCGGATATTGCTAATTTACAGTACCTACTGACCCAATAAAATGATAAAATAAATAAATTTGTAAATGTAAATGCTATTTATCTTTAAAAATAAATATACATATTTGTCTCGTCAAGTTTTACAGATTTATCTTTTAGTTTAAAGATAAAATGACTAATATTTTTTCTTAGATCAGGGAGTGGTAATCCAGACGGCTTTGGGAGTCGATGCTCCTTCCAAGTCCAATAATAAAAGTTTTCCCATGTGTTACAAATTTTATGAATATATATACATATATGTATTTTCTTTGTAAGGTTCTAATTTGTTTAGATAGCTCGTGTGAAATTCTCACGTACCATAAAAATATGATTTACAAACTCGACTTATAAAATATAAGCCGCACACTAGTCACTGGCAAAACGATGAAGCATTACATTTTCTTTCCAGGAAGGCTGTTTCATTAAACTGTTACGAAAATTCTTATAAAAAATAAAAAACACAACGATAACGAGAACTTCGCATTATGACCTTCGGAAATTCCAATAGTTGAATACCCGCATATATGTATTAACCGAGATATAAACGACGAAAACACAAACGCCTTTCATTCAGCAAGATGAAGCTTTTAGTGGTGCTGGTTTTGGCGGTTGCTTTAGAGGCAACGTTTTGTGACAGGAAACAAGTAAGAAATTTTTTTTTCTTTTGATATAAACAAAGCAAATACGTTTGTGAAAGTATTTGTTCGAAAATCATATCCGTTGAAAAAAACCTCTTCTTTAAAAAGGCATTTCGATTAAAAATTTACTTAAACGAAATTTGAATCAAATTTCAAATATGTAAAAAAACATTGATTTATTTCTGCAGCAGCATTTTTATTACTTTTCAGAATCAAAATCCACAAGTAAGGACACAGAATGGTATAGTCGAAGGCATCCAGTCAGAAACGATAGACACCAACAAAGTATATTTTAGATTCCATGGTATACCATACGCTCTGCCCCCTATTAACGATTTGAGGTTCCAGGTTTGTTTGATCAAATTTTTGATTTGACCGTTTATAAAACGATACAATATTTTCAGCCACCCGTTCCAGCAAATAACTGGCAAGGCATCTACAACGCTACTTACGAAAGAGATATCTGCGTACAGGAAGTCAATCCAGTTATAGGAAGTGAAGACTGTTTATACATTAACGTTTACACTCCTCAGGTAATTCTAAAAATTTACAAACATAAAACTGAATATTACATATAGTTTACGTTGCAGCTTCCGTCAACGAGAAAAACAAGGTCAACATTACCGGTAATGGTGTGGATTTATGGAGGTTCCTTCAGCTTCGGCAACGGAAATTATACGTTATACGGCCCAGATTTTCTTCTGGGTGAAAACGTGGTTGTGGTGACGTTCAACTATCGCCTGGGGGCTTTTGGTAAAACCTTTGAAAAACTTTAGTACGCTTGATTCATTTCGGCGAACCTTCAGGTTTCTTGAGCACGGAAGACCTAGTTGTACCTGGAAACAACGGACTGAAAGATCAGGTTTTGGCCTTGAAGTGGGTTCAAAATAACATCGCTAATTTTGGTGGAAATCCTAAACGTGTTACAATTTTCGGTGAAAGCTCTGGAGCTGCTTCGGTTGCTTATTTGGTTCAGTCCCCAATAACTCAAGGTAAGAACTTTCAACTAAACTTAATTAATTCTTGGATGATAAATTTGCATTTCAGGTTTATACCATGGTGCAATTATGCAAAGTGGATCCTCTTTATGTTCGTGGGCGCTCACCAGGAGAGCGAGAGAAGGTGTTCTTACCACAGGTAGAATTTTGGGCATAAATACAAACGACTCATCTACCTTAATCAACGCATTAAAGAAAATACCTTTTCGAGAATTGCAAGAAGCAAGCTCAAATGCCAGCGATTCGGTGAGTAAATTTCAAAACAAAGTTTATTTAGACGTCAGTCCGATATGTAAACGAAAAAACGCTTTACTCTAGCTTACCAAAGCTGAAGGTTTCGTTCTGAATGGATTTATTTTCGGCCCTGTTAAAGAACCAAAACACGAAAACGCAGTATTCTCCGATCTGACTCATGAAATGTTGAGAAAGGGCAAGTTCAATCGAGTTCCTATTTTAATGGGAATTAATTCTAACGAGGACAGCATTTACGCTCCCTGTAAATCAACTCCTACCATCTCAAATCGTGCAACTAAAAAAAATCTTCATTTCAGTTTTCATGAACCTTTCATCACTTTTCTCACTTTATGACAATGAAGTTCAAAGATTGGTACCAGTGGACATGAACATTGAAGATCCGGACATCAAGACGAAAGTTGGTCAATTAATAAAAACACACTACGTCGGAGTTTCTGGATCGTTCGAAAAATCCATACCAAGTGCTGTCCACGTAGTTATTCTTTGAATGCCTTTAAATTGTTTTTCTGGTTAATTCCAATTTCAGTTTGTAAGCGACGATCAATTCGTCAGAGCGAAACGCCAACACGCCAAACTAATATCAAAAATGGTCGACCTTTACTTTTATGAATTAACTTACGAAGGACAACTGGGAAATCCAAACAGAATTTTAAAAGGTACTTCCGCTTTTGTTAAAAAAGATTCGACGTAATAGTTGTTTTGTGTAGGTGTTGGACACACTGAAGACTTGAATTACATATTCCGAACTAGCAATAACTACCTTAATTTGTCCGAGAGTGATAAAAACACTCGTTATCGAATGGTGCGAATGTGGACGAACTTTGCCAAAACAGGGTAGGTTTTAATTTCAGGATATTCCTGCCAGATGATTCGTTTTTTATTGCAGAAATCCAACGCCTGTAAGGGACTCACTTTTGCAAGGGGTTTATTGGAGGGTCGCTTCGACGACTGAAAACGTAGCGTATCTCAACATAGGGGAGAACTTGACTGTTGAAACCAATCCGCATGCTCATGACGTGAACTTTTGGGATAATTTGTACGAAACTTTCGGAAATGGCCCTTTTAATACATATTAATAAATGCTTTAATTTATATTTTTAAAGAAAATACAAAAAGTTTTTGAATTATTTTGCTTTTTTACCTTCGACTTTCCTTCCATTTTTAATAATTATGAAATTCTATATATATATATTTTTTTGTTCAAACTCGACAAAACATAAATTATTGTATTTCCCTGTTTTTATTAATTTAAAACTATTATCTATGTGGTACATTTTTTGTTAATTATGAAAATTACCTACGTTGTACCTAATTATCGAAGATATTATCACGTTTGAAAAATTATTATCTAAATTCTTTTTTACTTTTGGCGTTAACGCGCGTATTTTTGATTTAATTGACAAAATTGTTTAGTTATCATTTCACAAGTACGATCATCGACATAGGCTTAATCGTCGCGGAAGTTATCTAGCATGAATTACCGACGTCTGCTTAGCTTGCACGTCAAATTCCTTTTCGGTCGACGGAACTTATTAAAAGTTAACGTTTTAATAGAGGAAATTCCATGCTGGTAAATGAAAACCAGATTATTTGAACTTACTTAAGAATGCTACACAACAGTTCGTATTTCATTCAAAACAATTAAAGTGCTTGCTCATTAAATGTGTTTGACGAGACGCTGAAAATTTTGGAACATCGATCTTTGGACCCGAATCTTTGGAAACGCATTTTGTGGCATCCGGCACGGGTGGTATAGAAAGGGAAATTTGTAAATCAAATAGGGCGGCAGTAATTGATTAGTTGTTAATCAATGAGTTGTATAGTCGGAAACAGTCGACAGGCAGTTTCCAGAGTATTCATTAATATAATTATTAGTTTAATGTATTTGGTGAATCGGTCCTTGGGGACGGAGTTTGGTCGAGTGTGGTGCAAAGAGGCGAGGTATTGTAAAACTTAAATTAATTATTATGTTTCGTTCGCCACTATCCTGCCCTGCAACCGTGACGAGATGGCGACCCCCTTATAAGATAACTACGTTGACTATATTTTCCTTACAACGTCACATGATGGATGCGCACTTGAAAAAGGACAATTTATTTCTTTTTGAGAACCAGCGTTTTCTATAACGTAACAATGCGGAGTACATCCGTTCTTGACATGGTGTAAGCGCCGAAATTATTAAATTATTCGTATCTTGATATGATAAAGGTTTGAGACTATCTTATCGTGACAATATTCTTATTACAAAAAAAGATTATGTTAATTACGTACAAATACTGAAAAAGATGAATAACACAGCTACGCAACTAAAAAATTTCTGTAATCGTGATAACTAGACTGGAGAAGTTTAGGCATTTCAGGCACCTAAGGCCCGATTTTACAATCGTTGGATAAGTATTATTCTTAGAATAACGTGACGTAGGAACATTAAAAGATATTCTGCGATCCAGTTATTCCGTCTTTATTCCACGATTGTAAAACTGGGCCTAAATGTAAATTCGTTACTGCCTAAACTAGTGATAACAGTCTAGTGATAACGGTTTCTGCTAGATATTTATTCACAGATACCAGGAAAAATAATATAAAAAATCCATCACAACAGGTTTTTCTGTAATACATAATTAAAGGTTTTCTCTCTACAGGGTTATTCACGCAAAGGATTCATTAAAAGTTTTCAAGGAAGAAATGTAGATAGAAATTGGAAATTTACGGAGCAGAGATATTTCAAATAAAACAAAACTGACTTCAAGACACTTCCGCTTATACCGGAAGTCGCTATCAACTCGCTTCTTTTAAATAGCATACTAAAGTTTCCGATACGTTTTTGAATTGTGGGACTAATGAAGCAATTTGTGAAGGCTTTACCGAAAGAAGGAGATTTTTCAAGTATTTCGGGTCAAAATTCTCAAAGTTATTTGTAAAAGTAAAAGAAGGCACATTTACTGGGCCATATATACGAAAATTGATAAAAGTTATAAACTTTGTGTCAACGATAACTGATACAGAAAAACAAGTATGGAAGGCTTTTACAAACAAACGTGGTTGAAATTTTTTTTGGAAATCAATAAAAGTGACAATTATATAGAAATGTTGAAAATATGGTAAGTAAATTTGAAAAACTTGAGTGTCGTATGAGTCTAAAGGTACATTTTTTTTACATTCGCACTTCGATTATTTCCCAGACAGTTTGGGGGCAAGGTGAAAGATTTTACCAAGGTATCAAAAATATGGAAAAGAGGAACCAATGGAGGTGGAATGTTAACATGCTAGCTGATTATTGTTGGATGCTAAAGAAAGATGATGATGGATATGAAAATATGAGAAAAAGATCATTGTAACACCGGAATTAACTAATTGCGGGGTAGTTAATTGTAATTTAGATTTAAGAGGTATTTCATATTTATATTTAAGGATAGGTTTCAACTTTGTATTTTATTGCACCAATTTAATACGTATTTTTCATGTCAAAAAAGTGGCGTTTTTCTTTTGAATATTCAAACTCCTTTTGTGGAAAATCCTGATGTGATAGAGAAAAAAGTACAGCAAATTTGAAATCACTGTATTAAAATTAACAAAATACAGGTAATGTAGTATCAGAAATTTTTCATGAGTTTCAATATGCATAGTTGTGTAATGTTTTAGTGATACTTAAAAGTTAAATCTATTTTATGTTTTTATTTTAGTTACATAACGGGTCTTCAAGAAAAAAATACCTCGAATTAGCCTTGGAAAAAATCGTATGTCGTAACGAAAGATATTTTGAAAGCAATATCTTCGTTTTTAAAAGGATATATTAAAATAAATTATCTGAATTCAATCCCTTCGCATAAACTAAATTTTATATTTTGACGGTAAGTGCTAAAATCACAGCACCTCTATAGTTCAATCTCAATCTACGATACGTACTTTTGTTTCCAAGATTGACTCGAGGTAGGATTTTGTTGGACACTCGAAACAAAGAGTAGGAACACGTGTTTCCATTCGTTTCAACTTAGGATGTCCTTTTATAAATACTTTGAATACATTCTCTGCATCAAGATGAGTATGACTCTTAATTATTGTGTATTAGCTACGCACAGTATACTGAGTACAAATTCTTCTAAATTCTTTGCAAGCAAAATTTATTTCAGGTGTTTTTTATTAAATATGCAAAAGAATTTTAAAAAAAACGTGATAATATACTGGAAAGTCACCTCCTAAAACTAACTCTTAAAAGAAAAGGAGGATCTGGAAATACACTGTAAATGCGCAGTTAGGTACATTATACACACATAAAAATTTTTGGGATAAATTGTTATCCTCTAATCGGTGTTATAAAATACGGATAGAGTTTTACCTGAAAAGTTGTAAAGCTCATCATATTTAGTGGTATTATAATCTTTTCCTGATTAAAATGCGTCTAAACACAGGTGTTAAAAAAATATATTTAATACATATGATACTATATTAACTCCTTGAAAGATAAAAATGACCACCGCAAGGATTAAAGTGCTACTTTTGTAGACAACATTAACACTTTCTAAAGTTAAACGTACTAATCCGTTTATTTCAACAACAAAACGGATGGACGCGAGGGAACTCCAGATTTTTATGTGTGTACCTAAATTTCAAATATTAGTTTCACAACTTAAAGGAACCAGAAGATATTGCTAAAAAACAATATTCCCCTCCTCCATGGCTTCATATTAACTTTTGGAAAAAAAATTATGAAATTATTCACCCTGAAAATTTTGGGAGACAATTTTAAATCACCGTATATACATGTTGCTATGTTTTATTTAGATGTATTAATTGTAATCTAGTTCGTAATTTATCATACATCAATTAAGTTTTGCATATTGTTAGGTGATTACGCCGTCTATGAAGCCAGTCAGAGATTCTAGAAATTTCTAGACTCACCGTAGATGGAGGTCGAATTTACTGAAACGTTCGCTACATTTTCCACGCTATTCTCGAAAAAAGGAATTAGTATATAAGCCAGGGACGGCGGTCAGTTTTAAATCAGTTTTACTTAGAAAGCGATGTGTGTAGCTAGCAAATTAGTACAACGATTAAGTTATAGAGTGTGCAGCTCGATATTATTTGTGCTTTTATGATGTTATATGATCGTAGACAGTAAAGTGTTTTTAAAATAAACAACAATTATAATTTGTGAACCCCGAAGTCGTAACAATATTTAAAAAATATATAATCCCAAGGTATTTCAACATAAATGTTGCTGTTACCGAAATTTTTGTTAAGAAAAACAAACATGGAAATGTATAAATTTTTAATTTTTTCAGTATTTGTACGTAATTAACATAACCTTTAATACTTAGATGCAACGTAATTGTTATAATTAACAGATGTCGTAGTTTTTATTGATATTTAAACCATAACAGCACTGAATTAATAACCTGTGAGCAACTAAAAATCAGATTAGAGTCGGCGGTGCAAAGAAAAAGTATGTCTATTACTAACGCGGCGTTAGGCTGATCTGACAGTTCATGAATGTATTAGATTAATTAATTCAGTTAATCACAGACACACATTTTCTTTGCACTGCCTACTCTAATCTGATTTTTATTTGCTCACTTTTTAGAAGCTATGAAATGCAATAATTTCAAAAGTAAAAATCAAAAAACTTCAAAAATATAATTTAAGCATTTAATATGTACTAAAAGGACCATTTCCGAAAGTGTCGTACAAATAATCCCAAAAGGTTACGTCATAAGCATGTGGATCGGTTTCAACGATCAAATCCTTCCCTATATTCAGATAAGTTAAATTTTCAGTCGTCGAAGCGACCCTCCAAGAAACCCCTTGCAAAAGTGAGTCCCTTACAGGCGTCGGATTTCTACAATACAAAACGAATCATCTGGTAGGAATATCCTGAAATTAAAACCTACCCTGTTCTGGCAAAGTTCGTCCACATTCGCACCATTCGATAACGAGTGTTTTTATCACTCTCGGACAAATTAAGGTAGTTATTGCTAGTTCGAAATATGTAATTCAAGTCTTCGGTGTGTCCAACACCTACACAAAACAACTATTAGGTCGAATCCTTTTTAACAAAAGCGGAAGTACCTTTTAGAACTCTGTTTGGGTTTCCTAACTGTCCTTCGTAAGTTAATTCATAAAAGTAAAGGTCGACCTCTTTTGATACTAGTTTAGCATATTGACGTTTCGCTCTGACGAACTGATCGTCGCTTACAAACTGAAATTGGAATTAACTAGAAAACAATTTAAAGGCATTCAAAGAATAACTACGTGAATAAAACTCGGTATAGATTTCTCGAACGTTCCAGAAACTCCGACGTAGTGCGTTTTTATTAATTCACCAACTTTCTTCTTGATGACTGGATCTTTAATGTTCATGTCGACTGGTACTAGTCTTTGAACTTCAGTGTCATAAAGTGAAATAAGAGACGAATACTCTTCGAAAACTGAAATGAAGACCTTTTAGTTACACGATTTGAGATGGCAGTAAGTTGAATTACAAGAAACGTAAATGCTGTCCTCCTCAGAATTGAACCCCATTAATATAGGAACTCGATTAAACTTGCCCTTTCTCAACATTTCATGGGTGAGATCGCTGAACACTGCGTTTTTGTGTTTTGGCTCTTTAACTGGGCCGAAAATAAATCCATTCAGAACGAAACCTTCATCTTTGGTAAGCTAGAGTCAAATGTTTTCTCTTTTACAAACCTGACGTTTAAATAAACTTTGTTTTGAAATTTACTCACCGAATCGCTTGCATTTGTGCTCGCTTCTTGCAATTCTTGAAAAGGTATTTTCTGTAATGCGTCGATTAAGTCGGACGAGTCGTCCGTATTGATACCCAAAACTCTACCTGTGGCAAGAGCACCTTCTCTCGCTCTTCTGGTGAGTGCCCACGAACCTAAACTGCATCCACTTTGCAGAATTGCTCGATGGTATAAACCTGAAGTGCAATTTTATCATCCAAGAATTAATTAAGTTTAGTTGAAAGTTTTTCTTACCTTTAGCTATTGGGGACTGGACCAAATAAGCAACCGAACCAGCCCCAGCACTTTCACCAAAAATTGTAACATATCTTGGATTTCCGCCAAAATTAGCAATGTTATTTTGGACCCACTTCAAAGCCAAAATTTGATCTTTCAGTCCGTTGTTTCCAGGTACAACTAGGTCTTCCGTACTCAAGAAACCTGAGGGCTTATCGAAATGAATCAAGCGTACTAAGTTTTTTTAAGGTTTTACCAAAAGCTCCTAGGCGATAGTTGAACGTCACCACAACCACGTCTTCACCTAGAAGAAAATCTGGGCCATACAAAGTATAATTTCCATCGCCGAAGCTGAAGGAACCTCCGTAAATCCACACCATTACCGGTAATGTTGACCTTATTTTCCTCGTTGAAGGAAGCTACGTCGTAAAGTACATGTAATATTCAATTTTAAACTTGTAAATTTTTAGAATTACCTGAGGAGTGTAGACATTAATGTATAAACAGTTTTCACTTCCTAAAACTGGATTGACACCCTGTACGCAGATGTCTCTTTCGTAAGTAGCATTGTAAGAGCCTTTCCAGTTATTTGCTGAAACGGGTGGCTGAAAATATTGATTTCACCGTTTTATAAACAGTTAAATCAAAAATTTGATCAAACACACCTGGAACCTCAAGTCGTTAATTGGGGGCAGAGCGTATGGTATACCATGAAATCTAAAATATACTTTGTTGGTATCTATCGTTTGTGACTGTATGCCTTCGACGATACCATTCTGTGTCCTTACTCGTGGATTTTGAATCTAAGAATTGATAAAACTACAGCTTCAGAAGCAAATCATTACATATTTGAAATTTGAAATTTTGTTTAAATACAGTTTTAATAGAAATAGAACCATTTCTTTGTTTTGTTTTTTTTTTCAACAAACATGATTTCGAAGCATTACAAGCATTACTATTTTAGTTGATTTAAATCACACCAGAAAATGTATTAATTATCTTACTAGCTTCCCGTCACAATTTGGACAAAATGTTGCCAAAGCCAACAGCACTAAAAACTTCATGTTGCCGAATGCAATGCGCTTGCATTTTCCTCGTTTATATCTCGGTTAAATATGCGGGCATTTAACTATCGGAGTTTCCGCTCTTAAAACAATTTGCTTAAGGCTGCGTTCACATTGATGAAGCAAAAACGTTTTCGGAAAAAACGTTTTACTGCAAACGTTTCGGCTAGCCACACACTGTTGAGTCGAAAACATTTTCACACAAAATGTTTATTATAAAGCAGTGTGACGTATATTAAAGAGACATAAAAGTGCTTCTATTAATACTATTAACTTTTCTATAGGCCTTTTCGGAAACTTGAACTGCTTGATCGGGTTTCTAGGTCTTATTAGAGAACCGTTCGGAAACTTAACCAGATCGAATGACTTGTGTTCGAAAACTAAGGCCGCATGTCCACTGGATCGGGCGGACCACAGTCGGCTCGATTGGGATCGTGTGATAAAGATCGTGTAAATGTATGCGATTTCAGTCGCGTCTAATCAGTGGACAGGTTACAATATAAATACAATACAATAGAAATAGAAATACATTTACGCGTCTGATTAGACGCGACTGAAATCGTATCAATGAACAGGTTACAATAGAATAGTATATTAAAACACAAGTTACAGAAGGCAGTCTTTCAAGCACGAGTCCGAAATTCCATCACGAGCCGCTTGCTTGAAAAGCCTTCTGTAACGAGTATTTTATACTATTTTTTCTATTTTGCCCCTTTTTAAAGAAAAAAGCGATGTTTTAAAATTTAGGGAATTTTGCGGTGGTTGGTGACATTTATTTAACATCATTTAAGTAGCCAGTGGGAAATTCAATTTTAAATGCAAAGTAAAAAATACAAATGCTCAACATTATGGATTTCAGCAAACTAACCTGCCCTGCTGTTCCACTGGATCATAGTCTGATTGCGCCTCGCTGCCTCGCATAATAAAACCACTGTTGAAGGTAATAATGCACTCCACAAAATTATTGTATCAAATCAGAACATACCAGGCATTAGTATAAATTCTAAAGACACATCCAATGTGTTAACGTTTATAATAATTGCACATTTCATGGTGGTGATGTTTAAATTAAATAAAAGTTCTTGATATCGTTTGACATTTGATGTTTATTTCTTACTTGGTACTACCAACATTAAATAAATTAATTCACCAATGCCATTAACGCACTCAAATTTTCTATTAAAGCACTCGTTTCGGTGCGTTAATAGCTCTATTACCAACGCAAAATAGAAAAATACATTTGCACGATCTTTATCGCACGATCCCAATCGAGCCGATTGTGGTCGGCCCGATCCGGTGGACATGCGGCCTTACAGTTAATTTCTCGGATCTCTTCAGGTTCGTAACCGGGTTTACGTTTTAATAACCCTGCTGTTTAGTAGGGTTAAAATACTGGGTTATTGAATATAGCCTCAAATTATCACGTTTTGTCACTGCGGCAAGAAAGATCAGAAGAATACAAGGTAAATATTTACATATTTTACTTATTTATTATTATTTTTGTTTATAATATTTTCTGACACTTGCAAGGTCATTCAATGAAACGTTCGCGCGTTCGTAAACCCTGTCAAACCCGAGCGGTTCGGTTATAGAACTGTTTAAATCCGATCCACATCCAATCTGCAACCCGATCATAGTTTCCGAAAAGGCCTTATGTTTACCTACGTTTCCGTATTGGGGTTTTTAAAACTATATATTTTTTTAAAGCTGCTTAATTACTAACAGCAAACATAAATAATTAAAAATGCCTTCGATACTTTCAGATAATGCAACGGATTGTGTTTGCGCAAAAGTTAACTTTGGGGGCTGGACTAACACTGTTTGGGACTCTAACCAATTAATCCAAGTTTGGTTAGTTGTAACGGTTTTAACTGTTTCAGCGTGCCTTATACTGTTTTTTTGTTTGGTTCTATTTAAAGCACTGAAAAAAACGCTTTCTAACAAAATTAGTTAAAAACGTTTTGTCCGAGAACGTTTTTGTTTCATCAGTGTGAACGTAGCCTTAGCGAAGGTTAGAATGCGAAGTTCTCGTTATCGCCGTGTTATTTATTTGTACAAAAGTTTTCGCAACAGTTTAATGTAAACAGCCTTCCTAGAAAAAAATATCATGTTTTGAGACAAATAAAAAATTAATTCCATTCGTTTCGCCAATGATTTTTATGCGGCTTTTGTGTATTTTGTAAGCCGAATTGAACACGAGGAATCAAAACGTGGCGACCTGGTTGCTACAATCTGAAAATTGCACGAAAATCATCAGAATAAAAGGGGCCCCACTAATGCATCAAGTGCTTACGAAAAAAAAGCGGCCGGGTAATCAAAGTAATGGATGTAATCGGACGACTAAATTGAAACAATCGGGTCGCCAGATACGATTGCTGTCAATTGAATCGTCCAAATATCGCCACGTCTGTGATTGGAAAATATTTGCTTAATTTATTCAACTAGTAGTGGTATGAGACAATTATCACATTCCCATGCATTATTTTCCGAAATATTCATGTTTTCAACAGATATGCAATCAGCATGCCACCATTCATAACTATCGCTTTGAGCTATGTCGCCTGACAAGCGTTATGGCGTTATCTGCATTTTCAAAATAACATAGGAGAGTGCTTGGAAACCAAAACAGCGTTTTGTTTTCTGCTATAGTTGAAAATGTTCTTAATGTCCGACTAGACTATTATAATAAAATAATGGATCAATTTTAAGTCACGTTGGCATTGAAATAATGCCCTACCGGGCATTATAAATTTTCAAGGCGCTCTATTATGGAAAATAACAATATAAATTGTAAGTAATCTTTATTAACGCAACCATTCTTGAAAACGGAAATACTCTTTCTCATACAGTTTATTTTTGTTTTTTGGGGTATAAGAGCTGCCGCTGCCTTTGGAGCCTTTAGCGGTAGTTTTTCTGAGAGATTAAACTCTTCTTTTTCCATTTTAATGAACTAACTGATGGCACTTAAATGAAAAGTCACACTGAATCTGTTCGTTTATTCTACACTCTTAACTCCTCTACTCTATTTTTCTCACTCCTACTTACATTACATTATATGCATCTCACTCTCTCAGGAGCGGTTGGTGCAAAAAGTGTAGAAAAGTGCAAGACAAACGAACAAACCTATATTGACAAACAAAATATGTTACTTAGTTACGGCATTTCAAAAAAAATCTATGATTTCTAGTGATTTGATGATTAGTTAATCAAATTATTATTAAATCTAACAAAATACAAAACTAGTCGGACATTAAACGTTGAAGGCATTAAAATTATACCTCCTCGGTCGGCGTACACTACTGGGGAGTTATTCTCGAACTGGAGTGAAGTGATCGTTCCCGAATATGACGTCAAAATGACGCATTTCTCGAAAGATTTGTATAGGTTTATACGAGAGTCTACGTCATTTTGACGTCACTCCCATAAAACGAACCCTCTTCCTTGTTTCGAAAATAAGGCCCCTGATATCGGGCGTTATAAACCTTATAACGCCCTTGGTACAGTAGAGGACAATAAAATCCGGGCAAGTCACTTGCACAAGTAAACATCGCTTTAATATTTTTGACGTTTAATGCATGTCACTAGTAATTCTGACCTGTAATTCAAATTTTATTTATTTATTTTGACAAATATAACCTCAATAAAATCCTGATATATCAAATTTGTCAAAATACGCACAATATGTCAAATTCTTGTCCGGATTTTATTATCCGCTACTGTGCCTTAATAACTATAAAAAATAACAATTCATTTTCTAAACAATTTACTAAATGAGATCGTAAGTTAGAGACATTATTGTCACGATTCCTGAGAAAATTGTTGCTCATATGCCCTCCTTTTCCGGTGTTAAATATTGAACTTGCAGGTGTAAACATAGCGAAATAACTGGAGCATTATGCACTTAATTAGTTCAACGTAAAAGCAGTTAAATCGCGTTCTAAAAAACGACTTGGAAACAGCGTAAAAATCCTGACATGACTTGGCATATCAGGATTATGTCAGGACTTAACATATCAGGTTAATTAAAATGAAATAAAACAGACTCAACTTTCGCCAATCATTTCATTATGAAAACACACATTCTTACGTGATTTGTATTAATGTTTTTTTTTTGTTTCCGGATAGGAACAGCGTGGAAGTTGTGGCATCCTGCCCGGAAACCAAGAAAGACATGGACATCGGTCGCGGAAAACTTTAACAAAAAAAATGTATTAATAATGCAATTTGCACAAAATTCATTAGAATCCTTGGAAATTCAGAAAGCAGCAGACAATTCTGAAAAACATCAGCTCAGACGGCTTAAATCTTGGAAAAATCTGTTATAGATTGTACCGATGGGATGTACTAGTATTTGAAATCAGTTTAAAATCGACAAATGCGTTGTCGATTAAATATACCGGTAATTAACTGAAACTGAGATCATAGAAATTCAATGAGAACAAACAGCGCACAAAATCGAAGATCTAAATTTATGAAGTGCGAACGGGACAGTATTATAGGATAGCCACGCCTCCACCAAGAGGCTTTCTCCATGCCTAAACTGTTTTTATCTATCACCTTGCCTAGGTACGTTCTTACTTTTCAACAATTACTTGTATTTGATATTAGTAAAGTAAAAATTGAATGTTTTTGTTAATATGACATATTACGAAGTAAAAATGGATAGTGTTGATTATTTGAAAGAAGGGAGTTCGTTCAAATGAAATAACTTGGTCAATGGTATTTGACAAGACTTGAAAGTAAAAGCAATCCATTAAAAATTGATCACAAAAATAAAGATAATGAGGTGCTACTGTAGTGTGCGGTCTACCTGCATGTTTCTAATACCGGGTGATTTTTTAATTCTTTTTATCAACCCTTGCTATGAAATTTAGATTAACTGAAAAATAAGTCATTGCACTGTTTTAGGTTATTTTACAGGCAAGCTAAGACATGCCGCCCAAATTTCATAGCAAGACTTGATAAAAAAATTAAAAAATCCGTCAACATACTATGCGGTCTACCTGCATGTTTCTAATTGTTCTTCCCAAAACTTGCAAACAAAAACAAATTAATCCTTTAATACGCCAAGTTGTAACAATTTCCCTCATCTTAATTAATATCCCTAATTTTCATATAAAAACATTTATACCCAAACAAGTAAATCCTTTAATTACTTCATCACAAATAAATAGGGTCAAATTAGAGATTAGCATTTTTTTCAAATATATTTTGAGAGTAGAACGCACTTTACAATAGGTAGATCTCAGATTCGCAGGTAGACCGCACACTACAGTAGCACCGATAATGAATTGTGAATATCTTCAGATAAATGACATTTCAGAATAAAGTAAGACAATCAAGATACCTACCTATATACATTTGGTGAAAGTTCCCTGTGATTGGGGGTTAATGCCAGGGGCAAAAATGAAAACTCCGGTCACAGGTGACTGAAAAATCTGATTTTCTTTTTGATCCAGTCATTAGTATTTTAGAAACAAAACATAAATAAAAGTAGGTACACGTAATTTATTTATTTACTAATTTTATTAATGAGCTTTCTACGTACGGGGTAACGGGGCGTTTTAATACTCACGTAAGGTAAGGGACATAGTTATTTGTTGGATAAGAGTAACACGTTGCCTAATTATTATTGTAAAGAAAAATCCAGTCCATAATAAAATCCGAGTGGAATCTGGTCCAAGCTTTCAAAATCCAGTCAAGACCAGATATACACCGTGTTCAGAAAGTAGGGGACTCGATGGTCGTAGCGCTGTTCCTTGCATGATTCTAAGAAGAAAATCTTAATACAAAAACTTTGTCCGAGCTCTCCTGTTTATATGCGAGGTCATCAAAATTTGTTCAAATTATAATTATGTAGAAGGTTTTGTTATCCTTGCAGTTTGTCCTCATTTTAAGCTGTCTTCGACGAATTAAAACTAATAAAGTCAATAAAATAAAAGTAAGATAAAATACATTCTTGTATTAAGATTTTCTTCTTAGAATCATGCAAGGAACAGCGCTACGATCTCCGGGTCCCCTAATTTCTGAACACCCTGTATAATAATAATAATAGTAATAATAATAAACTTTATTTTCCATAGAAGAACAATTCCGTATACATTATTAAATTGAGTAAGATTCGATGTTATGGAAAATCCATGGGTGGAATACAGATTCCGGTACCGTAGTACCTCTAATTTTTACTCAACCCATAAATCTTCAAAAGAAAAAATATTAAAGGCGATAATAAGAAAGCAGATAAATAAACAAGATTCACAGTTCCATAACGGCGCTAGTGATTATCATAAATGTTTATAAAATTTTTAATTAGCGCTCGTGAAGATCAGACTTTTTCAAGTTTTGCAATATTTTACGTTTAAATGAATGGACAGGCAAGTTTTTATATTCTGATGGTGTAAGGTTATACACTTTAGCAATATTGTAAGAAAAACTTCTTTCGAGAAAACTCGTTCTATGAGCAGGTGGTGTTAGCAACCCCTTATTCCTTATATTGAGATGATGAACATCAGAACGAAAAGATATTTTTTTATACAGATATGTGAGACTTTTGTACGTAATGATTTTATGAAATAAGCAACAAGCGTGAAGAAATCTTCTGTCACTCATATTGATCCAGTTACTCAGTTTTAATGTATAAGAAATTCTGTCGAATTTCCTAATACCATGGATCAATTGAAGACATGAATTTTGTAAAATTTGTATTCTTCTTTGCGTTAGAAAATCAATACAAGGCCCATAAACTACATCGCAGAAATTAAATTTTGAAAGCACTAGTGAATCGCACAACATTTTTTTGAAACGTAAATCTTTATCCAAAATTAATCCAAGACTCTTAGCTTCTGCGACAAATTCAATGGACGCACTATTTATTTTTAAATCAAATGAATTATGCTCTAGTTTTCTACTGAACAGTATAGCTGATGATTTCTCAGGATTAATAAGTAAAGAATGTTTAAGCGAAGGAGCTGTCAGGGAAGACAAGTCTAAATTAATTAGATCATTTGACATTTTATGGTTTTCAGAATAAAACGAGTACAACAATTGCGTGTCATCAGCATACATATGGCACGTGCAAAATTTTATGTAAGAACAAAAGTTACATGTATAAATAGTATATAGAAGAGGTCCTAACACGGGACACCTCGAAATATTTGTAACTGCTGTGATTCTTTTCCTTTGATTACAACTTTTTGAACACGGCCTTGTAAGTATGAACGAAGAAAATTTATGGCATTCTCCGATAATCCGATATAATGCAAAATTGATAGTAGCAATTGATGATTAAGCGTGTCAAATGCTTTATTAAAGTCTAACATAACAATTATGCTATCTTTACCACTATCAGCTGCTTTGAATATTTGATCAGTTACTTGAAGCATAGCAGTTTCACAACTGTGATATGGTCTGAATCCAGATTGATTTTGAGGAAGAATGTCAACTATATTCATATACTTACGCAATTGCGTAGCAACTATCTTTTCTAAGATTTTTGATATGGTTGGTAATATACTTATCGGACGGTAATGTGATAAAGAAGTGGGATTATTTATTTTATTTACTGGCAAAATTATAAATCGCCGCCAACAAACTGGAAAATAATTATTTAATACGCAAGAATTAATGATGTGTGTAATGAAAGGGATTATATAAAGACAACAAAGTTTCAACATATAAGCATTAATACCGTCCACACCAGTAGAATTTGTTTTAACATCCGATATTATTTCAGCCACTACTCGTGCATCAATTAACTGCAGACTATCAGTATGATTGACATCAATCATCGGCACACAATTTATGAAATAATCATTAAATACATTTGGATCTTGGAGTGTTTCGGGAAATCTGGTTTATTTCCGATACTAAGTTTTCGAAGCTCTTTCCATAAATTGTTTGTATTTCCAACTCTTATTTTATACTCAAAATATGCCGTCTTTTCGCGCCTAATTGAATTGATCGTCAAATTTCTGAGAGACTTATAATAGTTCCAATGATTGATATTCTTTGATTTTTTAAATTTTTTTAAGGCATCGTCTCTTAACTTCATCATGTACTTAATATTTTCAGTCAACCAAGGTGCAGGTTTTTTCGATAAACGACTAGTTTTATAGGGCGCATGAATATTGAAGAAGTGAGTCAACTGTTGATTGAAAAAGTTAATTTTATCGTCTATATCTTGAATATAAAATAATCTGTGCAATGGCAAAAGGTAGAGATCACTGTAAAATAAGTTAAAATCTATATATTTGAAGAGTCTATGTGTATAAAGTTTTACTGGATATCACGTCAGATGGTAACTCTACCTGTGATTCTTTATAATTCGCAAAGTTATAAAGAGAACATTTTAATTATTATGCTATTTGAAAAATAACACCTGTTGTCGTTATAACCTTCCTAAACCATAGGAACACCTCTACGAAGCTGCTAACCCCATTGATTTATATCAACTTCACAAAAAAATTTCGAAGATGAAATACCTGTTCAATTAGGTCTTTTTAACTATGAAATAGTTCAGCGACGTTGCTACTGAAAGAAAATAGACATACCAAGTATAAACTATACGAGGAAGTACTTAAATGGCATAAGAAACAAGGTTTTCAGAAAAATACAAAAACGTCGTCGTAATCAAGGATTTCCAACTTCTAACTGGGAACGACTCATGTTGAATGGGACAGCAACTAAAGGAGGTAGTCAAAATAGACACAGCACTGAGTAAGATCGTAGAGACATCTTCAACCATTGTTGAACATATAACAATTGTTACAATTTTGAGTTTGTTTGGTATTTGTAATAGAATTGAAACGTTGGATTCCGAGGCTACCAGATAATCAAAGAAAAAATATGTCCCTGCAATGTTTATATATGTAGCATACAGTGCCAGGGATACCACAGAGAATAAAAGAAGTATTAACACTAGAATTGAAAGCCTGAATGAAATATATCCCAAATGGAAGCGTTTTGTTTGAACAAAACAAGTCAAAACAGATACATACAATTTTCTAAGTACAGCGCATCTTCATATGACCAATCTTTGGATTACGACTCAGAATCAAATTGGAGCGTATAGATACATATTGCAATGTCGAAGGGTTATTTGTGCCCCACGTTGGGTGCCAATTATGCAATGTATCCAAATTTTGTTTTTTTTTGTACGAATTGTTGCTTTTGGAACGTAAGTATATCAAACATTATATCGTCTTGGCCTGACCACTGCCTATGCGTTTATCGTGAGTAAATGAAGGATAGCTGAAATAGCTACATCAATCGACGTTGCCGATTGATAACGCGGGTCACGCTGCGGCCGCAACATTCCTACCTTCGCACGCAACATTGTAATATCTCTATTTCATTCCACACAAGTTTCAATGAGCCTCTCCATCATTTACTCACAATAACCGTATGCGTAGTCATGGGCAGACCGACTATGTATATACAGCTGCTTTCTTTTCATGAGCGTCACGCCCTTCGGGCTCGAAACGCGGTGCAGCTCAGAGCTGTTCTGAAAAGAACACGCCAAGAACAATAAATAGGAGCTTGACGACTAGATGACATACCCTTCTGTGCTCTTTCAAAATCGGATTATCAGAACCCTAGGAGCTCTACGCCTCTCATGAAAAGAACAACGTAAATACCGGCCCTGAACTCTTCCGAGCAGCTCTAAGCTCTGAAACGAAAACGGCTATAATCGTATAAATACCGTAAATTAAGAATTTCAAAAAAGAAAACTAATATAACGCAACCTAACCTACAGTTTAAATGTCAATATTTATCAATCGTCCTTATTTATTAGTCTCCTCCAATATCTTTGATGGACGAGGAAAGCCTTTACCTCGAACTCGCCTAGCGTCTTCTACATATCACCACTCGTATCCGCTTTTTTTTAACTGTTAATATGGGCCAAAATCTTGCTGTTACTACTTATCCAGCTTATCCTGGTAATGGCGGAGGTCATATCAAGTTGCTTGACTGGTGAATTCATCGGGAAGACACTCTTGAATCCAAATACAGAGTTTAATTTATTTAACTTACTAACGTTCGCAGTAATTTGCTAATGTTCGGAAATGCAGACAATTCTTACTACTATCCTTACTTTATTCATTCTTTTACAAACGTCTTTAACATTCATAAAACATATTGTTGTACGTCGTCATCTATAACGAGAGACTTATCAGACAACTCCGCTTTGGCCAGGTTCACTCTTTCGCGATTTAATTTTTCCTTAATCGAGTGTGGCACATCCGGGATTGCGTACGCCAGAATTCCAGTCAAAGCCAAGATCAAGTGCTAAAACAAATTTTGGTGAGTTTTTCCCCGACTCGCTGTAGATGTTACAATCTACCTCAAAAATAACCACAAACACCAGCCTAATGACTAATTCAAACCAAAAATCCACCGACAACTTGTATTTGTTGGGATGAGAAGGTGGATATCTCACCCCTCTGTAGTAGCATTTATCAGGATGAGATATGTTGTTCCTCCTGGCATAATCCTGCGTATCGAATTCCGATAGGATGCTCTCCAGGAATGTTTTGTATGTACGAAACTCTATTATCTGCCTTGGGATGAAGTCTAAAGTGAAGGCAATAAGGAACGCCTATAAAACAGGAGGTTTCAAATGAGTCTGCCGTACCAGTTACACCACGTATGTACATTAACAGCCACGCCTATGGAGGTGGTTATCCTAAAAATGCCCGCCCAAGCTTGAAGACCAGGTACTCTCGCAGGGACGGGTCTTTTGTATGACGTTAACAATTTATAGGAGTCTACCCGAACAGATGTGATCGCATGGCACAAAGCCAGGAGAGGGGCCAAAGGAAAAGCCGCTGTGAAAAATATGACGAAACCATACTGAAGAGCTACAACTTCAACAATGAATTTTTCAAACTTTCCATATGGTGATGCCTCGATTACCTATTTCCAAATACTCGGGCACTAAAAAGAATTGGTCCAAAGGCTCTAGCATGTACTGCTCCTCCCAAATGGCAACGAGTGGGCCTTTCTTTTTCGTTAATCTAGATCTTCGAAAGCGACTCAATAAAAGGCTTAAAGAGTAGTGTGCATGAGTAGAACGTAGAATAGGAATTGCGGGTTATTACGGTTTTATGACTTGAAGAGCGTTGAAGAACAAGCTTTTCACGAGCAACACTACGACTAAATGGATGAAGAGGTTGACGGAGCAACCAGCTGGGCAACATAGGTCGCTGGATATGTTCGTTTTATCTTTGCGGGCGGGATCACCGGGGTATGTATAAAATCTACCCTGAAATGGTCCACACAAACAATTTGGTTTAATTTCTAACGGTCCCTGATTCTTTTGTACAGTTCTGACGGTTGTATGATTAAGGAAGTACTTTCACCTTGAAAAATGCGATATAAAACGCAACTGAATAACCATTTACGAAACTCAGTATATATTCTTTGTAAATGTATGAATTGTCATATTCCACTTGGGTCCTTAGGTTTTCTAGATCTGTAAGTTTCTTCACGATCCTTATGTAAAGCTGAAAATATCTTTCGTTTTCATTTTATATTTAATAAATTCATTGGAAACGTGTTTAAGCGCGAATACCTGCTGAAAGGAAATTATGCAGATAACGCTTATAGTCGAAGCGGTAACCGAAGAGAGCACCGTCGCATATTTCCTTATAAATTCCGAATTGCTCACTCTCATCACCATCAAAATTGCGTTATAATAAATCATCACTGCTATGACTATTGCTATGGCAATCAATATCTGAAAGAAGTTCCAAATTATACACCGTATTTTAAGTCTTAACATTTTAGGACTCGTGAATGGTTCCGAAGTGATTGATGTGTTGCCTACCTTAACACCTTAAAGGTAGGCAACACATCAATCACTTCGGAAACCATTTAAATGAATCGGATAAAGAGATTTGTGCCATACCAAAAATAAAACGCATCCATAGCTGATAAACAAGCGGGTAAATTTGACTCGCCGCGTGTCGTAAGACTCCCATTCTCCTGTCACGGGAGAAATTCTTCTAAATTGGGAGTTTATTTCGTATTCAGGTCTGCAATTGAACCAAACAGGATTACACGCGAAAATTTGCAATTATATAGAACAGTACAAGAGAAATACAGAAATGTATTAAAATACAACAACACTAAAACAAAAATCCCTTGTTCACTTGGTTAAGATTTTTTCAATGATTATTACCTCCAGTGAAACAATGTTTTGGATAATGATTACTTTATTTCAAGATCAAATACGAGGGTGAGTCAAAAAGTTAGTTACACTCGCACAAAAAAGGTATACGGGTCAAATACGTTCTTTACCTTACAGAAGTATCTAACGCCACTGACAAGACGTTCCAACGGAATGCCAGGTTCGTTTCCTGTCGCTTCCAAAACTCGATGAAAATCGTTGCTAAAACAAAAACGTACTCGACAAAAAATCGTGAAACCAAAATATACAAACCCCACAAAGAAACGAGCACAGCAAACGTAACTGACGCTTTATTATCCAGCAAATACGTTATATTGGCATTTACGCAATTCGTCTTCAATTCCTCATACTTGCAAGACGTGAAAAACTCGCACGGGGGGCATATCATAATGTTGCTTTCGCATATTTCTTTGCTGAAATAAAAATGTTTTTCCACTCAATCGAGCCCTGTTTCTTTATCACCTTCTTATATTCTGCGCGCTGGTGATAGTGCACACGCTGTATATGAAGCACATCATCCCTAGGAATCCGGGAGGAACCAAGAGGAACGTGTAGTAGGCCAAAAAAGCGAAATAGAACGCCACCTCCGTTCCGAAATATTTCTCGATCAAATTGAGTGGTTGTTTCTTCCAAAATTGCTTGGGCGAAGCCCAAAATTTGTACAACAGCTGCCTGTCACTCAACTTGCCCTCTTCCGTCCAATATATGGTCTCATCGTGAAGAGGGTAGGCGGCCTTAAAGATTCCCTTTTCCAAAAGGTGAGCAATACCCTGTTCGTTATGTCCGACTCCAAAACCGGTCACTCTCAATATTTGATACGTGATCATGATTCGTTCGGCCTTCGTTATGTCCTTTGGTCCCTGATCAGATAAAGATTCGCTGAAAGAAAAAAACAATTAAAAAACACTCTCATGTTTTGAGCTACTACAGTCTCAAATATTTAGGATTCTGAGGTAGCAAATCCAAAATTTGTGACAACATATTTTTGATTGATGATTGAATTGGTTTCCGGTTGGAACCGCGTCACTTGACTTCTTCTCTGCCGACGTTTCGTTCTCCATCGCAGAAGAACTTCCTCAGGGTTGCTGCTGCTAGTGGTGTTGCGGCTGCCTGTTGTTGTTGTCGAGACTGAACGAAAAGCAGCAGCAGCACCAACAGTTCAGTCTCGACGATTAACGAGAAACAGCAGCAACACCACCACCAGCAGCAACCCCGAGAAAGTTCTTCTGCAGTGGAGAACGAAACGTCGGCAGTAGAAGAAGTCAACGTGACGCGGTTCCATCCGGAAGCCAATTCAAACATGGATGACGACCGCGGAAGCCTTCAAGTTAAATATTTTTGATTGACTACTTTTTATAGGTAGAAATTTTTTTTCGCTTCAAATTTAATGTAAAAAATTGTATGTATAAATAATATTAAAGTTCTTACGATGCACGTTTATACAATGGATCTTCTGGGGTGACACTGTTCACCTTACAAGTAAAACACTTGAAGAAGCGGCTTCTGTCGCTGGAATAGTTCAAATTGTTGCAGGTCAAATTGATGTCGTAAATCTTCGCGAAGCTCTTCAGCATGCTCTTGAGGCCGTAAAGCTTTACGAAGACGATGTTCTCGTCGAAACTAGCGGCCGTACGCTCGACGTTGAAGCCGATACTGTACAAGTTCCTCAAGTATAAATCTATGATGGCCCTTTTGCCAGATAATTCAAAGTCCGAGTCTTTCCTTCGCTTATCGACCTTACTGTACACCAAAATGAAATCCAGGAGGCGCTCGTCTCGGATTTTGGGTGGTTTTCTGGGGCGTTTCTCCACGTGTATTCTTAGGAAGGGGAGGACATCTTCCATTTTTTTACGCAGCTGGATCAACTAAAATGAGGAAACATTTTTTCTCGTTTTCAACTTTGAGGATTTCGTCAGAGTATTGTCAATTGAATCTGGAGGAGGTTTTCTCCATTGTAGTTACAACGTAAAATTGTTTGGGCCAGAAACTTCTTTAACTGGAGAACGAAACGTCGGCAGTAGAAGAAGTCAACGTGATGCGGTTCCAACCGGAAGCCAATTCAAACATGGACAACGGCCGCGGAAGCCTTCAAGTTAAATTCTTTAACTGTCTTTTGCAAATTTTCAAAAAAAAATTAATTTCATCGTTCCTACAATACTTGACTTGGTGATTAAAATTAGTTTTCGTTTATCTGCGTTACAAAAATCACAACAACCATCCTACATTAGTCTATAATTCTTATCCAATTTTCAATTCCGTATTTATCATAATTTAGACGGAAATAGATAGGAATTTATACAAAATGCTTACTCGAACCGCACGAACCTGATTTTTATGATGCATTATATTCAGAAGTGAACTGCAGAGCTGAAAATGACGTGTCACACTTGGACATTAACACTCATGGATCATTGTTTATTTAAAAAGTGTACAACCACAAAAAGTTGTAGCTAAGGGTGGGATTAAATTCGCACGGTGGAAACCCATTCACACTTGATTTCTAACACGAAACTTCTCACCAAATTTCCTGGGCTACGCAGGAGCCCCCATACTCCATAACACTAAACTTAAAGAAAGGAACCCACAATTTTTATTGAGCCGAAGGCCGGCCCTGACTAGCACGAGTCAGTAAACTACATGAAATGTAGATTATCTGGTATATTACTAGAAAACGGCCAGTTTTAGGTTTTCAATATCAAAAGTAGGCAGTTTGCTTTGAATAAGTCATTCACAAGATGTTAAATGAGTGTGGTTAAATAAATGCAAAATAAATGTACAGTCGTGAGCATTAAATTTTGGTCATCACTGTCAATCAAAATGTTATTCTCAACAGTTAAAATTAAGACCCCTTTAACTTTAATGAAATAAAGTCAGATGTAAATCTTTAACAGAAATGACGACCAAAATATATTACTCGCGACTGTACAAGATTCCGTAAAAAAATTCTATTGTTATGATAACCTCAGCCAAATAGACTTTAATATCGATATCATAAAAAAACTAGGACAACTTTTCAATCCAGTAGCCATACGTTTCCATTATTTTATTACATTAAATCTTACTTTGCCGTCAAGTGTAACTGTATTTTTGTTAACGCTGAAATTCTGAGCAATTTGTCAACTGTGAGCTTTTAAAACAAAATTTACTGTAGGTATGATTGACAATGAGTGATCATTTTAAATAATTTCAAATTTAAGGTCGGTAGGTAGCAATTTTAGGCAGCTTAAAAAGTCTTGTCCTAGTTTTTTATGACGTTGACATATAGCAAAACTGATCGCTGTCACTCTCCTTGCGCACCGATTAAAGTTTAGGCGCTCATATTGGAAAACCCTTTATAACATGAATGTTCAAATTTAAACGTCCAGATTTCATGCTGTATGGTGGGGGTACACTACGCCAACACTACGCTCCGCTCATGCCCATCCCTGGATTAGGCCTTAATGTTGTGGCATTTAATGTTAGTAGGCTATGAATGGGTAAACCTTCTGCCGCCATCTGTATGGTATCTAAAAAAACGGCACTTCAGTCTTTTTGATATTCAAAGAGAATATGTATATGAAATCTTCGGAAATTTATATTTTTACAATGCTTTGTTTAAACTGAGAAATGAATTTTAATGACGATGTTAATTTGACAGTTCGCAATGTAATTCTTATGGCAACTTAATCGTGATTAGTTTAATTCAAAATTAAATATTTGATTTGCTTTCTGTAAACCCACCCCTAGGATTAAAAATTAACAAGAGGCAGTCATACTAACACTAACAATAATAAATTCTAATAGTTGTTCGTCCAAAGTGGTAACTAAATATGGCCGCTGTATGTTATAGGCGTATTCTGGAACATCCACAAACCACACAGTTCACTAATGTTTATAATAGCCGCTTTCCCGGTACCTACTTTGTGCACGTAAATGAGCACAAAAGCGCAAAAAATCACGAAGCGCACGTTCCAGTAAGGCAGGTTTCCATATATTAATACAAGAACATCGTGCGTTTAAAACCCAATTGTGCTTGAAACGCAAAATTCAGAGCTAACGGGAAAACGCCTAAAAAAAGTGTTGTACAGAATTTGTACTGTGTAAACGTGTATGTGCATTCATGAAGTCAAAAAATTGTTGTACAAGTTGTTTTGTTACATATACGGTTTCTGGCAATAATAATATCACTGAACACAAAAATAGAAAAACCAACTGCCGCTCAAAAGCAGCAAATTTAAAACGTAGGTGTACAACACCTTTTTGAACACAACTGTACTTACTACACCAAAGCTGCGTTCGTTTATTCAACTTCGTTCACTCTATTTACTCTTTTCGCACTCTAAAGAATGAGACGAAAGTGCGAATGGAGTAAATGGAGTGAACGGAGTTGAGTAAATGAACGCAGCTCCAAATTTTACAAAATCATATCCCACAAATGTCAATTGTTTCTAGGCACTGAAGTTCTATTACTAAACGTACTTGGAAGGAACTTGCTTGCTGTATCACAGGACATCCAAAAGTAACCTAAATGTCATTCACTTTATAACTGAAGCCTATATTATCCTATCATTTTGTCGCTTACGTGTATCCCAGTCGCTAAATAAACAGATCAATTCGTTTTCCATCAGCGGATGGCCGCCTTCTTTATTTCATCAATAAGTCTACTTGGTGGCATCAGTTCCATCAACATCGTTCTTTTATTGTTTGATGAGATTCATCAACAATCGCTCCTTTATTCTAGTTCAACACATCATCACTCGTTTCAGAAGATGGAACTGTTAGAAACTGCAATCTCAAACCTAACCTCATTTTCAAGCGTAAATAATATTAAATAAAATTTATATTAGTGCGTGAAGGTGTTTAGCACGGCTTAGCACAATGCAGGAGTCGAATTAGATAGCTGTAAATGTAAGTTACATGAATGTAACCTACTTACACTATGCGCAAGAACAACGTTTTTGAGGTTAGAAAGGATTTTAGCTGACGTCACTGCATCAAGCACAGCACTGATGCTTTCAATCACAAATATGCTTTGAAATAAAGAACATGTTTGACGTCAACAAACTGCCACATTACAATCTACCGCTGATCTACCGCAAAGTGGTAACTTCTATCAAGATATATTGCGTTCCCCTACTACCATAGCATAGGTTCCCTTCTGTTAATTCTGTACTCACATAAGAACCTAGTGTGGCTCCCTCTGCGCAGTCTTGAATTGGACTTCCGCCATCGCCATAGTTACCAAGTTGAATGTTACATTTGAATTAGAATTTTGTACATTTTATGTCAATTTGAATAATAAATCATAAACGCATTGCATTCTTACCACCCCAAAATGCTTCACTTTAACAATTACGCGCTAGTTTGTCTCAATCACTTCTTTGCAGTGTTGCCAACTTAGTGGTTTTTACACTAAATTTAGTGGTTTTTAATTTAAGTTTGTGATTTTTTTCTTAATTTAGTATTTAGTGCTTTTTTTGGCGATTTTTTAAAGTAAAACCGTGAAATCTTGTGATTTATTTTAGAGATCAATTTTTCGAAAACGTTGCTCAAAATGCTGACACTGAAGCCAAGCTGCTTAAGTTTTTAGTTTTTTATCGTTGTGAAACTTTGTGTTGGTATTATTTCTGTAGTTGTGTCGGTATTATTTCTGTAGTTGTGTCGATTCGCGAAAATCAGCAACCAATAGATAGCGCTTTTAATAAGGAAAACAAAGATCTGTCATTAAGGCTTGCTCTTGCTCCCATTCATTATTATTATTATGTTGGACGAAGTCTTTGCATGGGCATAAGCATGCTAGTCACACAATACGTATGTTAAAAATATTTATTCGTGTGGAAGCGTTACATACATATTACAATTCAATTTAATGTTTTTCATAGGTTAACCAAATGTCATTCCAATCATTATAGGGCCCTTCGCAAAACTTCCACTAGGTACCAGACACTCCGAGATTTTCTCAATTGTTAATTTCCAAGCGCGCATTTTTCCCGTGTAATAATGTTACTGTTTTTATGTTTATTTTTTTAACGTGTTTCATTTTATAAATTTAATAAAATTTTAATGAAAGCTTGTGGCACCACACTTATTTTGAATTTAGTGATTTTTTAGTGGTTTCCGACGTCCGTTTTAGTGAAAACTTTTTTCGACTGTTGGCAACACTGCTTCTTTGGAGATCGTGACAGGCCAGTGGCTCCCTTTTCGGAAACGAAAAATGGCTCTGAACTGAACTAATAACGCAATTAGCCAAATAAAGGACTTTGTCCTTTAATAATCTAGGAAGCTACAGATTTTGCAATTAAACTATAACATAAACATTTTTAATTACAATGCTAAATTATTTACATTAAACAAAATTCATCAACGGGATATGATATTATTCAGTTTTAGATATTTCAGATATTTTAGATATTTCAGAGTAAACACTTGTTTTAGAAACACAACTTTAATCATCTTATTATAGGACATAAATGTTGTACAGTTGGGAATAGCAAATTTCGAACACCACCGTCATTCTACTGACGTAAAGAGTCAAACGGAATGCAGCGACATTACGCGCCGTTGCAACTGCGTCAACTGTCATTTCAAAAGACATGCGCAGATAAAGCGGCGTGAAACGTCATCAATCTAACCGAAAAATAGAAATAACTTGTGCCACAAATGCATAAATTTCAAGTATGTATTCATATTATTGTATTTGTATACTTTACACCTGATGTATTATATGTTGTATTATTTACATATAAGAAGTTACCTTATGAAAATACGAGTGGGAGTTAATGGGCGCATCCAGCCATCTAGCTGCTCAGTGAGCCGCTACCTAGCGTAAGTTCTGGATGCGTTTGCTACTTATGCTACATTTGAGCGGCTTTGTAAGCGGACGCCATTTTATGTAGCGTGAATTCAGAACGCTATTTCCCCACCATACTAGTGAGCGAAAACGTGCTATTGGTGAAAGTATATTCTGTAAAAAGTTTTAAACTTGGAATTAAAGGAATTATCAAATTTCATTCACGTTCATAGTATCTGCACCTCAATTAATGTAATTACAAACACATGAAACGATTCGTTATATCTGATTTTATTCAAAATGCCCACTTACGTCGGCCATTCAGTTAAAAGTAGCTGATGCATCCAGAACTACTCTCTTCGCTCTTCGCTACCGCTACGTAGCAGAGCGCTCAGTGCTACTTGGCTCTGGATGCGCCCAATATTTGGTTATGTTTTATGACGTTTGACGCCGCTAAAGTTGAAAGTTGACCAACATCTTGCGTACAACGCCGCTTAACGTCATTCTTTCTGTTCAGTGACATTTGGACCTTTGTATTCAGCATTTATTTGACAGATAACAGCGCATAACGGCATTCTGTTTGAACCTTAAGAATGAAAAACATTCCATCATGTAAACTAGTCTTTATTGTCATTTTGATTAAAATTTGGAAATTAAATTTTGAAGTTTACCTGTCAGGCATCGATTATAATCAGAGTGAGGATATTCCCGGCGTTGTCATGACTACGCATATTTAATATGCACTGTTCATTGGTCTTGGTACTGCGTAAACATAGCAACGCCCAAAATTGTCCTCTCTCTGATTATGATAGTTATTGTCCAAAGTTGTCCAGTACTATCCAAATGAATATTCGGACCGACAAAAATTATCTGTCACTGAATCGCATATTATTTATATTATATTAATGCTGTCAAAATAACAGAAATGAATATGACTGAAGCCGAAAGTGAGGTTTCTTGTGCCTAAAGACTGCTTCACACTCTGTTACGTCGGTGAAATGGCAGTGGTGTCCGAAATTTTTACATAGTTAATTCTGTAATTTTATAATTTGCTTTTTACAAAAAAAATCTCTACATCATTAATATAAATATTAAATATAAGTATGACTTAGTTAAATTCATAGTACTTAATACATTGGCGTGATTAACAAACATGAAAATTTAAAAGATACCAATAAAGAATGTGAAATACAAAATCCTATTTTAATCAATGTCACACTCTTTACTCCACCTACTTAATATTATAAATACATCATCAGTCTTTGAGTAAAATCTTATTTAGTAAATACAAGATAAATCGACTCTGTTGGAGATAAAAATTTTGTTACTATTTCTGTGGCTCATAATAACAGAACACTTTTAATAAATATGAGGTAGAAGATGAAATAACGACTTTGTGAACATGTTAGGGAAGTATTACTTGGCTAAAAGATCTTTTGTTACGCTTCAAATCTCCTGTTATTAGTTCGAGGCCTCTTCATCCTAGCAACTCTCTTAAAAATGAATACAACTAATACGATTAAAAGACAAGCACCGACTGTTATAGCGATGTACATTCCGCCAGAATAACTAGAGCTAGCTGCAGTAGGAGGAGTTTCAGTCTGTTTCACATTTTTTGTAGCAGTAGTCACACCCACCTTCCTATTCACAGCTTGATTTACCCTCTCAGTTCTTTCATCCAAATCAGAAGCAGGCACATGTTGGTCGTTTTGAACTGGTATTTCTTGCGTCTCAATGTCAGGAGGTCCAAGGGTTGTGTTTACTTCTTCCAATTCAGTTATAACTTGGGGTGGTGGTTCCACGAGTTTCGGTTTCTTTGGTTTTTTTATTATTGGAGCTTGCTCCAAGGGAGCTGTGCTGAGGTATTCTTCTAGGGGACTGAAGAAATCCAACAGCTGATAGTGATTAACACCATCAAACCCGTAGTTGTAGATCAAAACATCTAGAGGCTGTTTCACTGGTTTTTCTTGAATGGTCGTTCTAAAAGACAAAGAAAAATGATTTTGCGTTAAAACGAAACTACTGAGTGTGAATTACTTGAAGTAGGTTTCCTCCCCGAAACGTTCTGCTATGTTGTCGGTTTCTTGGAATAAACTGTGTTGATGGTAGCTCAAAATTTGAAACTGTAGAAGAGTACCTAGAAATTTGCTGCAAAACATAATTCCCTTTGTAAAAAGAAAACGTTGCCAATTACGATTGATTCATACCTCAAATATGGTTTATTATTTATTATGTATGGGTCTCCCATAAAATCGGCTTCTATATTCAAGACTCCTTGAATACCTTGATATTTTTTTCTGTTACAAAAATGAAATAGGAGTTATATCCCCCCCTTGGTTAATTGTGGAGAATTTACAAACCTTGCTTCCCACCAGGTATTTACCATGTCATCGTTTGGTCTTTCCAACTCATCGAGCCTCCACATATCCGCAGCTAAATAAAAGGGCAATTTCGGAAGAACTTTTAAGGCCAATAACAACAAGGCAGTCATCTGATTGGACGTAGCATTCTCATGGTAGGTAAAAACATCTCCATCCAAAAGGCCATAATATGGTAAGTTATGCATGGCAAAAAGAGGGCCAAAATCAGTGATGGCATCATCTATGAACGAATATCGGAATTCCTCCCTGGGCAAGGAAGTATAATCAGAAGATTTCACTGCAATTTCTAGAGCGTTTTCATGCGACGTAAAATACAAGGGCCATCCAGTGTTTTGACAAGATACAACTCTAAAAAAATTACAATCGCATTACACACATTCAAGTCATATTTAAAAAGAAACTCACTCTGCTCGTCTGTTTGCACAATAGTATAAAATATCAGGCGAACAATCAGATGAATTTGATACACTCAAGGACCATGAGTTCTTTTGAGGTTTACCCATCGTTAAACCGAGGCCTTTCTTAACTTTTTCTGCGAGTTTGTACACGTCTTTAACTGTCTAAAAACCAAAAATGAGCGTATGAATTAAGAGGTGAGTGACATAATCAATAATATACCATTTCTAGTAACTCTGATTTAACGTCATGGTATATTTGAGGGTGTGGCAAAATTATATCAGCTATATTACTCCAGTCTTCACCAAAATTCGAACCTGCGCGAAAAAAAATTGTGAATACGTAATATGTTTAAATACAGCAACTTGCGCACCTGTTAAAAACACAGGAATTTCTGTGAAATTACTCTCGTAGTACTTGTTAATCCTGACAAGGACAAAATCGTACAGTTTCATGTACAGAGGTTTTATTTCTTCCCATGAGTTTAAAGCAAGAGTATATCCATCTGGATAATCAGTTAACATCTCCCAGTACGCTTTACCATCATATTGATCTGCCAAAAAAAATGTTCAATAACGCTCAATTTATGCATGTAAATAAAATGTTCCTCCTCACCATTTAAAGAAGCTGCCTTTGGAATGAGTTGCAATACAGGCGAGAATCTTTCTTGGAAGCGCTCGATTTGCAATTGCCATTCTGACCACGCTGTTTTTAATGTGCTTAGGTTTCTTGTCGTGGAAAGAATGTTCAGGTATTCTGCCACAATGCAAAGACTATGTTATAGGGCTTGAGTGGTGGACAAAATATACGTACCATGTTTTCCCATTTGTTGAGCTTGAAAATTTGTGTGGTTGGTATTTGATTGGAAATGCAATAATTCATAGTTGTTATTCCGAAACTTCACCAACTAAAACCAAGACGCATTTCTTGCTATTGTAATATGTTTGCCCTCTTCATACAATTAACTTACTGTTCTCCAATCGTTGTCTGATAGTAGAACATCACCAGGCTTGACTAAAACACTGTAGTTCCTCTCAAAATCCGAAAGGACGTCATATTTAGAGTATGTTAGAAGCTTCTGTGTTTGGTTTCTGACGTAGCCCCCAAAGCGGCCCTCCAAATTGATCTGTAGTAAACAATAGCTCGTAAACTTAAGAAACAACCCCCGTATATAACTGCATACCTTATTTTTATAGGACGCTTTGTTCAGCAAAACCCGTTTCTTCATCTCCGTTAAGTCCTCGCAGAAATCCTCCAGGTCCCAATCGATTAGGTCCAGTTCGGACCTGAGGCGGTGCGATTTTTCCTCGTTGAATTCATCCTGGCAGCGAATTTGGAAAACGAGCGTCGCGACGCCCAACAAAACTACGACGTTCATTCCTGCTTCATGTACGCAGAATAATCTACAAACATACACGGACAGATGCCTGGTGTTAGTCAATCGTTTCCCTTGAGAGTGCTTGATAAGTTTATCTTGCATCACTCATCGTTTGTAGTTACAAATTCCAATGTGTTTTGTGCTGGTTGACAAAAATATTCACGTTTTCCTTGAGTGTAAAATAGGAGAAAAAAAAATATTTCGAGAAAGACTTTAAAAGCCAGTCATTTTTACAAAACGAAAAAAAAGTAAATATTAGTTTGGGTCTCAAATATGTGCAATTTTTTATAGAGGTACATGAACGTAATTCACGACGTTAAATGACGAATACAACGGCTGAGGTCTCACTTGCGTGCATAATTATTTATTAATAGCCTTAATGAGAATCAATTGCCCTTGCCGGTAACCTACTTGAATGTATTATTTTTGCCAAATTGAATACGCAAAAAGTATTCTTCTACACAGAATTGATACATAAGTTATAAACCCACCTTTAATATTATGTATTTCTATGTGTAATTTGCAAAACATGTCTATTAAAAAATGTTGTTACTTATGAAGGAAAACTGCTTTTTTTCTGTGTATATTCGGCAGCTATTTATTTATTGCTATCTGAGTTCATATATTGTTTGTAAACTTTATGACAGAAGAATTAGTTTTATATTTAACTTCTGTAGATATAATACGGGTATAAACACTGTATTGATTCATTTTTCAAACATGGAAATACCATGTGCAATTAAATATTTGGAAATATTTTCCCATCTGTACGTTTTTGAGTTGAATGGCAACGGAATAATTTGTTCAGAATTTTAAAACACATTATTCAAGAGCGCCAAAATATATGACGGGTCTGGAAAAGGCAGTCATTGAAAAGAACAAAGAAAAACCAATGAATAGTAGATACTGTAAAATATACAGGTTGTATCACAAACTCCGACAAATATTCACACCACGCCGTTTGTCACAAACCATTTGCTAATTCCAAAGCTCAATTGGCTCATTTACTGCCAGATGTCGCTTTTAAGTAACAGAGAAATAAGTTTAAATTGAGGCCAAGACACGACGATGTGACGTACGATTATAATATGCTGTTAATTCTCTTTTTAAACTTTGCCTCACACCTCTTAATTACAGAATTTGTTTAAATGTTACTTATAATTACAAGTTTCGGTTTTTCACACTGCTATTGTAATAGTAGCGCCACCACATATTTGGTGAGCTGTCTCCAAAGTAAACCGAGTTTGTCTCCAATTTGGGACGTCAAATTTAGAACATTTGGGCTCAGTTTCATAAAACGTAGTTAATCACTCGATTAAGTTAAATGTGTGATTAAGCAATATCATTGGAGAAAATTTAAACTTTCGAGTGATTAACTATGTTTTATGTAACTGGGCCCTAGTGAGCCGTCTGTCTATAATAGTTGTATTATCTGTGGTTCTACGTTAAAAAATGTGAGAAAGAAATTGAAATACCATTTTCCTCTGAACTCTCTAGTTATGAAGTTATTGAGTGTTGAAAGTTATTGCTAATTTAATAAAGTGCGATAAATATTAGCCGATACCGTCAAAATTATATGAAACATGCAATAGATTAGTTATCCATGCAGAGTTTCGTCATCTTTTTTCGCGGTTTATTTATAATTTACAATTTATTTAAGCAAATTCTTTGCATTTGTCAATTTGAGAGGAGGTTTCTATAACCAGGTAACCTACAGAACCGAGTGATTTAACGGAAGTATAATAAAATAAAGAAGAAATTGAAGGACAAAAAGCTAATTGAATATAACAACAAAGAATATGCGAAGGACAGATCTGGCAAAGAAAAAGGACAATCAATTGCAGTTACAAGTTTACTATGCTCCAACAGATGTAGCAGTGCTAAAAGTTAAAGAAAGGTTTTATAACAGCTGATTTTACAACAAATTTAATTCCAAAATTATCATACTAATGAGATCTAATGAAAGGTTGGTTCTCATAGCAGAGAAAAAAGATAGGGGAGAAAAAATGAAAACGGGGAGCTGTTGATAGTGCTATGCGGATTGTGTCAGTTTAAATTCGAGAAGCTCTATTCATTCACAAATAAGAAAGTTGGAAACCAAATAGATTATATTTGTATAAGGTATAAGGGAAGCATGATTCAAGATGCTAAATGTATACATGAATAAAAGAAGAGCCAATATCGCTATTCGGGTGGAATAGTGACGCAAATGCAAATTTTTCACATTTTGAGTTAAGTTTGTAGATTTAGGCCCGATTGTACAAGCATGGTTTAACTTTAAACTTCGCTTTATTCCCACAGCATGAATTGTAAAGACAATTGTTTCCATAGAAATAAAACGAAGTTTATAGTTAAACCACGATTGTACAATCGGGCCTAAGTTTAGAATTACGGCAGCAGTTCAACAAATTCATTACATTTTTGTCTCTTCTGAAAAATTTAACGTTTTACAGTTGTGTCAATAGCGAGTTATCGCAACCATCACGTTAACTTACGGTAAACGTTATAATTACGTGGCCCCATTCATTTTCAATTGGATCACATGTTCTTAACGTTTACCGTAAGTTAACGTGATGGTTGCGATAACTCCCTAGTAGCGAGTTATCGCAACCATCACGCTAACTTACGGTAAACGTTAAGATCGTCTGATCCAATGGAAAATGATTAGGGCCACGTAATTTTAACATTTACCGCTATTAGCGAGTTATCGCAACCATCACGTTAACTTACCGTAAACGTTAAGAACATGTGATCCAATGGAAAATGAATGGGGCCACGTAATTTTAACGTTTATGGTAAGTTAACGTGATGATTGCGATAACTCGCTATTATTCCACCGGAACAGCGATATAGAACTGGATAATTATTTGGTAGTGGCAAAGACAAAAGCAGACCTAAAGAATACTAAAGCAAAAAGTAAACGAAAAAGCAATTATTAAAGTTTAATATTTTTTGAAATACTGCAATTTTTCGCTTTTGAGAATTTCGATTTTTCGGGTTTCACGCCAAATTTTAAATGATCGACTAGATGTTGTTGAGTTTTTTGTTTTAATTGAGAGACGAACAGATCTTAGTAAAATTTTTTCGCTAAAGTCAATAATAAAACAATTTCACGCATAGAATACGAACTTGATGAATGGCACTGTATATTTATATGTTCTTATGTAATTGGAACGTATAATTTGAATTTAAGCCGGACTCAGACGACTGTTGTACTTGGCCAATATTTATTAATGGCGTATACTTGCCATGCCGTGTGAGTGGTTTACTTGTACAATTATTTGTCACTGGTGAGTACTGGTCAATTTCCCATCGTCTGTCGGTAAAAATGACACAAGTCAAAGGGATCACAATTGTTGGTTGACTTGACAAGTTCATACTTGTGGTTGCGCTCACACGAATTGTTCAATATGTCTGTGTATCTAAATTTAGTAATGGTTCGTTAAATTATTCTTCGTCTAAAATTGAATTCACCAATATTGGGGTACCTCAGGGCTTAATTTTGGGCCCAGTTTTATTCATTCTCTATATGAACGATTTGAGATTGCCAAATACACACTTGACCCTATATGCCGATGATACAACTGTCATTGTTACCGATAGAGTAAATGATGAATTGTATAATAAAACTGAACAGGTCTTGACCAATCTTCAAAGTTGGCTAATTAGCAACTCCCTACAGTTAAACTTAAGTAAAACGAAAGTTATAAGATTTCATAATAGGCAAAAGCAATGTCCTCCTTTTAAACTCACTCTCAACAATGATGAAATAACAAGTGGTAAATTTTTGAGCTTACATCTTGATGATTGTATAAGCTGGAAAAATCAATGTTTTTCGGTGATTACTAAACTTAATTCCTACTCCTTCGCTTTTAGAAACTTACGTACGGTGAACATCTGTGAATATCAAATGATATTGATCTATCACGCTTTAATTGCGTCACGACATACCTATGAAGTCTGTTTCTGGTGGATCTGTTGTAGCTGCTGATGTGTTCGTTGCACAAAAAAAATTGTAAGAATTATTGCAGGCGTTGCGCCCACACATACATGTAGAGAAATTTTTGTTAGATATAAAATTCTTACACTGACTTGTATCTACATCTATGAACTGTGCATATACGTGTTCGTGTTTCATAACAAGGATCATTTTCCACTTAATAAAAATGTACATAATATTGATACGAGATACAAACATGATTTTCACATTCCTTTTCATAGATGTATACATCAATGTTATCGCCTGCTTCTGTGGGCCTTAGGATATACAACGAGTTACCTATGATTGTTAAGTCCAGTGTTAATGCCCGAATTTTTCGTAAAAATCTCAAGGTATTTCTTGTATCGCAGTGTTTTTATACACTCGACGAATACTTTGCTCTCACCTCAAATGCATAATTAGGTTCTTAGGCTATTTGACGATGTACTTTTGTACTTAATCTATTGTTTCTGTTTTTACGTGTTATATTCACTGTGTGACCTCAGGAAATAAAATGATTATTATTATTATTATTATTATGTTAAAATAATGGTGTATTGCTTTGCAAGTACTATTCATTCTGTATTGCTATCCATAATGGCCAGCACTCTTTTATCTATCCCGCCAACATTGTATAAATTCGCTGGCGTATTTTGAAAAAAATTGTACACGTCGTGTGAGCGCCTTTGCGAAAATGGCCTTTATGAGCTGGTACATTTGGTACAATATTGGTATATTGGCCAAGTACACCAGTCGTCTGAGCCCGGCTTTATTAACAAATTTGTATGTTTTGAAGAAGATGGGACACTAGATAGAATTTTGCCATGGGCGCTAGCTTATCTAGTTACGGCCCTGTAGCATAACCATAGATTCATTCGCCTTCCCCCAAATTCAATTAAAATGACTTTTTGAATTGCACTAAAATTTTTACAATACAGTATTGCTGCGTTTAATCTCTCGTCTTGCTAGAACTTAAAATTTCATTAGTAGGATCATTTAATTTAACAGGGTGAGTTTTTAGCTCGTTCACTAATTCAAGAGGTAAATATGTACTTCTATACATACATATTTCAGCTCTTTCATCGAAGTGAATAGCTATAGATTGTGAATGCTTCGAATTAGAGCTATAGTTGCTTGATAAAAAAATGTGCAATAAAAATTTATACAATCCATTTGATGGATAACACACTTATGGAACATACTGTAAAATTTACTAATATTGAACTCATTATAGGCGATAACTTTTGTACAAGATATTTTGCTTTATAATTAATAGTTAAATATTGAAGAAATCCATACCCATGATACACCCTGTATAAAGCAAATAATTTTTTTTTAAATTCCCCTTTACTTACATAATTTTAATTTACATTTAAGCAATTACATATCTTAACAAATTTCTAGCCTTGTCAAGCATAACTACGTCAATAAATCATTCTAATTGACATGAAACACATTTTGCATTTTGTACTTTTTGAGGCAAGTTGACTACCTTGACTTTTAAAAACATCAATAAAATTATATGTAAAAAGCGATTAACATTACATAACGCTTGCTTAAATTTAGGGAAATAAATGTGGTTCATTAGAAAATTCATCAAAAGTTGTGAAACAACACCCTTTTTACAATACATAATTCATCTTTATTTTGTTTATTACTTGACGCATTTTGAGCCTTTTTTTGTAAACTTTTTGTCCCGAATTTGTATAGTCATGCGCAGCTTAAGTCAATTAAGCTTGTAACATAGGTTTTAAGTATAAGGCTTGCGAGCAGGATGTGCATTTTAGTGGCGCATAACTATACATATTCCATGTTTTAACTACGTTTTAACTAACAAGGCAAAATAATTTTCGCAAAGTTTAATATATCATTTTTTATAAAAGCGTTTGCTTGTTTAAAAAATTTCAAAAACGTTATAGAAAATATTAAATTTCCACTAATAACAATAAAATAAAATCCTGTTTACACTCTCACAAAATATGGCAATGCTCAAAAATTCCGTTAGTACAATGACGTAGGTAAACTGGTTAAGTCAAGCAATATCAATTACTGTAAATATAATGTGGGTGGTAGTTATGTACAATATAAGATCATATAAAATCAACTCTCTTCAAGAATTAAGTTTTAAATTTTTTATTTCATTTTCTAAACTTTAAGAACCTGCGAGAATTTTAATAAAAAATTACTTTTGCGAATTAAAACGTGATAAGATAACAAATTCCAAATACTGCCCGCTCCTAGCTGACGTGATTTTTGATCTTTGACACATTTTGTAAAAGTTAAAACATAATTTTCCCAACTTTTTCTGTTATTAATGGGAATTTATTATTTTCAGTAATATTTCTTGTGTTTTCAGATCAAGCAAAAACTTTTATAAAGAATTTTTTTTTTCAAAAAGTGAAAAATAAAAAAATGTTCCTATAATGAACCTGATCCATGCACCACAGTCTATACAGCGTCTTTCAAAAACTGTACAACAAATGGGATTTTTTACCATATACAGCGTAAGGATGGCTTAAGAAATAATTGAAAGTTAAGCTAAGTTTCCACATGCAAGGATTATTGGCGCCAATAACGTGCCAGTTTGGTGGTGCCATAATTACTGGCACCAGCAGTTGTTTCCACATAAAGAACAAATTATGAATCGGCGTTAATAATAAAAATGGCGCCAACTCATGTACTGCGTGCAGGTATCAACGTGGTTATACATACAAATTTGTGCCTTGGAGCTTCACAAATTATTGACAAAAAAGAAACGGAAACTTAATGCTTCATCTCTTTGGTTTCTGTCTTTGTATGCAGGAGTTTTATGATTCCACAGACAAGGATATTACTCATACGCCTCCAAGAACTGTGTTATTTTTTCAATCGTCCATTTTTTTGATGCTTTTGGTATTTTTACGGCACAACTTTTGTATCAACACGTACTTTCTGTTTACAAACACTATTCCTGGCGCCAAAAAGTACAACTGTGATGAACTTTACTGGCGCATTGATTATTGGCGACAATTTACTGGCGCCAGCAGATTTTCGATGTTTCCATATGCAACTAAACTGGCACCACTCGACTGGCGCCAGTAATCCTTGCATGTGGAAACTTAGCTTTATTATAGTCAAATACAGCCTCTTACCTCCAAAATAAAAAAACAATCTACCTTTATTACGATTCACTCTGTATACTCACTATATGTATTAATAGATGCAAATACCGATGGGATAACATGAATGGAAAAAGCTTATTGTTGTTTCTAAATTATTTCATTTGATTCTGAGTAATTATTTCCATGCGAAAGGTGACGAAAGGTCACAAAGTTACGATACAAATTAATTACAATTGAATCTATGTACAATCTTGATACCTTAAAGAGGACGCTCAAAAAATTAGGTACTTGCCAGGAAAGAGCATATTAACTCGACTTGCACTTCTGGCTACAGGGAAAACTGTCAATGCACACTCTATTCGAACAGTGACAAAGAGCAAAGTGTAATTTACTTTCCTAATTATTAAAGGAATATAATGATCTCATACATTACACAAAAATTACTCATGAAATTACATATGAAAGTTGTAGTACACAAAAATTCTATGTTGTAAAATTATAGTCAAAGATAGAGTATCCCACAAAAGAGTGCCAAGTAATGTCATTTTTTTAAATTAAACATCTATACATATCTATATTGTTTACATTTTTGAATTCTGTGTAAAATGAGAAACAAAAAAATGACTTTGGAGGCAGCCTAACGAAGTTATTAAAAAAATATGATAAATTTTCGACGATTTCAGCTATAATGCAGGGTTTAAATATTTTATACAGGGTGTTCTCTTCATGCAATAAAAATTGCTTTTTTCTTTAAAATATTTTATGACTTACTTAGACTTACTTTTATGTTGCCTATATTATATGGAGATTCGGAGATTTTTTAAAATAAAATCAATATTTACGTGAAAATTTTATTTTGTAGATACGGGGGCCTTTTTATAAATAAAATCTGTACTCATATGAATTGAATCAAATTGAAATTTTATGTCAGCGCCTAGTCTAAGACATTAACACTAGAGACCCCTGTATATGCAAGCAATTATTAAAAATGTATATAAAACTTCCGAAAACCAACTTTTCTGCGAACCCTAAATTCGTAACAATATTATCGATTTAATTTACATGATTAATATCAAGCAGGAATTTTAACTTTCCCCTTATTTAAAAACAAGATTGAAAAAAGAATAAATATACGTCATTTCTTTTTCCTTATGTGCCGATCTGATCAATCTGAGTTAAGAAAACAACGTGACTTCCGACTGAAAGGGGCAAAGCTGCTTTAACGAAAGTTAAAAGAAGGTAGCTATATAAAAGTTCTAAAAATTATCAATCGATCGATCGGCTTTATAATAAAAAAATGACGTTTAGGTTACTGTACTTTGTTTCAACTGTTAATTTTAGCTAAACTTTGTAACGCTATTCACATTTTACCGTTTATAATAAATTACAAAATGCAGTGCAATTACTTACCACTATTTAAACTGCTTCGTGTGTCTTAGTATTTTTAACCCTCTAGTCGATTCGCACAAACAGTCGAAATTTGTTTGTTATTTCGAGCGCAGTTCCGCGGCATGTGTTTCCAAAAAAAAAAAAAACTCAATGACGCGGGCAAAAGTTACCGATGCAATGATGCTACCGTTTGAATGCATAATCGAAGCAAACAGGCAATTGAGGTGGGTACGCTCGGATAGGTTGACATCGACCTTATCTCAAAGTTCAAATACGGTAAACTGAGATATGGGTCTTAAAAAAACAAAAGAAAAATGAGGTGACTTCGGTGGGCGGTGATTCAAATGCTCTTAATAGTTTTTCCATTTCGTAACTTGATACATAGTTGTATACTTAGATAACTTGTTCTTAACTTTCTACAAATAATAATTATTATCATAAAAATACATAGAATATGTATGTTTTTCAGTCGTCACGATTGAAAGTGATACCTTAGAGACTCAAAATCGAAAAAAATTTAAAAAAAAACACTGTTTCATTCCCTTAATTAATACCGTATTTTCAAGAATTTCCGGCTCCCACGTGACCAAAATCTTCCTTAGAAAACTTGTTTCGCGTAGATTGGCAACACTGTATGTATGATATTTGCACGTCACTAAAAAGTACAAAGTGGTCAACAATAACTGAGTTGGCAATCCAATTAAGGCCCGGTCTTTCCATCTCCTAATAAATTTATTCGATGAATAACTTTACGAATCACTATGGAAACCATTCACAAAAATCAAGTTATTTGCCGAATAACGTTATCGGGAACTTTATTAGGAGGTGGAAAGATCGGGCCTAAGAGCATTTTTTTATTCTGCTATTTGCAACACTGAAACCGGATATGTGTCTTGTTGGTTTATTTGACGTATGCTGAACAGCGATAAGATTGTAGGTTATGTGAATAAAAATTAGTGTTTTAATTTGACTTTGAAATGTCAAATGACGCTTGTAAATTGACGGCTGTCAATGTCAAGCCGTTAATAACCGGAAGTTACTTCAGTTGTACCATTTAAAAATAAAATTCAGCACTACCAACTCAAACAGTGATTCTTGACCACTTTGTATAACCAAAGTGAACGTAGTCGTTAAAGATTTATTCTAGAATTTGTGCTGGTAAATTTCATTTACTATTTTAATAAATCATACAGAAAAATAAGTTTATAATATTTATTATTGCAATTGGGGTATTTTATTTTAAGTATCGCCATAAGTGTTAGTTTGGTTACCTTTCTTGGGTGATATCGTGGAACTCGGGAACACTTGAACGTCCGGTACCAGTAACATCAGGGATCAGGGTTGCGATAAGGGTAATATTTTCAGTACAATTGAAAAGATCCAGTGGAGCACCCATATGTAGTTTTTTATTTCTCAGTAGCTTGGTTATTTTTCTCCCCCACCACTTTGTATACAAAACATAAGTATACTGTGCCCCCCCCACGATTAAGTACTGGGTGCGCCACTGAAAAGATCTCAGTACTGTATTACCTCCCAAAACATTTTAGTACATTTTTAAAAATGTTCAGGTGAAAATGTTTCACATTTGTTGGTGACTTTTACTGTTCTTGGTTGGTATTACTGAGTGATTTAAAAAAATTTTTATCAACTCTTGCCATGGAATTTGGGCGGCATGTCTTACTTAGCTTTAACGTAAAACAGCATCAAGGAGTGCAGTGACCTACTTTTCACCTAAGTTAAAACTTGCCGTCCAGATTTCATGGCAAGACTTGATAAAAAAATAGAAGAAATTTAGTAAGTTGGTACGCATTAACGACCAATGTTGTTAATTTGGTGATTTTATCACTAGTTTTGGTGACTTTCTGATGAATTTTCAGACAACTTCTAGTAAGTTCAAACATGTCGAATATTTAGTGATTTCATTAGAAAATAATTTTAACTAAACCATTAAAATAATGATAATAAATAGTTATTTCAGTTGATTCTGTCAATTTATGGTGACATCTATCATTAGCAATGAAAAAACATCGTTTTGACATTTTCCAATTTTTAGAAAACGAAGAACAAATGAATGACACGGTCAGATTTCTGTCCTTTTTTGGACAAAAAAAAAACAATAATCGAAGCTTGTCTTTTTTACCATCGACTCATTTTTTTCTTTCTTTATTTTTTGCGCATTTCCGAGAAAGAATACGCGATTATTCACAATTTTAGTGATTATTGAAGCTAAATATTCAAACTTTTGGCGAACTATTGGCAACACTGTTAATGACGTAGATTTTTTATTTTTATAGATAACTCGTATAAAACACTATAACTTTTCCATTTACATATAGTTTTTCTCTAGCCCCTAAAATAGGTCTGTTTGTTGTCCTGAACTGGTGTACACCAATACATACTTTTTCGCAAAAACGTTTTAATGCAACTTGAAATGTTTGTGTGGTATGTCAGTATGGATGTGTATGATTCATATTGACACATTATCAAAGAATTTAGGCTTCAGTAAAGCGTATTTCGTAAAAAAAGTGACCAGTACAGGATAAGAAACAGACCTAATAATACCTCTAGGTGGGGTGCAATATAAAAAAAATCCTGTACGCGGATTTCATGCCAACTAGTGTACACCGGTAGACAAGTAAATCGTTACGTTACAATACAATAACCATTGTTTCCATTATAGTTCAATAAGAGTTAACACGCAGAGGTAACGATCTAACGATTATATTTCTATTGGCCACCACTGTACATTACGATTTTACACTGTGAAACTTTCTATCTTTTCTAAATTCGTAAACTTTTTGTGTTCTATACAATAACATTGGGAAAAGCAATTAACAATGATTCATCAATAATTCTGCACTGCAATTTTATTGATATATACAAAACCTAACACCATTAGAATTGAAAACACGTGCGTGAAAAATGAGGTTAGTCTACGTAACACATATTATGTTCAGTGTAAAATGTGTTTTGTAAACGTGAAGTTAAAATAGGATTAAAATTGCTTACGTTCGCCTATTTTGAATTTTCAGTTATTCGGCTGCACATTACAGAGTTGGCCTAAATTTACACGTAACTTTCCGAAGATGCGTTTTACGTAACTGATGCATCGTCATGCTTTGATGAATGGTTTTCCATCAGATGACTCATCGACGGCCGAAACGAACGAAAACATACCACGAATTCTTTACACGCACAAATTGGTTTAGCAGGAAATTATTTTTCCTTTGTATAAAGAGGTCACGTGCCGAAGCATGGAGTGAATACTCAACTAAACCAGTATATTGTACAAAACTTTTGATTTTGATTAAAAAAAAAAACTAGTAAACAAAAACTTAAACAACAAACATATTTTTATTTTAGAAATAAGTAAATTGTGTTTTGAAATAAATTAGAAAAAGAATTTAGCTATGATTTCTTGATTTATATAATAGATGGCAGCACGGTCGTACTGTAGCTGGAGTCCTCGAAGTGTATCTTTTTGTTTCTAATTTTTTTATCAATTTTAAGTCGTTCATCGTTAAAAGAATTATAGAGCTTGAAAGACTTAACTTGAAATTCTGCTGTAATCATCCTCTGAATGACAGCATTATCGAGCAATTTCTCTGAATTTTTAATTTTTAAATTTCTGGGTACAGTAGCGGACAATAAAATCCGGGCAAGAATTTGACAATGTCGTGGGTATTTCAATAAATTTGGTAAGTCAGACTTTTATTGAGGCTATAATAAATAAATAGAATTTCAATTAAACGTCAGAATTACTAGTGACATGCATTAAACGTCAAAAATATTGAAGTGAAGTTTACATTATGCAAATGACGTGCCCAGATTATTGTCCCCTACTGTACGTACCTTATATCGGGTGTTCAATTTGAAACGTTCACCATTGCTAACTTTTTTATTTTTGAAGATAGATATTCGGTTAAATGGGCAAAGATTCTCTAATTTTCATGCTGATTATGAATTTCTAATCAGAAAAACAATTGCACTGTTAGTTGTCAAAATATTTACACGACCGTACTTTTCTTAAGTGGCAATATTGTAATTTTTGTGAATCATTCGGTAGAGATTTTCTTTCTCTTTACAACGACACCAAGATCTGCTTACAAAATAACGAAATAATTCGAGAAAATCATTTTCAAATGAGTAGGCCATGTTTATGTATAAAAATCAAGTTGCCTAGTTAACTGACAAATGACATCTATCAAATGTGCATGTAAACAACAAATAAATGAAAGAAAACATCATCGTTAGTAATTTCCTTTGAATTTATAACTCGTGTCTAAATGAAAGCCTGGTCAAGTAGGCTACATTTAGCCATTCTGCTATGTAAATGCAATGGAAAAATTCTCGATCACAACCCACTTGACCAGGTTTTTATTTAGACGCTCGTTATTAATTAGAATGAACAATATTTCATCCCATAGCTTGTGCTGTATACAGGGTGTCCCAGCGAGACCTTTCATTGATTTCAATGGTTGCTATGGATACCAGAAATAATTTTTCAAATGTCAAGTTATTGAAACTCATTCATTAGTATGCATTCTCGCCATAATGGTAAAATTTTCCGTTTTTTGGAAATAATTCTAAAACGGTTTGATTTAAGTATAGGAACATGTAATACCGCTTTGTGCCAAATTTTATCACCAATTTGATTACGCAACGAAAAATCTGGCATTCCATTTGAAAAAATCGATCTTTTTACTTTTACATTTTTAACTCTTGATGAAAAGTATAAATTTAAGAATTATTCTCAGACAAAGATGTTTATTTTAAAGAATGCCTACGATAAAGGGATCTTTAAACTACAAACTTAATTAGATTTCAATTTTCTATCTCGTTTCAAATAAGAGTTACAGCCCATTTTGAAAACGTCAACCATCTGCCATGATTTCGGAAAATAATTTTTATCTCAAAAACTGTAATAGATAGACATGGTATGGTTTCAATAAAAAAGATTCAAAATTATGATTTCCATCTAAAAGTGCAAAATAAATAGGGTGTTCCATTTAAAATAACAAAGTAGATGGCGACTTCCGGTATAACCGGAAGTGCTAGACATCTGAAAATATTTTAGCTGAAGAGAACGCAATCACTTGTATCTAATTCTAAATGTTCAAGTTTCTATTTTGGCCAGAACCCCATAAACTTCTAATGAAAGGTCTCGCTGGGACACCCTGTATAAGTACGTCTATTTTCATTGAAAGATCCCAAATTGTATTCCACCAAATAAATAGTATTAGAAAATTAATTTCATTGGTTATATTCAATCTGCCATAAAATTAGTCTATTCATTTGGAAATATACAGTGTCTTTCAAAAAGTGTGCTACAAGAAAGCACAACATTTCGGAACGCATTGAAATAATCACTAAGAACCAAATGAAATAATTGAGAAATAAGAACCAATTTAATGTTTTCCTATTCATATTATTTTGTCGGACACTTTAATTCAACTAGTATTTCCTAAAATGTAGTGTGTATAAAGAATGGTTCACAATAAATTGTGATTTTTTTATTTTTGAGATAGAAGGCTGTAATTTCATATTTAGCTATAACTTTTAATTCTGAACTTATTATGACATTATGCTGTACCTTGTAAAGTAAGGTACTTTACTCTTAAGCCGTCTTGATTTCTCGGTGTCCACGCTGTATACCGTTCAAGATAACTTTCATCTGACATTTTCCAATTTGACTTTAGGGGATGCAGAAGCGTTCTGCGTCAATAAATTTTTATAAAAACCAATAAAAAAAATTCCCATTTGTAGCACACTTTTTGAAAGTCACTGTATGTATTTTTTAATCTGTATCATAGTGCACTTTTCATTTGTTTTTAGAAAAAAAGATGTTGCAGAATTTAACGTGATCATTATTGAATTCATCGACTAAAAATCTTATTAACATCACATTAACGTAAAAGATTTTTTTTGTCCAGTTCTGTCCCAAAAATTAAAAACCACTTCGTTTACTACTTTTTAATAATTTTAAACAATTTGTAAGCAATTATATGAATTTTAACAATACATATTTTAGAAACTTTTAAAGTGTATCATTTGATTCAGAAGTAACACTTATGCTACTGCACTTGCATCTGAAATAAAAGAATACACTAAAAACTAACGATTGTATATTTTATCCTAAACAATGTACAGAGCGAGCAACAATAATTGACGATTACGTCATTCTCTATAAACGCGACTACCGACGAATGAGAGATCTTCATTTATTGTATTTGCTCTTTATGATGGAGAAAAATGTACAAAGTCGAACGTTATGATCACCTGTGACTTAAACCACTAAATTCAAATTCAGAACGTGTTATGTTACCACTACACTAAATCTAAATCTTTAAAATAATGATTGTGCTACACAATTCTTGTAATCTTAACTGATACGTAAGATTTAAAATGAAACAAAAGATTAAGAGAACAGAAAAAACTATGCGGCTCCTAAATTACTTTGCCTTATCTCTAGGTATATAACACTTAGGTTTAAAGCACTTCTAATTGACCTGATAAACATGAAGGCACTACGTATAAAATACATCTTACAAAACTAAACTAATTAATATCAGAATGTTAATTTTTAAGAAATACATACATATAAATTTACATTTTAATTAATACAGTTATTATAATATATAAAATTACGATTTAATAAATTAGTTCATTTATGGCAGTGATGAGTTTCAAGCAGGGGATTTTCTCGGGGTAGCCTCATGCTGTTTCCTCAGACGTCTTCTGAGTTCCTGCGGGAATTTCTCATAACATTTCTTGCAAACAGGCTTCAAATCATACTCGAAGAATTTCGTTTTCTGATTCATCTTCTGATCGCAGACTGAACAAGCAAAGTGGTGCACGCACCAAGCCTTATTTAAAGCAGTAAAAACTGAAACAGACAAGATATGTAAAATGAAAGTAATAAGACACACTGACTTACCATCGCCAGCAATGACTTGGTTGCAAACAAAGCAAAGGTTACCGAACAACTGATGATAATGTGTTTCACAATATGCCAGCCCCTTCTTTTCATAGTGGCGATGTCCAAAGAACGGTTTCTCACATTTAGCACAGACAAAATGCTGAAATTATTTTATTTTTTTATTTAGGTAATTGTGGCAATTTGTTTGTTCCTTTAATTATTGAATTTCTGATTACCTCAACATGCCAATGTTTGCCGAGTGCTGTGACGACTCTCTCTTCGATCGGTCTACGACATGCTCCGCATATTGGAATGCCCATTTTATCGTGACACCTCAGACAGTACAATTCGTTCATGTCATTGGCTGCGAATCCCGGCCTGCTTTTAACTTCCCTTGCATTGGCGTCTAATTCGACACCGCAGGCAGTGCAGTTAAAGTGGTAAGGATGGTAAACTTCCCCACGAAATCTTAAAGGCTGATCATCAATAATGCCACTGCAAAAAAAAAATTTTGCTTGTCACCACCTAGAAGTCTGAGATAAACATCAAATACTTTTCATTCTGAGAAGTCAAATATTAAAGCTAGTAGTATTTCAAACATTTTTTTGTACTAATAAAGTAATGACTTACTGACACTTATGGCACACATATTTCCCAAGCTTATCGGCTTTCACTTTTGCATTGCACTCATGACATAGAGCACGACCAGCATTGCGAATAAAACCTGTATCGGCAAGCTCTTGATGGCACATGTCACATAAGAAGCACTCCGGATGCCAGTTGGAGTTCATAGCTTTGATTACACGTCCGATGATAAACTGGCCACATTTTCCACAGCATGGAGCAAACAACACTTGAAAATCGTGCTCGCAGTACTTACGACCTTCAAACTCATAAAATATTCCATCTCTGAACTCTTGGAAGCACTGTGCACAACTGAAAACATTATAATTATAATAACTTCGATTTATATGAATTAAATAACTAAATGAATGTAATTACTTACACAAAACACTGTTGATGCCAAAGCTCTCCGGTTGAATTGACGATTTTTTCATGAGGCTCGAATCCGTCTCCACAACGGGAGCACACCATATTATCAAGCGACATGCCCCCCGTAACGCTGTAACAAAACATGTCTTAAGATAAGTACATTGCAAGATGAAAAGAAATTTATACGGTGCAACTTTATATTGACATGAACATACCCATTATTTAACTTGAAATCTCTGGCATTCACAACGACAAAATTTGGTTGTTTGTGAGGGTCATGTGAACTGTTTGAGAAACTGTCAGGGGTGCTGATATTTGAGAGCTCATCGTAATCAATGTAGGTCTCGTCATCTAAATTTTCATCTCGTGACTTTGCCCTTCTACGATACAAACTACTTTCGATGATGGTAGGCAAGCTCGGAATTGTCGGGGATATATCCGAGTTAACAGGAAATTTAAACATTTTTTTTGTCGTTCCTAAATCTTACCATCACCAGTCACAACCTATTTCATTATTTTTTTTACACACATTAGGATACACCAAAAAAATTCTCTTATTGAGTTTGTAACTGTTTCTTATAAAACTAACACGACGATTTTTAAGGAAGAATTTAGTTTCATTTTATCAAATCCTTATCTTATCATAACACCTATGTATAGCCATGAATGTGTAAACGTTTGTGTTTGAGGTGAGAAGTGAAAGGATGTGTACTTAATAAAGATTAATGTATCTTGTCAATATGGTTTGTCAAATTTCTTCGTTATTTATTTTGCACTCGGTTGCAGCGAATTACTAGTAATTCAGTAATAAATTACATCAATACGAAAGCATACCTACAGTTAAGGTAAGATATGCAGCCATTTTATGTGGGTATCTAAATCAATCTTGTGATAGATTTTTCTCTCATTCATTTATTTGTTTATGTGTAACTGTATCTTTTGAGGATTTTTCATCTAAAGTCTAAAGTATTAATTGCATCAATCAGAATATAGCAATATGAGGATTATCAAATTGTGTAACGTCTTTAAGTGTTTTGTAAATGTAAATTTGTTACTAACTAATGACTAGCTACTTTTAGGTATTAACAACAGAAAAAAATTAGCACAGTTGCAATAAGTATAACAAGTAACAATACATTTTGTTTATAAAATATAAACTACACTACACTAATCATTAGTTTGTGATAGGTAGTCAGTCAGTAGACTGTTGTGCAAATCTAAACATCCTCATTCTTTTCTAATTTTTATTAAAGTTCACAATTGTTTTGGATCTTTGTTTGAGATCTTTTTGTCACTCTATTTACCTCTTGGTTTTCTTCCTCATTATATTGAGGAAATTTTTCTGTATAGTCTGTCCATGTAATTTTAAAACTAGAAAGCAAACAAAATTTCTTTAGAATTCCTCAGGTTCAAGTTATCCAATTGACGTACTTGGGACATAAATGTGGGTACAATCCTTCTTGGAGTTGTTTTTTTCAGACAGTCATTCAACTACTTTACTCTACTTTTATTATTGCACATTCTCCTATGGAGAGTTTTCCCACATTGTGCTTTTCCTTCAACATGTTCTGTTTCTTTTCTTTCAATCTTTCTTGTGGAAGAAAGTAAGCAATTCCCATCCATAAGGAAGACAATGGCTCACAAACAGACATGATGAATTATTCGAGCAACACTGCCTGTGCCTTTCATTTTGATTTAGGAAGATAGAATAGTTGGACATACTTTTATCATAATATAATATCTACCAAGTGGCTATAAATGATTAAAGAAAATTTAGTAGGTTGGGAACACTGAGGAATAGGCAGTACTCGTTATTATTTTCATAGTTATTTGATTAATTTTTTAGAATAAAGTTGGCAGTTGTTATAGAACTAATCGACATTGTAAATATTTGTAAACATGAATAACAATGAAAATTTCAGATAAAATAAACTGTGATAATTACAACTTTAATTTGACAATAGATGAATTTATTTGAATTTGACAATCAAACATAAACTTTAAATTTGAAAAGTGTTGCCAATCTAATAAAATAAATCTGAATTATTTATAGTCACTCGGTTGTTCGGTACTTCATTTATGATTTGCTGTAGTTCTGATTGATCTTATCGTCACTGTCTTCATCAAATAATGAGAACGCTTCAACAATCTGTATTTTAATAAATTATAAGTATAGTATATTTTTTGACAGAAATATCAATAGGTACGTAACATTTAATACTATTATTTGAGTGTTCATTATGAAATTCCTTTTGCGTCTGTCAACAAAAGTTGGTGGTGTTATAAATTAAAATATGAAGAATAACATGTCATAACGTGAGAGAAAAAGAATGTTATCTTGCTCTTTAAATCAGCTACTGAAATAGGAGCTCCTAGTGACTTGGTAATTGCTTCAAATGTTTAATAGTCGAAGCAAAGATGAAAAATAAGAATTTCATTTTTTATGCACTAACCTAACTAATAACAAGGTCCTAATATTTATATTCAGTTTATCTAAAATTAAATCTCTTAAATGAGTTGAAAAAACATGCAATTATCATAGCGTTTTCGATTCACTTGCACTGGTTGCACTCAGTGTATTTGCATCTTCTTTTAACCTCATGTAATAACACGAGATGAAGATATTCTGAGTGCGCACTAGTGCGGTCAATCGAAAACGCTATCAGTCAACTATGTTGGACAGCTTTGTTCACTTACTACATGACCCTGTATATGACTTTAATTCCAATACTCATAAATGGTATGTAATGCATTGCAACTGCAAATTCCATTCCTTAAATTTACAATATTTACAGTAAACAAATGTCCAAAAATATTTGGTAACATAAAAAACATACAAAATTGTTACATAAATTGAAGGTCCTTATTGTTATTAGTACACTTTATAAAAATACTTTACCAGTCTTTGGACAAATGTTACAATCACTATGCAAATAACTCTAATAATCTAGATGCACCCTACTTATGTATATGAATCTAATGATAAGTATTTCTTTAAAAGGCATCTTCAAGTCAACGTTCACATCGAAAGAAAGCTATACATACTAAAAGCTTGGAAAACATGCTTACCCAGGCATAGGAGTTGGAGACATGTTTAAAAAGGACGTCCGAAACAAACGCAACAGTAGATAATTGCCCAAAATCTAGGAAAACTAAAAAAAATTACGTGTTTACAAACCACCCCAAACGTACAACCAATGCGAAACAAACAAACACAAAGTGTGAAATGTAATGATAGCGAAAAGCAGGCGAAAATGCATCGAAAAGTGCTTTTTTGCTGCTGACCTCGCTTACCTTTTTTTGGTGGTGATGCAAAAATTAGCTTAACACACCCATTTTTTGTGGTTAATTAACCCACCATACCACTCAGAAGCTTCCACCAATGAAGATGCAGATGACCATTTAAAGAAAGGAAGTTAGCAATTTTCTATTGTTTTGGCGGGAGTTTTAAAATAATTAAAAGCCTATAATTTACCAGATTAATCACAAAAAAAAAAATTCGTAATTTTTATCCCAACTGTAAACAATTCGCTGGACATTTAAGCAAGTTTAAAAAAGTTAAATAATTTATATTTGAAGGAGTATTTATAAAATGTTGAATTTCCAGGCTAGACATCCAAGTGTAATAATTTCAAACATATCACTTGTGACTTACAGGCACCATTTTGGAAAAATAGAAAATCAAAATACACCGTTTCTTGATAATACAAAGTACGAAGCAATCAGCAATGAACGAAAGCAACACAAAAGTCAAATGTCTTCTTCATCTTCAACGATATACAGGCTGTTTTTTAACTTCATGCAAAAAATTAAACTAGTGAAAGTTGACATTAAAAGTGATAGAATGAAGCAGTTTTTGTATAACAATTGATTAATAAATATTAGAGATAATAAATGTTTTCGGCGAACGATGAAACAGTTTGATAGTCCCTGGTTTATTTTTATTACGTAATTACGTAATCGGAGAAGTAAACTGGTGTGTCAGCATCTGCCGTAAGAGTGGGGCAGATACTGACTTCTCAACCGCACTTCGCCACAGATAACAGCGTTGAAAATATGGCCGAATTTTCCAATAGTGTTATTGTGGACATGATTTTAATTTACGGCGAATATGATCAAAATGCGTTGGCTGCAAGACGTTTGTATGCACAGTTAGCATAACCGAGATCGCCCTTTGCCAAATAGCAGATCCTGTGTGTCAGTTGTGCAGTTTGTTGTTTCGTTGTTTGGCAAATTAATCGTGAGGAACAATTACACGTTCCATTTTTAAAGAGTGCAAGCTCTAATGCCTGCAGATTACCTGCAACGCATGCGTTTTTGTCGGTGGTTACTCCAGGAACAGACGGACAATCCGAACTTTGTTAATAACATTATCTTTACCGACGAATCAATGTTTACAAGGGATGGTATGTTTAATTTTCACAATATGTATATGTGGGCAGATATGTTAAACGGCAGTTTAATCGGTATGTTTACGTCTCGCGCAGGGGGGAGGGGGGACTTCGAACACTTATAGTGGGTGAAGGTCACCGTCCGTTGCATCTAGTGGTTTTCAACATTTCACAAGGAATTGCCGAATGTCGGTTTAATTTCTCATTTTCGTTTTAATTTTGGTGCATTCATGAGAATATCTGTTACCAAAATACGCCATTAATTTTTTTGCACGAACTTAAAGAACACCCTGTATACTCAAAAGGGTTGCACCTTCGACGGTTAATCAAGATCGAATGGTAATGCCACTGCAAACTAGGACGGTTTGTTTGAAAGCAACATCAACAGATCTTGCGTCGGGAAGGAAAGGAGGGTACTGTTTACGCATCCCTAATGCACATAGGCGGCGTTCATTAAATGGAGGTAAAGATCGAATATTACAAAAAATATACATACTTGGTAATTGAAATAATAATAGATTATTCATTACGAAATAGAATTATTAATGTAATTAATTAGTTAATTATATTGAATTAATTCATTAAATACAGATACACGCAATAAAACTAGTATCTACGCCTATGAGTTCTGTTGCGTTACACGACATCCGCCGAAAATTATCGACTGCAATTTGAAAGTAACCAATCACTAAGTTAGTCTTAGTAAACAGATCCCCTTTCACTCCTGTGAACTTGTTTTGGAGCTACATTTTAAAGCTCGTTTGCCCAGTCCCCAGTCTACCTAGATTAGTCGTCGGAGGGTTGCACGCATGCCTATAGAAAAAGTACACAAACTATCAGAAATTGTTTGCTAGAACAAACCTATGTAATTTCAAACCGAAGATTATGGGTATTCTCATTTTTGTAGACAACTGAATTTGCACTGAATTGTTTGAAAATTAAATTTGACACAATAGTAATTATTGTCACTTCTTAACTTATTTTATTTAGCTATTCTTAAGTTTCTTAAATAAAAAATTGATGAAGGAGTAGGTTGAGATGTGCTTGCCAAAAGACACGGTACTTTCAAAAAATTTAGAAAAATCAGAAATTAAAAGAGGCAACCGCTCATTTTAGGTCACATGTGTTGTGTTACAATCTTATTCAAAACAATCGGGCAGTGTTGCTTAAATAAAAATTAATTATTATACCGTTTTTTATGTCACAAATTAAGTGAGTATAATTTTTAACAGACTAACAACTACAAACAGACTGAGTACAGATTTTCTAATTGAAATCAACGAGATTATAAACAAAATTAAAGATATTATAAACAATAAAAAACGTTGTAAGCTGGAATAAATCTGTTTTTAGAACTTGAGGTCTTACTGTGTGTAAGTTTGATGTGTAACACATACTGAACCTTTGTTCAAATACACACAGAATCGAATCGATTTCACAGAAATGAATCGATTTTCTATTCACTTTAATTGACAGTAAAAAGATGTTTATTTAGGAGTAGAAAATACTACAAATTGGAATAGGGGATTCACAATTATCGAACGTAGAAGCACGTGAATCATGCCCGGCACTAAAAACGAAAATCGTACGTAAATAACACTCGTACTCAAACGAAAGTCAACTTTAAGAGCAATCCATTTACATCATATTTGCCGTTTACTAACAAGGTTCATTTCCGAACGAATTTACGGCTTTTCGTTTTTAGTTTTCGGGATTTGTATTCTTTGCGGTTGATATTTTGCATTATTGTTTTTGTTATATGTACTATGTGTTTTTTTAAAAATGCCTTAAGGGGTGGCTGTGGAAAAGAAAATTCATGTCTTAGCTCCATTCATTTACTTTAAATTCTCAGTTTTGGCATGTGTTACATGCCAAGCTACGACATGAGTTTAAATTTTCATGGCCAACCTTTATGGCATTTAAAAAAAAATACACCGTATTTTGGATAATTAGTTTAAAAATAAAACATAACATTCAGGTCCATGCTTTATTTTCCAGTACCCAAGTACAACTATTTACAAACAAAAAGTAGAAATAAAACTGGTTTGATAAGGAAACCTAAATCGCGCTTATTTTGAAACTGAATATACTACAATCGATTCGATAAGATGAATCGTTTCGTTCGATTCAATTCGATTTTTTTTTTCGAATCGGTGTATAGATTCAAGAAAAAATCAATTGGATTATTTTGATTCGATTTTTTTTTCGAATCGACAAATCGATTCAAAAAATAAATCGATTTTTTGCCTAGACCTAGTGTTGTGGTGTTACGATGGCGTATAAAAAGCAGAAATCCCTCAAGAATTACTAAAAAAATCCCTAAAATTTGTTACCATGAGATTCAGGAATTTTTTTTTTAAAACATTAAAAATATATGTATAGTGCAAGAAAACAGAAACAAAAAATGGTCAATTTTACAGCGCAATTCAGTAGATTAATAATAAATTAAAATAAAAGAAAACAATTTGACAACAGCAGTGATATAACAAAGCAAACGAAATAATAAACACTCAAAAACTGTTGGGTATTAGAGTATTCAACGCACAATGAAAGTTTAGAGTAGGTAATCAAACTTAATTATATTGAACAAATCGATGTACAGAACCTGCATAATTTGTGACAGTGAAATCAATAATTATTAATCATCATAGCGACGCGATGACTCGAAGCACTCTATGTTCTAACAAAAACAATCAAATTAATAATAATAATAATAAAAACAAAAGGCTATCAATTTTACAACACAATTTAACAGATTAGCAATGTAAAATCAATAAACAAATAAAATGAGATGAGAATGCAAAGAAAATGAAATAGAATTAATCAAATTAGAAATAACTTCATGTTTTCACGATGTATTAAAATTTAGGTTGCCTATTTTCAATTTTTAAGGCGTCACATTTAAAATTGACACCATGTATAATTATTTGGAAATAAGTTTCGGATACGAAAAATTTTAACTTGCGTAATAAGCTTTGTATTTATTTTAAAGTTCATACATAACCTCATGTATTACTCTACAGTACATGCGCATGATTACATAAAAGAAAGAGCAACTTTGGGTTTCCAGCCTTCAGCTTCTTTTACGACAACACGAATCGTAAAGTTAACACAACCTAAATATGAAATTTAAAAAATCTTTTATACTTTGTAGCAGATTTTCGCATTACGTATAAAAAAATATAACATGTTTATAAAAGTATTTATTTACTCACAACTTTTACAACTTTATATAAAACAAACTTTCTTAAGAACATAACTTGAAGAGAAGGATCTAGATGTTAATGTTACGGTTGAAAGTTTTGAGTTCGAGATTCATTAGTTTTATGAATATCAAGAAACATTTAGAGAATTATTAAGTAAGAAATTAAACAAATTTTCTAAGACTCTTTCGAAATATACCTAGAAGTTAAAGGAAACAAAACTAAAAGATGTAATCTGTTAAAGGAAACAAAACTAAAAGATGTAATCTGTTAAAGCAAACAAAACTAAAAGATGTAATATCAATTTAACAAGTAACATATTTCAGCCAACCTAACCAAAAGGTTTGATTAAATTCCTAAAGATGTCCTTAAAATAAAAGCCAAAATGACATATTCACATATGGTGGTAACTAAACTTTCCTTATTAAAAAAAAAAGTCTAAGCAAACAAATCACTTTTTAAAATTACTTAGCAACATTGCGCCCTCTTCCTTTTCCGATCTTATTCATAACATTTACGTTTAGACCTGAAAGTCTAAAAAAAAAAATATAATCAGCATAATTTTTTCAGCACTTATTGATTAAGTTAATGACTTACTTGTCTGTAAGCACTTCTACGACGGGATCTTCTCTCTTGACTTCCGTTTCGACTTGAGCGCGGGATTGAGCAAATGTTATTTGCTGACCTCCGAGTCGCACTTTTTCCTGCAACTTCTCAACTGTGTAAGGATTGTCTTCTTCCAGAACGCGAGATGATATAGCAGCCATTGAGGTTTTAGTGTGTATACTGCGATGTGTATTTACCTAACAAATAAAGATGAAAATAATTAATATCATCAGTTTAAAAAATTTTAATGAGACTTTACTTCAAATTAAGAACAGCAAAAATCAGTGTGACACAGAAATTAGTTTGGTGCTAGACACAAGGTTTCCAAAACGGTAAAATATTAGGCTTACATTTGCGTCAGTATCAACTGGAGCCATATCTTGCAATCTCTGGATTCTTTGTCTCTCTTCAAAGCGGAAGTCTCTGCGTTTGGCTGCAGACTCCACTTTATGCTGCCTCAGCACCGGGTTATTTCTGCAGTATTCATCTGGGTTGTAAGCAGGGATATTTTCCTAATAGCGTAATGCAGTTTAGTTAACTTACTAATTCACGTACAAATTGTTTATTTAAAAAAAAGACAGTGTATTGGACAAGAATTTGAGTAGTTTCCGGTCATGTAATAAGCACAGTGTTTAGAATAAAACATATCTGAACGTATTAGAGCATTCAGAGCTTGTGAACTGAACCCAAAAGTATTTACATGTTTATGTAATCTATAATTTTGGTTAACACTTAAATCAGTTCTTGGATAGTTCACTTTAATAAAATAAAAAGATGAAATATTCTGTTTTGTGATGAGTCAGATCAATAATATAATACTGAAGAAAATTGATAATTTTGATGAATACAGGGTGACTTTTTAAGCGCCCCTTCTTCCTCAGCTCATTTATAGAACGAGATAATTTTTTTCTTTCACAAGGACATTCTACCTATTGAGCACTATAACCTAAAATTATTTCAAATCTGTTTCGTTGATCTATCTGATTTGATTTGTCACAATTTAACGTATGTTAAAATGACATCAAATTAAATCTGTCTAATTTTACTAAAGGTTTGTTCGTTTGTCTACACCAGTGCACACCATGTGCCCTAGTGCAGAAAAATGCGTTCGTTTGTCACAGTGCAAGTGCACTGATCGCGTTCGTTTATCCAGTGCAATCTGTTCCAAGTTACTCTAGACTGCACTTTCTTGCTCGGTGTTTAAAGTGCGAACAAGAAAGTGCAGTATATCCTAACCTGAAAAATCTCACTTCTAATGGTCGATGTTTATCCTAAGGTTAATTTATCTGTCAGTTGGAATGTGACGTAGTTGAATGTACACATTCTAACTGACAGATAAATTAAATTTAGGTCTTGGTATACAAATAACTATTAATATAAAAATAGTTCACACTAAAAATATTATAAGTACTCACGTTCGCGTGATTTTAAAATATAGCACTGATTCACAGGATCAATGTCTGTCACCGTACAGTTATAATTACAAGGTCCGTTCCATTCGTCAGGATTTCGAGTTGTGAACCGTTCAAAATCTTACTGAGCATGAGGAGTGCACAAAATTGGATATAAGTTTCATACTGCGCATGATCTGAACGGTTCAGAACTTGAAATTCTGTCAAATGGAACAGACCTATACGTTTTTGTAGGATCCACTATTTTATGCTCTTACCTGTATAGAAGCAAGGTTAACTGCACTAATCATCTGTCACGCATGTTTAAAATGCGTTCGTTTGTCTCTAAAGTTTTTTCTGCATGAAACTACATTGTACATCACGCGACGTTGTGCAAAACTACACATAACTGTTTTCAGTGTAACTTCGTGCAGTACAAACGAACAAACCTTATGATAGCCAACCTACTAACTTAAAACAACGGTCTACTACGATAGTAAATAGATAACGAATGGATTTTAAGTGAACAGGTGTTTCTAGGTGAAAATGAAAAATATGATGTAAGTACATATGTAGATACTCCACTTACATCATCCCAATTTTCATCACCCTCGACATCAAGTACTGGAAGAGGAAATTTCTTGCGGTTGTAATCCTCAGGAACAAACACATGTTTATCTAAATTAAACCTGTCCGGGCACGTGTCCCTATGATGCTAGAAAATACAGCAATAAAATCAAGCTTATCTTGAAACTATTATCATCTTACCTTATATTCGGCATCAGCAATTTTATGAGTGGTATTGAACATGCATGAGAATAATTCATCATCTTTGGGGTTTTGTGCTTTCCGACACTTCACCACGTGTGTTGCCATTCGTTTTGCCAAAATTCGATGGGCCGGATTGTAGGGGCATGTTAAGTATGATTCGGGGTCCCTGCGAAACATTGTAGAAAATGGAATTAAAGCAAATTACAACTAAATTCCTGCTTCGTATGGTGGCCGATTAACCCCAAAGTTTTTACACTTTATTCTGTTTTGACAGTGAAAATATTAACAGTAGTTAAAAGAATGTGCTTAAAAATTATTTAACTATGGTAACTTACGTCATAATCGTAGTAAAATCATCAACTAAACAACACAACGTTAATAACAACGGCAATTCACCACGTCCACAAAGATTTTTTTATAGGCAATGTCGCCAACTTCTTCACAAAATGGCGTCAGAATTTTTTCCTAAAGATAAAGGTAAAGCTGCGTTCGTTTATTCAACTCCATGCATTCTATTTACTCTTTTCGTTAGTGATGTAAATAATTCGAATTAAAAACCGAGTACCCGGATATTCCGATTAAAATTAATCCGAATATCCGGGTATTCGAATTAATTTTAATCAGAATAACCCAGTACACGGTTTTTAATTCGAATATTCGAATATCCGGGTATTCGAATTAATTTTAATCAGAATAACCCAGTACACGGTTTTTAATTCGAATTATTTACATCTCCGACGACTAACCTAGGTAGACTGGGCAAGCGAGCTTAGAGGTGTGTTTAATAAAATGATTTTTTAGCGAGATTACCACGAATGACCGGTTACAATTTGGCCGTTTTTGCGAGAGTGGTTTATAGCGGTAACGGAAGTTCCCCTCTCGAGTTGTCATATTTAAATATTAACCGCCTGTACAGACTTTGGTAGAGTTAACGGAATTGAATAAACGAACGCAGCTTAAGTATACTCTTACCAAATTAATTCGTCCGATTTGCAATAAAACAGAATAAGAATAACCAAAGGAAATGAAAATGAAGTATGTACCTAACTAAAAACTAAGCAAATTCAGAGGAAAAAACAAAATTGAAGAAAATAAAACAAGAACCAAAACAGAAAGCAAATAAAGAATGAGACAACAAGTGAAAACAGGGAAAAATTTAAATAAAAAAAAATGAGAAACCAAAGAGAAATGAAAAACTAAAATTAAGGGAAAAATTAGAAAGAAGAAATGAAAAGTCGAGTGAAAAACTCATTTGAAAGGAAAAATTTGAAAAAAAAGAGAAGAAAAAGCAAAAACCAAAAATGAAATGAAAACAAAAGGCAAACAACATTTAAAATAGAAAATAAAACAATGAAAATGAAAGTATGTAAGTAATGAGTCTTGCAATCGTGTTTGAATTATTGCCGTCTGAATTGCTTTTAATTGGGATATTTTTATTTGTTTTGTCAAAATAATATTAATGTCAAAATGACAAAAGTTCATTTTGAAGCACGCTTCAATCAACCAAAATTTAGAGTGTAGTCGGTTTTTCTGATTACGATGAACTTGAATGTTGTAATGAATTTCAATAACAGAAGGTCAAATAATATTATGTATTATGTACTACAATCGTAAATTGTCATAAGAGTGATATTTCTATGGTGATATTGTTCCTATGCAATGAGTCTCAAGAAATATTTTCATATCACTAATTCATAAATCACCTCGCCAGGCGGCGCTGAGCGCAGAGATGTGCTAGAGATGTGCATGGCGCCTATATAGCAAGTAACGCTATTCTAGAATAGCGGCGAACAAACATAGAAAATTCCAGCAAATTCAAATTCACTACAATCTTGTCAGCAAAAAAAAACAAAAATAAAAAATTGAAGAAAAAATTTCCAACCAATGATTAAATATCGAAAATAAATACATATGTACTACACCTGCCAAAAATATCTGGGACAACTTTTACGCACGAATTGTATTATTTTAAATTTTTGGTCAAACTAGGTGCCAGTCACCAAATAAAATGTTTAAGCATTAGGTTGGGTTCGTGAAATCTCCAAGGGTAACGCTGGGAGTGAATAAAAAGAAAAAGCAAAATATACAAAATCATTTACATGAGAGAGAAAGAATATTACTCAAGAGTACCCAAGAGAGTTTATGAACACGCGAACAATGTGTTTAAAATGTAGCTTAAAATCTTAGCTGCGTTCGTTTATTCAACGCCGTTCATTCTATTTACTCTTTTCGCACTCCAAAGAGTGAGAGCGAATAAGTTTTAATACAAGTAAGAGTGAGACAAAAGTGCGAAGGGAGTAAATAGAGCGAACGGAACTGAAAAAACGAACGCAGCTATAGTATCCACATTGGGCTGATTCAGCAGAAAATATCAGCAACAGTTCCCGCTCCAACAGTTGAGACTGAGAACTCATTTCTGCCGAATGCGATTCATGTTATCATGTTCCAATCAGGTAACGGAGAAGTATTACGGTACAAAAAAATGGCAACCGTTTCAACTCATCTGTTAAGTGATCACTTGTAAAGCCTAGTTCTCATTACATACGATATCCGACCTCCGATGTACGATTCGGATATCTCAAACGGACGTAAAAAACTGTTTGTTCACATATATCCGAATTTCGTTTAAAATTTTAGTCCTTATCTAAAAATCTCATTTCTTGTAGTAAATTATAAAAATCACCTTGCTGCCGTCTATTCTTAATAAATGTCAAGAATCCAATATTTTCGTACTTCCTTTTCTCGTTTTTATTTTTAATTTGCAACATAATTAGCATTAAATTCATAACGAGCGTCTAAATAAGAACCTGGTCAAGTGGGTTGTGATCGAGAATTTATCCATTGCATTTACATAGCAGAATACTAAATGTAGCCTACTTGACCAGGTTTTTACTTAGACACGAGTTATTTAATAAGAAATTTCTTTGAGAGTAATATTCACTTAATTCACTTTCCATTTTCAATTACCATGTAAATACAACACTTGTGAGGTTAAAATCGCGTCCGATATCTGAAAAAGTTGAAAATAGTTTAACTTTTTCCGACGTCGGACAGAAGTTGAGAATTCTCGGATACATTTTAGCGCTAAAATATTTAAAACAGAATTGGCCAAAAGAAACGCGTTCTAGCCATCCGGACATCGGATGTAATGAGAACTAGGTTTAAGAGGTCGCATTCAGCAGAAATTTATGGCGTTTTCGATTCACTTGCACTAGCTGCATGCATTGAGAGTACATACATATTTGCAATAGTTGCACAACTTTTAGGTCTGCTGAATGCGGCCATCAGAGTTGGGAAAACTACGTGTAAAAAATATTTTCTACATTACATTACGTCTAAACGTAGTTTTTATGTAGTTAAATGTAATTTTTATACGACGTAGTTTACGTGAAATGTCACATTTCTAACCTCAAAATTGAATGTTCATTTGACGTATTTCAAATTTTTCAAGCTTTTTAATGCTTGTATACAACAATTTTATCCATTTTACATCAAAATAGACAATATGTTGTGTATAAATAATTAATTATAACCTGAAAATGAAGAAATAGAAAACAACGTAATTTTTACAGTAGTTAATTCATTTTTGACGACGTAGATAATTACAAAATCTACGCGTAATTAATGGGTATTTATACGTCTCATTATCTACGTCCCAACCCTGGCGCCCATTAACAATTTTCAGTGCTGCCAATACTAAAACAAATCACTTACGTTCAGCGGACACAACTTCTGTAATTTAGCGCTTTGATTGTCCTTTGAACGCCGTAAAATAGCTGTTTTAAATTAAGTGGTAAACCAAAATAAATGAAAACGTAGGGCACTTGAATGTGTCAGGCACGTTTCTAATAAAAAGTTCCGTGAAATTGATATTAGTACCTACCTATTCGAGATCCACGTTCGAAATCACAATTTTGAAATAGGCGGTAACCCTCTTCCACATTAACAAAAAAAACAGCGATTTAATTTGAGCTGGAATATTTCCGCAACTGCATAATCCAGCGCTATCGTTCAGAGTAACGCCGTTAACTCAGCAGCTGTGTCCACTGAACTCATAATCAGCCAACTTTCACGCGTTTTCCTACATTTGTTGAGTTCGGAAATTCACGCGGTGCAAGATCGGAGTGAAAAGTACAAGTAGAGTGAGAGAGCAGCTATTTTGATATACGTAACAGTGAGATAAAACCAGTGTTGCCAGATGGGAGGATATTACCCCTCTTCAGTTTTCTTTTTATTGTATAAATGGTATTTAGAAGTAAGGAGTAATTTTTACAGGCAAATACGCTTTTGAGGTAATCTGAATTGAAATAATAAAATGTTACATTCGCATACTTTTGTGCGACAAATCTGGTTCAAATATCAAATGAAATGACTGTATGTAGATACATATAATGAACAGATTTCGGGCACATTTCGGAGTATCGCCAAACCAAACTGCGCAATGAAGTGCTCATTGCCTAACCATGGGAACGCTCCGAAATGTCCGAAGTCTAATAATTTGCTAATAATTAATCATAAAAGAAGTTCATTTTGTTTTGTAGAGAGTTTTATTTTCTTTGTTTTATATTATATTTAGTGTTTCTTGCAGCAAGTAATTATGAAAAGGATTTTCATCTATGAAAAATGATTTCTTGTCAAATAAAAGGGATTGTGGAAGTGGAACTGGAATTTCTCAATTTCACTGGTTGGCAACACTGAACAAAATGACATTTTTCGGTATTTGGCTTGATGTTTGTGTATTCTTGTATTTAAAATAAATTATGGAAACTATATTAGAACAGCAAAGACGTTACCATGAAGAGCGCGAACGTTTAGTCGACGCAAAAGTCAAGGAAATGCTTCACAAAAAGACCAGCGTAAGTAAATTCGTTCTCTTCCCTGAAACATAACCTCACTTTCTTTTTGTTAGTATCGTGAAACCATAAATTCCGATCACCGATTAAAATACCTTTTAGACAAATATTTAACGAGCACTGAGCGGCTGGTTGAATTGTATGAGGACAAAGATGGTCAGAGAAAGGCTGAAGTTGCTTCGCTCACCGGACCGAATGAGTTTCAGGAATTCTACAGTCGTTTGAAGCAGATTAAAGATTTTTACCGCAAACATCCAAATGAGGTAAGTCCAATTCAACTATTAGTAGATATTTTACGCCATTTAAGCTAGGGAATAGAGAACACCTACTCCAAACACTTCAGAGAGAACTATTATAGATGCAGTGGATATCTGGCTGCATTTTTGCTATCTGGCCAGATATCGGACACTGGCTACTAGTGTCCATGCACACCAGATATTTAACACGAGGAAAAACTTCAAATTAAACTTTTAAATCAAAAGGAAATGATAAAGTAAACGACTCAGTTTACGAAACATTGAGTAAGATATTTAATATGTACTTGTTCAATCTAAAGTTGTTTTCTTTTCCAATTTAATAATGAAAATGAAAATTAGCCTATTAGTGTATCCTTTATTACATATCAAAAATTAATAATCGAAATTAATTAGCTTTAAATTGTGATGCAGAAACATCAGTATTTGAGGAGTATGCGGAAGTATACGGTTTCTTTTTGTCTCGTAGACATTCCCTGGTTCCGAAAATAGTCTTTCACTGTAAACAGAGCTACTTGGAGCACATAAATATTTTGCAACAAAATTAGACAAAAGTGGATATTGACTTCTATTGGCAGCCCACCATACATTTGGAGGAGAATCACGTGAAACCCTCGGGCTGTTTAAGTAGCAATCAATTTCAACTGCTGTGGCATTTTTTTCAGCTGGAACATGGCTAGTTGATGCTTCACTTGCTACCTCCTCGAAACAACCCCAAAAAATTTCATGAGTTTCAACAATGTTGAGTTTATCATTGTTGATTTTTAGTTGTTTTGTCGGTGAACATCCCTTGTCACTGTTACTTTCATCTTTTAAAGAATTTTCCAGTGATTCCATAAGAATGGTTTGTTGAGACTTTCCTGACTGGTATAAATCAAAGAAAAAAGTTTTATATCTGGGATCCAGGAATGTTGCAAGGTAATAATTTTTATTGTCGTGCAAATTTTCAAAACGTTTTTCCAGCCCTGTGCTTAAATAACTTCTCATAATATCCAGTTTTTCAGTTTGTTCATGAACTTCCTTCTTTCGTAAATATCGTAGTAAAGTAGTGACATGTGGTATTACCTCTGAGATATACGAGAAGTTAGAACTTGTCAATTTCGTGACCTCTTCGAAGGGCTTCAATAACCAAAGACACTGTTGTATCACATCCCACTGATCATTCGTTAAATTTGCAATATTCAAATTTTTGCTGTCGGCAAAATAAACGGAAATTGCACTTCTCTGTTCGTAGAGTCGCTCAAGAAGATAAAATGTGGAAATCCAACGTGTAGAGACATCTTGATGTAATTCATGTTGAGGCAGGTTTAATTCTGTTTGTATTTTATGAAGTTTGGTATACCCTGAATGATTGAAATGCATTACAATACGTCTCAATGCTATTATCAATTCTGATATGCCAGGTTGCGCCCTCAGTGCATCGTTAACCACTAATTGGAGCGTGTGGGTGAAACACCTTATAGAATTGAATTCAGAATCTCTCACACCTTTAACCATATTGGCAGCATTGTCGTGAACAATAGCGTGGATTTTTTCATGTGCGATGTTCCAACGAGATGCGATGCCAATTAGTCTCAGACTTATATTTTCTGCGGTATGTCTTCCCTCAAAAAAACTCATGTCCAAGACAGCATGATTTAATGAAAAATCTTCTGCAAACCAATGGGCTGTAACACTCAAAAAACTAGAATTGTTTTCTGAATAAGTCCACATATCAGTGGTTACTGAAACTGACGCAGCTAACGATAAATTAATTCTAATTTTATTGCTTACTCTTTCATACATCTCAGGAAGTATAGATTCGCTGAAATGAGTTCGACTAGGGATTTTACACTGTGGCAAAATGTTACTTAATAATCGCCGAAAACCAATACGTTCGTCAACTATGGAAATTGGTTCATTATCTAAAACGATCATTTCACCAATCAGATAATAATATTTCTTTGCATGAAGATCGTTAATATCCCAGGGCTTCTCTTTCTCAAAATCATTTGACAAAGTTGATTGCTTCATAAGTTGCTGAGTTGATAAATCACCGTTACTAGTCGAAGGTGAAGTGCTTTCATTATCATAAAGTTGACAAAATTCTGTTTTATGTTTACTAATCGAATGTGAAGAGCTTTCTTTATCGTAAAGTTGACAAAATTCTGTTTTATGTTTAGTAGTCGAAGGTGAAGAGCTTTCTATATCATAAAATTGACAAAATTCTATTTTATGTTCACTTGTCGAAGGTAAAGAGCTTTCTATATCGTAAAGTTGACAAAATTCTGTTTTATGTTTAAATTTTAAATGGTTCTTCATTGCAGATGTACCAGCTTTCTTTCCGACACCACCACGAGAAATTCTTGTATTGCACAAAGAACACTTAGCATACTGTAGTTCCTCGCACTGCTTAAAATAAGTCCAAATATTGGATTTTCTTTTTGCATTTAACATTTTTTCCGTTGCAAGTATTATCAAATAAACTAATAGAACGAGTGTCAATTTACAAGTTCACTGTTCTCACAATTTTTTCGGAATGCAAACACGTAGAAATACTTCGACGGTCAGTCTTTCTCTAAACGCAATGATCAACGAAATAAACAGTTTATTGCCTGCCCTACCGCCGCCGCACCCTCGACCGCCATAGTTTAGCCGGATGTGCGCTTATCCGGCCTGAGTGTATGCCGGATATACGGTATCCGGTTAACCGGCCAAAGCACTATACGCTCGCTGCATCTCTGATAAATAATTATGCTGCCTTGCTAAGCGAGACAGACGTATTTGACTGTTTTATTTTTTTGGATGAATACATGTTTAAAGTACCTATCATAAACATATCTTTGTAACATATTTATTAAACAGTATTGGCGTATTTCAGTCACAGAATACCTATTTAAAAGAAAAATCATTATATTTTACCATTCAATTCGGGCACTATTTTAAGAAAATATAATATTTCAAAAATTTGAAATTAATTGTAACCAGCAACATATTAAAAAAAGTGTCAGGGAATATCATTAAGTACAAAACTCTTAAAACTCTGGAATACTCCAAAACAACCCTTTAATTTACATTTTTTCAAAAAAAAATTTTGTTAATCAAATTTATGTAGGTTTCCATTCCCTATAATTTTAAATTATTTTCAACTACACAGCGTTGTTCATTTTAAAAGTTGCAGACTTAACTGATTTTTTAAACGAAACACATATTTTTTGCAGTTTTAGTTAGCCCTTGAAGTGCTGATAAAAATGACATATTAACCTGTGAGCAACTAAAAATCAGATTAGAGTCGGCGGTGCAAAGAAAAAGTATGTCTGTTACTAACGCGGCGTTAGGCTGATCTGACAGTTCATGAATGTATTAGATTAATTAATTCAGTCAATCACAGACATACATTTTCTTTGCACCGCCTACTCTAATCTGATTTTTATTTGCTCACTTTTTATATTTACTTATTTTGAGTATGTATTTACCGAGTTATTTTTAGTTTTATACAATAATTGGGTTATATTCGATCCTTTGCCAGATTATCATTTCTAATAACAATGATATAATTTTGGACCAAATTTATTTCTATACCGGGTGTCCCACGACATGAGCTCTTCCTTCTAGAATTTTTATTTTTTAATTGATTTACTTGAAATTTGGAAAAAGTAAATTAAACGTAAAAATGAATTTTTCGACATACTGTTGAGCACGATAGAACTTCCGGTTTCGCCGGAAGTGACGTCAACTTTCTTATTTTAAATGGAACACCCTACATATTTTTACATATTTACAATCTGCAGATCATTACGAGTCCGAATATGTATCATATTGTAATTTTGGTTTCCACGACAACTAAAAAAAATTGTTTTTCAATCTAGAAATCTATGAATCGTGTATTTTCATTCTACTGCAACCAAGTTATTTGAGAAAACATATTACTTTGATTGTACATATTTTGTTTTTTAATATTTTTATAGCATTTCAAAATTTCAGGTCGTAACTCATTTTTTTTTTTTAAATGGAACCTCGTGCTTCAAAATCGGCAGATCTACCGAAAAATCGGAACAGTTGGCTGTACTGTTAGGCAACTTGGTTTTATACATGAACACTTATTTGAAAGCGATTTTTAAAAATTATTTCGTTATTTTGTAAGCAGATTTGAGAAATTTTGATATCACTGTAGAGAGAAAGAAAATCTACTGAATGAATTACAAAAATTACTACAGTTTTCAAATATTTTGACAACTAGCAGTGCATTTTTTTTATTAGAAATTCATAATCAACGCGAAAATCAGATAATTTTTGCTAATTTAAGCAAATCCCTATCTTTAAAAATAAAAAAATTCGTAACAGTAAACGTTTCAAATTGAACTGCCTGTATATACCTATATTTTTTTTAACAAAGTTTATTGAAAAAATGTACATGAAGGGGCAGCCTTGCACCTACTCTGGAGATTTGGGTTGCCCTGTAGATTTTGCAGTGATATCTAAAATAGTTTTCCAACTTCTGCTCTAAACTGCAAGCTTTGGGGGATTGTAGAATTGCAAAAAGTGTTTTAAATAAAGATTTGGGATGAAATGTTGCTAAAGCAGCTCACTTTACTTTGCATCAAAAGCCATATTATTATTATGGTTGTTTCCTCACACATATCTAACTTAACTGTGTCATAGGTAGCGGTTAAGTGAAGTCTAAAAGATTTTTAAGCAAGAAACGATTTTTGTATTTTCTTTTTAGATCAGTGTGCCTATGTCTGTGGAATTCGATGAACTAGCTAAAGCAAGAGAAAATCCAACAGAAGAAATGGCCAGTATGTAAATGCCAGATACCTTATTTAGTACTTATTACAAAACGATCTCTTTTTGAATTTCAGACTTGGTTGAATTTTCAGATGAAGAGGGTTATGGCAAATACCTGGATTTGCACGAGTGTTACGAAAAATACATAAATCTTAAAGGTATTGAGGTAAGTCTCGCAGCGCAATGTAAAAATTGTTTTGCTGAAAACTTACTTTTAGAAAGTTGATTACATCACTTACTTGGGAATGTTCGATCAGCTGTATGACATCCCAAAAGAGCGAAAAACAGGTGAATATCGGCGATACCTTCACACTCTAATCGAGTATTTGACATGGTTTGTGCAGAGAATTAAACCATTGATGGACGTGGATTCTGAACTTCAAATGGAAGCGGATGGAGTTATGATAAACTGGGATAGTGGAAATGTACCCGGTTGGCCTGTAAATATTAAACTATTAATAAATAAGGTTGGCAATAGTGATAGTGTATTTCTTTTGCAGAAAGAAACTGGATCGGCACTTGCAAATGTTGGCGCACATTTGGAATTGTCAGCTTTTTCCAGCTGGGAAGAATTGGCTTCGCTTGGTCTGGATCGTCTCAAATCTGCACTGATGGCACTTGGTTTAAAATGTGGAGGGTAAGACAATTATTATACATCTTCTTTCACATACTTATTTCGTTAATGCAGGACCCTTGAAGAGAGAGCACAAAGACTCTTCTCTACTAAAGGTTTGACATCTTTGGATCCTTCATTGTTAGCTAAAAATAAAGTAGGCAAAGCTTCAAAAGAAAAAGAACAGCTGAGACAGCGTGAATTGGCCTGCCTGGAAGCACAAGTGTATAGGTATTTATTTTATTTATACCATATTACATAAGACTTTTTAAAATTTCATTTCTCTCAAATAGATTAGCTGAGATCGTGTCACCTCAGCGAGCTGCTACTAAAGAAAACGTGCAGCGTAAACAAGCCCGAACAGATGGAGAAAGAGATGACAGCGAAAACGAAGAGAGTGAAGAAGAAGATCTCGATGACGACGCCGATGATGTGCCTTATAATCCCAAAAATTTACCTCTTGGATGGGATGGCAAAGTATTTCATAAATTTCCACGAATTTTGAATTTTTCTTTAGTAACACGAGTTTTTTTCAGCCAATACCTTATTGGTTATACAAATTGCACGGCCTCAACATAAGCTACAATTGCGAAATTTGTGGCAATTATATCTACAAGGGCCCTAAAGCATTCCAAAGACACTTTGCTGAGTGGAGACATGCACATGGCATGCGTTGCCTTGGCATTCCAAATACTGCGCATTTTGCAAACGTAACACAAATAGAAGACGCACTTGCATGTACGTATATTGTTTTATAATTTAGGTTAATTTTTTTTTACTGTCGAGTTTCAGTGTGGGAGAAACTAAAGGTGCAGAAACAGGGCGAACGGTGGCAGCCAGAAACCGAGGAAGAATATGAAGATTCGCAGGGGAATGTTGTTAACAGAAAAACATATGAGGATCTTAAGAGACAGGGGCTCCTATAATATAAAACATATTTTTAATTTTAAAGTTTGCTTTATTATCTTAATATTACAAGCAATTCTTGTATATTAGTAACTAAATATAAGCAAATGTATTATTAATTAATTAATTACATAATATTAATGAGATTTTTATTAGGAATGAATGCGATGTCCTTATCCACAACCACCTTTGCCACAGCAGCTTTTCTTTGGTGGCCTGTAATTCCTCGATGCATTGCCCATTAATGGATTATATTCTGTAAAGAAAAGAGAATGTTAAAATCACTTTTTACTCTTGGCGAATTTGAAATAGAAATTTGCTTTACCAGGTTTCAACGATTTCGGTTTGTCTTCGTTTTTACCATTTCCTAGTCTAGTTCCAGTTGATATGCCTTCATTTTTTTCTAGCCATTGTGCTCTTTTTTTGTTCTCTTTCTGTAAATAATAACGTAAAAATTGATTTTATTATTGATAAGATAACCACACCTCTTCCATTTTCTTTTCATAGTTTTCAGCATCTTTATCATAATTCTCTTGCAGTTTATCGATCAGTCTTTGCTGAGCAGCTAATCTTGCAGCCACTAGATCTGGATCTTTAAAAAATTCAAATACAGTCGCGACAAAAAAAATGGACATTTTTTGATAATACTTATGGCCAGTTGCATCAAGCTCTTAAGGTCAACTTTAAGTGTCACTTGGAATATGATTTACACAATGTTGTGTTACTTAAAATTTTTTGGCGCAAATGGCCATAAAACTTTTGCTGGGTGAGTGTAATTATGAACTGATACTTACAGGTAACAAACAATAATTATTACTGATTGTCATCTGTGTCAGTTCATAATTATAGTCACCTAGCAAAAGTTTAGTATTATAAAATTGACGTTAAAAAAAGTCCACTTTTTTTTGGTCGCGACTGTAATAACGTTTTGGACTGACTGTTCTAGAACACTCTCAGAGTATCTCCATCTTGTTTTAACTTCATATAATAACAGAGGATGGAGATACTTTCAGAATGCTCTGAAACAGTCAGGCGAAAACGTTATAAGAAGAAATTAGGTCATCTTTTTTAAATGATTGTAATTACAATCACATATGTCATGATTTCCTTAAGACATCCACTTGTAATTAATACTTCTTTTTATTTTGATATCAAGGGGAGCTATGAAAGATTCATTGTGAACCTGTCATACTCTAAAATGTCAGTTTCTTCCATGCACTGTTTTTTTTAAATTTCTCCATTTTTTGGTGATGACTACTGCTTTATTAATTCAGTTTTATAAACAGTTTAACACAGTAACTGATAGTTAAATATTACTACTATAAGATAGTTTCAAAATTGGTGTGCATGACACTGACATTGTGGTAAATTCACAACGAAATTTTCATGGTCCTCTTTGATGTCAAATGTACAGAAAATTTCGGACACTACTGTCATTGATGTAGCAGATGTAATGCCCGTTTTACATGGTCATATTTTTGTATCAAATTTATTACGAAGTGAGTGAGAAGTGCCAATTCAACCAATCAGCATTCACTGTGGTAGCTTATCTCTCTCACTTTGTAATAAATTTGATACAAAAATATGACCGTCTAAAACAGGCATAAGAGTGAAACATATTCCTTGCCAGCCATCGATTATGATACTGTGTCAGGCATATTATATTTCAATAAAGTGTCCGCTTAGAAGATTTTGTGATACAAATTTCATCGGACAAGAACCAACTGTAAATAAAGTTAGAATTATAATTGTTGTCCAAAAAGGTATTTTTTAACGATTCAAATGAATATTCAGACCAATAAAAATTATTTGCCACCAAATTTAAATTATTGCTCCGGCCAACAAAATGAATATGACTGAAACCAAAAGTGACGTTACTTTTTCATAAAGACTGTTTCACACAGTTATGTTGTTGGAATTGCAATGGTGTCCGAAATGTTGTGTTCGCAACTGTACATACATCCGATATTAAAAAACGATTAACTTCAAAGTTTCATTAACATGTTAAATTTTACCTTTATGGTATTTTGCTGCGTATGCTTGATCACTTTTGTACTGCAAGTAACTATCTATGTGAGGTTTTAATTTTGTATACACAACACCAAGAACTATGACGAAACCCAACAAGTACCATCCGTAATCCTCCAAAACATGAGTTGCTAAAACCAACCTCTCATTTAAGCTTTACTTTTAATATTTTGACTTACCTTTGGTAAAATAACCAGAATCGGGTTCTAAGTCCATATCTTGCATTTCTACTGCAGAATTCCAAAACACATACGTGTTTTAATATCAAAAAGGAAATGACATTCAAACAACTTCTCGATTAGACATCTTCTACATGAATTTAGGCGCAATTCGCAATGTAATACAAGTGCAGGCTCGCTAGATATCTGCTTTCCCCTAAACAAATCGTTAAAATTCCCTAAATTAACAGAATTATTTTTTCTTAATTTTTTCAAATTAATTTTATTATCATTTCGCTTAGTTTTCGCTTAATTGTGTTACACTTTTACTTTGCAAATAAATGTAAATTTCCTTTTAACATTTACGTTGAATGCGTTACAAACGTCTAGAAAAAATTCAGTATTTTAGTAAATGTGCTTTTTCTGACGAATATCCTCCGACAAGTCAATATCATTTTTTTTGTCCATCTCCACATTTTGGTATGAAAGTTTCATTGATGGCGCTGGTATCGTAACGGATATGACGTCATCTACGACTTTTTTTAACGAGCAACAACACATTTTTTTTGACAAAATCTTGTAAACCTGTTCTTCCTAATTGCGAAATATAGCATACTTATATTTTTATTTGTAAATAAACGTTAAAAAAAAATAAAAATTAAACGTTAAAAAAATAAAAATTAAATTTTCAATTTTGAAATGTTTTTATAGGTATTTTAGTAAATTTCAGTTTCGTACAGTTTTATTTCTTGTCGGGCGAATACATTTGAAAGGCAGTGTACTTGACTCAGAGACCAGACACAATACAAACAGATTGCAGGAAATTTCAGCGATGATAAAAAAAATCTTTCAATGAAACATAAAAATGATTTAGATAAAGAAGTAATAAACGTAGTAGATGATTTATCAACTACCTATCACATGCACATGCAGATCTATAATTAAAAAATAATATGTACATATTTATAACATGTGTCCAACAATTATGGTAGTCCTGGGTGGCTGTGGAATCAAACAAAAATGTCGATTTTTACTTCGTATCGTTGAATTGACGTCTCAAATATTGACTGTTAAAGAACAAATAAATGTTTCTTGAAATATTTAATGTTTTATTGCTGTTGGAAATAATAATTAGTTAAAAATGTTTGACTCCACAGCCACCGACTACAATGGTCGCGTTCAGACGACCAAAGCAGCTGAGTTGCTAACTCAGCAATCGCTTGTGATTGGCTCACATTAAGATAATAGCCAATCACAAACGATTGCTGAGTTAGCAACTCAGCTGCTGTGGTCGTCTGAACGCGACCAATAATAATTGTTGGACACATGTCACATACAGGGTTGCCACTTTAATTTTCACAAATGTACTAGAGCTGTTAACAAAATTGTACTAGACAGTACGAAATAGTACTAGATTTATTTTAAGATGGGAACATGAAAAAAATAGAACTTATTTTCTCATCGCTTCAACTTTTTGGCTTCGTCGTGTAGCTAACGGCACGAAATTAACTAATAGCATTCTGTTGAAAAAATGTTTTTCTTTTGTATTCGGAACGTTATTGGTTAATTTTGATATCGTTAGCAACACAACGAAACTAAAAAAGTAAAAACTCAGCTCTGTGAACTTATTTCCTCCATTTATCGACACTGATTTTATAGCGCGCGTTCAGTCTATCCTAAACACAGTCTATTAACTACATACTGCCCTTTTTTTCGCTATTTATTTGCTGTTTGAATTGGCTTCCGGTTGGAACCGCGTCACGTTGACTTCTTCTACTGCCGACGTTTCGTTTTCCATTGCAGAAGAACTTCCTCAGGGCTGTTGCTGCTGGTGGTGTTGCTGCTGCTTCTCGTGGGTCGTTGAGACTGAGTGGGTATGTCTGTTGTCGGTGTATTTATAGTGATCGGTGGGGGTAGTAGGTCGGAACGGTGACCGGGGATTGGATCCCCGGTCACCCTCAACGTGACGCGGTTCCAACCGGAAGCCAATTCAAACATGGACGACGGCCGCGGAAGCCTTCAAGTTAAATTATTTATTTGCTTTTAACGGTACTACACGCCAATCACAAAATAAAATAAAAAACTGTAATGAAATAATTATAAACAAAACTGTTTATACTTTATTCGGTAACCTCATTAACAAATTAACAATCGTTCTTTTTAACATTAGTGTCCATCCCCGAAGTCCGAACACGACTGCGTGACTTATTCGTCTGCCGCACTTGCGCTGTTACTACCAGCAGACCGCGCGACGTTTTTCTAATTTGAAATCCGCCGGATTCCGTTGTTGATTACATAATTTTGAAATTATTTTACTTTTCGTACTAGAACTGATCTAAAATGTACTAGCGTATTTTTTGTCTCCAAATGTACTAGAAAAATACAATTGTACTAGAAATGGCAACCCTGGTCACATATCTTTCATTTGGGGGATTTTGAAACTTCGTTTTGTATGAAAAGTCATAAGTTGGCAACGTCTGGTTTGCGTTCAAAAAGAGTCATCGATAGTAATTCAAATAAATTATTTTTATTATTCAATATTACAAATTTCTGATAATATATTATGTATTGCCTTTATTTTTTTATCAATTTCTATGTGTACATGTACTTCGCATGTAATTATTGTTCACTTAACAAAAGAAATGTGCGCAAGCTTATCAGGCAAATCGGGCAAAACATAACCGTGTAACCTTGGCCCTGTCAAAACCAAAGCGTTTTGCAAAACATGGCAGGTGCATTTTCGCAAAACGAAATAATTTACTTCGTTTATAAAACAGTCGTACGTTACACTGACCGTGAGTTCCTATCCTAAGCACAAGAACCACCAGATGCAATGGTAAAAATTTGAAAGGCTATTTGTCACGCGTTATATGCAACGTTGTGTAATATTGCATAAACTTTCAGAGCTTCGCTACTGAAAAGTGCAAATCCACAGGTGGGCCTAACGCGACTACCACGACTGATTCCTCTGAGGCTTCAGATGAAGAACAGGATGAACCTTCGTCTTCTTCAAAACAGGTAACCTCATTCCACAAATCTTCAATCTTCATTAAACTATTTATTAACTTATTAAATTAATTTAGAGACAGGATGTTGAAGATATTTTAGCGAGTTTCCGGGAGAAGTGGCAGAAAGAATTGCAGGTTTCCCCGAAGTACACGAAGCCACCCGTCAACAATGTTTTAAACAACTCAAAGTCCGTCGATGACACCGAGGATTTTGAAGATAAAGTACTCTCGAAAGAAACAAATATTGCAACACAATTACAATTTGAGAAACTTTGCAGGCAAAATCTTTATTTTTGAAGGGTATCGAAATGGAGAGGGCCGGTAAACTTTACGAGGCCATTCAATTTTACCGACGTGCTGTTCAACTTGTACCTGATATTGAATTTAGACTAGATGAATTTACGAAAAAGACTAAGGAGCAACAGAATGATGAAATATCCAGTAGAGGTGGGTTACTTTGTAATATTAAATCAGAATTTAATTTGTAGATTTGCAGAAGATGAAGATGAAATATGTTACGATGTCGATGTAGATGTATCCAGTGATGATGACACACCTGTAGAAGATGGGTTTATTTTGCAAAGAATTCAGAAGAAAGTTAACAAGACTCTGAGTACTTGTGTACCACGATTTGAACAAAAGGTAAGTTCATTTTTGGTGGTAGTATACATAAGCTTCAAACACCTGAGGAACTCGTAACTGAATTGCAATTTCAATATTATAATGGAAATGCTACTTTAAGGCTCAGTTTTACAATTGTGGAATAAGGACGGAATAACTGTTCGCCGAATATTCTTTAATGTTTCTCCATGTCTACATCACACCTACGTCACATTATTCTAAGAATAATACTTATGCAACGATTGTAAAATCGGTCCTAAGTCAAATTGTACGATGTAGCAGCAGGTGCAAATAAAGAACAGTTAACATTTTATATATTCCGGCATATTGCATTCATCAAAACTTTCGCAAAACATTCTTTCTATTATGTGCTTTTAGTGATATATCAACAATGTGTATTTCTGCTACTTTTTTGGTGCCCAAAATGCTAATATTTTGGCTGGTGCTCGTGGGGCTGGGGGGATAACAAGAAAGATTGGTTCGAGTGAGTTCCGGAATAGCTCTGAATGACTCATATTTATGTGCAATAGGAAAGCACTTTTTTTAACTATCCATTTGTAAACTTCTCGTAAAATACAACAGAATTTTAATTATTTAAAAGCAATCATCTGGATCACCATTTATCTGAATCATATTTGAAATGTGTACTGGAATTAGTGTTGGGCACAATTAAGTTAGTTTGGCAGCTAACAACTAATTATAATGGGTCCTTACAATTATAATTAATTAATTGTTAAATTTCTATGATTTTAATAATTAACCAATTGTTAGGTTTTTTTTTTGTGGAATGGGTTTAATTAACAATCAATTTTTAAATGGAGTTTCTGTTTAATCAGTGAATCGTTTCTTAAATACAGTTTCTGCTTGATTATATGTTACATGTTTGATTATATGTTACATGTTAACGCCTGAACGGTCAAGTGGTAAGAGGACCGGCCTTGCATCGCGTGGTCGTCGGTTCGAACCGCACTCGGGATTTTTCTCGGGGGTAGTCGGTATCGACTTCAGGCACCCTTCAGTGTTGAGGATAAAATTCGACACTACTTCCCCTTAAACAGCGAAAAGATTGGAAGTAACAAAGCCATGGAACACTTTACACACACTCCCGCTCCTGAGGTCCTGACAAGTCTTTAACTTAGGACCCCGTTGGGCAACCACCACAGATAAAAAAAAGTATATATTATGTACAGTCATGATCATAATTCATGACACAGAATATCGTACCAAAGATTAAGATTGCGATTGTACCTAAGTGTGTATTTATTTATTCTTCTCAAAGACATTTTACAGTGCAAGTGATTCGTCATATAAGAAATACAATTAATGTACACAAATACGTTGTATAAATAACTGACATGCACAAAAAAATAATAAAACACTGGGTACTCCACTGTTTACACAAAGAAATTGTAAATTTTCATTAATTTTCAGATTTTAAACATTGACTCATTGACTGCATAGAATCGTTTGAGTTGAATTTTTTTAAAGTTGAAGTATCTTTAATATATGATATGTTAAATTATTAAATATTTTCAAGCCTACGAAAGTCATAGAGTCAAGGGGTTATAGGAGAAGTACAGCTAAAAGGTAAATGCTTTCGAGAATTTAAGATGCAAAGAGGTATTAAACAGAGAGATAGCCCATAGAGAATAGAAAGGGAACGTAAGCAGGCTTTAGGGCAAGGAAAACTGAAGCCCCTGTGGGGCAAGGGGAAGGCGTAAAGTACGCCCCACTTAGACTTTGTGATACAACACAATAACTCTTGTATAATATAACTGTGGAAAAATAAAAGTACTTTTTACAGTTTTAAAATATTTTAATATTTAAGTTTAATACTGCGTGGGGCGTACCAATATGGTAGTATGCAGCTTCACTCTGCGATCATAAGGTTCCCTCCCTTATACTCCGTGTATGAGCCTCTTTTTGTTGAACATGTATATATATGGATAGATTACTGAAACTTAGAAAAGGGAACATGCCAAAAATAACAGTGGGGTAGAGAGATCTGCATCCAATAGTTGTGAAAACCTATTACATTAAATCAGTGGAATAACATACTACAAATAATTCAACAAATGGATATGGAAGTATACACTGAAAAAATAAAAATAATGTTAATAAATGGAGTACAAGATCAACTAAATATTAGGCGTGGAGAAGATATACTGGAACAAGTCTCAACGATAGGGTATCTAGGAACAAAAATTAATGACAATGAAGAAATCCTAAACAGAACAAAAAAACGCTACACAACTGAATTATCAGCTAAATAAGACAATACTTACTGGACAAGAAGGCCCAAGTATTAAAACAATGAAACAGGCTAATACCGACAGGAATGAAATATTTTAGGAAAATAACAGGAAATACTTTTGAGGTATAAATGTAGAAACGAAGACATAAACGCAAACATAAATAAAAACCAATTACTCAGATTGGCATATGCAGCTGCGGAGAATGTTTCTAGATACTAGTAGAATCAAAGAAATATGGGAAGAGACAAGTAGAAAGAACAGGGAACAAAGACTTGAAGAGTTCGTCTAAAAAAGGGGGAAATCAGTCAGTGAACTATAAAACATCGACAGAAGAGAGGAGAAAGTGGAAGAAGTAGGTGGAGTCTTCACTTTAGAAATAAAATACAAGTTTAATACTTTTTGGACATAGTGTAAATGCTCTACAATGGAATCTCCTTAGATTGAAGATATTTTTTTTTGTACAACTAGGAGAGGCCCGATAACAGTTTAAAATAAGAGAGACGTTTTCTATTTAATCTGATATATTTCTGTTATCTTTTTCTCATTCAGTTACAATGTTATTTTTTACATATTCCATATTCTGGTACCAATTCCTTTACAATTAGTTTAATGCCAATGAAAAATTAATTTTATAAAGAGATAAATCATTTTATTTTCATTTACGCAAGTACAATTTATATTATGTGCACAAGTGTAAGTTAAAATAGTTTTTATTGAATATAAATTTGATTAAGGGTCGCGATATCCATCTCCTATTAAATTAATTTGACGAATAACTTGATTTCTCTGAATTGTTCATTGATTTTTTATTAATTGTTTCCATGGTAGTTATTCTTCTAATAACTATTAACCATTTTATTAAGAGATGGATATCTCCGCCCTAAATGGTACATTTTATAAGACAAAATGAAAAAGTATGTGAAGAGAAATCTAATTTTGATAAATTTTTTGCAAGTCAGTTTTGATTGAAATGGATTCCTCGAGCATTCTCTGGACAGCTGTTTCGGCCCTATTTGGGGCCTCTTCAGCAGAAGAGTAGCTCAAGAATTCCAAGGTGGTTGCAATTTGTCAATTTTCACATAATGTTAGGTCAAGAATTGGTTGCAGGATATCGCGACGTAAACTATTCGTAACTAATTATTAATATTATAAAATTTTCCATAATAATGATGTTATATTGTAGTGTCAATCACACTCTGTGTTTTGATAGACTTGGACTAGTATAATTGTATAAAAATAAAATAGCTTCTGATATTTTTCGTCAATAACGATCTGGTAAACTATCATTAAAAATATTTAATTACAATTAATAATTAAGCTAAAATAGTTGCAATTAAATCTAATTGTAACTAAATTTAATCAGACCTGCAATTACACCACTTAGTTGCAATTAAATTCAGTTCTAAAATCCACTTGATGATAATTAAAATTAATTGTAATGAAACGTTGATCAACTATTGTTTTGAATCAATTGATTATGATTGAAATTTTAATTGATTAATGTCGTACATTGCCTGAATGTTACTTAGAAGTTTTGAAATTTCTTAAATATATAATTTAAAAATGAATTTAAATCTCAGATTCTTGTCCCAATTAAAAAAGAGGTTGTAAACATAGTTGTTTAAAAATAATTTGAAATTTTGCTAGTAAAATGAGGCAGAAAAACACTTTGAGAATTTATTATTATTATGGGAATAGAATTGAAGGCATAATATGAATATTATTAATATTGCAGACCACACATATATCTGCTTTACCACCCGAGATCATTTTGTACATTTTACGGTGGGTCGTCAGCTCTGATTTAGATGTACGATCCCTGGAGATGTTCTCGATGGTATGTAGAGGCTTCTACTTATCGGCACGTGACTCGGAGATTTGGAAGTCCGCATGTGAAAGGTTTTGATGCGCTAGATTTTGGATTTACTTTTATAATTAAATTGTAATCGAATTTTAGGGCTTGGGGTGTGAATTGCGGTAGCTTATCGAATGCTTATTCTTCGTGGAGACAGATGTTTTTGGAACGACCCCGACTGCATTATAATGGGTGCTATATTAGCAAAACTACTTATATACGACATGGCGAAAGCAGTTTCCAAGATCAGTTCTACAGACCATGGCATTTAGTTGCGTATTATCGTTATTTGAGGTAATTTTTCATTTATTAAGTTATTTCAATTTAAGTTATTTCCATTGTCAAAAAATGATTGTTCAGTTGTTGAAAAGTAACTCGTCAGTTTTCAATCTCTTACAAACAAACAAAATTGTAAAACTCTTTTTTTTTATTAGGTTCTTTCCTGAAGGGTTAGTGCTTATGTTAACAACTGCAGACGAACCAGTTCAGTGTGTTACTCAGCTGAAACATCGAACAGCTAAAGGCCCCTCGATTTTGACTGGACATTACCGTTTGAAAGATGATACTGTGACAATTGTCGTCCAGCGTCAGGAATCGATTAAGCAAATGTATAAGAGAGCCAGGAGGAAGGAGGTTACATATGAGAATTCAGAGCAAACGTTCCACATCGTAAGTACGAAAATAATTGTCACTTGCTTGAAAAAACGTAAAAGTATGTTAGGAGTTGCAGATACAGAGTTATCATGGAAGAAAACATGTTCAGCTGATCTGGACGAGGTACTCGGTGTTTACCCGTAATGCGAATGGTTCTGAAAGTAACTGCTCTTTCGATTTGGGAAACCGATTTCCTCCGCTTTGGTTTTCCCGTGTTAAAAGTTACACATCTGAATCAGAAAGTTTGCTTCAGTAATTTATAATCGTTAAACATTAATTTGGAGAGTTATGTGCTTTTTTATATTGTAAATATTAATTTCGATTTCGTTTTTTTTTTTATTGTTGTTATTTTAATGGTCATTAGAAGCCGAAATCTATCGTATCTTGCACTGTTATCACGCCTCTTACATCTCGCGTGTCATTGTATCAATGTATTAAGCGAGATTTATCATGCACTCACACAAAATAGTCAAATTAAGCTTTATTTCTCATAGTATTGTGAGAGACACTAAGTGTGTTTTATCTTTGATGTCAATTTTTTTTTAGTATTATAAATAGGTGGAAACATTTATATGTTAATGTTCCTTACTGCGCTTAGCCATATTTTATTTAACGTTTTACATAAAGTGTTGATGATTTGTTGATGAATTTATTTTATTTATATTTGGGAAATTTGGGGATATATTTTTAAACTTGGAGAAACAATATACTATGTGTAATTAATAACTACTGTATGAGCCTAGATGATATTTTAACTAAAGTACCCCAGTTTTTAAGTATCATAAAAGTTCTTAAAAGTATTTTTCGTCTTTTACTGCCTACATAGGACAAACTAATATTTTAATACACTTTTTAACAAATTTCATTTCAGCTAATATTTCCTTTTCCAGGACCAGTCAATACAAACCTATCAAGACAAAAACAAGAACAGATTTATTAAGATATATATCTTTTATTGTTATCTAAACTACCAAATTTCCTGTGTATTTAAATAGAATTTTATTACAAATATTTTAATATCAATCAACATGTTACTCTATTTACGTGAAGTTAGACAACCAAGTATGCGGCATCTCATTACATGAGTCAGAACTAGGGAATACAATCCCGGGATCCCAGATATTTTTTTTTTCTAATCTCGAAAATCCTAGTATTTACAGATATATTCATTACGAATAATATTGTCACGATTTTGGGCTTCAGAAATAAATTGTTCAATTTAAAAACACTTTAATGTCCACAATTGCTTACCACAATAAAAATACATGATTAACGAGCTCATGCAACACTTGTCTAACAAATAACATTTCTATAACTTAAACGCTCTACTTTTGGCTATATTCGCATTTATCGCCTTCGGAATAATAACTAATGCCTTGTACAATGCAAATTTAACTTTAAGCCAAAGCTTAAACCCTTAACAACAATTGTTGAAATAATCCTTGTTATGGGTTTAAGCTTCAGCTTAAGTTTAAACTGGCATCGTACAACTGGGCCTAATTCAAATTGCCCGCCTGGTTCTGCTTTTATAAGTAGCAAAGATCCTTTCTTTCTTGAATTTTATAGCAAACCTGGAACCATCTAGCAGTCGACTCGAAACTCACTGAAGTAATTGAGCAGGTAGTTGGCGTGGCCAGGCTAAAATTGTCAACGTTTGTTCACACCATTCCTTTCATGTAATTTTTTTTGCTAACATCTTAACTGATCCTAAGTTTCTGAAGCTTGTCGGGAAGGTGTGTCCGGCTAAGTTATTTAGTATTGTCAGCTGCGGCTGCGACCGACTTACTGGATGATTTTCTCCTTTGACATTCGCCTTACAAACTGGCGAAACGCAAAAAACCCCGTTATAAAAAAGATTTAGGTGTGCTACTTATAAAAATTATGCCACACTGTATCCAGTTATTTGCTTGTATGTAGGGACGTGAAACGTAAATAACCAAATTCGGTTCCTTGGACCGATCCTTTTGCGCTTCGGTCACATGAAAAGCTCCAAAGAAATCGAAACTTCAGAAACTTTCGGCTTTAAAAGTGCAAAAAAGATTTGGGTTCCAGCTGGAATCATGGAATAGTTTCGGTTACATTTCACATCCCAGTTTTTATGTAACGAAAGGAAAAGATGAAATTTTATTTGGAAAATAAAACCGCTGAACTAAAAGTTACCTGAATGTTGAGAGAAAGAAAGAATTGTAAAATAAATAGGATAAAAGGAATGTCTGTAAAAATTTCTGTTTACTTCAAATTATTAAATTGCAAACGCAGTGCTTTCTAGATATTCCCCACGAGTCTCATTAAAATGTGTTGATTAGTTATGCATTTTAATTTTGAAGTTGAACGAAAAGCCAAAGGTCACAAAAAACATGTTGTTTTTTGTGACCTTTGGCTTTTCGTTCAACTTCAAATTTGTTTAAACAGTCACAAATCTCATGGATAATCCAATAATATTATGCATTTTACATATTTATCACTTTTATTATAAAAATATTGGATTAGTTTCATATAAATATAGGACAGTTTCACCGAGGGCTCACAGTAGTAAAAATGCAGCAACAGAAGGCAAAAATGGCGAATGTACCATGTATTTTAGCTGTTCAAACAATTGATGTAATCGCTTTACCACAAAAAAATGTTGTTTGTTATATGTAAGCAGCTGTTCAGGTAAGATTATTAATTTATATTTATAATCATGTTAATTAATTTTTACTTTTTGATTGATAGGTTTGGATTGAAGTCACTTCAGGTGCTAGGACTCGATCAAGTCGTTGTTAGTTTGTCATATTCTCCCAAGAGGAAAACTCTTCACAAAAAGTTTGGTAATTTACCAGTCAAGTATATTCGTTTTGCGTTCAAGAATGAAGAGGAAATGGAGTTACTCCAGAAAGCGATATCAAAATTTAGTTTCAATGCTATCAGCAGTGGGAGAACCGACAAGGTTTTTCCGGTGCCATCCAGTTTGAGACAACGTCGGTCGAGGTGACGTCCGCATGTACGTAAATGTTAATTAATCGGTCCAATATTGTTAGAGTACAAACTGAGATATTTTTTTATAGGTATAATTCCAGAAAATAATAATTGCTCTTTCTTGAACTTCGGAACAATAATTTAGTTAATTTGAATTAAGTATGTATTTTTCTCGATAATGTATTTTAAAATCACGTTGCGCTGCTAGAAGCACAAATTCGTTACCGCGCATTGCTTGGAGCATCCAGTCGATCACTACAATACTGTGAATCACCTCGATTTGATGAGTGTACTATTTCTTTGGCTCGCTGATTGTTCACTATTGCAAGTCGCGCTGCGGCGGCAAATACGTTGAGTTGTGAGACATTCTATTTATAACGTCTCATCGTTTCGTTGCAACAGTAAACCGTAAAAATTCCGTCTGTCCTCTCATTGGCTATCAGGGATGAAGATTGATGATGATGATGAGTTTATGCTCGAAGGGGGACTACCTCAAGTGAAAAAAATTAAATGGATACCTGATCAACCACCGCGAAAGAAAGTAAAATCGTCTGAGGAAAAGGATAAAAAGATGAGGAAGAAGTGTAAAATATTTCCCCACAAGCATCATCATCATCAACGCTGCTAGAATTAGTGGAAGTATATGATGATGACGCCGATTTATTTAATTCACTGATATACTTTTGTATCATTTAGAATTCAGATAATATACCGAGTGTCCCGGCCTCTCTGAGCTATAGGAAATTATCAAGGGATTTCAAATATTATTGATTTTTATGTTCCCAAGACAAAATACGACAAAAATTCACATTGCGTCTGCTAGTCCTCGATCGAAGACAATTTAATGTTTGAAATTATGAAGAATTATGCTTAATTATGATTAATTTCCTATAGCTCAGAATGGCCGGGACACACGGTATATGTATAGTTTTGTATTCTTAAAATGTATGCTTAATAAAAATTAATTTCTATATGAAAATCTTGAGTATAATATGTATACACTGTGGAACGAAAGTATGGAAACCTCTAAATATTTTAACAATGGTTAGGACTATTGAAGCGAAATTTGGAACAGTTAATTTAGATGATAGCGCGGATGTCAAGATGGTGTCGGCGGTATTGTCAATGTTTCAGATTTCTCACCAGTGCTGCCAACTTTGTAATTTGTGTATATGAGCTACTTGTTAATAAATTACTTATTTAAACTGTGTTTAAACGAATGACGTTTACGAGTTCGTTAGAGTATTCTTAAAACGATTGGCCTTGGGTAATAAAATCATGAATTCGTACATAGCGATCAAGGTATTTATTTTACATGTAGAAAAAAGCATTATTACATTATTATTTTACAGAAATATAAATTATTTAATTTGAATAAAGAAATTGAACATCTGTTCAGAAAACATCCAGTGGGTATTCCACGCGATTTACCGACGTGGTTTAACTTGAACAGCCACCAGTAGATACGTTCAAACTTAAAATCTACACGATAAATCGCTTTGATTTGACCTTATTAAATTGCCAAGCAGCTCGTTGTTTAACGGTTCAAAAATATCTTAAATACATGCTGAAAAAAGGCGAGGATCTTGAAAAATTAAATCGTTGGGAAAGAATCATCCTAAATAACGGATTAGGAAAGCGTAACCAATTAAAGCTACAATCAAAATTAGTCAAAGGGACTTAAACTTAAGAAGAGTTGAGATTTGATGAAATCAAAACATACGTCCAGTATAACAGACAACTAGCACTGTCTTTAATGAATCAAGAAAGAATAAAGAGAAATGATGTCAAAAGTCTTTCGACAATTTTAGGTGAATGAAATTCAATAAAACAAATCAAACATTTTTTTCAAGATTTTTATATGTATATCAGTTATTTGTTAATAAGTTATTTATTTAAACAAATGACGCGTACATCTCAGTTAGATTGCTTTTTAAAATAATTAGTTAATAAGATCATGGACTCGAACATAGCTTACATAGCGATCAAGGTATTTATTTATACATGTAGAAAAAAAAACTATTTACATTGTTATTTTACAGAAGTCTACGTTGTATAATTTGAATAAAGAAATTGAAGAACTCTTCAACAAGCACGTATTAGAAATTCGATTGGATTTACCAACGTGGTTTCACTTGCACAGCCGCCACTGGATACGAACGTTATTAGTCAAAAAATGGCGTTTTTCGAAATTATCAAAATCCTAAAGTTGTTATTTCTCGGAAAATAATCAAGATTTCATTGAGATTTTTTTATCGTGTAGTAATTTTAGCTTACCAAACTGAAAACCAGAAAACAATTTTTTTTCTTTAAGACCCTCTGCATTTTCTAATCTGCGCCTAATATGTGGACAATCAGAATTACATGTCAGCAATGACTAGTATAAGTAAATAAGTTGTTTATTATAAATTAATTAAAGCTGAGATTGTAGTGAAGTTCTCGAGCTACTCTTCTGCTGACTGTTGCTTTTATTTACATTTAAAACCTCGACTATCATTTCATTCCTTATAATAGTGAAATTATTATTATTTGTTATTTTCAGTGTTTTGGAAGTTTAAGAAAATACAAATATACTTAATGAGTAATGAATTTATTTGTCTATACAAGATTGTACATAAGTTAAAAATAAATAAGTAAATGGTTTACGTTATGCTATTTACATTCAAAACCTCGACCGGATGTTTCGTTTTCCGACTAGAAATATTAGACATTTTTTCTAAAGATATGTTTTTACTCTTCATTCGCATCGAGAATGGCGGAAATAAAAATAGTTTCAAATGTAAATACAATTACAAGTTTGATAATTAAATATAAATTAAAAAGTGTAAAATATCTTACGTATTGCTATATTCAATCACTGAAAGGGAAGAGCAAGGGAATCTTTTTTTGGAAATATTTTTAGCGAAGCATTTATATTCAAAGATGCTGGTTTCGTTTTTCTAAGTCATCATCATCAACCTAGGTGCGTTTCAAACGAGGCTAAATTACAGCATGTCTTGGTAGTTTTTTTTTTGTACAATTATTGTTAGTAAACATGCTTTAATTACGCCTTAATTTTTTTTAAAGACGTTTACGATTGACTAGGCCTACAGCTACGTAGAGTTCCGTAATCAACTGTTTCGGACAATGATTATTAAAGTTTTTGTAAAATCACTATACTATCCTCTTTTTTTTTCTTTAAATAGGTATATGAAAATATAAATAGTGGAAGCTACAACAAACTTTCAAAATTTGTGCAAAAGTGGAAGAATTGTACATAATTACTTCTTTTTTCTTTGTTTGCTACAGCTACCTGTTAATGTTATTGTTAATTACTACTGCACGCGTTTATTTACATTAAGAAGACTTAGTGTTTTATTTAACTCGCCTAAATCTACTCAGTCACTTCTACAAAAAATTTTCAATTTTAAAAACGGTATTAATAGAAACAGGTAAAGGTACAAGCTGCAGGTTTCGTCTTTACTTGGAAGAAGTGTTTGAATATTTACAATTTGGAAATCACCAAGTTGTACGGTAAGAGCTCAAGGACTCTTAATTTCAAAACAGGTACTAAGAGTGTGGGAAGGGGTCAGAGTGCGGCACTGCATTTTACCCTCGTCATCCAGGCGAGGTCCTTCATGGTGGCTATGTGCATCGAGTACACGGCTGCCACGACCAGGACATGCATTATGTTATGCGAGTTCAGGTATATATCGACCGTGCCTGGAAACCACTTTTCTGGTATGTGTAAGGCTCCTATTGCAGCACCGATCACTGATACTAAGTCCTATAAAAACAAAAATGAAGAAAAATTTAAAGAAGGTAGATAATTTAACTACCTGTAAAATGACGTGAACAAACGCAGCAGGATCTCCACCCCCGAAACTCATGAATCGAATACAACACAGTACCATCCTCATGGAGAAGGGAAGAAGGAAGCACATTCTTCTCTCCCAAGGCGACCACGCTGTCATGGCCTTTAAAAAAGTTTTTTTTTATGACAGTTACTAGCGAAAAGATTCTTTTGTTACCTTGTATAGGCCCCAAAGACTAACGAGGGAGTAAGACAACACGGAACACCATCTGACTAATTTCGGAAGGCAAAAGGTCGTCGCCGTCACCATTGGCATAGCTCCTGAGAAAAAAAACATTGACTTTCTCTAATGTAGTGTGCGAGACGGGTCGTTAAATAATAATATCAATTTATCCAAGGCTTTGTCGAGACACTATGCATCTCTAGATATCACGACGAGAGTGAAAGAGAAGTTCTATTACCACTCAAAATAATCAACAATTTCACTTCTTCTCTTTTACCAAAATTTTAATCAAACCATAAAGGACCCAAGTAGCAATTTCTTTTCTTGTATGTGTCTGGTTTGAACTTTTTAGCCAGAGATTGCTATTAATTCCCTTTTAAATTAGTTTTATTTAGAAAGCGATGCGTGTAGCAAGCGAATTAATATAACGATTAAGTGTTATTTTGTTAGACAAGTGTACAGGTCGATATTATTGTGCTTTCATTGTGTTAAATGATCGTCGTAGACATTAAAGTGTTTTTAAAATAAAGAACGATTACAATTTGTGAACCTCGAAGACGTAACAATAATTACTGATTACTTCAGAACAATAAACGAAACATTATAAAACAAATTTAAAATCATTATTATAACGAGAAAAGCAGCATTTCGTATATAAAATTAAGCAGTTTTCTCCCCCAGACCATGGTACTAGATATGGAAAGATGGACGGATTTTTGGTGATGCTTTCGTGCTCTGGCATCTCCAGACGACCAAAGTTAGAAGTTGTCTGATCCCCCACCGCTTGTCGTACTACGCAATGGCCTTTTATATGGTTTTACAAAGGTCATTTCGTTTACATAATTTTCTACATGTGGACTTCATGCCCTATGACTTTCCGAGACTGCGTACTCATAAACCTGCATAATGCCCTGCTTATGCAACTGAAATTCTGCGAATGCGATCTCATTGTAAAGATCAATCATGACTAAAGACTCCAAATGAAAGATCCGTTTATCTGTCCAGTTGTACATTACTTGCTGCTCGCACCGATGCGATGTAAACCTCAATCGGTCGACTAGTCAAGTATCCAGTGTTGTTTACGGCTACGTAGGTATAACGTGTTTTATCTAAACGAATATTTTCGTCCTTTCTTTTTAAATTATATCGATCATCAAAAATACAGCAAATAACAAACTAAAATGTGACAAAATTGAACCAAATATTCTCGCTATATCAAAGAAATAATGCTTGCAGCTCCGTAATTCGATCGGCGCCAGGCGTGTATCGAAGCGCCTATGCTTTCGGGCTTGAGAGTTGGAGTCTTTAATCATGACTCATATCGGCCACGGCTTTTGATAAAGCGAGCCGCTGTAATACTTGCTTACATAATCTTTAGGTGGGTGAACTTTTCCGCGGTCGCGTAGGCGACATTGTATCGAGTTTAACTTATGTAATGAGTTTAATGATTATGAAATGCTGGATTCTTATAGTAGGTACCTCTAATAAGTTGCTTGCTAGATCCTAAGATTCTTTACATACAACATCATTTATATCTACTGTAGTTCTTTGCATCTCTGCATTTTGTTTCTTCGGTGTACTCTTACCCATTTATTGTCTTTCACAGATTCATGTTCTCCTTTCTTTGTGTTTCTGCGCTTCGAGATCCTTTTACAGTCTAGGATATCCAACCTTGGAAGTTGGAGCGTCCCTTAACTTCAGCACGTTTCGAAATTTTCATTCCACTCGTATGTTTCTTAGCAACAAAATAAATTACGTCTTTCTTTGGTTCAATGTTTGCCCTTTTATAAACTGTGAGCAACTAAAAATCAGATTAGAGCAGGCGGTGCAAAGAAAATGTATGTCTGTGATTAAATGAAAAGTCAATAAATTTAACAGCGCATTAATGTATTACATTAATTAATTCCGTTAATCACAGACATACATTGTCTTTGCACCACCTACTCTAATCTGATTTTTATTTGCTCACTTTTTACAACTGTTTCATTTGCTTCCCCTTTTTTTTCATAAAACATATCCAATAAAGCTTCCATTTTTTTCTTGGTCTTCTCCAATTTTCTAATTGCTCCTTCTTCCTTGTTTTAGCTTCAGTAAATAATTGGTCGAATATTTATTTTTTTTAGTTACCTACTTTTATATACCTAATCATTCAACAGTTCCTTGGTGCTCTGTTTTCACATGTTTGTCTTCGTTCAGTTTAAACCAGTCTGGTAAATTTTCGTCTTTAAAAGCATACCTATTCCAAGCACCAGATCACGTTCTGAATTCTTTAATTTTTGTTACTATCAGTCATTCCGTTCCAAAAGCAAATTCTTCAGCAGTAAGTTTTCTCTTTTTACCTTTATTAGCCTCAACTTCAAATAATTCTTCTGTGAATCCTTTTTTGTAGTAGTCAAGTTAATTTTTGATGTTATACCCAGGCCAGTTAAGGCAAGAATAGGCGGATAAAAGGTTGAGGTTTTCTTCAACCATAACTTCTCTATACAAGATATTATTATTTTTCTGCAATTTTCAATATCTCAGGAGTATAAAGTTAACTGATAGAATTTTTTTAGAATAAAATTAAATGTTCCAAATCGATTTCACAGATAATTTCGAGACAATTTAATATGTGCCTTGTTACCCCGAACCGAACGGCCGGAATTAAGGGGATTATTAAATATCCAACGGCACAGTACAAAGCCGTGTCGTTCCGAAAGGGCGAAGGTAGAAGATAATTCATTTATTGGAAGGGATAAATATAGATCTCGGTACCGATAGGTCGGCTAAGTTCACCGGTGAACTTTGTTTATTGGGGCAGGGACGAATTATCAATACGAGCTCGCACCTCCTAGTTTCGTCACAAAAGGGTTCGATTTGTAACGTTTCACCTTGACATCGAAAGATAAACTCTCTTGAATGTACAACGTATCAATCAATTTATGAAATAGTCAGAGTTCAGAGTAAGAATCAAATTTATAATTCGCTTTCTCCTTTGTTAGCTTGTTTCTCTTTTGACAGTTTATGTGAGTTGAGAGTTGAGTGAAATTGAGGTGAGAGACGAATTTAGTGTTGGAATGAGACACGACTTTATAAAACTTAGTATGTGTATAATGGATTCTCAAGAAGATACCTCCCAATTCGAAACAATGTTCTACACGTGATATAAGCTGCTTTTTTTCGCCGAAAAGTTTGAATCGTGATTCGATGAGTTTTTGGTTGCCCGCTCTGGATCTGGATTATTGCAACAGAACACACCAGAGCTGAATGCATTTGAATCCAACCGAATCGGGAAAATAGGATAGGAAAATTGAAAAGGGAAAGGAGATAACCGATCCGGATTGAAATTTCACGAAGGGTGGGGATTGATCCATTTGCAAGAGAAGATCTATCTCTGAACCCCAAAATACTGTCCTTACCGAAGCTTTGGCTAATCCAAATTCCGAGCATGTCCAATTGAAGGAGACGGTAATAGACTCGTTCACCGCGCTCCAGGTTCATAAAGAGGTGGTATAAGAAGCTTCCCACCCAAGGGCACAGGATACCGACCACGTGACACCAGGACAAAAAGCGTAATTCCGCGTTGGACCACGGCATCATACTTGGGACGGTCAGTAGAATGTATATTATTGGTATTGCTGGAACAAAAAGTAGATTCTGAATTACACTTCCTGTAAGAAATTTTTTTTGAAATGCATTAATTTTCAGAAAAGAAAATCTTCAAATTAAGGACTAAGGCCCGATTTTACAATAGTCGGATAAGCATTATTCTTAGAATGACGTGACGTAGGTGTGACGTAGATTTGGAGGAACATTAAAGGATATTCGGCGTCCTTATTCCACGATTGTAAAACTGGGCCTAAATAGAATAGTGTTTCGCAATATAAATGTTACGACATCCTGAGAGGTTGCGGGGGAAGCAACTAATGAGAGTGCTCGTGCTCGAGCGTCGAAATCTCAGTTCAAATTAACTTGTTCGCTCTAAGGAAAATGACGTTTATGTGATCTGAGGTAGGATTTGTGGCAAAAGGAACGCAGCTAAAGGCGGAAATACACGATTCAATTTGGTTGAACAATTTTGTTAATTCAACCAAATAGAAGCAGTTGTATTGGTCGAAAAATTCATCGTTTTGCTTTCAATTTGGTTGAATCAATCAAACTGAATCGTGCATTTCCGCCTTAATACAGTCTGCCTAGCTCTACCGTTTTTCGAGTTTCAGTGAAACAATCGGTATGCAGGAAATAGAAATTTCTGGAATCGCAATTACATTAAATAAAAAAAGTGCCAAAGAATTTTATTTGTTTAAAATTTCTCCAAATGCAGATATGGATAAAACATTTTATTTGAAAGCAAGCAAGAATAGTTGAACGTTATTCGTCATTAATACAGTAATAAACGAATACAGATACGAATGTCGGAACTTTGATGTTGTGTTGTTGATTACCTCAATCACAGGTAATAGATCTCTCCAGATAGCGAATGAGATAGAAACGAATGGATGCTCTAAAAAGAGTCTGTGACATCTATTGAGGATTTAACAAATTCGAAAATTGAACATTTGTCACAAACGATTTGCTAATTCCGAAGCTCAATTGGCTTATTTACCGCCAGATGTCTCTTTTAAATAACAGAGGAATAGGTGCAAAGTTGGTCTAGGCTGCAATAATGTGACGGACGGTTATAACAAGCTGTTAATTCTTCCTTTTAAAGTTTGCATAGTTAACATGTTACTTATATTTACAAGTTACACGAAAAGAAGCAATATCCTGGAAAAATGTTAAGAAAATTCTTATGTACTTTAGTTTTTGAGAAATAATTAATCAAACCCCAAAACGGCGATACGTACCTGCCGAAAAAAGTGCAACATACGAACGAATAAATACAGTCAGAAAAGTGTTTTATAGTTTTATGATTGTTACGGCGACGGACGTGAACTTGACGTTTAAATAACAGAAATACGAGTTCCGAAATTTTTGACAAATGCATGTAAACTACGTGAAGAGATTATTCTGTACAAATTGTGCAAAATAAGGATAAGAAAGACCCCACTTTCAACACATGCTTTGACAGGTAAATAAATAAAGCACTACAACACGAAAACAAGATTTCCTAGAATTCCCTCGTCAATAAGTGTAAAAAAAACTGTCAGTGATAAAATGCAGGTGTAATAAAGCGTTTCACATTTTCGATGAAAACCGATATGATTAAGCGATTCCTTGGAAATGTGATCATTGCGATAATTCCTTATTAGTAATTTTTCCTATATCAATTTCTAGTAACCCTATCTGAGCCTCCCCAGCAATTGAAACACCATTTAACTATATCGTGTAAAAGAAACATAACTCAGACTTTCGTTCCTAGCTGTTGAACATAATCAATAATAGAACGAAATTCAGATGTGTGTAGTATGTAGTTAATAAAATAATAATCATAAATCTTTATGCTTCAATTTAGTACTGTATTTATGAAACGTGGCATGCTTTTAGGGTAAACTTTTAATTAATTATAAACTGTATTCTATCACGTTCATTCTCTTACACGTTTTTTTTTTTGATAGAACAATTGTCAGTCACCCTGTATTTGACAGTTCCGAATTTATCAGAATAAACTTAACATTAACATGTGATTATTGTTGTTACCTCTGCATTAACAAACTATAAATAAGCGACGACATATCTTTTGAGTCTTCAGACTCACAATCAGATATATTTAAGGATTAAAAAAATCGTACTAAAATTTTAAATAAAGCTCACGTAGCCACTATTCATTTCTTAGATATATATTTTAAATTAGGTAAGTAATTAATTATACAGGATGTTATAGGATGAGAGAAACGAAAACTCTGATCTTAAACCTTTTTTTTTTTGCAAGCAAATCATACAAATTTTAAATTGAATAAAAGTGTCAACGAGACGAGAAATTATGTGAAAAATAAATAGAGTGAGTAATTCACATTTACATATTTATCTTGCAAACGCACGGAACGTCATTAACACGTGGACTCGCGTTCTCCCAGGACCGTAACGACAAGCAAACGGCCAGCCGTATATCTCACCACCAGCGCTCCCCCATTTAAAGGTCATTTCTCGACATTTTCTTCTAAGAGTTTAATCATAAAGTTTCTACGAAAATACAGTTGTTTAAAAATATTAAAAATATATCTTTTTCAATAATGACAAACAACAAATAAATTGAAACGCAGCTGTGCTGCCTGTGCTTAATATGAGAGCCAATCGACTTTGACCTTATAGGTATTACTGAAGGTTACATCTCGCTTCTAGTTATAAAATCAATTTTCTAAAGTTAAAAGTGGAGTAGGTACAGTACTGTTCAAGTTTTCCTATTTTCTTTAAGCTGTTGGTGAAACGTGACTGAGAGGAAAATGTAAGTATGTAGGTATTTATTTTCGCGAACATTCACGTGGGTGCAAAGTAAACGTTTTTGTTTACGCACAGAAAGTATCTGGGGGTGTGTAAATTTACATATGAACTACGCAAACGTAATCAGTAATCTCTCGTTCAGAAAATACGATGTCACATAATGCCAAATTAGTGTGTACTCCGGTTATTACAGTTTATTCAAGGGAAGCGTGTAAATTGTTTTGCTTGATTTTCTGTCTACATTTCAACCGCGAAATTAATTAAAGATTTTTTTTTAAGTATTAAGACATTTCAAAATGTCAGAAGGAGGATAGGCTAATTCGTAGCAAATCCCCCAGTATCATTTTAAAAATAACTAATGAAGTAATGAGCATCTAAAGTTTAAATGTTTACTGTTCATTAATAAAATAAACGTTAGAAGAAATCTTTACATTTTTAGAATTGTCATACCGTCTGTCTTCTGGATTATTCAAGAAAGTTTCGAATCGACCGCCAGATGGTACCACATTTTAAGAAAATGTTCCTAAATAGAAGAATGTTTGCTGTATATACAGAATGCTGATGAGGCCCCAAATAGGACCGAAATAGCTATACAGAATATGCTCGGGGGCCCCATTGCGATCCTGCCGACTTGCAACCAGCAATTTTGAATTGTAAGAAACTTAAAAAAAAAACAACAGAAACTAAATAAGAAACTACACGAAACGCCTATGTTATTAAAAAAAAATGATTCCACAAAAAGTCTCTGATCAAAAACTGGTAAGTAGAGGAGTTCGACAGGGATCTATACTTAGGCCTCTATTATATATCGTATATACTTTTTCATTCCATAAGTACATTAAATCATGTAACGTTCATATGTACATACGCTGACGATACACAACTGTATCATTCCTTTTACTTGCTTGATCATCAGCGTGCATTAGCTGATATCCAGTCCGATCTTACTTCTTTAGCTCGTATATCCGAGAATCATTCCCTTTTAATTAATGCATCGAAGTCTGCTTTACTATTATTCAGAAAATCCTCTGATTGCACTTTTCTTCAAGATAGTTTCATTTTAAATACTAATGGCGATCAAATTCCTTTATTTAACCATGCTAAGAATTTGGGTTTAATAATTGATAATCCTTTCAGATATTCTACTCATCGTTGGTAATTCTATTAAAAAAGCTTATTATAATCCAAAACTCATATACCCCCCCACAGACATTACTTATCTATTCGTACTAAAGGGTTTATCAATATGGGTTACCTACAATTTTATTGGAATAAAACTCTAGATATTCAAGGAAATTTGGAAATGTTTATTAAATATGAAAATATGGAACATCTCAATTATGTGTGAAACACAATGTCGGCCAAATGACTACCGCGGCTCCTTTGGCAGGCCACAATGGGCCCGTTCAGACGACCACAGCAGCTGAGTTGCTGGGTCAGCAAATTTCCTGAACCGACACGCTAAGTTCCAGCAGCTGTCATTTCTACACAGCGGAATTTATTTACGCTGACTTACTCAGCGCTGAGCATTCATTGGTGGAGGTAAGTATAAACAAACATAACCTTAGCAAGATCTTGTATTACGGGCCGCAGACCATTCAAATCTAGCCCATCGTCGCATAATAATTCACACAACAAAATATTTTCTGCCATTGTATTTAAATTAATAAATTTCAATTCATAAAATGTTCAGAAACGAGGTTCAATAAATTTTAAACTTTTGAAATGACAAAAAAAATTGCTGAGAAGTAGCAGTCCGTTCAGAGATACGTGACCGCTGACTTTCATCATGCTGAGCGCTGACTTGCAGCAGCTGTGTTACCTGAACGGGCCCAATCCGCTTGATGAAATCTCCCATTTTCGCACATGTCTCTCGGATGTGCATTGGCCATCGCGTTCATGTGATTTGACGCCACTCGATCTTTTTTGTAGTGATATGTGAAGGGAAAGGTTTACACTACCCATCCCCAGATTATTCAACAACTCAAACTCGAAATCCAACTTGTCATCGGCGAAATTCCGAGAGACATGTGCGAAAATTTGATCAAGCGGATTGTGGCCTGCCAAAGGAGCTGCGGTGGTCATTTGGCCGACATTGTGTTTACACATAATTGAGATGTTTCATATTTTCATATTTAATAAACATTTCCGAATTTCCTTCAATATTTTTAGTTTTATTCCAATAAAATTATAGGTAACCCGTATTGGTAAACCCTTTAAAACTCTTCTTTGTAATGCCTTAGTCCTTTCTCAATTTAACTTCTGCTCCGAAATTTATGGACCTAACTCCATTGCTCGAATTCACAGAGTTCAAAACTCATGTTTAAGGTTTATATACGGTATTCGCAAATATGACTATATCGAGCATAAATTAAACGATGTAGGTTGGTCGAATATGCTTAATAGAAGAAAGCTCCTAACCATCTCGCTCTATCATAGAATCATTGCTGATCGCACACCACTATATCTCTACAGGAAAATTAACACTGATGTACATTTTTTTTTATCTGTGGTGGTTGCCCAATGGGGCAACATAGTATCAATATTATATTGCCCAATATAATGTCAATATTAGATTAAAAGGAACAATCACACCACCCATTCATAAAAGCACATTATTTGAACGTTCTTTTCGATATCAAATCTTGCTTGTATACATTTCTATTCCTGCCTCTTTTAAGATTCTCAACCCTGACGCGTTCAAAAAGTATTTTAAAAAAAGCAGCTCTTCTAAAGCATAGATGACCTTGTTTTTCTTTTTTTGTCTCTTTCCAGACACTAAACGTTTTTTTTTTAATCTGTGGTGGTTGCCCAACGGGGTCCCAAGTCAAAGTCTTGTCAGGACTTCAGGAGCGGGAGTGTATTTGAGTGTGTGTAAAGTATTCCATGGCTTTGTTATTTCCAACCTCCTCGCCGTTTAAGGGGAAGCAGTGTCGAATTTTATCCCCAACACTGAAGGGTGCCTGAAGTCGATACTGATCACCCCCGAGAAAAATCCCGAGTGCGGTTCGAACCGACGACCATGCGATTGCAAGGCCCTTACCACTTGGACCGTTCAGACGTTAAGGTTGAAGTTAATTTTGCCTTTAGTATTTATCTATTTTCACATTTGTCACAGAATGTAATTTTGTTCTTACATTGTACTATCAGTAATTATAATTAGTATGTCAATTAGGCTTTTAGTTTTAATTTTAATTAATTAATTAAAGATCTTGTTATGTTGACACTCTAGGTTTCGGTGGTAGAGCAACTCCAGTATACTGGATTTGAACCGCGCCCAGCAATTTTCGATTATTTAAATTTGCACAATATTATATTGCTTGTTATGCACTCGAAAATAATAGTTATTTATGTATCAAGGGCATAATTAGAAGATTATAGACCGAGAATATGTTTAAAGCACGACGCGAAGCGGAATGCTTTTAAATGCTCGAGGGCTATTATCTACAATTATGCACGTCGTACATACGACATTTTATTTTATTTTGGCTAGAATTTATGGATTCAATATTTTTATATCGTATGCGAGTGATGTACACGTCGCTTCCATAAAATAATTATGTAAATTGTTCGCGTTACTGTGGATTTATTTACGTTACCACGGGTTTGTTTACTTTAAAGCCCTTGAGCAATAAAGGCCAAATTATGCTCGCAATAGGGTGCCAATAAACAAGATTATGGCTTCAAAATAAAATATTAGTTGTTTATGTATCAAGGTAGCAAAGTGGCACTTTGTCGAACGAGTTTGTAAATTGCGAGCCAAGGCAAAGCCGCGGCGAGCAAGCAAACGAGTTCAACAAAGACACCTTGCTGCCGTGGTGCATACAACATTTTTTCAATTCCACTTACTCAGCCATTTATTTTGAAGTGTTCAAAACCTGCAGATTTATCTCTATATTTATAACTTCGTAATTTTTTAAAAAATGTATTACATTTACCTTATTATACGTTATAGACTACGCTGGCGTTTCGATGACACCAAAAGATGCGACGCCAGGGCAAAAATTTTGTTACTTTTTGAGTTGATTTGAATGACAAATTAATTTGACATTTAATTGGATTCGACGATAATACAGGAAATGCTTTTTGCAAATTACCTAAAAGGAATCAAAAATCATACTAACTGATCCAAAATAAAAAGATCTGAAAAATAATCAAATGTAAAACAATTAATTGGTCATCATTTATAGATAAACAATAATATTAATTAGAATCGATTAATGCCACTTCAGAATAAATCGAAGTAGGCTTCACCACAGTCAGGTAAAATATTTTACCTGCCTAGGCAGGTAAAGTATCGCTTTCTCTATTTGAATGAGTACGATAAAATTGTACTTTCGAATGTGGTAGTCGAAAAAGATATTTATTATTATCAATAAAATCGAAATTTTGATACTTGTACTCGGGTTTCAATATTTCGAAATAGAAAGTAGGTAAAGTAGGTAAATAAAAATAATTCAACTATGAAGGACTAAAGAGTAAGTAGTAGAGTACTCGAAGAAGAAACGAAAGAAATGCGATGAAGAAGATGAACGAAAAATAAAATACGTCAGACAACACAAGGCTGACAGAAAAGAGAAAGACGAAGCTATGAAGAGTCAATGAAAAACGAAAAAATGAATCGACAAAAAGAAACAAAATAAAAGCAAACGATAAGGTAGTACGAAGAATAAGGTGATCCAGAACAAAAGAAGATAGACAATTCCCCAACGGAGTTTAAGAAAATTGAATAAACTGCACGAAAAGCAGTTATGTTATTAAAAAATTATAATTTGACAAAATAAAATTAAAATTTTGATACTTGTGCTCAAGTTCGATAGGTATATCGAAATAGAAAGAATAAGATGTATGAAGACGAAAGAAAAAAAATTATCATCAAAAATTTAATTGATGAAATAAGTAAAATTAATTTTGCCATAATGGACTAAAGAGTACTCGGGTACGCAAAGAAGAAACAATGAAATATGATAAAAAATGTGAAACAAAATATTTCAGATGATACAACTGACAAGAAGCGAAATAATAAACTATGAAAAGAGTAAAGAAATAATTCGACAAAAAGAAACAAAACAACAGCGAAACGAAAGATACTGTAATACGAAGAACAAACAGCAGAAAGTAAAATAAGAAACTGTATTACTGTACTGTATAAAAGAAGATATTCAAAGTTAAAGAATACCTTGACTATCGGACAAAAGCTTTTGAAAATGGAAGACTTACATAGAGAAAACATGAAAATGTTAATAATAAAAATGACGAGAGAAGACTACATAAAACAGAATAGTTGTTAGAGCAGCCGGAAAATGTGAAGAGTTCTTCACATTTTCCGGCTGCACTTGAGTCGGACCCTATGCGAATACGAGATGTGTCGTGTTATAGATTGTGGTCTTGTTTTAATGTTGATGTTTCATATTTCCGTATTTACACTTGAGTAAATAACGATAATTTTGCGGAGATAAGCTCTGCCCACAGGTCCTTCACATTTTCTGACTACTCTAGTCTTATAATTTTTTAACATTCCTCCGGAGAATATGATTTAATATAAAGTAAGTTCTGTAATGGTCATTTGTTTAAATACGTAATCAGTTCAAAATTTATTTATTGACATTTAAAAGCAATTATTTAAAAGCAATTTTAAAAGTTTCTATATAACAATTAGGGCCAATTTCATAATGTAATTTAAAGGAGACACATTCAAATGTCAAAACCACATTTGTTTACACATGTGAATGTGGTTTTGATTTTAAAGCCTCTTTTAAATTCCATTATGAAACTGGCTCTTAGATAAATAATCTGTAATGTCTTACGGTTTTATATGTACATTAACGAACGTTTATTTATCGTTTTCCGTTATATTAACATTTATTTCGATTGTTTAAAACGGTAAGTCTCTGCGTTATGAACACAATTGTCACTCTTCAGTAAAAAATAACCATTTCATTAAAGCGAAACATCTCGTAAATACATAACAAACATGGACGAAAACAATGAAAACAACCTGTTTTCATTTAACAACCTGTTTTCATTTACGGCTTTGTAATCCTCCGCGTAGTTTACGAGGTCTTTTTACGGTGTCCGGGAGCAACTATAAAACGGGGCATAACACAAAATGCGAAATCGATGACAGCTGCAGGGGAATAAAGACGGATGAGGTTCGCCGGTGTTTCGATATCTTCCTGTCGGATCACGCGGATGTTGAAAAATGGAAATTCTGCCCGGAATAATCCGGAAGTGCTATTTCCGGTCGGCTGAAATCCGTCGGGAGCAGATAGGTTCAGAACGTTAGGCTTCTAGATTACGGACTCAATTTTAACCACAATTTAGTACAAATGTATTTTTTAGAGACTCACGAAATACAGGAAAGGAAATTGATACAACGATTTTTGTAAGGATAACAGTAGGCATATTTTCACCGATCTCATATGCCTTATTATTTATTTTATTATTCGAATTCACTACGTGTAATATTCAAAATGTGAAGCGTGACCTCAAAAAGACACCAAAAGAAAACTTCTGGAAGAAGTATTTGTTCGCAAAAGAGACGAAACAAAACAGTATGAATTTATATAATCCAAAGGAATTTAATGAAATTGATAGTTAGTGTAAAGAAAGAAAGGAGGTTATTGAATTCAGACAAATTTTAATCGAAATAAAAACTCAGAACAGAAATGAAATACATTGACGGAAGTAGAAAGGACATTTTAAAGAATTACTGAAGGAGGAAATCGCAAAAAACACAGAATGCAAATACGTATAGAAAAGAAGATACAGGAACCACAGCAGAAACAAAAAAATCAAAAGCCTCCCGGATTTTCCGGGATTATCCCGGAATGTGATAACTTGCCCAGCCGAGAAAATATGGTTGATTGTCCCGAAATTCGCAATATCCGATAGTGTGTCATCTGATAACAAGGAATCAGCCATGTAACATTATTATTATCGAGAAACATTTTTGGAAAAACAATATTCTACTTAAACGTATTAGGTTTTGCAACATTGGTCTCAGTCTTAACCACAGTATACAGGTCGCAAGCGAGCTAATTAGCTCGACTTTGCGGTGACCGCAAAACACCTGTAATCGTTTTGTACGTGTACGCTGAGTTTTAGCTTGATTCAATCTTCAGATTTTAATCATGGTTAATCGGAACTTCTTGGTTCAATATGTACCTAAATAAAAGGCGGCTATTGTCGGAAAATGATTCCACACGGTCAGAATGACGATTGCCGTTAACACATCAGCAGAATTGACATTCGAATAATGTCATAGGTGTAATCGTGACGAGTTCCAAAAATCCTGGTTTTCTTTCTACATCCAGAATTAAGTTTTGAGGTGAGCAAAAAGCAACTACATAATTGCTAAATAACTGACAACTGCTTTAATTTATGTACAGAATGCCGTTTCTTCTCTTTATAAAATTATTTTGAATTTATTTCTGTGTTGTCTTATATGAAATCAGTTTGAATCGATCTTTTGTTTGAATTTTACATTTTTCTAAATTATTCTGTTAAAGTATTTGGATATATCATCCCCGATTCTTTATATTTTAAAACCCCGTCCCTCACACAAGGAAGCACAAGAACCGTGGAAGAAACGTAAAAGAGAAGCACTGGAAGAAGAAATCAAACGCGTTTAACTAAAAGCTAAGGAACGACATAAAAAGAAACGTTTCATAGCTGGGTAAATGATTATTAAATCTCCCCTCGTAACTTCAACACTAATTGAAACATCAATTCGCGATCATACTACAAACACTCGGTGGAAGTTTCTCAAATCGAAACCTACACAAATAAAAAAACTTATCTCGTTTAGAAAAAACAACAGCCGAACAACATAGGTTTGCAAGGAAACCTGCGAGGGCATCAATCTAAAAAAAAACTTTCCGAGTTTTCTTCGACGGAATTGATTTCTATAAAATACCGCCCACGCCCGAAAGACATTGTTTGGATTGACCCAATATAAGGAAAGAGGCCGAAAAGAAATTCGCAACAAAGGGTAACGCGACGGTGGCGATGTGATGGCTAATAGGGGTCGTACATCATACGGAAACGAGCGGGCAACCAAAAGGACCGATCGATTTGTACTAACAGGACGTGACCCACTATCCTTGAGCTTTCGACCTAAATCTCAACGGAGGAATACCTACGGCTAGTTTCATTACAAACCTAATTGCAGTGGCACGTGCAACGGAAATTACGCGAAGAATGGGGTTCGCTCATCCATGTATTTCATTTTCGTTTAAGATTAAGCACACTGAACAATGTTGTTCCAAGTTTCTTGTAACCCATCAACAAAAAGTAGCTTATCTCTTTCGTGTTTGTTTACGTTTAATAACTCGTGTCTAAATAAAAACTTGGTCAAGTAGGCTACATTTAGTAATTCTGCTATGTAAATGCAATGGAAAAAGTCTCGGATCACAACCCACTTGACCAGGTTTTTATTTAGACGCTCGTTACTTTCATGGATCATCTGACTTTGTTTTGGAAATTGAAACATAATATTGGGGTACCATAAAGATCAATCTTAGGCCCCATTTTTTTCGTGCTGTATATGAATTACTCTGCTTTGGTGAATGCACAGCTAACTCTCTACGCTGATGGTACGACTTTAATTGTCTCTGATAAAAATGACGTCGAGTTAAATGTTAGAGTAAAATTTGCCTTGGCCAATTTTTGTTCTCACTGGTAATTCGTTACATAAATTGCAATAAAGGGCAAAAAATTACCTTCCACAATGGGCAATAATTATCTCCTGTGCAAAGCAGAAAATTCGCTAGTACTCCGAAAATTACTGATTTTATCAGTGATTACTGAATGATCCGTAGAAGACTACAAAATTCGTTCCATAAATCATATTTTTTTTTAGTTTCAAATTGTAAGTATGTGTAAAGGGTTTAAATGTTCACTTGAAAGCTGTCTTGCTTGCACACGTCAAATACATACCTTCAAATTGATGGATGAGGATGAATCTGGTGAATAACATGACACTGCGTGTTTTTTCTATTTAAATTTAATTTTTAATGTTGACGAAAGCTAATGGATTTATCTGGCGTGCATTAGCGTGTTTTTTACTGAAAAGAAAGTGGAGCTTTAGACGCTTCGCTGTTTATTAAAAAAACGGCTCATGTTACCACTTATTTCCACCGCAAATTTTAATGAAGTAAACGAAATATAATAAGAATAAAAATCTACTTTTTAGTTAACACCGCTTTAATAATACTTTAAAGTATTATGTTTGCATACAGACATGTGTATTGGAATTAATCTATTTAAATTGCAACCATGTGGATTTGGTACATTGTGAGAGATAAAAGACAATTAAATTAAAAAAATTGAAAATTTACAATATTCAAAAATGCCTATTTCAATAACACGAAATAATAATTGATAAACAATCTAGTGTCTTTAACTGAAATAAAAGTAGGTTTAATAATTTCGCACGTGCGATCCTCGACTCTATATGGTATTGAATTTTTACATAAAAGTAAACAATTCTCAATTCAACTTTTATGTTATTTAAGCTTCCATCTATTTTTTCTAGTGCTTGCAGCAATTCTCATAGTGACTTTTTAATAAATAAATTGGTTGTATCTACCGTGAGAGCAATAAAAACCCAAGTCAAAGATACCTTTGGAATATGAATGTGTTGTCATGGTTAGTTTCATACATTAAAAACTAATAGCACTTTTTCGCATTTCATACAGTAACGTATCATATTAATATCCTCAAAATCGTACAGTAATGAGTTACTTTACAACAAAGCAACCATTACTATAAAGCAACATACTAACTACTATTATTTTTCGTCCATCAATTGTGCCAGTTATTAATGTGACAGTGATTAATGTCACTTATGTTAAACATTAATAAAACCGATTTTCGCATGAAATGCGAAAAAGTAGTATATGCAACTCGTTTAGAAAAGTGTTCTCTAAACTCGTATGGCTTTTAAAGTTACTTGCTCGCTATGCTCGGTCGTACTTAAACAAGCCAAACTCGTTTAGTAAAACTTCCCTTTTGTACATTTGTTACGTAATATGTACTATGTAAGTTAAAATGTTGTGAAACATTTAAAAATGTAATGTTACTTACATCTTTGTTTAATATAAAACAAGAATTAGAAATTCCATGACTACCTTTGACTTGGGTTTTTATTGATCTCACGGTATAATGTGTACCGAGTTATAATAAATGATTCGTAGGTCCCAGTAGGCGTTGAAATGTTCCGCCTCTCACGGATTGTGAAATTACTAAATTTCCGTCAGTTGTTTGTCTGTTTACCAGAGATTTTAATTTGTGTATCGCATGTTGTTTATTTTCCTGCGAAGGTTGAAACATTAACCTTGTTGTTTTGAAAACTAATTTTCCTGTAGCACTATGACAATTTCGGTAAGTGAGAAATCAATCAGTTGATGTTTGTGCTATGTAATTGCATGCTTTTACATTATTGTGATGGCTGACATCCGATGCTATTATTAACAAGTGGCAAATGTTAATTTTTTTATTTTTCAGAGATCACTGGATCTATCATAACAAGTCTGTATAGGCGCCATGCATATCTTAAGGCCTTTTCGGAAACTCGCTCGGGTTGCCCCGGTTAATTTATTTTCTCACTCTTACATGCACGGGAAACAGAGTCGTTGTTTCTCATATTTCTACCCGGGTTGTGCTCCGAGCGAGTTTCCGAAAAGGCCTTTAGAGTGCCTTTAATAAGAGTGAAGACATACGTGAAGTCAATTTCTATTGGTCGCAAGCGATTTTCAACCTTATTTACCAAGGTCGGTAGCCATTTTCGTGCTAGAAATGGGCATGTTTCAGAATTTGGCCTACCAATTTAATTTCTCAACCAGCGGAGCATTCCAGACTTCACTGGTTGTACATTTAATGATGCGTTGGTAAGAGCCCCGGTTTAATACATATACCGATTACATTCAGTGAATTGTGAAATGGACTACGTGTAGTGGTGAAATGTCGGCGGTTGTATATTTAATGATGCGTTGGTAGGGGTCCCGGTTTAATATACCAATTACATTCGGTGAATTGTTTTTTGTTTTTAGGTTGGTTAATTAAATTAGTTAAACTTCATTATTCAGTTTATATGTATTTACAATCCTTTTTATTTCAATACGGCTTTGTAGTTACAGAAAGAAAATAGTAACGATAAACCGGTTGGCTAATTTGAACCACCACCACCTAATTTTGAACTTCCCTCCTATCCCTTCCCATTTAACATAAAAATGGCGCCTATGTCTTCACTCTTATTAAAAGCACTCTAGCACATCTCTGCGTTTAGCGCCGCCTGCCTGGCGTGGTGATTTGTGAATTAGTGATATGAAAATATTTCTTGAGACTCATCGCATGGGAATAATATCACCGGGGTTGCCAGATCTCACGATTTTCATCTGAATCTCACGAACTCACGATATATGTCCTTAATCTCACGATTTCATTACAAGTAATTTTTTCATCAATCGTTTTTTAAAAAAAATTAATTTTATGTTTAACACATATTTTTAAATGTAGATTAAATAATGTCACTACAATCACTAAATAAATACATCCATATGCTTAATGTGTAAGACAAAGAAACCACTTTTCGCACTAAAATGGCCGACCTTTCTAGTGATTTTCTTTCCGGCAAGTTTAATCAAACTTAACACCTGTCAAATAAGAGGTTAAAATGCCAAGTGTGTCGTTGTTAGCGTTAGACATTTAAATTTCCCGGCAATATTTTGCACTAAAATGGCGGCTGATTGCGGTACTGTGACGGTAAATGTCACGAAATCTATTGATAGGTACATGTATCATATTTTAAGAATATCAGTTGTGTTTACTTTTTTATTATAAGAATAAAGATATATTTTATAAAAAAGGTTTTTTTTACTATACGTAATACAAAATTTCAATCTTCTCGAAATCTCACGAATTTTCAAAGCAAAGCTAACGAAATCTTATTGAGTTGATCTGGCAACCCTGAATATCACTCTTTACGATTGTAGTACATAATACTTGAGCTTCCTGGTATTGAAATACATTACAATATTTAAGTTCAAATATATAATAATAAATAAGTTCACTAATAATTTGAAACAACTCGTATTTTCATATCACTAATGCACAATATGGTCATTGGTGGCGCTGGCTTCGCATGTGCATGGTTCTTATAAGCAATCAACTGATAAACCCTCTAACAATAACAAGCATTCAATAATAATAAAGCCCCCAAGATTCAAGTTAATTGTCTTTCATAAACATAAACTGTTTTTCAGTAAAATATTCATTTTTAAAAAGTTTGTAAAATTGAATAACTTGACGTGCACTGGTCCCAGGCGCTCAGACTTTCATATATTACTTTCATTTCTCTTAATAATTACACCACTAGGTATGTAATGTAATTAAGAAGGATGAAATTAATACAATGTGTTATTATATCTTTTAGATTAGAGGAGTCCATGAAAAATGAAACCTAAGTCGTAGCTTAATAAAATTAACTTATGTCAAAACTTAAACGTCAAGATACATTTGACGATAGTAGAAAAAATTTTCCAGTTCAATACATAAGGCTGTGTTAACATGATAACGACCAATTTCAAATGCCGTTGGATTACTTGCTGACCAATGACTACATATAGTGTTCAAGAGCGTTTAAATAATTAACAGATTTGACAGGGGTCAGGAAGCAAATGTCAGAATAAAAGTTTCGAATCAAGCTAAGACTCTGATTTTATTTTTCATAGCCTCCTTTCATAGTCTACAATTATTTCTTTTTATTTTGTTGCAATATTAAGTCAAAAAAAAAAGATCGTAGGATGTCACAATTTAAATTTTTGTACGAAACCTCACTCCAGATGTCAAATGTTGATTTATAAATAACAATAGCGTTCAACGGCTCCAACTTTTTTAAACGCAACATAAATGAAATGTTTCTGGTTTTAGTCAACTGTTGCGTCCGCTGAACGCGCCCAATGATTGACAATTTGGACCCTGACTGTGTATGTTATAGCGTTTTCGACTGACTGCTCTAGAGCGCTCTCAGATTATCTCCATCTTGTTTTAACTTCATGTAATAACACAGGATAGAGATACTCTCAGAGTGCACTGGAGCAGTCAGTTGAAAACGCTATTAGTAATAATGGTCGCGTTCAGGCAGAAAAGATGTTTGCAGCGTTGCAGCACGGCGTAAAGATGTAGCGCTTTAAATTACTTGAACTGGTTTTCAGTCGTAAGGGTTATGAATTCATTACGCTGTAATGCAGCGCTGCGATGTAGCATATAAATACCCCGCTTGATAAATGGCGGCCGCTTGAAGAAAGCGCTGCAAACAATGACGTCACATACACCTCGTTCAGGTTTACGCTTTATTAAAGTACTGCAGCGCTGCAGTTACCTGAACGCGGCCATTGACCCTTTTTAAATTGGCGCGAAATTTAAAATCTTTCTATCGCTGGAAATACTATAGCTGCTTTCGTTCATACCAATGATTACTAATCATAAATACTGGATTCACTTCGTGCACATTTATTCGTAACTTTTATGTATTGATTCTACAGAAAATGAAAGAATGAAACTCATATTTCATAAAATGAACGGAAGAAAGTTAAAGTAATAAATGTGCACGAAGTGAATCCAGTATTTATGATTAGAGATCATTGGTATGAACGAAAGCAGATTATACTAAAATATTAGTAAAGCATAAATTCTCCTCTTAGCACCTTCTTTTTTTGCGATTGGGTGCGGATTTTGATTGTCACGATTGCCAACACAAGAAGTTTTCCTTTTTTAAAAAACAATGTGCTTTTTTCTCTCTTCTTAGAGAAATAAATAATATAAAATAAGAATTTTGTTGATATATATTTACTAAAACTACTCAAAAAATAAAAGTAGTCATTTTTGTTCGTTGACGTTTAGCACGGATGAAATGTGAAGTTCGCATAAATAAATCAAGTTTTTTTGAAGAAAACTCTACCCGAAACACTGTAATAGGTTCGGTCATAATTGAATTAGGTAGTGCAGAAAATCAACAGGTCTGTTGATTGTGAATAGACACTTCAAAATACATCTGTCAAATATTTGCACGGCCAACCTGCAGTACCGATTTACACAAATTCTGAATGATACTATATTCAAATTGGATCTATACAGGGCGATTCCCAGAAACCGTTACCACCTACCTAAAATTTTAATTAGTTAATAGATAATAATATTTTTCCTGAAGATTTGTTTGTGAGCAGAGTTGTATATATCTTTTTTTAACGTACACTTTTAGTGACTCTACGAAAGAATTGTATGTGTACAGTAAAAGATTTTACTACCGTCAGTTCCTGTATTAGTCAAAATAGAAAAGTATTTATCTGCTTGGATATCAACGAGAAAAGGTGATGTCAAAATGGATATACAATAAAACGCTAAACAATGACTTGTAGTAAACGACGTTTATAATCATGAACTATCATGTGACGTCATATTATAAATTTAATTAAACTTGTGCAGCAAGATCGCCTTAAGGGCGATTAATTATTTTGTGTTCTATTTTATGTAAATTAAATGCTATGTCTTAATTTACATACATAAATTAAATAATGGCTACAGATAGCATGGATAATTTCATCAATTATATTTTGTGTTGTTTTGTGTTAAATTGTATCAGTTATGTAGTACTTGTAATCCGTCGGTTTCTTTCGAAATCGTTTCATTTTAAATTGCACACAGCAGTTTATAAAAGAATAAAACTTTATTACACACATCTGAGAGAATTAAAACTATGTAAATGGCAAATAAACACAGGAAGACAAATGTCGCCTACACTGTACCTATACATATGCAGAAAACAAAAATAAACAGTCACACAAATAAATAAATTTGGCATTCGATGAAACACAATTATTTTTGCAATGAAAAGGATTGTCCGATTTTCAAAAATTGGAGTTTCCAATTTTGTGTCACATTAAAGCACAATTCTAAGGCATTTTGCAACTGGGCCTAAACCGCACAAGAATTTTCAAATTGCTTACAAATTATTAATTAGAATGAAATTGAGTAACGTTATTTCTGTTTGACCGATTTTCGGTTTCTTGTTGTAAGCGAGCTTACAAATTTCAATCACCCTGCAATTACGACGAGCACATGTAATGTTTCAGAAAAACTAGTTTTATTTTTAAGATTTTAAGTAACGATTTTTGTGAAACACCCTATATGTTTCCAATTATTACTTGAAGATTTAATTAATTTTTTTATGCGAAATTTCTTAATGACTCAAAGAGAACATGTAAATAAAGGAAATTGAACATTTCTGTGTTTTTTGTGTACTTACTTTCATTTATTTTTAAGCATATAGAATTTATTTATAGACAATATAATTATTAACAAAAGTGTGCTAACTGGGTTGCCCAACAGAGTTATGGACAGCAAACCTTTGTCAATCAACTTAATTTTGAATTTTTGAAAAATGTGCCATTGTTATTATAAATAGGTTTTAAACATTTGATAATTTCAGATTTGGAAGGAATACTTTCTACCATGCGATTTATTGAAAGCAGGCCAGAGTGGGCTATGAAATGTGCAAACTTATGTCTTAGATAAGATTATTTTAAAACAAACGTCAAAATAATTCAACCTATTTTAGTGTCAAAACATCACAATAAATGTTTCAAATGTTGTCTTTCACTTGCAAAACATAATTGCATTCGTCTTTTTAAATTTAAACTTTCTAAAAAACGATTCTAATTTAAGAATATTTTGATGTTTATTCGTTGACAAATCTGGATTAATTTAGTGTCATAAGTAAATTTATTTAAGACAAACGTTTGGAGATCCCAAAGCCAACTCCGGTCTGTTTTCAAAAAATCGCACGGTATGTACTTAAATGAAATAGTAAAAAGAGAAATTCCACACAACTCCCTGTTAGAAAATATTACATAAAATTTACTTCATTTTGGCATTACTCTAATGCGTAGGGCTAGCAATCCTACCATGTCATACAATGCTTTACAGACACCTTAGGCAGCCCTTTGCTCCAGTGGGAGCTCAGGAGAAGAAGAAGAAGGCGTTACTTTTATCATTATCATTTTTTCACTATAGAAGATTTTGCTATCAATCCGTGTGTTTTACTACATACTTACTCATTTAATGAAAGGAAAAAGTTTTAATTACCATGCGTTAAGATATTGATGGTCTCATTGTGTAGATAAAAAAGGCTGTTAAAACATCCCCAGAAGGAGAGCAGGGGCCGATATCCGGTGAAGATGTAGGGATTGAACTGGAGATGCTTCGGCATGTCCTTCCAGTGGAGGAGGTCTGCTCCCTTGCCTTTCCAGGGCCGACCTTCCGTCTTGGGCTTGGAGGAGCTGGTCCCATGTGTTTCCTCCGCCTCTTTGGTGGTCAGCATGTCTGGGCGGGTTAAGGAAACTCACTTTGAAGAGCATGCCGCGTCCGTATCACCGCTGCCGCATCGTGCACTACAACACGCGTTCTGAGGGGGTGCGAACTGAACGCGCAGCTCGCGATAACGTGCAGTGATACTAGGGGTTGCCCGGCGCGGTATTGATTGCCCGCAACAGCCACCGGTGTTTGTCAATTACTCACCGAGTGTTACTGTTGTTTGACTTAATTAATCCTCGCTTGTGATTAATCACCGCATCTAAACAGTATGGCAGTGGATTTTAAACGATTAAAATGTAACTCTTAAAATGTGTCGCGTTTTTAAATTTAATTGGGGAAAAAAACACCAGATGTCGCAATTTTACTTTCACGTATCATTGCATCCGTTTTTTTTAAGTTTGTGTGATATTTATGGAATTCCGGTATTTAATCGAAACAGATGTACTTGGCGTGAAAAAGTAAGTAGTAATTAAATATCTTTTCGTAAGTAGTAGCAATACATATACCGACAAAAAGTTCGTAAGATCATAAGATCTTTACCAGACCATCTGTTGGATAGTAGTAAAGTTGTGTGCTTGTTTAAATCAAATGTTAAAAATAGTGTTTTAAAATAAAACTAGATTTTCGAAAATTCTTTAATTATTTAAATAATTATGATATAATTCTTCAAAATTTTAAACATTAAGTTGTATTCGTTCGAGAACAAGCAGAATTTTTATCATATTTTGTTTTGGGAAGATAAAAATCAACAATTCCCTGTAACTGAGATCGGCTGGGGTATCCTGTATATGATGTTATGAAGCTTTTAACAAAACTAGCAAAACTTATAAACATACAAAAAAAAAATTATAAACATTATTCATAAAAGCAACTGAATATGAGAAAGAATTTGATTTATAAAAAAATGTAGCAAATTCAAAATAATAACCATTAAATGCTTATAAAAAAAACTTTTACAATTTCGCAAAGAAAAGGTATAAAATATCAAAAAAAGTTAAGACGTTGACAGTGCCATCTGTTGAACTGCCAAACTGATTCTACAAATGAAATGAGAAGTCAAAAGTCCATTGCCAAAATAGCTTTGATCATAATCCATTAAATGCGTTTCTTCAGTATTTAACTTGATGAATAATAAAACAAATTTGTAAAAAAAAATTTAAAGCGCCATCTGTTCTAGAATAATTATAATATTATAATACTGAGAGATGAAAGAAATAGGAAGTATCACGCGATCGAAAATAAAATGATTCAGAGTAGGCCGTGACCCAGTTTTTCACCATTTCTGAAAAGACTTTCGACAATGAACGTTTTGTGTTCCTATTCGAACAGTTATTAAATTCGACTTACAGTATTAGGTACCAATTTTTTTTTCAATATTCACAGTCTACTCTGAATCGTTTTATTTTCTATTGCTTGGTATTACTTATTAAGTTAAGTTATTAATTAATCTAAGATATTAGTTAAACTAGTTCACTGAAAATAAGAAAAATTATCTATGTTAATGTAAAAGTATAAAAAATAAGCAAAAAAGAAATTAAGTTGAAAGGAATGGAAAACCATTACTGGAATAAACTAATAACGTTTTCGACTGACTGCTCTAGAGCACTCTCATCTTATTTTAACCTTATGCAATAATAAGGGGTGGTGGTATTCTAACAGTGTTCTAGTCTAGAGCAGTCAATCGAAAACGCTATTAATTTATTTGCTTCTAAAATTTTTAAAGTAAATTTAGAATATAAGAATTTCTTTTTAGCTACATTTAGGACCTTTCTTTAACTATATTCACAATTAATTTTTTTTTTTTAGAAATAAGCATTCACGTAGGCAGAAACATTTTAAACCCATTGATCCTGATCTTGCGAGCTATTTTTGCCAGCGGTTTTTTTCCTAAGCAGTTTTAACTATGTACTTCGAAACGTTGCATAATTATTATCTCGTCTTATCTAAGAAAGCTACCTTAATTTGATTAAAATAAAATGAGATTAAAAATAATCCAATAAAACCTAAAGAAATCTAATCTCTGGTTTTATTTCTGGCACTTACACCCATGACATTTGACATTACGTCTCTTAAGAAAAATCTTACAAAATGTATAATTAATTCACTAATAATTTTAAAATTACATAAATTTGAAACGCTCAAAAATTTCTACCTATATTAAAAAAAAAGGATACTAAATGCAGGTTTGTGGTCACCTTTCATAATCCAGCTTTGCTCCAATTCATTTTCGAATGTTGCTTTCATTTCAACGTTTTAATTTTTCTCGTAGATTCTTCAAATTATGCACGGCGGTTTTTAAATTTTAGAATTGCGACAAGCACTGGACAATTTTGTGTAGATGGCAGCTTCAGACGTTAAGCGAATGTTGGTAATGTAGTGAACCATTCAATTTAATAAACTGTAACGTTCAGTTGCTAAGTAAAACTGTAATTTGGAGATCAATAATTTGTTATTAAGGAGTTAAAAGAAGTTGATTTTCCAACATAATATAGCTCGATTTAAATCATAGGTTCTCAAACTAATTTCGTCTACCGCCCACTTTGAGGATCAGATATTTTCTGGCGCCCCCTAAAATTTTTAACTTTACCACATCTTAAAAATCACAATCGCAATCATTACTTTAATAACTTTAGTTAAATTATAGCCAGCCATATGAGTCTTATCTTGTTTCCCCCAATTTTCTCTGTGCCCTTTACCGCCCCCCTATAGGCCTCTAGCGCCCAGAAGGGGGCGTTATCGCCCACTTTGAGAAAGACTGATTTAAATGAATGTTTGAAATATTATAAATAACGAGTAATAATAAAATATTAAGGACCAGTGGAATAAGGACGGAATAACTGTTCGCTGAATATCCTTTAACATTCCTCCATATCTACGTCACACCTACGTCACGTTAATCTAAGAATAATACTTATCCGACGATTGTAAAATCGGGCCTAAATGAATTTTGCAAATTCTTGCTTTTAAAAGTCCCGCTCAGTTTCATAAAACGACATAAACGAGAAACGACGTCGTGTCGGTAATATTATTAACTGTAAATGAGAAAAAAATGTGATATTTCTTTTATTAATTTTGAAATATTTCTTTAAGCAAATTAAGTTTATTCAAGGGTTGTTATACTTGTTATACGAAAATCTCTTTTATCTTATTACATTGTATTATTAAAAAGTGGAATTAGTAAATGACATTTTAGCTTCATTTTGTTAACAGTGTCGGTAATATAGGCACCTACATGAGTTTTGCGAAAGAATTTACGTTAGCAGCAGTTTTAAGCGCGTTCGAATCGGAATTAAACCGGAAAATCAATCAATCCAGCCAAAAGAACCACGCCAAGATAATAAAGTGCGAGTGTCTCATGGATTCTGACTGTAAAGAGGCCGGTTTTCTTTCATGATTTTTGAATTTTTACGTTGCGTCTACGACACTACTTTCCAACCAATAGGTTGGATCGATGTTTGGTCTGTTGCACAGCGAGTTTGTGCAAAATTCCGCTATACGGACTTGGAATTGCGTTGCGCATATCGCAAACCTGCTCTGGCACAAGTTCCATCATTTGAGAGATCCGATTGTAAGTATTTGTTGCACGTCCAGATAAGTTTATATCGGTCCGAGCTAGGCATTCACGTATTCCTTTATTCGGTTGGCTCGCAGGCTGAAACAGTAGAAAACTCAAACATGGCCGACGCATTTCGTTCTCGCTAGTTTTATTTACAAAGTTATTAATGCATTTTTTTAATCATTGTGTCGTAGCTTTGTTACTAATTTATTTTAGGATCATAAAGACCGTCGAAATTAACCTAACGAAATTTTGCAAAAATGCATGTGGTAGGTAAATTCAATAAAAAATAATATTTATTCTATTTTATTTATTGCAAGCAATTACGGTCAGAATAATCAATTAAAATCATGCATGTATACTTTTGGTGTAAAAGTATAATTTTCCCGCCATTTTAAATTTAGTGCCCACGTCTAGAGTTAATTATTTCATTTATCGAATCGGCTTAATTTTCTCTTCTCTTTCTTTTTGTAGATGCCACGATCTAGACGAAGACATCATTCACGTTCGTCTAGGTCACGTTCACATTCTCATGAACGTGACAGGGAGCCGAAACGGAGAAAAATTGACGAGACCCACAGACGAACAGTAAGGTGGGTACAGGTTAGGTACTTGTTTTCAGTGGAAATTAGCCACTCGTTAAATTTAATGGGGTTCTAAAATTAACTGATTGTGAGCTGTGAAGGTCACCAATGTGTGATCTTTCTTTTTGTAAAACATTTGAGGTATAATTAATGGTTATGTGTGCGTGTGGAATTAGTGGTACGCTTACTGTGTCGTAGATGGCATTGCCTGTCACATCTGTTTAAAAATATTTTTACCATATTTAAATTTATTTATAATCTTTGTTTTTGATCCATACTTAAAGAGTGAACAATTTTGTCAGTTAACTCAAGGATTACTTAAAACAAAAGTAATTTTAAAGAAAGTTATATGTATGTAGCAGACATTGGGTGGTATGCATAAAATGTAGTATATGCTAATACTTCAAGCATCTACTTGAAAAGTGAAGTACTTACTACATTAGCATAGTACTTACTATGTGCATCTAGTAGATACTATTATGTACAAGAATACATAGAAGTTTCTGATTTGCCATAGTGGAAATTTTGTAGTATCTACCTCAAATTTTAACTGCCGCGTACTTCAGTTTAAGTGAAGCCGATATTTAGTATCTACTTCAGTTAAGTCAAGCTGCTATTTAGTAAACTTCTCAAATATGCGATAAGAATTGTAATAAAATATTATGACTGCTTTTATGAATCTGCTTACTCGGAAAGTGTATCTGTACAGAAAGGAGAAATACAGTAATGATGTATATAGGAAGTTATTCAGTTAAAAGTGACATAATTTGTAATTATAAAGTGGTTAACTGATGTACCAATAGATTGCTGCCTTCTTTAGATTCAACAGCGGAAATGTAAATCATTTATTGGATGATAATGTTGAAACAAGAGGTGGAGCTTTATCACCTACTCAGCAAATGTTTTTGTGGAGTGTAATTTTAATAGTAAGGACTACTGCAGCGTAGCATTTACTACATGTTGTAGTATAAACTTTGCTGTACTGAACTGTAGTAAGTAGGTACCTATGTAATAGAAAATAATTCGAAGAATTTGGGAAGTATTACCATTTACTTCCTTTTATGCATATCACCCAGGTGCATTCTATGATGCTCAACAAGCAATCAATATCCTGAATGGATAAGCCGACATTTAAAGAAACTCGCTGAGTTTGCAAAAATTGTAGGCCGAATTCCTCCGTGCTATCAAATAAAGTCGTGGAGGAACAATTTAAATTTACTGGTCGTTGTTGAAGTATCCTCAAATTAAGTTTAATTCATTCATTTATATTGAAGATTAAAGTAAGTTGTAATTGCCAAAATAGGCCTATTTTTTGTACAAGATTAGGTTCAATTTCTGTAGTAAATAATTAGAACAAGAAATGTTTGGGCTGCAGATACGGTTTGGAAATAGAACACGTTTTATTTTTCCAGGTAGTTCTTGTTTCAATTTACTGCATAAATTAAATGGTGTAAGAAATTGAACCAAATCTTCTACAAGAAATAGAGTAGTGTAAAGGGGCGTTTACACTACATACATGTTTGAAATATACATGTTACGTGTACCCTACATGTCGTTTGACAAGTTTGGAACAAATCTAAAATTTATCTCATACAAGTACTAGATTTTTCTTGTATTTGACATGTTTCCGACATGTTTTATAACATGGATTTGTATTCCAAATTAATGGAAAACAGAGCGATCACAGACTATACAAAGGTACTTGCGCATGTACAAAATAGTCAGCTGTTTTCAATTGTCAAGCGAGCTGATGTTTTGTGAAATTTTTTTATTATTAAATACTAAATATGTAGCACACAAGTCACAGAGTGTAAACGAGGTCCTTTTCTAGTATTTGTCGAAAACTTGTGCTAAACATTCATCGTGATTTGTGTGCGACAAATCCACATTTTTGTATAGATTTGTTTTTCAATGTCTTGAAAATATGTATGCAATATAAACGCCCCTTAAGACTTCAGGCAAGTCCAATCTGACAAGTCTAGTTCAAAAAATTTTAAGAAATAAAATCATTGACGTTAGAGAATATATTAAATTATAAATCTTGTTTTGAGTTGATCTCTATAGAAAACTTAAACTATGAGATAATAACTATACTTTTTGAGTTAATTGTTTAATAAGATCAATATAAAGATATAAACAAATAGCATTAAAAAAAAGACATAAGCGAGAATAATTTTAGATCTAAAAATTTTGACTTGCACCACTATGATTCTCAGTATCTCATTTATTAACTAAGGACCATTCCAATTAAAAACTATATTTTTGTATTTAACCGGTGATCAACATAAAAACGAATTAGAGCAGGCGCTGGAATTTAAAAGTAGGTCTTGAATAACGACATACTAACATTTACTGTCAATTAATTATGTTATAAATTATAAATTATAAAAGTTTGAATAGAAACGTTGAAAAAGTGATTGAAGGAACGTCCGATGAACTAAATACACACATGCGTGTTTGGTTGCAACGCCAACTCTAATTCGTTTTTCAGTTGATCACCTCTTATTACTTTTTGAGTCTTGCTTTTTTTTAACTGCAAGAACTCTTTTACTTTTTTAATGAATATTTAATTAATTTAAATATTTTTTACAAAAGATATTCAAAGGACCAGCACTTTCAGCTACTTCATTGAAATGAAAGTATTTACATACAGGCTGTTACAAATTCGAGGCTCACCATTGGGATCTCGGAAACGGTAAGAGATACGAAGTCGGTTAAATTGGGGCAAAGTTGCATATTTTGGTGCTCAATAATAATCCGTTCTGAAAAATCTTCTACGACTTGTAGTTTTTGAAATATTCCCAAAAAACAGTAATTTTCTTTTTTATTTTTTTCTGAAGTTATTCCAGGGATCTTAACAAAATTAATACATTCTACAGGCACTTTTCTAAGCTCTCCGATGATATTATTAGATTTTACTTAAAACGTTTCGTCTTGTCAGAGTCAGAATCATCATCAACTTCATTTTTTCTTATGGGTTGTAATACCATTGAATAGATCTATTTTTTCTGATGCTTTTCCATATATTACACATCCCTATTTAATAATTTGAAAAAGCTGCAAATGCAAGAAATTGTTGAAAATAACACTGCAAAGAAAAACATGATATGCAGTGAAAACAAAAACCAGAAAAGTTTTATATACCTTCGGAGTTTTATTTCATATATCACAAAAGCTGATTTTAGTAACATTTTTAGATCTAAAAATGAATGTTATGAATCCAAGAATGACGTAAATTTAAAAATTTATTGTGGTCTTCACAACAACAATTCAGTAATAACGAGCGAAATTTCTTTTCTTGTTTTTTGGAATGGAAATATTTCAAAAACTACAAATCGTAGAAGATTTTTCAGAACAGAATATTATTCAGTACCCAAATACGCAACTTTGCCCCAATTTAACCGGCTTCGTATCTCTTACCGTTTCCGAGATCCCAATGGTGAGCCTCGAATTTGTAACAGCCTGTATAGTCAGGTAAACAAAAACTGACAAGAATATTTGAAAAATATTAAAGCAATAAATGCAATCAATTGTTTCAATTTACTCTGACGTTTATTTTTAAATGTGCACAGAAAACCTAAGGCTGAGTTGCACCAACATCTTTGTTAACTAATCCTAGATTAAGCATAGGACTTTATTCGCTTTAATTCGAAATTAACTTTAATCGATGTCGGTGCAACTCAGCCTAAACAATTTAATCGAAAGGTCTGCTTTGATCTTGTAACGAGAATGATCTTGACGAATCTTTAAACTTGCTAATGCTTCTATATTTGATTTAAATATTTAAAATAAATACTTGAAGCAAAAGAGCATGAATGATTTTGATAAATCTTAAACCTCGTAACATTTCTTCTGTTTGATTTAAATATTTAAAATGTCTGAAATTAAAAAAGAAAAAGAATTGTGTTATTTGGAAGTTAAAACTGCATGTGCTAAGAGATGGCGCCTAGGTATAAAATACTGAAAGATTGATCAAGCAATTTCTGAGTTTATATCAATACAGTGCTGCCAGACGGTAGGGATAATCCCTCTATTGAGGGATATCTAACAGCTGACTTGAAAGCTAAAGAAAATGTGAAATATGGAAATTTTGTGAATTCATCTAAAAGTTGTTTTGGAGCGAATTTGAAGTCTGCCGAGGAATTTTTAGTGATTTGAAGTTGGAGAAACTTGAACGCATCTAGCAACACTGCTTCAGTTTATTACAGAAAATGATAGTGCGGATTAAAAGATACTTGTTTAACATGTCCTGTCAATTATATAAATAATTGCTAAATGTTAATTTTTTATTAATTAATTTTAATTTCACTTGGTTTGATGTGCTCATAGTAATTTGTTTACAAGTTGCTTTTCTCAAACAGCTTTTCGCCTTGTCATGTCGTGGATAAAAGGATTATTGAGAAATATACAGGCTGTTACAAATTCGAGGCTCACCATTGGGATCTCGGAAACGGTAAGAGATACGAAGTCGGTTAAATTGGGGCACAGTTGCCTATTTTAGTGCTGAACAATAATCTGTTTTGAAATATCTTCTACGATTTTTAGTTCTTTGAAATATTTCCAAAAAACCGAAAAACGTAATTTTCTTTTTTATTTTTTTCTGAAGTTATTATTACAGGGATCACAACATAATGAATACATCCTACAGGCACTTTTTTGAGCTCTTTACGATGATATCATTAGATTTTACTTACAACGTTTCGTTTCGCTCTGACCACCATCAACTTCATTTTTTCTTATGGCCGCCATATTGGATTTTAATACCATTAAATAGATCTATTTTTTCTGATGTTTCTACATGTATCACACATCCCTATTTAATAAAGTGAACTAACTATAAATGCAAGAAACTGTTGAAAATAACAGTGCAAAGATATCGAGGGCATATCAGAAGGGCGTAAGCGCCATTATAATCCTATGCTGATACGTCCTTCTGATATGACGCCCTCGATATGATTTGCTGGGAAGACAAAAACAAAAAGCTTTGATATGCCTTCGAAGTTTTATTTCGTAGGTACATTACGAAAGCTGAATTTAGTAAAATTTTCAGTTACAAAAATTACCGTTATAAATCAAGAAAGACGAAAATTTAAAAATTTATTATGTTAACAACAATAACTTAACATCAAACCAAATTTAATTCAAACAATATCCAGAAAAACGCTAAACACATAGAACATTGTTTAATAAATTAGATAGAAGCATTGCACTTTGTGGATCTTTTCATAAAACTCAAAAGAAGTATGGAAGTTGCCTTAATGATGAGAGGAGTGAAGAAATATTAGAATAATAATAATTTAAAACAAAACAAAACGTTCAGAGAAGATATTCGAAATATCCTCCGTTCTTTTCTATACATAAATTTATTCTTCGTCGAATGTTGTTAATAGCACGTAGAACGTCTCTTCTTCGTAGTGAATTAAAAGAAAGTAAAATTTTATTTCGTAGGTCGGCAATGTCGTTAATTGGTTTTGCATAAATTTCATTTTTTAAAACTCCCCACAAAAAGAAATCTAGTGGAGAGAGGTCCGGTGACCTTGCAGGCCAACGAACTACTCCCCTATTCCCAATCCACTGATTTGGAAATTGTTCGTTCAAATAATCATAAACAGCCCTTGCATTGGGCGGTGGTGCACCATCATGTTGAAACCATAATTCTGGAAGTCTCCTTAAATTAATATCATCCAAATATTCTTCAAATGTAGTTCTAAGAAAATTTAGATAACGTTCGGAATTTAGATTTTCCTCATAAATAAATGGTCCAATAATTTGATCTCCCAAAATTCCTGCCCAAACATTTAACCCAAATCTGACTTGATTTCGAACTGGCCTGTTGATTCTTGGTTTTTCAAGCGACCAGACGTGTTCGTTATTTCGATTGAATAAACCATGATTTGTAAATTTACTTTCATCCGACCAAATAATGTTGTTTAAAAAATTTTCATCCCTATTGAAGTGATTTCTAAGCCATTGACACCATTCTAATCGTCTTTCAGTATCCCTAGGAAGTAAAACTTGCGATACGTGTACTTTGTAGCATTTGTAATTGTGCTTTTCAAGGCTCTCCAAACTTTAACATGATGTGTAGCATTTACAGTATCCGCAACTTGCCGGGTAGAATTGGATGGATTATTGTTAATCTAAAACAGTCTTTCTCAAAGTGGGCGATAACGCCCCCTTGTGGGCGCTAGAGGCCTACAGGGGGGCGGTAAAGGGCACAGATAAGTTGGGGGAAACAAGATAAGACTCATATATGGCAGGCTATAATTTAACTAAAGTTATTAAAGTAATGATTTTAAAATTTTAGGGGGCGCTAGAAAATAATTGATTCTCAAAGTGGGCGGTAGACGAAATTAGTTTGAGAACCTATGATCTAAAAGAACAAATTATAAAAGAAAATTGAAACAGATAAGGCAGTAGTTGATTAGATTTGTAATTAAATTATGTATTTTTATTATTAACTTTATTTCCTGTAATATCTAGTTTCATACATTTTATAAATAACTATTAATTACCTCTTCTAATATTTCTTCGTTCTCGTCATCATTAAGGCGATCTCCATACTTCGAGTTTTATGAAAAGATCCATGAAGTGCAATGTTTTTATCTAATTTACTAAACGTTGTTCTATGTGGTTGGTGTCTTTCTGGGTATTGTTGGAAATAAATTTCGCTCGCTATTACTGAATTGCTATTGTTACCATAATAAATTCTTAACATGTCACGCTTTTCTTCGTTGGAAAAATTCATTGTGATAAGTTTAGACTAATTACAATCGAGTAGTAAACAACACAAGATAGTATGAAGATGTGTCAAAATGTATTTTCTTTTTTGTCTTCACGGCAAGCCATATTTTTCTTTGCACTGTTATTTTCAACAGTTTCTTGCATTTGTAGTTAGTTCACTTTATTAAATAGGGATGTGTGATACATGTAGAAACATCAGAAAAAATAGATCTATTTAATGGTATTAAAATCCAATATGGCGGCCATAAGAAAAAATGAAGTTGATGATGGTCAGAGCGAAACGAAACGTTGTAAGTAAAATCTAATGATATCATCGTAAAGAGCTCAAAAAAGTGCCTGTAGGATGTATTCATTATGTTGTGATCCCTGTAATAATAACTTCAGAAAAAAATAAAAAAGAAAATTACGTTTTTCGGTTTTTTGGAAATATTTCAAGAACTACAAATCGTAGAAGATATTTCAAAACAGATTATTGTTCAGCACTAGAATACGCAACTTTGCCCCAATTTAACCGACTTCGTATCTCTTACCGTTTCCGAGATCCCAATGGTGAGCCTCGAATTTGTAACAGCCTGTATACAGTGTGACAATTTTAAAAGTTGCAATCGGCTACTTATATCTTAAAATAGCAAAAAATATTAATAATCATTCAAAACTGTTTCGGTAGTATTATGAGGGAGCTACTAAGTGGTTTTTAAAAAATTTTATTAACTCTTGCCATGGAATTTGGACGGCATGTCTTAGCTTTACTGTAAAACAGCATCAAGGTGTACTTCTCACTTAAGCTAAGACATGTTGTGTAGATTTTATACCGAGAGTTGATAAAAAAATTTAAAAATCACTCGGTAGAATCTAGAATAATGTAGAGAACGATACACCACGGCCTATCCCCTCGGCTCCAGCTACCCTAAATTTGATATTTCAAATGGCATCCCTATACTTGAGATACATCCTTGGAAAGGTCTTGAAACAAGCTTCCCAACGATACTAAAAAAGGATAATTTGATTGAATGGGTCTTGAATAATTGAAAAACAAAGAACAAAGAAGTTATGACGTATTTAAAATATTTTGACATTGTATTTTTGTGATGACAACATTTTTAATTATTCCATTTCTGGAATTGAGAATAACAGTCTTGGTTTTTAAGATAGTATAGGTGTTATTGTAATAAAGTTTGAAAATTCTTCAGGCGTAATATTGTAGCTAATGAACGGAAATAGTAGAAGGATTTCTGCTTAATCAAACTTGCGAAACTTATCTTAGGAATTAATTAATTCCTATTCATATTGCCTGTCATTTATATTATCTCACCTACCTACCCACTTCTACTCATACTATCGATTTGGTCGTAAAAACACACACGCAGATGTCGGTTTACCTTAAACATTCGGAGCTGAGAATAAATGTTTTCGCATTCCTGATAAAATTTTCACCTTTGTTCAGTCGGTGGTACTCCAGATGAGTCGTTGTATGTACGAAAATTCCAAAAATGCCCGCGTTATTTAGTCATGCTTGCGTACCCACCCGTGACCGTTAATTACGAACGGCCCACTCCAAGAGGTGGGTTCTCTCAGGCGGATCGACATCCAAGACTGCAACGGCCTTGCCCAACGGCCAGGTCGTGAGCCCCACGGACGATGCACCTACTCCCACATCGTCTCAGTCGGCCATTGTTCGTGGCGTCTTGGCCTCTTGGTTCGCTTAACACATCCATTGAGTTTTGCTATTATTGAAAGTTGCTGGTACGTGCCTTCAATTCTATTGTCTTCTCGTATGTACCATTTGCGATACCGTTACAAAGAGCGATGTCAAATCAGTTCATTACATGAATTATATGTTTGACCTAGCAGCAGGATAAGGAAATACGCAGACGTAAATCTTGTTTTATTAAGATGCTAATTTATTTGCTTTTGTTAACATGTGAGCGGCAGAGCTGACCGCAACACTTCCTGAGACTTTGTGTAGCTGGATGAATCATATTTATTGTATTTATAACGCGATTTTATACTTTCCATTTTGTTTACGAGCTGCCGTTCACTTGCGAGCGTGAGTAACGTTTGATATCGCACATTCTGTTGCAAAATTTTCCACTGGAATTGAAATTACCGTGCAATTAAAGCAGTTTTCGCAAGAATCATGAAAAAATCAATGCAAAAAATCACATTTTTATATTCCAAACACAAACAAATTAAAACATTCAATTTAAAGAGTCTCTTTTAAGACTACTTATTTCTCATACATACAGGATTTGGTTCAATTTCTACAATAAGTGTTTGGAACAAGAAATTTTTGGGCAGATATGGTTTAGAAATAGAACATGTTCTACTTTTTTTTAGATAGTTTTTGAGTCAGTTTAACTTTTGATACATTTTACTGTTTAATTTAAATTGTATTAAACTAAATCTCGTACAACAAGAAATAGGGTAGTGTAAAACGGCCTTAAGAAATGAAAGTCATAGTATTTCGGTCTTTTGCTTCTGTTCATTCTGTTCCGTTAAGGTTTCATCATGTAAATAATATAAATTATTGAGGCAGCCAAAAAGCACAACAGAGTTAAAATCATTTTAGCAATTCTACAAAGGTAGATTAGATAAAAATACTTACGAAAACAACAGCCGAAATGAATGTTTTACTTAGTTTAAATTACTTAAAAGCCACATGGCGGTTAACAGATGGTGCTGTCTGAAATAATAAAGAAAAAACTTCAATTTCCCAGTGGTTACGAATGCAGGAGATTACCAATAGATTAAAAATATCATTCGTAGCGTTTGATTACGTGGTGGTCCACGGGCTTGCATGTTTGCCTTTGGTCCCGAAGGACGTGGGTTCAATTTCCAACCCCGCTGTCGGTTTTTCAAATGCGTAAACATGCTTTCTTGTCGGAAAGGAAGTAAAACCGTAGGCCTCGCGTCAATAAGATGTTTGGCACGTTAAAAATCCCTACTGGCGGTGCAATTCCTCTAGATTCGGCTAAATTCTAGTAGGGTTGGCCATATGACCTTAGTAGTTGAAGCCTAAAGGTACGAAGAGTATTCCGTATACCTTGCCCATTAAAGGAAAAAAAAAGGTAGCGCTTAATAGGAGATGGAGATAATCTGAGAGCAGTGAATAAAAAACGCTATAAAAGTGACAATTTTACAGTAAAATATTTGAATTGCTTATACATATTTAGCTTGTTTTTAAACTAGGGGTGCGTTCCAAAACCACCTTCGAGTATCTTTTTCACTAACAATTTTTAGTGTGTTTTGCAGCTCGCTCATCTATTTCAAGAAGTCTTATGTTTACATTAGGTCTGTTCCAACAACGCTTTGTGACGGTTTCGAAACCGTCAAAAACATACACTCATCAAATTTTACACTTGACAAAGTTGTCAAAATCAATCATTATTTTGGTGGGCAACTGATTATGATGGTTTCGAAACGGTCAGAAAGTGATGTTGGAACAGAGCTAATATTTCAGTGACACTTGTAAGTAAGGTTTGAAATGTTTGCCTCCAAGTTTGCCTATGGTGATAAAAATAATGTAAACAGAAGACCTCTTGAAAGAGAAGACCGAGATGCAAAATACAGGATGTTTGTAAAATAAGTGCAGAAATTTTAACCACATTACCGTGAGAGCACATAGAACACGGAAAAAAAAATTCATAACGGGGGAAAATTATTTTATCCGCCCCTTATACGACGGTCATGAAACAACAAAAAACTTACGGAGCCTGCTTTGCTGATCATAGGCAATAAACATCGCAGGCGTGACTAATATGCAAAGGCGCACTCACCGAATAATATCTGTGTGAAGGAACACATTCAAACAAACGTTCACTACAGTAATTTAGGAATGTTTATAACAACTGTTCAAAGTGGTATCCATTATTAGCGACACACAAACGAAACTTTCCATAATCGTGTAAATGCTAAGACAGTAGCTGTAAATGGTCTTGCATTGGTTTGGAAATGTCTTTTTATAAATCCGCCGTGCTTCTTCAGTATTTTCTCAAGCTTCGCGGTAGATGAGAAGCATATCTGTTCTCTCGCCATTCATGAATTGCGGCATTTTAATAAGTAATATTAAGTACAAAAAATAGTAATCGTATTTAGCTTTAACTCGTTTAACCACTTTTCACAAACTAAACTGTTGATCCCAAAGGATACGGAGCAATAAATTGTGTGTCATAATCATAAGAAAACGAAGCAAATTCCTTGACTACAATACGACTTACTGCGACGTGAAAAAAAAATGCTTTTATTGGCCTCCCGACTTCAGCAAAGGTCACTGCTCGATTGCAGTTCTGTTTTTTGTTCCAACAGATGTTCTCCGCGGTCGCAATAAAATTTCCTTTTCTTGGCCTACCTCAAAGACAGACGTGCGATTAATTTTTGCCCGATTAATTCCTGTCCAATTTTCAACTGCGATTTTCTCGAAATGTGTAAAACTTTTGTTAAGGACATATGAGTTCAATCGTTGCCATTTATGGTGATGTATTACAGGTTTAAATATTTGCCTGCAGTAAAAAAACAAGCTGTACATTTCATATCCAAGATGCACTATTCCAACGCACCTTAAGAGGAGTAACTGTTGTTCTACTTTAGGCAGATTGACACTGTGAAACTAATAGCGTTTTCGATTGACTGTTCTAGAGCACTCTTATTTTAACCTAATGTAATGTTAAGGGATGGAAGATATTCTGAGAGTGCTCTAGATCTATCGAAAATGTTATAAATGTCACTTCCATTACAAATTAATTTGGTTTGTTTGCGCAGGTTATAAAATTTGCTTACAATTTTAAAACTGTCACATGAAATATGAAAAACGTAAATTTCTAAATTCAAATTAAAGGATTGTGTGGTGGATGTCGAACAGCCAATAACTTTCAGAGTTTTTTTGTGGCCAAATTTGAATTACTGTTCTTGAGTTCAGTTGGGCTCAGTCTGCTTCATTTTACTTATACTTACGATCATCTTTTTTTTCTTTCGTCTGCGTCTTCTTTTTATTTAATTCTACTATGTGTTCAAAAACTCCCATGTTTGGAGTTGGCCATGACTTGAGATAGCAAAACTCAAATAATGTATGAGATCAGCTGGTTATGACCACAGCACCGACATACGTTTACTGAACCAGCGCCAACTCCAAACACGGGAGTTTTTGGGCGCATTATTTTTCTTATTCATATCCATTCTTGATTTCGTTCCAACTATCTTAGTTGTTGTGTTTGTATTTCTTGAAATATATCTTCCACTTTTTCCTATCTTTTTCTGATGCTTTTATTTTCATTCTATCGCTGTTGCTTTTTTTCTATTTGAATGTTCATTTCGTTTGATTCTTGATTCATCACTAATATGCCAACATTGAAACAAATATTACCTCGTTCTTACTTTTATTATTTCAGTTTGTTCTTAGTTGCCAAAAAATGTAATTTTGTGTTTAATAAAACAACCAAGAGAATTGTTATCTTAACGATACTTTTATTTGTTAAAAAATTATTAAATTTATGCCTAAAATTAGAGTAATTAGTAAATTTTGTGGGACACATCAAAAGGAAGAAAAACTGAGAGCACTTCAACAGCGTCTTTGTGACAACAGTTGATACTAAAGTGTTTTAAAGAATAAATTATTACTCGTTTCTTTTCCAAATTCAGTAAAATAGTAAAAACATTTTTATACAGGCTGTTACAAATTCGAGGCTCACCATTGGGATCTCGGAAACGGTAAGAGATACGAAGTTGGTTAAATTGGGGCAAAGTTGCGTATTTTGGTGCTTAATAATAATCCGTTCTGAAAAGTCTTATACCATTTGTAGTTTTTGAAATATTCCCAAAAAACAAGAAAACGTAATTTTCTTTTTTATTTTTTTCTGAAGTTATTATTGCAGGAATCTTAACAAAATTAATACATTCTACAGGCACTTTTTTAAGCTCTTTACGATGATATCATTAGATTTTACTTAAAACGTTTCGTCTCGTTCTGACCATCATCAACTTCATTTTTTCTTATGGGCGTTACATTGGGTTTTAATACCATTGAATAGATCTATTTTTTCTGATGCTTTTCCATATATCACACATCCCTATTTAATAATTTGAAATAGCTGGAAATGAAAGAAATTGTTGAAAATAACATTGCAACGAAAAACATGGTATGCAATGAAAACAAAAACCAAAAAAAGCGTGATATACCTTCGGAGTTTTATTTCGTTTATCACAAAAACAGATTTTTGAAAAATTTTTAGATATAAAAATGAAGGATGTGAATCCAAGAAAGACGTAGACTTTTAAAACGTATTGTGCTGACAGCAACAATTTAGTAATAGCAAGAGAAATTTACTTCCAACAATGACGATGACGCAGTATTTAACTACTTTCGTGATTAAATTATACATTTTTATGATTAAAGCAAGAAAGTATTACAAGAAATTATGTCTTTAAAAATCTCTCATTCTTGTAAATTTAAAAATGTATTATGCTAGACTTTTAAAACGTATTGTGCTGACAGCAATAATTTAGTAATAGCAAGATAAATTTACTTCCTATAATACCCAAAAAGATGCCATCCACACAGAACAATATTATTAAGTTAGATGGAAACATTGCACTTTATGGATATTTTCATAAAACTCGAAGGACTTATCGAGATCGCCTTAATGATGATGAGAATGGAGAATTATTAGAAGAGGTAATTCATAGTTATTTATAAAATGTTTAAAATTATGAGACTACAGGAAATAATGTTTCCTCGAGCAGTAACATCTTTTAAGATACGAGTTTTCTCGTTTTCTGCGCATAATTTAATTTGATATTTTCTAGCTTTTTAATAATAATAATGTATAATTTAATTACAAATCTAATCAACTATTGTTTTGTAGTTGTCTTTCTGGATACTGTTGGAAGGAAATTTCGCTCGCTATTACTGAATTGTTGTTGTTAAGACCACAAACATTTTTTTAATTTTCTTGGATATATGACATTCATTTTTAGATCCAAAAATTTTACTAAAATCAGCTTTTGTGATATATATTAAATAAAACTCCGAAGGTATATCGAACTTCTCTGGTTTTTATTTTCACTGCATACCATGTTTTTCTTTGCAGTGTTATTTTCAAGAATTTCTTGCATTTCCAGCTGTTTCAAATTATTAAATAGGGATGTGTGATATATGGAAAAGCATCAGAAAAAATAGATCTATCCAATGGTATTAAAACGCAATGTAGCGCCCATAAGAAAAAATGAAGTTGAAGATGGTCAGAACGAGACGAAACGTTTTAGGTAAAATCTAAGGATATCATCGTAAAGAGCTTAAAAAAGTGAATGTATTAATTTTGTTAAGATCCCTGCAATAATAACTTCAGAAAAAAATAAAAAAGAAAATTACGTTTTCTTGTTTTTTGGGAATATTTCAAAAACTACAAATCGTAGAGGATTTTTCAGAACGGATTATTATTAAGCACCAAAATACGCAACTTTGCCCCAATTTAACCAACTTCGTATCTCTTACCGTTTCCGAGATCCCAATGGTGAGCCTCGAATTTGTAACAGCCTGTATAGTCAGTACGCTCTTAAATCAAGCGAATCAACTTTTTCCTCTAACTCTTGACATTACAAGCACACAAGGAAATAATTAAAGAATGGAAGAATTTGCAGCGATTACACGTAAATTAATGCCAAAAATAGTAAAAAAACGTGCTTTAAACGTGATAATTGTTTACGGTGTTGATGGCGTCACAACCACGCAAACAGCCAAATGACCCAAAATAACATGTCCAAAGTGGAACGAGTGGTTACCAATGAAAATTGCGTTTTGATATGATCTTGATATTGCAAAACACAAAGGCAAAATAAAAATATCGCCGTACCAACTGGTTGCAAGCGCATTGCGAAACGGTCATTTTCCAAACGTAAGTACCTATACATACACGCGCGCGAACCGATTGAATATCGCGAAAAATTGGTGGGTTGCGCAAGCGTGATTTATGGCTCTTGTTGTTTTTAATATTGTTCTCGGATTTATCAGCCGAACCGAATAGCACGAGATTGACGCACGTGTTCGTTCAGCCTTTCGGCGTCCACTTTCACTGGTGGGGCGGCAATCGTTCGCCATATCCCTGCTATTGGCCATGAAAGATCTCGTTTCAGTCCTACATTTATCGCGGTTTCAGTCTTTATGCAGTTCACGATTCCCGTCCGGCTAAATATATCTGTAATTATCAGTCAGTTAGTTGTCCTGCTGTTGCGACCCTTCATTCATCGTTGTCGTCTTGTGCGGTTCCCTGAAGACAGTGTCTTGTGTGATACGTGCTATTCAGGTTTTCAGTGCTGTAAGACAAAGAGTTAATGATGAAGGTTTTTTTTTTTGGCCGGTTTTGACTACGAATATTTGAGTTTATTAGCATACGTGCGACTTGAAAATCGAAAATTGCATTAATGTATTAATAGATTTTAAAAAGGGGTTCGTTTGTATCCAGATGTGAAATTAAGTTTTGGTCTGGATTTAAATCCCATGCATTACTAAGTCCACAAAACTTACCAAAAACAATGTTTAATTTAATTTAATCACTAAAAGATGATTAGAAAGTACTTGTTATTGTTGCAGCTAATTAGTTCTTTCCCTCATATATTGTCACGTTTATTAATTAATTGATAGAAAAAATTTGTGTGGGCGTCCACTGATATTTTATTCTTGAAGTATTGTACTTCCTCGATTTTCAACATCATGCAATAAAATCTTCTGATTGTTTTTTCTTAAAAAAATTCCATAGACAGTTTTTAAAATAGAAAAAGTAATTTTACTTTCTGCCCTATATTTTCTGAAATATTAAAAGTTTGATTTCAGAAATTAAAAAATCTAAATTAACGTGCTATCCAATTTTTTACGTTTTTTTTTCTTCAAATTTCTATATTTCTAATAGCTAAAAGTAACGCATTATTAAAGTTGTATTGTCTGAAATGTAGTGTTTTCTGTGTATTTATTTTATTTTCTGCACATGTTCTATATCACAGCTTGTGCAAAGCGTTTAAAATCGTTTAGTTTAAATATACGTCCGGAGAAGAAGAAAAAAGAAGGAAACTGCGTTAAAGTGTTAATACAAGAAAGATAAATCTTTTTACATTGACGATCTTGAAGTTAGACAAACAGAAAAAAAGTGATAAAAGACATTTGGAATTAAGAATTTATTGCTTCTAAATAAAGCATCCGAAAAACTTGTAAAAAGATGAAATCCACGTCTAGGTAAAACGTAAAAGTTCAAGGATGATTTCACGAAGTGTTCACTGCATTATTATTATTTTTTTATTTTATCATTTTTGAAGAACTTTTTTTTTCAGAATTCTGTTATACATTCAAGTTCAATTTATGTGACATCTAAATTATTAAATATTTTCTTATACAACGACGTAATATATGGTATATTGGTATAAAGTTAAACGGTCCTATTAAAATTCTGACGAAAACGCCAAAAATATTCTAATTTTGGTGTTTTATTAAGTCATTTTCTGCCACATTACAAATTTGTTACCTAGTCTCATATTTGTTTGTCGCACATGCACAGATTATTGGCCCAAAACTTTTTCAAAAAATCGAAATTAAAATTTTTTTCCATTTAGTGCGACCTTTTTGGCGGTCACTGTATATTTTTTTATATATTCATCTGTTCGAACCAGTTACCTTATGGCAGACATGCCCTTCAAATAATTTATGATAAAAATTTTGAACCTGCAACAGATGGTCGAATTAGACCAGCATTATTAACAATAAGTTTTAGTAAATGTGAATGTTATATAAGGTGTTGTCGAATTGAGTGGAATAATTTCACAGGATGGTAACTTGAATCCAGACGATCAAAAATTGTTATATAATATTGTGCCCTAGATGTAACCGTTTTCGAATTACGAAGGAATAAATAAAGGCATACAATACTTTCGGCCATATGCGGATTTTGGTGGGGTGTTGCCAGACGTTCATATCTTCGTTTATTCGAAATTTAAAGCAACAAACAACTATATTTTCGCGATACTGACGTAAAAATTTAATCACAAAATCTTTAAACCGAACACTAAATAACGCACAAAAACACTTAACGTTTCGCCGTCGTTTTGTGCGCTATTTAGTGTCCGGTTTAAAGATTTTGTGATACAATTTTCATCGGACGAGAACCAACTTTAAATAAAAATTTAATAAAAAAAAACATTGTAAATCATTTTTCTCAATAGGAATATTACCTTGGATGCAGGAATTTCCATTCCTTTTGTCGCATTTTGATGTAAGTTTTTGAAATTCGATAATTTTTTTTCTCGAAAACGAATACATTTGGGACACCATATTACATAACATTTCTTCTAAAGCCAATTGAAAATCGTCTTTAGAAGACTTTCGAAAATTTAAAGATGTGTACTGAGTGAATTTCAGGAGTAAATGATATCAAATCTGTGGTAGAGAGTCAACAGGGCATAAGTCACATTTTCTGCAAAACGGAGTTATATACGTGATTGTATTCAAAAATGAAATTTGTGAATATTTCGTCTGTTTTGATCGCCCGAATGTGAAATACAGGAAATACTATAATGAATAACTATAATTAAACCCTTATATTGGACGAAATATTCACAAATTTCATTTTTGAATACATTCACGTACATAACTCCGTTTTGCAGAAAATGTGACTTATGTCCTTTTGACTTTCTACCACAGAAATTATCTTCATTGCCATTTCTTGATATTCTCTTACATTTATTCCATCTCTTGGAATACATTATAACGTTAAATTAAAAAAAGAAACTCCGAACAATTACTATGTTTTGCAATTACAGTTTGACTTTTAAAATCAACACTAAGAATTGTTTATCGGTTTTTAAGTTTTTGCAAAGAGTAGAAAAAATATTCAAGCAGATTTAAGATTTATTGATTTTCTCATTTCTTCTTCTTAAGTTAAACAGTTTGTAGTAATGCTTAACTTAAATTGACAAAAAAATTTGATTTAAGTTTAATTTTCTTTGCCAATTAGTAACTAGCATTTAACCTTCTAATGCCAGACCAGTAAACCACAGTTATGTTTAAGTAACATAAGTTTTTGACTTTTGTATTAAAAAAATGTAATAAAGTGACACCTGTTGGGTGGATGGGCGTAAATCAATTAAAAAATACGTATTCATGACGTTGAGAACACGTCGTAAAAATGTCACAGCGCCTTTTACTGTTCCACAATTTTTATTTTTATCTGGCGCATTAGAAAATGTGCGGAACACTTGCTTTAATTCCCCCGATTAGGACGTGTTTATGCATTTTAATTTAAACAAATTTTTATCAGTCGCGTTACGAGTTCTAAAAATAACGTTGATTGCGTGGCTACGTATTTCAAACGCAGATCGTTTATGAAATGTTTGTACAGAGTGTTGCTTCCACCAGGAAATTCTTCTGTGAATAGAATAGAATGTCTTTAACTTAAAAATTGAATCTAGATAAAAATTTAAGAATTCGGGTAATATTATAAATTAAAGAAATAGGAGGGTTGATATTCGCAGAGAAAATTTAGAAACCCAGTACTTCAAATTAAATACTATTCTCAATTTTCACAAAAGTAACTATGCTCTAAAAGAAAAATTAAGGAAGTTCAAAGCAGCATTTGTATAATCATAAATTTCCTATGGTTATTTTTAAAAAATTGCATTCAATTTTGATCTAAAATAAACAAAATAAGCTCTCACCTGTGCAAAGAAATATCTTCTTTTTCTTCCGTTTCTACTTCAACAGCATTTTGTAAAATATTTTCCTGTTTAATTTTATTAGCACAACTGATTTCCCAGTTATTACTTATGTAAAGGCCAATTTGCCAGGTGTTAAAGAATAGAAGTAATTATTTACCAGGATTCAGTTTTGAAGGCTACCTTTTCAGTGAAAGCAATCAAGATATTAAAAGTTTAATTTATAGCGTGTAATTTCGTTTTGTTGTGGTTTTTCTTGCGTGTGACCTTGCCGGAAACTGCCCAAAAATCTTCTGGGTTTAGATCTTACGATTTAAGCAAATTCACGCTTCCTTTAACATCCATTGTGTGGTATTTCTAACAAAGAACGGATACAAAACGTTTTTAGGTCATTTTCAAGTTCAGTTTTTTGTTTTAATATTTCACAAGAAGTCAGTTTTGAATGAAATATCGAATATTTTGAGTAAAAAGAAAATTCCAATAAGTTTTTGATGAAACTGCCTTATTATATAATGAAATCATTTGAATTCTACTTTGTGTGCAACATACATAATTTAGAGTCAGGTTTTCTATATCAGTCCGACAAAAAATATACTTGATACTCCATTGCTAGCAGAGAAACGATTTATTTAATGGGTTTATTCCTTTGAGGACTGTTTTGCCTTGAATCTGTCCTCATCCTTGACACTCTCAAAACGAGCTTGTAATTTATTATTATACTTATTGTCGGCCAAAACTTCCCCGAATCAATTCTAATAATAAAGTGTTTTGGCTCGCGCCTTTTCGTCCATATTTATCGACTGCAAAATAGTGTGAGGTTTGCATTAGTCATAATTTGCTTAATTTAATTTTCCACGCCCATAACTATACTAATCGCGTATGTAAATTTTTCCCGTGTAGCGCGTCCTTGCTAAATCGAATTCCTTCGACAATAGCCATCAACTGCTACCTACCTCTTTAACTGCACAAGCAAGAATAGTGTAACTGGAATACGATTATTACGAAATCGATTAATTGTAAATTGCTCGGTAGTTCCAAGGCTACTGCTTCGTTTCTCAGATATGACGGTCAAAATTCGGATTTGCGTGAGGTTAATAGCGTCAATTAAACTAATAATACAAAAAAAAAGGATAATCAAAAACCCATTTGCCTCAAGTATAGTTTGAACGAGGCAAATACAAATATTCAGTTGTCGGAGATTGTCTTTTTGTTGCAAGGCTTGCAAATTGCATGAAATTATCAGTGCGTTAATACGTGGTTGGTAACCGCTTGCTTTTATTTCATTGCGAACCGGCAGATTTTAGAAATCTGGGCGTAATGAATTATGAAGCAATTACGCAGGCCAATTTGTTATGGTCGCTGTTTAATGCTCGTAATCTAATTAAACTGCGGGAGGCAAATGTGCCAATTGGTTTCCTTCACTGATTCCATTGTGAATTCATCAGGTGACTGCGGAACCAACGAAATTTTCTTCATGCCTTCGAAAATTTTTCGCGTAAGTGTTTTTATTTGCGAACGAACTGTTCAGATAGGGATTTTAATTTTGCGAAGACTGCTTTCTCTTTAGAATTTAAAGTATGTATCTTAAGTTGAGATCAAACAAAGTTATTGATTCGTTTTTGACATATTCTGATATACAGGGTGGCACATTCATATGATAAAGTTCAATAATTTAATTACATGGAATTTTTAATTATTACTCATTTACAATATTCTATATATCTTGAAAAATTACGTTCGTTTTTAATTTTTTATAATTTCTTCACTCTGCTGAAACTTATTTTTATATTCAAGCCACTTACGCAAAAGGATTTATGCAGATTTCGCATGTGAAACGAGCGACTTAATATTTTAAGTCAGCAGAATATTAAACAAAAAAAATGTAGGTTAATATAAACAAGGTGTCACGTAGGAGCCTTGAACTTATGAAATCGAGGCCCGCACTGACAGACAGTTTCGGTTCACGCGAAACGTTTCTAGTCTCAAGATTTTAAAGCGGTCAGACATTGCGGCAACGACGACGTAAAACAATACGCTCGTAGGGTTTCAATTTGAGCGTGTTTTCGTTCCGGCTTAGCACGCACAAAAAAGTATCCTTTTGAGTGACGCAAACGCACGAAATTTGAGGATAAGGCGACGACGTCATGTAATGTGATCTGCATATGCTCCGAAATGAGGACACATTTGTTTTTAAATTTCATTATATTATATAACGACGGCTGTTATGCAAATCGGATTCATGCTTTCGCCCACCTTTCGAAACCAGTGCGTTTTTTCGTCATAAATGGAAGTGTGCGATAAACGCAAGTGGCATTTCCATTTTTATGCGGTTCATATTGAAGGCATGAAGATGTGATTTACACACAATTTTGCTTGCGCCACAACTTTAATACATAATCTTTTACTGCTGCTTACAAGTCGTGTTCATAGTCGCATCATCGATATACGAGGGCCATTTGATAACTGACTATTTCCAACTGTAACTCTTTATCGTCCGAAAATCTTTGTCTACGAAGTTTTTTCTTCAATTAAAGAAATAATAGCATGGAGTTATGTAGCTGTAATGAGTGTGGTATAACTCTTCGACGTCTGAACCCTTTAGGAAATCACGAATAATGGCGGCGATCTTGTGCGAAAGCTTTGTAGTGCAAAATCAAAAGCTTTTGCCCTGCTTTTTTAGATCGCTTTTGTTCTGCAATTTTCTTCTAAGGTTACTGTAATAAGGCCTCTTTTACCGTAGTTTTGGGGGGAAGAAAACCTAACGTCAAAATTCCTTTGGAATCCCAAAAAATCGTAGCCATAACTTTGCCAGCCTGCGGTTGGTTTTGAAGAATGGGTGCACTTCCATTGCATTCATTACTGTCAGGGTCAAAGTAATGGATCCACGTTTCATCCCCTGTAGCAGTTTTCTCAACAAAGTTCTACTCTTGTCCTTCACAGGCAGACAAAAGTTGCTGCTGACTCTCAATTCCGTTGTTCATCGAAAGTGAGCATTCGGGGCACCTATCCTGAGTTCACCTTTGACAGCAGTAGGTGTTAATGAATTATGAGGGAAAATTCTTTCTCCACTAAGTTTAAAATCTCAGTTATCTGCTGGTGTTGTGAGTCTTTTAAAGACATCCTACCCCATTTAAATCGTTTAGATCAAACTTTTACAGTTTTTTAAGATGGAGAAGCTTCATTGTAAACCGCAGACACGTATTTACCTTGGAGTATTCCCTTCTTTTGTCAGAAATCAATTTACAACTAAAAGCGAGATATTTCTGTATCATTTTGAAAAAGGAAAGTTAAAAGATGCAAATTGAGATTCCAATAAGTGAATTTATTGGACGTGCAACTTGGTACAGAGGTGACCTCAAAAGACTACGAAAAGCACGTTTTCGGCCCGACCTTCCAGATAAACAAAAGGGCGTCCGCGTCGACGTCTACGGACGTCCAATTAGCTCTTTAATAGCGAATAGTAATGATGTCAATTAGCGACCCCAGCCGACCATGTTTGGTATAGACGCGTTCGAGGCAGAATTTAAGTCTGCGACCTTGTTGCACACGCAGATTCGGGGCAAGGTTGGCACAAGCCTCGAGATTTATAGTTTTCTTGCTTGAGGATGTCGACAGAGCTATTCTCTTTCTCGTCGCTTGTTTGCTTCTCCTTTCCCACGATGGTTATCGCAGGATGGAATTCTTGCGGTTACGGTGGCCTCTTTAAAAATAGAACGTCGAGGTTTACAGAAAACTGTTCGGAAATTTCGCAAAATAACGAATATTTCACAAATTATAAGAATGTATTGGTATGTGAGAATTTAGAAAGGAATTTAGAATGCAGTTGAAATATGTGAATTGCTTATTTATAGTTAAATATGCATGTTGCATACACTATTGATACAAATATTGCAGGCGTTCATTTACCTAAAAAGAAAAGATCCAAATTGCGTAACAGAAGAAATGCAAATAAAATTTGAAAGGCTCAAAAGTAGAATTTCTTTTGCTCAGAATATTCAAATTCTGTTTATAAAACTTCTTTTAAAATAACCAAAAAACGTGTTTTCATACCTTATCGTCTTTATCTGTTGGTTTATTTAATATTAGTTTTATTGATCTTGTAAATTAAAGACCTGTAGAATTGTTCATTTATAAAAATTAATGAAAATTACGTGAAATTCCAACATCGTTATGAATTTGCTAATTATAGCATTGGATTTTTCTTGTATATCTTCATTGGTAAAGAAATAGAAAGTGGACAATTTTATTTTAATCATTATACTTCTTAAAAAGACATCGAAACAGAAAGATGTTCAGAGGAATCGTAGGAATCGTAAGAAATGCATGCCTTTCTTGTATTGTTTTCTTTATTTGTTTGGCTTCATGGTTTTCGTGAGATCACCTTGAAGGGGTTAATCATCTGTTCGTTCGTTCGTGTAATCCCTTTAACCTCATTATTTCCGTGCCTTAATTTCCCAAAAAAAGTTCTCTCAGTTTTAATTTCGATTCTTGCCTCTCATTTTCAATACAGAATAATATATTTTTATTTTTCATACTATTCCTTTGTCCTTCATATTTCTTGTTGACATTTAGATAATTCACAGCTTTCTATGCGTTTTCGAGAAACCATTTCTTTTGTGTAGCTCATTGATATTATTATTTCTCTCGTCTTTCAATTCTTCAAGTTTTTTTTTTTGTATATTTCCGTTTGATATCTGATTTTAACATTTTCCCGCTCTAATGTTTCTGCATCCATTTTCCCACTGTAATGTTGCTGCATCCACTTTTTTTCAATCTAGATGCAGAAAAATTTAAATTAAAGTATTGTCATAATAAAGAAGATCGATTTCAAATTTTTAATTCAACAATAAAAAAAATTCAATCAAGTAAATCTTTCGAAACTGACCACGAACTGAAAGTGGTAAGTTTTTTAACGAAGAAGTAGCAGTAGTAGAAACTATCATAGTTATTTTCTTCAAAAATGTGAATTTGTTATTACGAACATTCTACAAATGGGCTGCAGAACTTTTCTGTCAACGCTTCAATTAATTTACTGTTCCATGATTCGCTACAATCAAGTACACATTGCTTTCGAACAAGAAACGAATTAAATCTTGCGCCCGGTTCATCTTTTGTGGAGGTTTTTTATTTCGGGGATGCTTTGAAACTGTGAAGAACTTCTTGTGCAATTTTTATAAAAATAGATTTGTCGACGGCATAACATTATCAATTTTCGATTACAAAAGGAAAATCAGCAAAAAATCGAACGAAACACGTGTATAGTGTGTGTTCTTTATAAATTAATTGATTAATTAAATTGATTTTATCTACAGTTAGTAGTTTTCTACGTCAATGAAAAGTAAATAAAAACAATAGGACTCATAATACTTGAGTTATGTGTTTTCTAGTATTGCGAAAGAGGCTATTTCTTCTACATACGGGGTGGCTATATAACACCCGATAAAATAAAACCACTAAGGGCCGATATTTTCAATCACAAGTTAACTTTAACTATCAGTTTATTCCTATAGTAGCAATTATAAAAACAATTATTCCTATGGCAATAAACTTAGGTTAAAGTAAACTTGTGATTGAAATATCGGCCCTGAGAGAATCCATGTCAGATTACAGGAAAATATAAAAACATTTCTAAATCTCTTAGTTTGATCAAAAGTCGTGTCCAAAATCACGTTACGGCACAGGCGGTTACGTTGAATGAAAACGTGTACATTCTAATAAAATTTTATTGTTTTATGTCTCGGAATGCGACCGTTATATCGGTTTGCCCGATCGTCTAACCCGTTAATTAAAATAAAAATACCTTGGAAATGGATTGAAGATAAAATGGAGCGTTTTACGTTTTCGTAAGAAACCGATATGTTAAAGCCATTCCTTGTAAATGCGATCGTCTCGTCCTGTAGCAATTTCCAAATAATCCCACCAGTTTAAACAAACATCAACTTGTCTAGTATAATTAGTAGATTATCTCAATTCTTATTTCCAAATAATTCAATTAGTATGTTTAAAAACTTGTTTCATTACTTACCGCAGTACATCAATTTATACGCATCAAGACCCATATCCATCGGTTGTAAATTCTAATATGATTGTTCTAATTGTCTCCTAGCAAATACTAGTTTAGATAAAAAAATATCGGTTTATTCTTCTGGATCAGCTAATACATAATTATGTCACGTAATAAAAACAGGGTCACGTTGTGCTAGACGAGTAATAATTGTAAAACTTTAGCAGTTTATTTACAAATGTCGTAACATGATTTTATACTCAATTTTTGATTCATTCTAATATATTTTTCACATAATATGTGACGGATTCTTTTGGCGTTTCTTTTTTTAAATTCTGGTGGGTATTATTTCAGTCTCCCAGTGTACCAATTGAAGAGAAGTAAACGACAGATTTTTTTTTAATTTTTAGAGGACTAAAATCAGATTAAAATTGTCACCATTAAATCTTTTTTTAATTGATTCCCTTTCATCGTAAGTCGAGTTTTATAATTAAATTGAAGATACGATCCACGATTTAATTTTTTCCGTTCCCAGATAATAAGCTTGGCTTTTAATCCAGTGTTGATTTGACCGAACTCGTGGTTTACACACGAAAACAAAAACAAAAATTAGTGTGAGTGAAAGATGTGATAAATTCAGTAATTAACAGAGTGTTTATTAATAAAAATGGTTACTTCACGCATTTCTTATTCGATGCACTATGAGCTGACGCACGCCCAGGAGCGTGTCCTGGCGCCCCTGCAGGAGCTGTCCCGTTTGAGGATCGACACAAGGGAGCCGAACATGCCTGTCCTGTATGTCGCCATGGCCACTTGGATACCCAAGTGCAACATGTATCATCATAATAAGTATGTCAAAGACATTGCCCCATTCACTTGTTTTTTTTTCTTTATTAATATTCCTTGCAGAGAAAATCTACCTATATTTGAAGAAAAAAACTCTTTTCTTAATTTATACATAACCTGTTAGTGTTGATTGGATTTATCAGTTGTTAATTTATATGCAATCTACTAAGTTAAATGTTTCTCAACTTGAAAGTTTCGACCAAGTTTTTAGTTTGCTTCCTTTTTCTAATTATTGAGCTTTTATTTGCTTGAATTACAAAAAGTATCAAGACATCGAAGCAAAGTATTAAAGCATCGGACTTTATTTAATACTGCAAGTTTCCTATTATGAATCATTCTTTATGGCAGGAAACAATGAAATTTTATTGACGAAATTGTACCGAGTACTATTTAATGGTTTTTATTGAAAAACGTTTACAGTGTGCTGCTTGATAATTAAATGAACCGGCTTTTCTTATTATTTTTAGTAGTTTGTGTTTCTTTTTTTAATGAAACTTCAGGTCTTCATGTCTATGTTTTTTTTTGTTTTCTTTCGGAAATTGTGGTAATATTTTTCTTAATTTTGCTTATCAACTTTAAATTATTGTTTAAAGTCAACCTAACCCATTCTAAATTCGTTTTGTATATTCATTCATGTTAAATTGATTAATTAATAACTAAATAGTATACAAATGTTGAATAAATAAAGGTCGATAAAAGGGAGATCACGTGATCTTCAAACATTGTTGGTCACTCTGTATTTATTTATGTATTTTATAAAATTAGTCATAAAATTATTGTTTATTGCCTTTTAAACATAATAATTCGAATGATTCCATTCGAATCAGATAATTGCCTTGAATACAAAAACTTTTTTTCATTCAGAACAGTTCTCGTAGCTGATAATCTTAAAATGTTATTGTCATTTAATGCTCTTATTGGTATTGTTTATTATTATTGTTTACAATCCAACTTTTCATTCAAAATTATTTCATTAATAATAAAATTGTCATTTGTTTTGCTTCAATGATTTGTTGTTTGAAAACAACAACGTTGTCATCGTATGCTTACATACATGGTACAAGTTTTCCAAAATGTTCTCTTGGTTAGTTCTTATTCTTATTTATTTTGAAGAGGTTTTTTCTTGTTGTGTACTGATTATTCTGGGTTCCTAATTTTAATTATAAATAACGGGTCATTTGACTTGATTTTTTAAAATGTATATTATATCAAGTCAACTTTGTTTAATTTAATTGATTGACATCTTTGAGTAAATTGAAAGTGAGCGACAGATGTCTCTCAGGTTAACAAAAATTTTCTTTTGGACAGACAAATCTCAGTCTGGCAGCTGTACGTGGATCATCATAGGAATACCATATGAAATTGGCAAGGTCTGTAAAAATTATTTTGCTTCAATTTGACCCAGTTTTTTCGCATTAAAATTTCCTGCGAATTATGAGCCACGGCGTAGTAACAAATCGAGGCGTAATAATAAATTTTGTTTACAAACGTCTCGACATCAGACGAGGATTATTGCTTGCCATATTCGTACGCGCACTTACTTTTACAGCATGCTAAATATAGGCAAGCCTCAAACTGGAATTAAGTAACTCACCATATGGGGGACACGCGAATATTAATTTGCGAAGTCGGATCGGGTTTATTTATTCGTGTTTTGGTCTAGTTACGTTGGCTTTAGTAGAGAATAAGATTAGTTTGGCGATCGTAGGTTATCAGTCCACCTTAGACCGAATTGCACTAGGTGAGTTTCCGGTCTAGGGTACTTTAAATTTTCGTTCAATTTTGGTCTCTGGCTGGAGTGAAAACTTACGAGCTACTTTACTGCGAACTTTTAGTAAATGATTCGTATTTTTTTAGCTCACAGCCAGAGGCCACGAACGACAGCGAAAACCAAACCGAAACGTTGGATGAAGTTGCAAGTCCAACAATATTATCTGATAATACTGATATCGAAATTCAAAACGAAAAAGAGGAAAATAACACTTCACTAATCTCTGATAACGCTGATCCGGAATCTTCGAATAATAGTAAAGAAGAAAAAATGAAAGAAGACTCGAACGAAAACAAAGAACAGTTAAGTGTTTCATGTCATGATGATGATGATGATCCATTGGAAGACACGACTATAAATTACAATTGCAAAGTAGTCCTTGTGGATGTGGGTGGTGATTACACAAAACCAGGAAGTGAAGCAACTTCTGACTCTTTGGACGAAACAATTCAACTGGATTCAGATGATAATGACGATGACGAATCCAAGTCCCCAAGTAAATCTCATATTAATCGCGTCGAAATGGTAATCACTCCGAAAAAGACCGGAAGCCCAAAGCAAAAGAAGTTAGAATCGGAGAAAAAACGCATCGAGAGGCAAAAGGATAAAGAAGAACGCGAAATGAAAAGGCAGAAAGAAAAAGAAGAACGGGAAATGAAGAAACAAAAAGAAAAGGAGGAAAAGAATCGCGCTAAAGAAGAAAAAATGAAACAAAAGCAGGAGAAAGACGAACAGAAACTGAAAGAAAAAATGGAAAAACAAGAACAGCGGCAGAAAGAGAAGGAAATGAAGGAACAAAAGCGGCGCGAGAAAGAAGAAAAAGACGAGCAGAAACGTAAAGAGAAAGAACAAGAGAAGTTGAAGCGCCAGCAAGAGATTGACGAAAAGAACAGGGAGAAAGCGAAGATTGAAGAACAAAAACAGAAAGCGGCTGCGGTTTTCGTTAACTTCTTTGTAACTAAAAAAGCAGACGGCAACGAAGAGAAAATCCAAAAGAGAGAGGAGAAATTCAAGCCCTTCGAAATCAAATCGGAAATGCGTCTAGCACCAATACGACGAAGAGAATTCACCGAAGAAAGCAAAAGCTTATTGGACCAAACACTTCAGAACCAAGACTCTGAAACTTCATATTTAAAAGAAATCAAACTGGGAAAATCAATTGGGAAAATGAAAAAAACCTGGCCGTTGGAAGAATCTATCGAAGAAGATGACGTCTTGGTCGTCGAAGAAAATACTTTAGGCGAAACCATCGTTGAACAAAAACCGAAATTGGAGAAAAAGAGGGCCAAATTTTTGAAATTCCACGAAAACCAACGGCCTCCATATTTCGGAACATGGAGAAAATGTAGCAAATTCATCCGTCCTAGAAATCCTTTCGGTAAGGACGGGACTGTTTTGGATTATGAAGTCGATTCTGATGATGAATGGGAAGACGAAGGGGAAGGTGAATCGTTGAAAGGTTCTGACGAGGATGAAAAAGAGAACGATTCAGAAAATGAATATGAAGTCGACAATGAATTCTTCGTTCCTCATGGTCATTTGAGCGATGATGAAATTGATGATGAGCAGAACGCGAAGCTATCGCCAGAATCTCATAAGACGAAACTCAAATTGTTGAAGAACGAATTCGAAGAGGAAATGAAATCGAAGACGCAGAAAATAAAACCGAGGTTAATCGGTTGTATCTGGTACAACAAAACGCAGGACAACGTCGAAGATGCCATCCACAGATACCTCCAGCCTTTTTCGATAATTTCCAACGGCCAAGTGCAAATTGTGAAACGCTCGAATATAATTTCTTCAGCCCAAAAGAAGACCAGCTCAAAACAACTGGAAAGAGAACACATTCCACTGTTTTTAAAACTGATTCATGGCAATGTCAAAAAACGAAAGATTTTAATTAACGAATTTTTGGAGTTCTTGAGTAACAACGGCGTGCAGGTGGACGTGTCCAAAATTGCTTTGGGCAGGCAGTTTAAGGAATTTGCTCAGTGGATGAAGTGTCCTGAGCAAGGTGTTATGCATAACAAGATGTGCTGGTATGTTAGCGAAGATGTGCGCAAAGAGTTTGAAGTGAACGTCTCTCTTCCTAATCGGTGGAAAAGCGTTAGTAAGGAAAATTCTACATTAGATTAGTGTGGCTTTAAGTTTATAGCTGTTGTAATAAATAGTTGATATTTTTACATACATTTTATTAAATATAAGGCATTTTATACTGCATTCATTTTTCTTTGTAAATTACGTAGCGATTGACCTTAACGAAATTAAAGAAACAAGATAATAAGACCTTGTGAACGTTCATTTTTAATGAACCCATTAAGTGGGTACTGTACAGAGCATTACAATATATGCGCTTCTTTATGGCTGGTGATCTTATTCAAGTGAGACAAATTTTGTAGAATTGTCACTTCAATTAATGCTAAATTTGTCTAAAATTACTAAATACTAAATATTTTTTTACCAAGGAAGGAGTATGGACAATTGTTTGATTGTGTTAATAAATAATTTAAATTATTTATTTATTTTTAAGAAAAGAACTTAATTTAAGATTTTCAACAATGGCCGACCATTATGAATAATGGCAAACAAAATCGGACGTTGTAATAAGTTTGATAACAGTGATATTTTTCTAGTATATCAAAAACGATAGGGATTGAGGAAGGAGAGAGAACTGGTCACCTGACATGCATTAGCTAATCATCGTTCGCTCGATTAAAATTTTCTGAAATTTGAGAAACTTTTTGTATTAAAATGACCCCGTAATATGAGAAAGTATTTGTTGTTTTTTTAAGAATCAAAAAATTATTGCTTTGTCAAGAATTGTCTGTTTGGTTTGTTTTGTTGGAAACTTTAACACGAGTTTTTTTGAGATATTTCGAATTTTTTAAATTTGCATCGTCGATTTTTTAAACAAAATTGATCTTTACTTTAACTATTTTTTCCTAGTTGTGCAGGGGGAAGAAAGTAACTGATATTATATGATAAAAATTGTATTTTTTACGCTGCATTCATCAAAGATTTAATTTTCTGTTAAGTGTTAACAAAATCTTTGACATTAATGTCAGCAAAACTTAAAATTTTGGTAAGTATGACAATAAGACTACATCGACGCTGAGGAACTGTATATTACGAAAGCCAAAATTAGATATTACTTATTTCTAAAAAAAAATTTTTTTAATGCACTAAAAGTGAGAAATGAAACTGAAGCAAATGGATAAAACGAAAACGACAATTATGTTATGATAAATCGAAATAAAAATGCTGCAGCAATATAATGTTTCATCTTTATACAAAAGAGTAAAACATGTATACAGAATAATGTTGTTTTTGATATGACGATATCAAATTAAACAAAACGTGTTTAAGTGAGTGTATACACGGCCTTAATAAAGACCGAGTTAACAGTCCGCGAATTCAATCACAGATGGCAACACTATTTGCTTAGACTTTTTGCGTCGTATAAATTTTGTACACAAAGTTTTATCTCTCACTGTGTTACTGAAGGGAACAGATATCAGCTGATTTGCTATTAAAAACGCTTTGTAATCCAAATACTATTTTCCATGACTTATCACCTTTCTCCCTGCCAGCTCTATTAATAATCTTGCAAAGCTCGCTCTCGTGAATCACCTCAATTATTTCATCGTTCCTTACTTTGTTTCCTCTTGCGATTTCTTTGATTTTTTAGCGCACATTCGCACGTTATGACTGTATACGTCCTGAAAGATAAAAACAGAAAGTTCGATTGTATTATTAGCGGCGAAATAATTCCGGAGGCGTATTAACGTCGGCGATCGTTGGCCCGCCAAAACTTGTTATTATATATAGCAAGTGACGCTTATTTATAAGCGTAAGCTCAATATTTCACTCGTTCGAAAAAGTGCTTCGTGGACATTCGACCTTAAAGGGAATGCCACAAATTTACAATAAATCTTCGAACAATTAGCAGTAAATTATAATCGACGTTTCGCTGTTCGTTGACGACTTTCTTGACGTATTTACAACGAATTGTTGTTATACGGTATAACTTATCCAGAGAATTATTGTTTGTTAATAAATGTTCAACGGACCTTCAAACTATTTTAATCATGATTAAATGTTCAAAAGTTGAAAATGAAGAGAAATTTTTGATGGTTGAAAAAATTATGCTTTTAAAAAAAGAAAAAAGGTGAAAATATTCAATAAAATAGCACAACGAATATTTGAAGTTACAAATATGTTAAAAAAATAAATGAGAATGGTCTAGATTTAAAAAAAAATCGACGTTGAATCGTGAAATCATAAATTTAATTAAAAAATCTCATTTCTTCTCGTACACTTCTTTTTCTGATTTATGCATCCATTCTTTTATTGCTTCTTTGCTAATACATCTCTTAAATATTTTAAATCATATGCATATATCTAAAATATACAGGTGACTGAAAATTGTTCAGCCAAAGAGAAACCACGATAAGAAGCGACATCCGAAAGTAGGGGGGAAAAATGTTAAAAAATTCTATGTACTTTAGATTCACAACAAGTTAACGTGTTACAATTAAATCAATGAAATTAGTGCCCCAATTTATGTACTCACAATAAAGGATTTTTTTGCATGCACAAGTATTTGCAAACTGTCGATGGTTATCCAGGTTAATATAGGCCAAAACTCTTGTGCTCAGCTCGAGGACTATTATACTTAATTACATTGTACAGAATTAACCTAAAAATGGAAGTTCTGAACTTAAAAAAAACGTAAATTAATAGAATTCTCGTATTTAAGCGAATTAGTATGCTTACATAATTATCTAGTAGTGCTTCCAATTTTATTAAGTGATTAATATTGTTACGTTAATTGATTGTGAACGAGCTTTCATAAAAGTGTTTTATGATTGTTACTGCGTCGAACTTTACCCTTGAACGGAATTAATGTGATCAGCTGAAATACGAGCTCCAAAATATTAACTTTACAAATGCATGTAAATCATGCAGTAAATTATTCCGTACAAATTGTATAAAACAAGGATAAGCGGCCTCACTTTGAACGCCTGCTTTACGCCCATACGAACCCCAAGCTTCAAAGCTTGTCGGGGAGGTGTGTTGGTTATAATTCATATATTGCCGCTTGCTTTGACAGGTAAGCAAATAAAGCACTACAACACGAAAACAATTTAGATCTCAAGTTCTTCCATAGAATTTTTTCCTATAATAATTGTCAGTCACCCTGTATTAAATAAAAAAAGAAAAGAAAATATGTAAATCGAAAGGCAACGAACTAAAATTTGCTCAGAAAACAAGAGGCAATCAAGAATTTTGTTAACGAAAAACGGCAAATTAAACAAAGTGAATTAAAAAGGAAATATTTATCTAAATAAAGCAGTAGAAGAATCAAATAAAAGTATTAAATTCTTCTTTTCATTTGACTTCGTACTCCTAGAATTCTTTAAATTTGCTAGTTCATTTTTTTGATTCGTACATTCATTTTTTGAAGCGCTTTTGCTTTTCTCTAATCTTCAGCTCATTTATTTGCTTCATGCCATATTTTTTTCCAGTTTTTCTATCCATTCTTCAAAAACGTTTTCCTTTTTTTTTATTTCCTTCCTTTTCCCTATCCATTTATGATTATGTTAATGTCGAAACTAGTCACGTCTCAATAGAAATTAGTGGAATAACAAAGTATAAGTGTTTTAATTAAATAATCTCCATCATTTATGATTGTTTTTATTATAATTCTTTTTCTGTCATTATTTTGTGTTGCGTTTTTTAATATTGTTCTTTTTTTTGTATTACATCAGTATACGTATATCTGATTTTTGTTTTACGTAGATTTTTGTATCTGGTTTGATATTTTTAATGATTCTACTGACAATTTAGTTAATACTTTGAATTTTCCTAATAATTTCATTTTACTTTTCTGTTTATGTTATACCTTAGAAAATGAACATGAAAGTTAAGCTTCCACTTTATTTGTATTTTTTTTTAATAATAAACCTAGTAGTAAACATTACTCTATAGTCTCTATATTTTCTAAAAATATTTTTTCTTCAATTCGGTTACTGTCTCCACGTATTTTTCTCGGCATCTTTTAATATGTCAACTCTAAAGTAAATGTAAATTGAAAATATAAATAATAATAAAATAATGAAATCCAGAAACATTCAACTTCTTCATAAGTAGGACTAAATGCGATTCATTAAATTTAAATGGAATAAATTTGAACGTACGCGGTGAATTGGTTATTCCATTGGCTGTCATTTTACATTTGCCTTTAATTTAGGTATAATCAAAGCCATGACTTTTTCCAAAGAAATTTATTGAACCGCCTGATAGATACCAGCTTGCAAACTGCAATGAGAATTGCAATTTGCATTTTTAAATTACTCAAAAATTTATTTATAAAAAATATCAAACTTTTTGGAAAGCAAAAAAAAAAACTAGAGATTGGTATTTTAAACCCAACTCTAAAAATAATAGCAGCATATTAATAACAACAAATTAAAATGACTGGCACAATATTGTTAGAATTACAAAGTTGAAAATTAATCCGCGGTTAGTCACCGGTTCGAATCCCGCTGGGTCCATGGATGTTTGTGATGTCTAAAGTTGAATGGTTAAATCCAAAAGTATAAAAAAAAATAATAAAGATCTTTCCTCGACATTTATGTATGTAACGAATTGGTCCTTTGGAACTAATAAATTGATTTTGGGATGTACATAACAAAAGTGATAATCAGTTGATTTCCTCAGGGTTGCTTTTTGAAATTCCAGAGGGTATTGATGTTTCTTTTTATTTGTGGAATTGCAGTAGTCAACGTGCCCACAGGTCACGCCAATATGACCGTGGTACGAGTGCTGAGAGGCGGTACAAGAGGAGCCATCGGCGTTCACCCACCTCCAAGAAGCGCCACCGCCACCGCCACGAGAAGTCCAGCTCCAAACGAAAGCACAGCCGAAGGTCCTACTCTTCGGATCAGGTCAGTGTCTTTAGCTCGTTCACGACCATTTATAAGATGTCTTTCCACTGCTGGTAACTATATATTAGTAATGATATAATAGTACTGATGATGTGTACCTATTTATTGTGAATTAATTTACCTACTATTTCGCACGGCTGTCATCGTGCTTGAACATAACGCTTCAAGTTTCTGTACACTGAGATACGTTTACTATACATCAAAATCCCAAAATACAACTTAAAGTATCTCATCCTCTAACGAACGATTTTTTTGCAAAAATTTTCATATCTTTCATTATCAAAAAAGTACATATGTACATTGTCATTTTTTAAGTTTACAAGAAAATTATTAATTCTATAAAAAGGGGGAATTATACAACATGATTAAACTATGTGTAATCGAATTGCAATTTGACGTATCAGTTGAACTGATAAATCGGACGGTATTTACAAGCAATCTGAAAGGAATTCTTTGTAGATAGGTAATAGGAAGATGTCGACGCATTGTATGTTTTTGATAAATTTACCTTTATCCATGTGAATTGAAAGGCCTATTATTAAATTCTGAATTTTTATAAAATTTAGTTATTGAACCGTTATTTTCGTTTGATATTTTTGAAAACAGATTTTCTGTTTCAAAAGAATCAGCTCTTTTTAAACGTTAAGTTTTTGAAGAGCAATTTATTTTTAAGAAATTATTTTAAAAATAAATTATACTCTAGTTATTCCTTCTACGTTGCGAGTTTTACACAGCTTCTGTTATACTTTACACTTTTTTTTTCATTTTATTGAAGGCCGTCTTCTTTTATTTCTTTATGCTATGGAGTCAATTTGTACATTTTTCTCGGCCATCATTCTACCAATATGGCTATAAAATAGAAGTCTCTATCCAAAACTGTTTTTTTTTTTCGAAATTTTTCGGCAAACCATAATTCTTTCTATCACTTGTATTTTTTGTCTTCCACTTGAACTTTCCGTTTTGTTTGCTAATGATCATTTAATTTTCTTTCTGATGAATTTTACTAATTAATTAATAACTCCTATAAAGAACTCTTTGAGTTCCTCTCTTATATTTATTCTTTGGTAAATTTTAATGAAGTAAGAATAGTAAAGGAGACAGTGGTTTAGAAATAATAATAATAAGTCAAAAAATGAAAGAGACAACGGCATCATTTAAACTTTTAACCTTTTAAGCACGTACGTATGTTATGAAAATTTAAAAAAAATTTACGCGGTAATTCTGAAATGAAAAATATAATTTTTTTAAATTCGTTTGAAAGGTGACTATGTCATGCGTTATTTTAAGGATATCGAGTTCAAATTTGGACAACATCCGGAGGGAAAATTTTCAGTATTTTCCCATCTCATTCATAAATGATTCGCGGTGTAACGATGTCGTTAAATTGGCTTTGACGTGGTGCGTTTCCTCAAATCAAAAATAAATTTTCTGGCCATCACTGCTGTATCATCATACTTGTGGCCTATTTTTAACCAGGGTGATCTTTTGGGACGCGCTGGTGACTAATAACCTGCTCGTAAGCAGGTTTTTTCTTTTGATAACTCGGAGTGTTTGGTGCGGTTTGGCGCAAAGCGGTGGTAAATAATTATAATTATTTTATTGTTGTCTCCTTTACAAAGTCTATTTCTGTATGAGTTGAGTTAGTTCTATTTCGGAAGGCTCGGCTTTATTTTGCGGAGGATCAGTGTGCTTGCGTCTGCCTGATGGCCCGATTGCTTTGCGTGAGTTCGCGGCGATTTGAGGCCGGTTAACGGACGGATGAAATGGCGGAATGGCCGCAAGCCCAGCGCGTTGCTGCTGCGCGAATTTTCGCTCAAGCGTTGCCTATTCCGAAGTCGCGCACTCCCAAACCGATGACCATGGTACGTTCTTCGTGGTGGCCCGTTAACGAAACGTCACCTGAGCCATCGGTGTGGACACAACGAAGCTTTCACCGATCGAACGAAACCGAAACGAGAACTGTTACTGTTAAGGCTCAAACACCCGCCGAGGAGGTGCGATACTATTTTTTGAGTTCCTTTGTTCAACCGTAAGGTGTGTGCATGCACTGAGATACTATTAAAGTTTTAAATTATTTAGCCAAAAGATTTCAACAAGTTTTTAAAAGTGACAGTTTTTCAAAGAACAGGCCAAATTAATTAATCAATTCATAATAAATTTATCTCGTAGTCTTTAAAAAAAATCACTACATATATTATTAACCCCTAAACCTGATATAAATATTGTTAAATTAGTAACAAACAAAATAATCGCCATGACCATATAGCTTACAAAATTGTCGCAAAATATTTTCATTATTGTCCAAAAGATGGTACTTAATGTATCGTGTTTATTTCCAAGTTATTCCGAAGTTACGCATTTCTTTAAGAAATTGATACTTTGTAGTACAAGGTGGTCCACGGGAACGGGAAGTTTTGAAGACGAAATAAAGTTGAAACTGAATGCATTTAATTCAAATAAATTTATAACAGGTACAACGTAATTACATGCTCTTTTTATTTTTTAAAGATAATGCCGGGTAAATGAATTCCTCTTTTCTGTACGCGTTTCTGAAGTCGGTTGTTAAAATTTTGCTTAACCCGACGCAGCATATCTAACAGGATATTTTCAATCTCTTTAGTGATTTTTCTTTTTAATTCTTGAATATTCCGTGGATAGTCGATAGCTGTTGAGATAACTCCAGGGAAAATAGTCACACGCCGTAAGGCCTGGTGATCTCAAAGGCCTTTTTAAAGATGATGTGTCCCGGAAATAATTTTTGCAATCCCGTTTCTTCAATTCTATCAGCCTATTTTTAATGGTGTGGTACGAAGGAATTCTTCCGTAACATGGGACCCGCTATGCAGCAATCACACAGCCGTTATTTTTGTAGTAAATTTAATTACACAAGCATGTCGTTCACCGGACCACTGATTCATACTAACAAAATGGCATATAGGCCCGGTATTTCAGTCATGGTTTAACTTTAACCTTTAGTTTATTCCCATAATAACAATTGTAAAAATAATTGTTCCGGACCATAATGACAGATAAGTCGACAAAAAAATCCACAATCAATTATGCATAGTTATGAAATAATAACAAAACTTCCCGCTCCCATGGACCACCTTGTCTATCAAAAAAGTATTTATACAGGGTGATTCGTGTATATGATTGGGAATTAAAAAAAAGTTAAAAACTTTTGGAAATTCTCCATCTATGGTTGAATTATAGAATTGAGAATTGTGTTTATAATAAATTTGTCACTATTTTGTCGTAAAATCCTTAAAGAAAGAATTATTAGACTACAACGAAAGGCTTTCAATATTGCCTAAGAGATGGTATATTAATGTCTGTATTCATAGTGCTTCCTCGAGGCTTCCTTGAATGAGAAACCCCTTAGAATGTGAGTTGTTGTAATGCAACTGCCTTACTACAATCCCATTCTAAGGGGTTCCTCATTCAAGGAAGCCTCGAGGAAGCACTATGAATACAGACATAAGTTACCCGAGTCACCCAAGTCTTTCTCAACGATATAAGACAAATTTATGTTGAGTTTGAGTCATTTTTTTTCACATAAAAGCTTTTATAACAAACCCTTCGTACGGACGTCTAAATTAATAATACCTTATTGTTGCAAAAGCTTTTATTACTGACAAAAAAGAGAGACCGTCTTAAAATTATGCACTTTTTTCGTGTCAGATCTTTCGTTCTAAAATTTCTTAGAAATTGTTTTAAAAATTTTGAGTAAGTTTGTGTTGAGTTTTGAATTTGTTTGTCTTTCCTTTTCGTAAAGATCTGTGCAGAAACAAAACTTTGAGGAGCTGTGGAACTGCCAGTGCGCTTCAAATTAATTACAATTTTAACAGAGAATGTTTTTATTGACAAAGGGATGGCGAATTCTTCTCTTTATTTGTTAATCATTTACAATAATTCTCATTGTTTGTAAGGTGGGTAATAAATCCTTTAAGCTCTCACTATTAATCACTACGTATTCAGGTAACGCCATTGTGATCCTTTTTTAGATAACTAAACCTTGTTTCCCAATTATCTGGGGATAAAAAAACAATCGAAAGTTTGTTATTATTTGAAGTGACGTTTGACAAAGATATTATAAGTAACTGCAACTTACCTTTAAAGTTTCAATTTGTTTATTATGGCGACGGTTTTCGCTTTGTTTTAAAATAATTTCAATAGGTTTTTCCTTGCTCTTGTTATATGTTTTAATCTTAGTTCGGTTTGTTTAAGTAATAGTTTACCATGGTTAGTAATAAATGTTATGTTACGGCCTACCCAAGTTCCAGAAGTAATGGTTCTAAATTGTTTGCTCTACCGAATGGTAAGTTATCTATTCTACTCTTATACTGAATGATGAACCATCCAAACTTTTTATCATCGCTTTTTCCGTAAAATAGAAATTCTGCACAACTTACAGTAACAACTTTTGATTCATAAACAACTTAACTTGATACTGTAAGGGCCGGTATTATAAAGCCAAGTTAGCTTTAACTATCGGTTTATTCCTATGGTAACAATTGTGGACACAATTGTTGTTATGGCAATAAACTGGGATTTAAAGTTAACTTGCTTTTATAATACTGGGCCTTAGTCTAAATAGATTTTTGATAAAGGTAGGCCATGGAAGTGTAAACGTTTGTCGTAACCTACAACACCTAACAGTTTTTGAGGTTGGTGACACGTCAAAGTGTAAAATGTGGCAAATTAAACTTCGATTTTACTTAACTACTCAAGAACTAGACAATATTTTAATGTAAATAATAAATTTAATAGGAGAAAGTTACAGTAATTGTAATTGGACAGCAAGTTGTCAATTCATAAATTGTCAAGTAAATAAATAAATTGCTGTAGTTATCCGAGACAAACGTTTTGTCTTCCTTTGGCCTATCTTTATCAAAAATTTATTTGGGCATATGGTATAACCTTAAAACTTTGACCTTAAACTAATGCCTTGTGGCAAACACTGTTTCCTAAAATTGTTATTTTCCTTGATGTACTTGCGACATTTATATTTATTATTTTTGTTTCTCAATTTCCTCACGAGAGGAATAGAATGGCGTTACCTGTACAGTGTCTTTCAAAAAGTGTGCTACAAGAAAGCACAGAGTTTCGGAACGCATTGAAATAGTCACTCAGAACCAAATGAAATAATCGAGAAATAAGAACCAATTTAATGTTTTCCTATTCATATTATTTTGGCGGACACTTTAATCCAACCAGTATTTCCTAATGTAGTGTGTATAAAGAGTGGTTCACAATAAATTGTGATTTTTTTATTTTTGAGATAGGCTGTAATTTCATATTTAGCTATAACTTTTAATTCTGAACAACTTATTCTTATGACATTTTGCTGTATCTTGTAAAATAAGGGTACTTTACTCTTAAGCCGTCTTCATTTCTCGGTGTCCACGCTGTATACCATTCAAGATAAATTTCATCTGACATTTTCCAATTTGACTCTAAGGGATGTAGAAGCGTTCTGCGTCAATAAATTTTTATAAAAACCGATAATAAAAAAATTCCCATTTGTAGCACACTTTTTGAAAGACCGTGGCATAAGTAGTAATTCCTCACTCCTCATAAACCGACTAAAGTTAGAAGCCAAAATCGAATACTTATCTTCCTTTTCTTACCTAATCCTCCAAAAAGAAGGAAAAAAGTCCCACTAATAAATTTTACTCATTAGTCAATAGATTAATAGTTTGGATCTCTTATTGTTATCGCTAATTTTAACTTGAAAAACACCATTTTTATGAGGTTTTGAGTTTTTCAACTTTCTACCAGATTTACACATACATAGAACAGTCGGATATGGGTTTGCGGCTTAAGTGGTTACACACCGATTAACAGTAGATAATGGTGATCCACAAGGACTTCTTGTAGCAAAAGTTTTTTTATTTATTTTCTTTTTATCGTTCTGCTGTAAATTCCAACCACCAATGAATTCCGCAATTATGTGATGGTAAAAAGAATTTCCTTAATTGGCAGCATAAACATGCTTCTTAATTCATCCTGGTGAATCACTGCACTGCGGCTTCCTATTAATTAATAATAATTATCGCGTTCAAGCAGCGGGCACTGACAGCAGATGGCGCTGACAAAGTGCCCGCCATCGCCGACCAGAACGAACGTTATGGCGGAGGCATAAATCTCAAATTTAATATGTAACAATCGTTATCTATCCGGCTTGTTTCCATGAATCACATCGGTCGGGCTATTTTTAGTTAAACACGTACGAACGCGCGGGAAATAATTTTTGCGTCACACACCTGACGAGATAGTCGACATCCGTTCCTTTGGGTTGTGGTAGAATTTACGATTTCCTTGCTCCGGCAACTTTATCGGTTCGTTCGAAGACGTTGCATGGTAGCAAATGATCAGTTTTAAGGCATTCATTTATGCACTTTATGTGATTCGTTGAATGAGAATTTGTAATGGTGGATGCGCTCGTACTGAGTTCAATTTAAATAAATCTTTTTTTAAAAAATAACGGGTTATCCATGATATTAGTGACTAATAAAAATCTTTTATCCATATCCATGATATTAGTGACTAATAAAAATCTTTTTTACCTATAGATCGTTACTGGAAAACATGCATAAACAAATAAACTAACAAAAGAAACTTTTCATCAGAAACTTTTCATTCTTAACGTTCGGGGAGGTTTTAATTACCACCCCTCTTAATATTATAATAGTAGATGCAACACCGAAACATTTGTAATGTACAGTTGCGGATAGAAAATTCCGTCATTCCACTGACGTAAGAGTTGAAAACATTTCTTGTTGTAAACTAGTCTTTATTGTCATTTTGATTGATGTTTGGAAATTAAATTTCAAAATTTATTTTCTGTCGGGCATCAGTTATCGCAATTGTGTCGAACGTAACATATTTATGGCGGATTTCACAAACGTTACTTAAATTTAATCATTCGTTAAAAGTAAACGTTGCCATGGTTACTATGTTGAAGGTAAAGGAATGATTATTCTTAATCGATGATTAAGGTTAAGTGACGTTTGTGAAATCCAGCGTAGGAATGATTATTCTTAATCAATGATTAAAGTTAAGTGACGTTTGTGAAATCTAGCGTTAGATCGTTAAAATTATAATTGTTGTACTTAATTGTCCAATTGGGCCGACAAAAAATATCTTCTACTGAATCGCATACATTTATATCCTGTGGTTAATATTATTTCTTTCACTGTCAAAATGACAGATATGAATATGACTGAAGCCAAATTTTGAAATTTGTTCGCAACTGTACAATTTGCATTAACTCAAAATATGCGTATTATCAAGAAAAATAATTTTCAAAATTTGACGAAAAGTTAATTCTTTACGAAGAATCATAAATGACATGGATTGCCATCTATTAGCTAATATTAAAATTTGTTTGTAGCTTTTCTTCGGATTTGGTGAAGAATGTCTATCTGATTTGGTTGTTTTTAATTGTTGCATCAACAGTAATGCTAGTATCATCAATTCTATAAAAAAAAGATGCAACAAGTTATCTAAATAAAGTCATAGAAGGTAGAAGATTTAGGCCCAGTTTCATAAAACGTAGTTAACCACTCGGTCAAGTTAATGCTGTGATTAAGCAATATCATATCGGAGGAAAGTTTAAATTTCCTCCGATTAACTTGATCGAGTGGTTAACTACGTTTTATGAAACTGGGCCAAAGCATAAAATTTTTAAAAAATCTTTGAAGAAATGTGGAGTAGGTACTAGTCAAAATATGGTGGGCGCTGTCGACACTGAAATCTATTTTTGCATAATTTTTCAAATTAAATATTGATCTCAACTTTAATGGTAGGTACTAAATATGAACTCGATTTTCGTTTGATAGATGGAAATGCATAGAATAAATGTATCTTTTAATGATCTCCATATCCGTTTATGTGAACCTTTTGTTATGTTGAAGATATTGACCAGCAAACGTGTATAGTACAGTTGTATCGAAAATCTCTTTCTAATGGCCGATTTCTTCACCATGTTTAACCTAAGGTTAATTTATCTAACAGTTTGAATGTGACGTACAGTTGGCCGGACACATACTATGTGTCACAATCTAACTGACAGATAAATTTAACCTCAAGATAAGGCGATGAAGAAATCGGGCATAAGTGCCGTTTGAAACTACCCTATTTCTTGTACCAAAATTTGATTCATTTTCTTGAATAATTTAAATTTCGTAGTATATCAAAAATTAAACTGAACTAATAACTATCTGAAAACATAGAACGTGTTCTATCTCCAAACCATATCTGTAGCCTACAAATTTCTTGTTCCAAATATTTATTATTGAAGTTGAACCAAACTATGTACAAGAAAAAGGCTAGTCTAAAACAGCCTTTAAGTCTGTATTTAAAAATTTTTTATTCGATAATAATTATTTAAAATTAAAAGTCAAAACTGTCGTCGAAAAAGTTTTGATCACTAGAATCACTTCTCAGTAGAATATTTGTTTATCGATATCTATTTGTTAATTATTTTTTTTTATTAAACAAAAAATTTTTGGCTGCCTTAAAGAGGCTTTTTGTAAAGTTTTACTTGATTTTCTTATTTCAGTCTTTTCAGTTTTGTACTTTTCCTTCTTTTCACCAAATCCTATCTTCCATTTAACTCTTTTGATGAATAAAGACAATATTTACAGTTGGTTCTTGTCCGATGAAATTTGTATCACAAAATCTTCTAAGCGGACACTAAATCGCGCAAATATACACTTTACGTTTCGCAGTCGTTCGACTGCTTCGTCAGAAGTGAAAATTATGTTGACAACATAATTTTCACTTCTGACGAAGCAGTCGAACGACTGCGAAACGTAAAGTGTATATTTGCGCGATTTAGTGTCCGCTTAGAAGATTTTGTGATACAAATAAAGACAATGTTTTGAACATTACGTCCTTTTACGGGTCTCGAGATGGCATTTCCGATTAATCTACAAACAAACTAATATTTCAACGCAAATAGATTTGCAAAGGAATTACTCCTATTTTTATTGTACCAAAATCAAATGTTCTTAAAAAAAATCTGTTGAAAAGAAAATTTGAATATTGGTCAATAGGTGGCAGTTGGAAATTAGTTACTGGGAAAACGATTTTTGACGATTTAGTTCAATTCATGTCTTCAAATACTTTTTCCTCAATAGTAGACAGGACAGGATTTGAACTAATTAAAAGAAGATTACAGAAGGTAAATTAAGTTATCCATTGCGTCAATGTGATGTGTTTAGGGTTAAAGAAAGAATAACTTGGTTTTCGAGTTCAGTCCATTAGATAGATAACTTCTACTTAGGTGTGAATGTCAAATCATTAAATCAGTCGAGCTCCGTAGGTTGCCTTCTCCTTCTACGGATAATTTATGCTGTATATTATGAGGTTCTTGCAACTCAGTCCGCCTCTGCGTGAAATCGTGCAGTAAATGAACTGGATTCTTGGCGTTATTATTAGACCAATACACTTCCCTCCCTCCTGCGACCTGAAGACTTCAATGTTAGCGCAGCAATTACAACAACTCCACGTGAAATTTTCACGGCCCCGCACGCTACAGCAAGACATGCACGCTCAGATCAAAGAGGGCGAAACCGTTCGCAGTTTTCTTATCGCGCTTTCTTTATCAGCGCCGTGTCACTCGCTCTCCTCCGTCAATTCGCTTCATGCCGGTGTCGATACAGCGTCGCGTTACACGACAAAGTGATCATTCACGTGATTCTTTTGCGGTTTCTGCACGAACTGAAGAGAATTGTCATGATGTTCCTGGTTTACGAAAAAAAGGGCCGCAAGAAGGGCATGAAGAGCTCGCAGGTCATCGCGAGGATTAAAAAGATATGTCGGAAATTGTTGCAGGTCAGAAGAGGTGCCCTTTTTGTAACTATTTTTCTCGCATTTTGTGTGTTTGCTTAACAATCAAAGACAATCAAAAGTGAAAAATTTATTCCAAAATATTTCGCCTTTATATAAAAAGATTAACGTTTTTATCGAATTTAATATTAATATAGGAGTACATATTAGCATTTGCAGACCGTATTGCGCACGTGCTGCCTTTATTTCTGGGTCCGCTTTATTTACACATTTTGTTTATCGTCTGTTATTGAAACTTAAAATAACGTTAAAATATCTTTGCATATTATGTTGTAATTTAAGACCTCCGTAAGCTTAGACTGAGATAAATATTGACGCTGAGATTAAGCTACGAATTTTACAAATCCACGTGCTCTGTTTTTCTTCATTTTTTTTTGCTTTGTTTCGTACGATCTAAAGATATTTGCATATAATTCCTATGATTAAGCGAACTATGTTGGAGTTGTATTACAAACAAGATCAAAACGTTTTCTTTGTTGTTAATTAATACACGTTGGGTTTAACGTGCATCTAATAGATGTGAATATTATGTTGTAGTAAATGTTGAAGTAAAAGAAAACGGTGCTTTCTAGTTTCTTTTTTCTGGAATTTTTTATGGAACTTTCGAACGTAGAACTATGTAACGAAATTTTCACAAACAGTTTATTTAAAAAATTAAGAGACTCTTACCAATCTTTAAATATTATCTTGTGTTTATTTTATGCGTTACTGATTTTTTTTTATTATAAATCATTAATTTTATAAACATTTTCAGTTTTCATTCTTGTCCTTGAAGTTTGGTTTTAATATAAATTACTTTGGTTTAAATTATTTTGTGTTTATAAAGAGCAACCTGTTTGTAAATTAATTACATTAATGTCGCATGTGGGAAGATTTGACAAAGAAATATTATGCATAAAAGTTCAGTTAATTAATCTTAAATTTTATCGATTTATTTCTGTTTATAACAAATATTTGATTTCACATTGAGGAATATCGAAACATACCCGGGCACTTGAATTTTTAATTTGATTTTGATCTGTTATAATAAAAAGGGGCGTTTACACTACATACATGTTTGAAGTATACATGTACCATACATGTCGGTTGAAAAGTTTGGAACAAGTCTAAAATTTATCTCATACAAGTTCTAGACTTTTCTTGTATTTGACATATACTATCGCGGCCTTATAATTTCGCACGATTTAATTTTCCGCTGTAAATATGACTTTCTTTTGACGGCTTGTCAAAAATAATCATTTTAAACGTCATATTTCAAATGCTAAAGTTGTAGGATCACCAAGCCAAATTACGTGCTTTCTGGAGGAGAGAAGGGTTTTGCAATCGCAAAATTAGAAGATGGTTGATCTGCCACTTTTATTATGTTATTTCAGTTCTATCTTGCTGTTCTTAAAATATAACCAAACAATCTGACTTTTGGTTAAATGTCTTTAGTGTCAAAACTGAGGAAAGAGCCTGTTCTACAAAACTATAATTTAGAGAAATTCTGGCTACTTGATAAAAAATCGTGCGAAATTATAAGGCCGTGATAGTACATTTGCAAGTACAAAGGTACTTGCGCATGTGCAGAATAGTCAGCTGTTTTCAATTGTGAAGCGAGCTGATGTTTTGTGAAAATTTTTTATTATTAAATACTAAATATGTAGCTAACAAGTCACAGAGTATAAACGAGGTCCTTTTCTAGTATTTGTCGAAAACTTGTGCTAAACATTCATCGTGATTTGTATGCGACAAATCCACATTTTTGTATAGATATGTTTTTCAATGTCTTGAAAACATGTATGTAATGTAAACGCCCCTTTAGTAAACAAACAGAAAAAACGTGAGTCAAGATGTGAAATTGGAAGAAATTGAAAAACTTTTAAATAGATATGTAAAATAATATAAGGTTTTGGAATAAGAAGGAGCAATCTACTTAAACTGAATTAGATTTAAGTATTAGCAAGTATTACTACATGTTAGTGGAGAGAGTCGTATCAAGGAGAAGTCAACGATGGAAATAATTCATAATAATTAGCTGTAGGGGAACAGCGTGCACTTGCTTTAGAAAAGTGGTCTTTTCAGTAACAGAGGTATATGAAAACATTCAAGAAATTAGTAGAAACAAAAAACAAACAAATCAGAAATAATAAGAATAATAAGAAAATAAAGTGATTAACTTGCAACGAAGAAGAACTCGACACGTTATGAAACACTTTTCTCACATTAAGACAAGCATAACCAAGAAGAGATTACAACCGTTTAAAAAAGCAGCAGTTCAATTGGTTTGGTCATCTGATAAAAATATACAAAATACTAAGAAGGTTTGAAAAACAGATTTTTAAGGAAAAAACTGGGAATCAAGGGAATAGAATGAAGAAATAAGGAAGGTATAATACAGGAATAATAGAGTGTGGTTAGCAAAAGACAAGAAAATATGAGATATTTGTATTAAATGAGAGCCAAATCTATCCACGCTGATAAAGAAAATAGAATAGGAAGCGGATAAGTACGTCAACTGAAGAAAACTCTCTGTCTGTTTGAATGACACTTTCATTTCTACAGTTCTTTTGCATAGTATTGACGTAATGTCTTCAGCATAGTTTTGGACTCCTTATTTCAGATTTGTAAAATAATCATGCTCCACAGTTCATTATAAAAGATCTAACCATTCACATCGTCAAATTTTATGTCAAATTTAACATCGTGTCAAACGGACTTTAAACGACATAACATGACAAAATCCACAAGGACGCTTCACGAAAGTTAGAAGGAGATCAATCGGCATGTAATAGTAAAAAAATGACCTGTATACTAGCGGACAATAAAATCCGGTTATCTTATGTTAACCTTACTTTAATATTTTTGACATTTAGTACATAAGTGTCACTAGTAATTCGATGTTTAATACAAGCCTCAATTAAGTACTGCTGAAAACGTAAGAGTACGAACTGCCAGAAAGAAAAGCTGCTGTGAAATTTCAGTTTATTAAGTTTGACAGTTCAAATCTGAAAAAGGCCTGATTTACTAAATTTATGCAAATACGCATATGTCAAATTCTTGCCGGAGTTTTGTTGTCCGCTACTGTACGTGCGAAGTGTTGATGCCATTTTCACAAATGGTGAAAAGGTATTTTGAATATGGAAAAGATTGAAATGGTGGAGATACGCAGGGAAGTACCTAGAAGAAATTGAAAACTTAAGCGCACGTGTGTTAAGTTTACAATCCAAGAATTGAAAAAAAAAAACAGAAAATGGAAAGTGAAAAAGTTGCTAGATAAATAGATGACTTACAATCAAACTGCTCAAAACTGGAAGAATATAATTACATCGCTTTTTATAGAAATATTAATAAAAATATATTGAGGAATTTTTTCTTGAGAGTTTTATTCGAAACCTAGGGAATCGAATGATGTTTTGATTTCCAACATAAACACTTTTCAACTCTTAAGTGGTTTCAGTTTTAAATCTGTTGGTCGGCTAGTGTTTTATTTTCTGAACTATACAGGAAAGACACGTCGCCGAGTAAACATTTTCGACGCCGTAGGTATACATAGCCTCCAAGTTAAAAATAGAGTAAAATAGAGAGTATTTGGCAGCGGTGTTAAAAATATTTTTCAATTTATTTTAAAATTAACCCCGATATTCCGCATTTTAAATTTGCGTGCGCCTATAAATAGGATGCGATCAACTATTTAGAACGTGACCTTTCCTTCCGGTTTGATCTGCATCTGCTTGTGCGTAAGTTTGCCAGTTTGGGCCAATTCGGCGAGTTTAGAAGATAGATCAGTTCGGTGAATTTTGAGTCTTCGTATGATTCGAATTGTCGCCGTTTACCTTCGCCATTTACGTTGGTGTATGGCGCGAGAGACTATGGCGCGTGAGCTGTGTATTTTTAGTTTAGCAGTATTTGGCAGGGAAAGCGGCCAATGCAACTGAGTGTCTTCAGTACTGATCCTGTTGGCGGTGGCACCGCGTCCGTCCGAAATTCAAATGATATGGACGAGTCGAACGTTTCGAAGTGGCTTTAATGTACGGCACTAGTTTGTCGTTGTCGCGTCTTCGGGGTGCGTACGACGACTACGACCATCTCGGCTACCCCTGGCCCAAATCAGCTTGGCCCACTCCGAATTCCACCGAGCCAAATGCCAGGAACGTCGGAGTCTCATCAGCTAAAACTATGGCGAATTCACACTCGACCACGCCTGGTCGAAGGAATCGTTACTCGCGTGCATCCACCACCAGTGTGACACAATTACTTAGTGATTCGTGTTCTAATCTCCTCCAGAAGTTAACGACGCGTGTGCGTGGTCCTTCCGCCAACTACGAACGCCACATTCACAATCAGGCGTTAACTGTTCCCACATCACCACCTCCACCTGTTACCCCCAACAACAATAATAATAACAATAACAACAACACTAATAACAGTTCCTTATACACTTCAACCCGCCATCGCTTGGAAGATAAATATTCGGCGGTCTTAGACCGGATTTACGGGAGAAAAAGAGATCCGGAGCGAACCATCGAGCCATCGATAGGCCGAGGGTTAGCAAAAAGCGCCACCACAGCAAACGTCTTTCTTACAGAAAAGGCCTATCCGTACGTCCATGTTAATAACGTGCGGGAAAAAACACCGTACAGAAATGAGGGTAAGACATCGAAGCACCACAAGCAGCAGCAATACCCCGAACCTCCATACAGCTACCTGGATAGGGAATCAGCCTATCGAATACGCCATAAATCCAATCATTCCGATCTGCGACCCAGAAGATCAGCCAAACCGGTGAGGACGGGGAAAAGCGATGCTTTGAAACTTTGCCCGGTCGAAATACCATTGGTCGAAGATCACCATCGGAAGCCCTCTACGAATGTGAATTCCCCGGCACCTCTAGCTATCGATGAGGATGTGACGCCAACTCCTTCCGTACCTGACCCCATTTCCGAGCGCGAGGCTAAGCGCAAGGAAATTCAAAGCCTCATCATGAAGTACTCGGCGTTAGACGAGGCGTACAATAAAACGGGGGGCACCGCGACGCCCGGCGTCCATCATAGCGCGGCCGCCGCCATCGCGCAGAAATACCAATCACGCTTGGCACCGGCTGTAAGTAGTGGCCGTGTGTGATTTTCCTCCCCGGTTACGTCACTAACAAATGAGTGCTGCCGCTTTCCACTTAACTCGAAAGAGCACCCGCCGCAACCTTAACATTGTGTAAGTTCCAAATCGGTGTCATTATGTCGTGTCTATGTTTTTTAGACCTAGAGGATTACCCCGGCTTTGAAGGAGCTCCATCGCGATGATGTTCTCTTACCGCACTTTGGTATATACATATTTATATTTTCTGAATATGCAAAGAGAAAACGAGGTGGTGAATAAATTACAATTTTTGAAGTCGCCGTTGATATCAATTTATCATAAATTGCAAGAGAATGTACTTTTTAAACGACACTGTCGAGAACGAGGCCAGAATACATATAAGAATCTCCTTTTACCAAAATAATGTACCTACCTAAAGAAATTGCATTTCTAAATTAAATTAGTAAGTCCATCCAGTATCTCATGGACATAGTGTTGTTCTGATGATTTTCAAAATACTTCTATATTTATAAATAATTAATACATATAATAATTTATATGTTTAAATAGAAAATCAAGAAGAAGTGAATAATCTCTAAAGACAAATTTAAATTTTAAAGAAAAAAGTCTACACTAAACAAGAAAAATCATAAAACGACTCTTATTAATTCCTGTAATTAATTAATAAAACGGTTGTTGCAGTTTAATGTGACGGTTGAATTGTATTAATTCTTAACATCCGTTTCGAGGTGAAAAAGTTATTTCCTTCGAAAATTTAGAAAGATTTTTGGAATAGTTTTATTTCGAAACATGGATAAGGATGAATGAATCCGTGCTATAAATCAAGATGTAAACAAATGTCACCAATCCAATTAATTCAGAGAACGCAGAGCTTTTAAAAGAGGTTACACAGCGATTAAGTGCAGCATTAAATTTTAAAAATAGCTGAAGGCGTACGTACAATTTTTCTCACATATTTCAGCCTCAAAAATAAATATTTCTTTAAAGAAAATCTCTGATAATAAAGAAAATATTTAATTTAAAAATTATTTTGTATTTTATTACAATTATTAAGAGAATACTTTGCATTTCAATAATTGTAATTCCAGACGAATAATTATGCTCATGGTGGCACTCAAAAATTTTCTAAAAGTAAAAGAAAAATAACGACTATTCAAAACATTTCTAGTTAAGTTGACGTTGAAAACATTTCTTGTATAGAGCGTTTCAGAATATTTGATACTCGTTAAACCAATACGTGAACGTCCCCTAACATGAACACCCCGAAACATGAACACCGGGTTTGGGTACTGCAATCTGCAAGTTCTATAATGTGAACGACATTAGTATGTGATATTCCAAAACGTGAACAAAATTAGGTAAATTTAAAAATTTTGTAACAAGTTTTTGTTTATATTTTTTTAAATAAAGATTGTTTCATGAATATTTGAAGTTTTTTCAACACATACTCTAAATATGTATAATAAAATTATACACTTGAATTATAATGCAAATGTGTACTCAGTATTCGAAACGTGAACACCACTGTCCTTAATTAGTTCACGTTTTCGCGACTACACTGTACTATATTAAGATTATATCGTCATTTGTTTATGAACGTATAACGATAAGTACTTTATGAGTTTCAGATATTGTGAAATGTACTACGTTGAGAGCCAAAATGAATGAAATAGTTGGTAGCACTTTTTTAGTACCTTTTTCATTTTGAGGTGCATGCAGGTTAGAATAACATGCACCAAACATTATTATTTACAAGTAGTCAATGACGTTCCAATAATTCTTTGGCCTTCGGTGACATTCGGTGATTTACTACTCGAATCAATGCTACCAATATTTCATTAATATTGGCTCTCAAATTATATACAGTTTTATTGTACAGTTGCGGACGGAAAATTTCAGATGTCACTGTCATTCATCTGACGTATACATAAAGGAATTTTTCAAGTTTTACGTCAGTGGAATAACAGTGATATACGAAATTTTCTGTCCGCAATTGTACAAGCGTGATGTGTCAAAATCTGATTTTAAGGTTAATAGATTGAACTTGGTTCAGTTTTCTTTATTAAGACAAATACCTACCCGTGTTTTGAAAATATGTGAAATCAAATAGAATTTCTAGAAATTTTTTTGACATTCTTCTGTGTACAGAGCAACTTGATAAGATCGTTGTCTGTCAATTTGAATATACGTATTATACATGCATGTACAGTCGCAATCATAATTCATGACATAACCATGACAGAAAAACAAATTGTGGCCATTTTATTTGTGGTTTCTAAACAAAAATAATTTATGATATCTCGGATTCACTTTTAAGTAGTAAGATTCAGATGCATTCGACGTTCATAGCTTTGAAGGAAATGGGTGGTGCGATCTTCTATTAGTGTCATGAATTGTGATTGCAATTGTACAACAAAGCTACGACATATGCGTAGTATGTATATTCAACGCCAACTTGATTACTAATGTTTTTGAACAGTTGTTACACATACACAGGTATGTTCGAGATGAACATAAATTCTCATTTCTTGCTATTTTAGATTTTGAAAAAGTTAAATTATTGAGTTAATTTTTTTGAATATTCCATTCAGCTTGTCTGCGTATGTAAAATTTTATAAAAATGTTGGTGACTTGGCGAGCGTGTACCAAAAAATATTGTATGTACCACGTACGCAAAATGGTTTTAGGGGACTCATCTCATTAAGGACTCGACCCCTTCGTCGCCTCGTCTTTAATTACAATTCGTCCCCTAAAACCTTATTTTGCGTACTTGATACATAAACTACTATAACCTCCATTTAATAAATAAATTTGAGTTTTTCACCAATATAATTGATCTAATTGAGTAAAACAATGTCATAAATAACAAACATTCAATACACGTAACAGTGATTAAATTTTTAACAAAAAGAGGCTGATATCGTATTAAATAAGACAACTGAATGTAGTAATACCTTCATATTCCACCCTTAAGCAGTGATGTTAGTCGTAATTTACGCTGTAAATTACAATATAAATTACCGTAATTTATCCGTAATTTACCATTTTAAATTACCATTAATTACCAAATCACATACGGCGCTTTTATAATTTTTTCTTATTTACAAAATCTAAGATTAAATAAACAAAATAAACAATTTATAATAAAGGAACAAATATATTGACAAACGATTAAGCTGCAAAGCTACTATTTGTTAATTGAAATCTAAGTGGATCCTAAACTTTGTTGCAAAAAATGAACCATGCACTCCTCAGGAATCAAATGCCTTTACCTTAAACAAGTTAATAAGTGGACTTTAGTTTTCCATCCGAAGAAAAATAAGTGAGGAAATGGTTTCACCCATACATTAATTTTATGTTATGCTTATTTTTAAATTGTAATTTGTGTACTCAATTGTACTTTGTGTACTCAATGCTTTCTTTAACCAAATTTTCTTATTGCAAGTTACAAATTATTTTATATTAAGTTTACTTTTTATGAAATCGTAATTTGATGTTTTTAATTGAAGTTTTATAAATTTTCAATAAAAATTTAACTTCTATATACACACAGTTTATTTTCCTACGCATATTACATAGAAACGTGGAAAATGGTAAATTACCATGGTAAATTATTACAACAATAAAGTACTGGAAAATTTTAAAATGGTAATAAAAAACGGTAAATTACTCCTGTAATTTACCAAAAATGTAAATTACGGTAATTTTACATCACTGCCCTTAAGGAATGGGAAAAGCTTTTCGTATGAGATGAGAATCGCTGGAAGATGAGACATGTTAGGTGGAAGTGAAAACACAAGAAACAATTATTATTATTATTGAAGATTTATGCTTTTGATCATTGTTTAAAATTGAAGAAATTAACAGTAACGTCAAACATCAGAAGTAAGCGTTCGCTGTGTTCTGCATGATTATTTACGGTTGAAAAGGTCAGCGCCAAGAGACGCAAAAAAGATCTTTCTAATGTTCAACGTCAATGTTGGGTAGAGTTTACTTCTATGGAAACGAACCTAAGGGAACTTTTGAAGTCAAACAGTGTTTTTTTATTATGTTTCATTATAAATTGAAGGCTGTAAGTCCCGATGATAGAAGAATAAGTGTATTTAGAAGGGGAATTTGAAGGAGGTTAAATGGGGTAATTCCCTTCCAGATGAAAAACGTTGCAAAATCGAAGAAAAACATTATGGACACAATTCTTCTGATTTATGTATTTTGAGGAACCCAATACCTTTGTGAACAGTACATTCGGGAGAAGTTCCGGGGAGAACTAACGAAAGAAATTGTTATAATGAGCCTGTTCACACAGTAGCAACTTTTGCGCAAACTGCCAAATGTGATTTTGAGTACCAAGTATTAGCAACCATCCCACGTACACCCCTGATATGATTTCTAGCGACTCTTTTTAGTGTCTCATTAAAAAAAAAGAAGATTACATGTCGCCTTTTTACATAATGATTATACTGAGCTGAAAGCTGCAGTTATGCACTATTTCAATACTAAAAATGCCCAGAGAATATTTTTAAAGTATCAAGTAGTAAATTACGCGATTGTAATAAAGGTATTGAAGTTCAAGGTGAATACACACGTATTAAAAAAATGTTTCTATGTCCCTTTTTCTTCTCTGTCGGGATTTCCAGCCTCATATGTCATTCAGGGTATCTTTAGAAGCCTTCTCCAGTACTGCATACCAAAAAAAAGTCAAGTCTTGTTCTAGTATCACCTTTTGAAGAATACGTTTCAGGTATAGGATTTTTTTGGTTGAATTTGAAATTATCTTATGGTAATCTTTCTAAATCTTCTTGTACTTGACTGTCGTTTCAGTTTAATCCATAACTGTGTTCATAATTCATAATATAAGCGTCACCAACTAATTGAATATTCTAAATATTAACTGTCTTTTATAGTGTTACTTTAGCCCATCCTTATTGGTTCATTCTTCTGACAATTAAAAATTTAAACATAATCTAATATGCTTTTATTTTTTTTCTCTAAAATTTAACTCTCTTGTTTGTCTTCGGTGAAGATTGTCGACGTAAAGGAAGTTTTTACCGTATTGTGATTCCTCCATTCCTCTCTTTAAAGGCTTCACATAAGATGTATGTATTTCTATAAATGTAAAGCGAGAAGTAACGATGAAGGTCTTGTTTCTGAAAGATTCTTCTTTACATAATTGTCTTCAAAACAGAACATGTTTAGGTGCCTTCGTGTTAAGCAACACAATTATACTTTTGGCGCCAAATCATACAGATTACAGTAGTCCAGAAAACATAACTCAAAAGAAACTGGAAAAAAAACCGCTACAATCTCTGATTTGCCTATTCATTTATTTGTGATTCTACTTGTTTTATTCATTATTAATTCTTTGTTTATTTATGAGTTATGTTTCTTGAACATAGCAGTTTTTATGAGGAAGTGTATTTTTAAGCTTGGAGGCATGTATCGGTTGATGCTTAAGAATTTGTTTCCAGATGTCTTTTTTTTATTCATAAAAGTTACCCGTTCTTGAAGTACATTCGATAGAAACCTTTTCTAAAAAAATCATAAGCTTTGTGTTCTATTTCCTGTAATATCGATTTCATTTCTCTTCCTTTTTCATATGTGCTTGATCATATAATTTTAAGTACATTTCTTTTCTTGATAATTTTTTATGCTTCCGCGATTATCAAGTGTTTGTACTTAAAACCCAAACATGTTACAGTTATTGATATTTATTATTGATTTTTTGTTGTCTATTAAAACAGTTAACATTTAACATTTTTATATGTACGTTCCTTTTGGTTGATGTCTATTAACATTGATGTACAAGTTAATATTTCAGCGTTTTCATTATTTTTGTATTAACTTTGACTTCAACCATAAAGTGTTAATGAATCTTTTTTTAAATAAATTGTATAAATCATGAATTCCTATGGTATTACCTATCCAGGTACAAAGAAATTACATAGGAAACGAAAGAAATCCTTCCACATAAAATTTAATTTTTGTCTAATGTCTAATTTAATCCAGTAAAAAAAAATTAATACATTATGGTAATATTTACTTAAGTTTGGGTATTAACAAATGCATTAAACTGATAAATAATATAAAATTAAGTTGGTTAGATTTGTTATTAATGAGCTAAAGCTCAGGCATGACATGATTTAATTAACCAGTAAATGAATCATCCACATTGTTTACAAAAGACGCAATATTTAATATCGATTAGTTTCAGTTTTTTTTTTTCGTTAGATTTCAAATAAACTGAAAGTTCTGCGTGATACATGGATTTGTAAGATTATGGGATGGGAGACTTAAATTACCACGAACTTGCATATTTGTTTTATTACTAATCAACTTTTATGTACATATTACTTATTTCTGTTTAGTCATTTTGATAAACTGCAATAGATATTTTAACGTCAAGCTATATTGTTTTCTAATTAATTGAATTAAAATAGATTAAAGTGGAAATCTGGTTTTCGTTGTATGTTTTTCGCCGTCCAATGTTGCATTATCTTTCATTTTATTGTTAGGTTTTGAAAACAGTTAGAACAAAGAAAAATTCTATGATGTGATCTGGCGGCGCGCGGATTCTATTTGTTTACGTATTTTTGTGCGCGTGAGTCAAATTTATTTTAGGGAAAGCTCCAAATAATCGCAACTTTTCATTTTCCTTCTCGCCGGAGCCGAACGCGATTAAATTTTGCTTATTTGCACGGCGATTTAATGTGTTTATAATTTAATTTTTTCCGAGCCGGAAATAAACATAATTCTGCACAGAAAATTAATCAGTCACCACTTTGTTGAAAGATTTATTGGAAAAATGATTTAGGCCATTTAACACTTTAAGATTTACAAGTTGAGTATTTACTGGTACAGAGCGAATAGAAAGATCACGTGGTGTCTCAGTCACCGGTATTTTAAAGCGGACGAATGCAGGTGATCTTCAATTATCATTGATCGCACTTTATATTTCTGCTGAACATAGACATGTTAGATAAGATCAGTGAATGAGCAGCTTGTTTTGGTAGAGTTTTCTTTTGCTTTTGTTAAGTTAATTAAATGTATCTCAGTGCACAGAAACAGTGAAGGTATATGCGAGTAGGGTGGCAGAAGTGCTGCCTTACCCTCAGTTACAAAACGCCACATCCCGATCCCCCATATGCCTTCTACTGTTATTATGTTCTGGTGCATTTTTTGTACCGTTAAAGAGAATCATTGTTGATTTGGCAATCCGTTTGCCCTTTCCTCTGTCTGCTTATTGGGCCACAACTCCGTTGTATTGGCTGCATTGTCTCGGGACTACCTGGACGCTGGGACGGTGATGACTGTGTGATGATGACGATGATGACCCCCTGCCGCTCCGCCCCTGTGACGGTGACGATCTCTCGGATGATGTCCGATCGCAGAGCTCGCGTGCCCCCTCGGTGGAGGACGATGAAGAAGGCCACCTCATTTACCGATCGGGAGATGTCCTACAAGACCGATGTTCGTGAATACCACACTTTGTTACACTTAGCATTTGGATAAGTCAAATATCTCAAATATCCCAAAACATGTCCCCCTCCGATATTTTACAGTAATGACCTTTCTTTTCAGCTGGGGATCTTAGCATTGCCCCTGTCTAAATTACAAACAAAAATTACACGACTGCCTTCATGATATTATTAGTCCGTCCACCTTGTGTTTTCCAACGTCCTCAACTACGTAAATATTTAGAAATCCTAATCATCAAAGATTCAGACTCGATTTTCAAGAATTGAGACAACACTTTCAGCTTATTCTCGAAAGCAGTTTAAATATTGAAAATTCCATTTAACTACTTCAAAAAGAGATCGAAGACGTAAGCGTTTTATGTTGTGCCAAAAATGTGGTGGAATCCTTTTAACTATCGTCACTGAAATGTTTCTCAGGAAAATCTCAGATGTCCTTGTTAAATAAACTTCTAGCATTTTTGGAATCTCCTTAAAGAGATTCTCTATGTATTTGCAGCTTTCTCAAAAGAAAAAATAAGTAAATTAATTTCACACCAAACAAATAATTTTACTTCCTGATTGTGCAAGTTGTCTGATTCTCAGTTTGAGGATTTTAAATATAAAACGACGCAACCTGCAAATACATACTATACGTGATTTTACGAAGGCAACTAAAATTGTTTATAATTAATAAAACGTAAACAGAATTGCAAACAAACATAAAAGCCTTCGCGTTCACTTTGTTTCTAACTTTAAATGTGCAAAACTAGACATCCAAAATTGTACAATATTATAAATAAAGCGTGTAAAGATTGATAAGTTATCATTATCACCGATGATTAAAAAATAAATATGTAGAATTCAAAATTGAAATGTGAGTCACATATCTTTTGTACGACCGTGATTGCACACTTAAGAAGGAAAACATCAGTTTAAAACATTTGGGTTCTTTTTTTGAGACTAATATTGACATAATTAGGAGTAATTTAAAATAATGAGAAAAGTATAAAGAATGTAAAAATATTAGTTAAGTGGAAGTAAACATTAAAAGCTATAAAAATGTATAAAAGAAATTCCCTTTTAACTAAAAAGAAAATATTTTAAATATTTTGTAGTTTTGTCCACACTTGCCAATTTTTGTTCTTGTAATTATTTGATATTTAAAAGAAAAAAATTATATTTTAATCAAGCGCATTACATGTTAAATGCGCATTCAGATCAGAGGAATACGCTCCATCTTTCTTTGTCGAATGGGAAAATTACCATTCATATTTATACAGGGTGTTTAAAAAATGTGTTCGGATATTTTACCTCGTTTAGATCTCAACAATACAAACGTAAAAGTCTTAATAAACTTAGGTCGGAAAATCAATCGTTTCCGAGATACAGTCAATTCTGTAAAAAATAACCCTTCAGTAACTTTTCAATTTAAACTAATGGTGATGTTATTTAAAAAAATCTTGATTAAAATCAACTACAGTAGATGTTCTACTTGTCCTCTTTCCGTTTCTACACGTGCTCATTTCCGTAAAAATGAAACCAGTTGTGTTTTAAACCATTCTCGTAGCACACGTTATCACTATCATAATTCAACGCCCACTGCGCGTTAGCAAGTTTCATTTCAAAAACTCAAAAAATCTCGGAAACGGTTGATTTACGAATCTACATTTATTAAGACTTTTTTGCTTGTATTGACGTGATCTAAAACTCGGTAAAATACCCGAAAATGTTGTTAAATACTCTGTATATCCACTAATATTTCACTATTATGTCACACTTACAAAACTAAAAAAAACTGAATATATTAATTAAAACGCAAAATCAATTTTTCCATGTTTTCTAATATCAAGCGCTCGCCAAAAAGAAAAGATGAATTTATTCGAGTGAATAGATAAAAACACATTAATTAATTAACTAATAAAATTAATTTAATAGTACAGAGCACGATGAATTACATGTTGTCATGTAACTATAAACATTATCATTAAGGAGTAGCTCAATCTTCTACAAGTTGTCTTGGAAGAAAGAACTTTAACAAAGATTTTAGATATGTTAATATGTATTTTAATAACCGTGTGAGAAGAAATTTAATGATATCTTTCTGGAATACATAAAGTTTACGATTTATTTACAGCAATTACATAAATGTGAAAAAGCATCTCTCCTGTGTAAATGAAAAAATGAGTACTTGTCCAAAACATACAGTTTTTCGGAAATTGCAATAAAAATAATTAGCAACTTATTTTTTTTTTGTCTTAGCTCCCAGTAAATATAGCTTAATTAACTACAGGTATATACAACAAAGACCTAACAAATAACTCCTAAAAACAGAATCTTTTTTATACTACTTTTTTTTTAATAAAAATTTATAATGAACAATAATTCATATGTTAATAAATCATTTTTTAGTGAAATGATTATAACTATGTATGTCTACTCATCTCTTTAATATTTTCATCGTTTTTGAAAAATGATCGTTTTTGAAAAATGCTTTAGTAACAATTAGTAAAAATTATAAAGATTAAAAACATAAAATCATTTTGCGACAAATCAGTTAGTGTTATTTCTTTATGCACTGCAAAATCAAAATAACAAAAAATCAAAATATTTTAAAAATTCCCAGATTGTCCATTAAATTACAAAATAATCTAATGATTTTTATATACAGTGCTACTCAAGAAAGTACCCAATTTGAAGTATTTAATAACTTATAAATAATAGAGGAAACATAACAAGTGATTTGGCATAATATTATTATTGTTTACTTGAAATTACATATATCAAACCTCTAATGTTCACATAAAACTCTCTTGCATCACATTTTACATGATGATTTTTTAAAATGGTCTGCTTCAATGTTTGTAGCTTGTCCTGTAGAGATTGTTGGCGGATTTCACAAACGTTACTTAAATTTAATCATCCGTTAAAAGTAAACGTTGCCATGGTTACATGTGTTGAAGGTATAGGAATGATTATTCTTAATCGATGATTAAAGTTAAGTGACGTTTGTGAAATCCAGCGTCAATCTATAAATTGACGTCCACAAATTGGGTACTTACTCTTGGTTCACCTGTATTTATAATTTATTAGTTAAAGTTCTCACAATTGTGAACCCACAAAACTGAAATCGTGTAAAATGTAGGATTATTAATTTATCACAATTTAATCAAGTAATCAAATTGATTTATTGTATCAAGAATCATTTTTTACGTGAAACTAAAATTTCTAAAACTAAAAGCGAATCAAACTTTCGAAAACAAATTTTTTAAATCCAAAAATTAAAAAGGAATAGAATAAGTTGATCTTGTTCATTAGGTTTATTTATTTGATTTGTGAATGGAGGAATTTCTAAATATTTTGAGAGCTGCTTATTTGAACGTATTTAAATAATTATCATTTGATGATTAACCGTGCACTCAGTTTTCGATTTCCAGACAGTACACAGTGAGTACTTTTACTAATCGATGATTGATGAATAACATGCTCATGAAGGCAGTCCCGTTAAATCACGTTAAATACATCGTGTTTTAATTCTTTACTCTTCGGCCAAGTGCCGAAAAGAATCAGAGAAAGTAAGAAAGAAAGAGAGTATGAAATGTTGTGTATTATATTTTTCTTTGAATGCATGCAAAATTAAGAACTGAATTTTCTACATAATTACAAGTATTTTTACGATGCAAGAAAGTGGCTCACGTGCACGAGGAACGGCTCAGAATCTTATTTTTTTTATTATTATTATTATTTTTAAATTTGTTTTAATAATACCCGGTAAGTGTGCTGTTCGTTGGATGCCGTTTTTCGCAGCACGTGACCGGGTAAGCTCGATTTTTCACGGCTTTTGTCATTCGATTCCAGATAAAATTCTCGGCACCCTCGGAGAAGGTACCTTTGGAAAAGTCGTCAAAGTTAAGGATTTGGAAATGTAAGTTTGGATTTCGTCTTTCTGATTGCGGTTGAAATTTTATGGCTTTTTTTTAATACAGGGACCATTCTATGGCCTTGAAGATTATCAAGAATGTTGAAAAATACCGAGAGGCTGCCAAACTGGAAATTAACGTTCTGGAGAAAATTGCGGATAAAGATCCTGATTGTACACAGTAAGTACCTACATTCTTATTCATAGAGACCATAATGACCAAAAAATATAGAGTAACTATAAAAGGTTTTTAAAATTGCAAACACAACAAAACCATTACATAATTAATTATTTATAAATTAATTGTTTGAAGGGTGTATTGAATTTTTTTTTAATTTTCAAATTAATCACCGGCGGTATTTTTATAGTAGTAATAGCCACTTACATTTATACAATCTTTTTACAATATAAAATATAAAAGGGGTTTAATTAACAGAAGAAATTAATTTTATATTAATATCTAACAACACATAAATGATCGAAATTATTTATTTTTAACTCAAGCATCTGGTGCAAAATATATTATATTATTTAATTTAATGCAAAAAAAATATCATCAAATAGTGCCAATAGACATAGCGTACTTCATTTTACTTAATGAAGTACTCAGGCACAAGTGGATGATAATACGTTTCAAATATATCCACTGTGTTTATGGCAGAATTCCAATCGTTTGTGCCGACTGTGAAATTATTTGAATACCTCTCCATCGTTGCCAGATGTTAAACATCGCGTGCACGACGTTGCCAGTTTTTTTTGTTTTTACTGGACTTTAGAATGAATACATCAATAAATAAAATTGTTTAAATTCTAACAACGCAAAAAAAGGAACTAGCGATCAACTTAAAATCAAAATTGAAATAATCTCTCAATAACAGAAAAATGGAACTACGTATGTTCGAAAATGTTACAGAAAATTGAAGTTTTCCAGTAAAATACAAATTGATTCGATTTCTTCACTCCTTCATAACGATAAAAATTCATTTCATGCCTTTCAAATTTGATGAAAAGAAGAACTAAATACCTAATTTTGGAAAAGTGTAATATTAAATGTTGCTTAACTGGAGCTTGGAACGAATAAATCTTTGACAGCAGCCTACGGCTAAAATTAGGTTTCTAATTTTTTTTTTTTATTTGAAGAGTTAAAAAAGGATTTTAGTACAGATTTTCTATTAAGAGAAACAACCCTCATTTTATATTTTATTGAAATACACGAATTCTAATATTTATTTGTTTATATGTATATAAAATTAGACATACAGTACAATCATACTTAGTGGTCTAATATACAAGCTTATACATTAAATAAATAACTAATACATATTATAAAATTAATAACAATATTTAAAATTTGCACTTTAAAAATTACGTTCTAACTTTTATTTTCTTTGTACAATTTTCTATTAATTTTTTCAAATTTGTTTTACTTAAACTATTCCAATCTTGAATGTTAGTTTTCGAAAATGGGATTTTATAGATAAATTTATGAATTTTTCTAGTGCTTGAATCATTTCTTTGTAATTTAGTTAGAAAATTGTGCATTGAATCAACTTTGAAATAAATATAACAAAATAATCTTGCTTCTTGTCTTCTAGAAGATAAAGTTTCCCAATTTAATTCCCATAGCATGCATGAAACAGATGAAGTTTTATGGTCATTCATAACATACCGAACTGCTTTATGCTGCAACATTTCTAGATCTTCAATATACCTACAATATTGTTGGTACGGATCCCAAACTTCTTGTGCGTACTCAACTTTAGGACGGATATATGTCATATAAGCCTTTTTAAGTACAAGTTTTCCAGAGTCTTTAAGATTTCTTCTAATGTAATATAAAGATTTATAATCTTTTTTTAAAATGTTCTGTATATGACTATTCCAATTTAAATCATTTCTAAGGGTAACTCCTAGATATTTATACAGTGAGAATCTTGTAACGCTGCACATAGACGAAAATTACGTGATCAGATAATAGGGAGTTTTTGCAATTACGTTTTCGTATTAAACGTATACGTAAATGACCAGTTGCTTAGTTACATTCAGTTTTAACGTTTACCTTCACGTTTTTTGTATGACGAGGACTACGTGAAATCTAAGTTCATCACGTATGCAATGACAGGTCGGTCAATTTATGAAATTTGACATTTCAAAGCGTTGGAATACGTTATCGAAAGTCACAAAACTCAGATTTGGTACATAAATTAAATGACAATGTCTGCAACCAAATCTGGCAAGACAAAATACTATGATTTACTTTCTTGATTCACATTCACGTTTACGTCGACGAAATATGACGCAAAAACTTTCAAAGTGTATATTACCTAAATTCCTACAACGAGTACATTTCTGAGGCCCGATTTATTCACCTCCAAGTAAATTTATCTGGTGATTAATTCCCATAGTAACTATTGTGATCACAATTGTTACTATGGGAATAAAACACCAGATAAATTTACTTGGAGGTGAATAAATCGGGCCTAAGTCATATAAAATTGCACATAGGGGTTTTAACATTACGTTGCTATGGTTACTACTCAATTTTCAATGCTGAATCATTTAAAAACTGCACATAAGTTCCGAAGCTCCATTTGAGAATGATGTGTACATTTCTACTTCTTCGGCGGTAGTATACATTATTTTACAATAAATCAAAAGAACAATTTAATTCAATCTGACAATTCAAAATCAGTAGTGTCATTACTAACAACGCACGGTAACTATGGCGAATTAAAATAAATTTGGAAATAATAATGTAATAAAGCTTCCATTGATAACACAGCCCAACATACATTTTGGTGCCTGGGAGTGTTTTTAGGTAATTTTGTGGTGCAGAATTGAAAAATGCCATCAGATTTGGTCTAACAGGACTAGTTTCCGAGATACGACATATTCACCCTAGTTACTACGTTTCGCATAAACGTTCTAATTTTTTAGATAATAGGGAGTTTTTGGAAACCTACTTTAAATTAAAAGTACTAATTGCAGTGTCCGAGTGTTCTAGCAATCAGAAAATATTTTAGGAAATATTTAGGGTATTCCAAACTTCTTGTCCACAATGTATATTCCACTACAATCGTTCCAAAGTCGCTCAGAATATTCCCGTCTGGCAGCGTTGCCAGATTTTATCAAATTTCCATAAATTAGGAAAAACGTAGTTAAATATGTTAACGTCTCACCCCTATACGGTTTATAACAACGAACGAATTTTTATCAGGGTAGAGGTACATGTTTTTTCTTTTAAACATTTTGTGAATGACGGTAAAGATAAGATGGGGACAAAGGTGTTATTTATTTTTTATATTTTGAATAGAAAATCTTTGAAATCCAACTGATGATATTAATTATAAAAATAGGTATATTATATTGCATTGTCAAACCAATGCAGACAGCGCCTCTTGTAATCCATCCATCTTGTGGTGCATTATTCGTTGTGACGTCATTCGGGTCGGTACTTTATCAATCTACTGGCTTTGACTTTGATCACTTTGAGTAAAAGAAAAGCCCTATTATTTCACATTTTCCAGTCAAAGCCAACTATTACAGGGTAATCATAAATTACTTCAATAAAAATTACTTCATAAATTACTTTGACCAATTTGAATGAGGTTTTGTTTTCTAGAAGTGGCAACACTGAGAAAAGTGAGGTTACCATTTCAAATTAGCGTGTATTTGTCATTGACTTTCGTGGCTGTAGGTGTTCTTTTTTATTTAACCACTTTAAGCAAGCATTCCCAGATGCTGATGTAAATTACGATGCCTTTGTAAATCGCAGGCATTACATCCTCGAACGATTTAACACACAGCACTGCATTGTTACCAACAGAGTACAATGTGTTGCCTATACGGCGAGGCACGTGGGTTGAAATCCTTTGTGATTTTCCTGTATAAAAATCTCTAAAAATGTTGTAATTACGAGAAAAATAATGAAATCTAAAACATTATTTTAAGAACACACTGTATTAATTAGAGATTTGTTCGTTATAAAGCAAGCAGATTTTTTTCCTTTGGCGTTTTTTTGTAAAAATAAAAATAATTATTTTTCCCTCAATTCGGGGACATACTGTATTTTGTTCCTCCTCTATTGCCAAGTGATTTATGTTTTCTGTTATTTCCTGGATTTTCGTGTATTGGGTTTAGAGTTTCCGGAATATATATATATATTTTTAGTCTGGAAAAAGACGAAACAAAAATCTTTCGAAGGATTTTTAGCATCTGGTGATAATTTTTTTTTTTTATAAATGGAGGAGTTTTTTAACGTACATGTTACAAAAGTTAACTTCCTAGTATTAAAATAATTGTGTTTGAAAAGATATTTTGATTGTTGTACTTTATAATTTATTACGGTAAATACAGAAAAGTTTGTTTATAAATAGAAATATTTTTCGCTAATTATTTTTCTTTTTTTAATGTATAAAACTTGATAGATGAAAGTTTTTTGGGTGAATAATGTCGGTAAAGGGAATTTGAACCTTGTAAATAGATTAGAAGAAGCATCTGGCAGTATTATTGCCAGTTGTTTTGATTTTTCCCAGAAGAATATTTCCGATACGTGATATGACTGATATGAATGAAAACAAAACTTTTGCTTATGGTTGCTAATTGTTGAATTATGGTATCGTTAGTGTTAATCTGACTGTATTAACTCTTATTTTGTAAACAATTTATGTTATCCCATTTCTACATTAGCATTCGAACAATATCAAAACATTAGAAAAATTTTGTGCAAATCTTACTGCGATGTTAGGTCAAAAAGCGATTGCAAGATGTCGCTAATTAAGTTGTTTAATATCAAAATAATTTACAAACCTTTGAAATCAATTTTATTTATGTATTTTTTTTTTACAGTTTATGCGTGAAAATGTTGGACTGGTTCGACTACCATGGCCACATGTGCATAGCATTCGAAATGTTAGGACTTAGCGTGTTTGATTTTTTGGTAAGTAAATTTCAGCAGCCAAGTTCATTTCTATTTTTAAAAGCCTATTACACAACATCATGCAATAAAATCCGTCCTATATTTAGCCTTAAATTATCTCCCGACTTAAACATGTTAGATGCGACCTTTGTGCTCACTAAGGTCCCCGATTTGTTTCAGAAAGATAACAATTACCAGCCATATTCATTGGATCAAGTGCGACACATAGGATACCAGCTGTGTTATTCAGTGCAGTTTCTTCACGACAACAAACTTACACACACAGATCTCAAACCGGAAAATATTTTATTTGTGGATTCTGACTACGATGTAGTTTACAATAGTAAAAAGGTAATCTTTTGCATGCCACCTATAGTGTTTTCTCATAAAATAGTGAGTAAATTAATTATCGTTAATTGATAATATATTTGTTCTATTATGATGGTGTTTCATAATTTGCAGAGGCGAGATGTGAAACGAGTGAAAAGAACTGACGTTAGATTAATAGATTTTGGCAGTGCAACGTTTGACCATGAACATCACAGCACGATAGTGTCAACTCGACATTATCGAGCACCTGAAGTTATATTAGGTAATATCAGACACTTATTGTAATACCTTTAAAGCGAATCTCACTTTTTTTTGTACACAGAACTAGGATGGGCACAACCTTGTGATGTATGGTCAATAGGATGTATACTGTTTGAACTGTATCTTGGCATTACACTGTTCCAAACACATGATAACAGAGAACATCTTGCAATGATGCAGAGAATTTTAGGTGAAATACCACCCAGGTAAATCTCATTCTTAATTGTAAAATTTACGGTTTTAATTCGTGCATTTTTAGAATGGCAAGAAAAACAAAAACTAAATATTTCTATCGAGGAAAACTTGAATGGGACGAGAAGAGTTCAGCAGGACGTTACGTTCGAGATAACTGCAAACCACTTATGGTAATTTTCTGTCACAATTAATTTTGAGAGGTAACAAATTTTTTTTGCAGAGATATAAGCAAAGCGACGAACCTGAACATGGCCAGCTCTTCGAATTGATTTACAAAATGTTAGAATATGAACCATCGCAGAGGATAACGTTGAAGGAAGCACTGATGCATTCATTTTTTGACAAGATTCCTGCCCATCAAAAACTAGGAGATCAGGGCGCGGGTGATATCCGAAGGGATCGCAGTTTATCTATAAGCCGATGAGTCAACCATTCTTGAGTATTCCGTTAAACACTTAAAAAAAGGATCCTTACGTTTGTGTAGTATTGTTTACTGTGGATTTTAAAGGGACAATAAATAAATTTTTATCATTTTGTTTAAGCGACGCCGACGCACATTCTATGATTTTATTTGTTGCTGCAAGTCAGGTTTTTAAATGTTATGTTATCTTTGGCGATTTCTTTAATTTAAGTACAACATAATTTATTGTTTTTTCTTACACTTATGTATGGTATGTACATTAGAGTGCAGTTATGGTGGTGATTTGACTGGATCATTGAAAATCTCTTGATGCGTTGACACTTACTTCAACTGAGCCAAAATTTATTATTTTTTAGTGTTGTCAGAAAACGATGTTAATGAATTGATTTTTCCTTTTCTCTCATAGTGTCCAGTTTATTATAAATTATAAGTTATGTTAGATGTGCTAAATTGTAAATAATATGAATAAATATATATAATTTTTACAAAAGGCAGTTTGCTTTCAAAAGCATGTAAAATAATCAATTTTTTCTTGTGACAAAATTTTGGTTACTGATTTCATGAAACAATTTTAATTTATATTCTATCTGCGTTTTCATAGTACTGCTCTTAAGATAGGAGAGACCGGGGCTTGTCATACTTTGTTCAGGTTTATACTTTATTAAAGCACTGCGGTTACCTGAACGCGGCCATTATGTTAACTTCCATTTCTAAGATACTTGTGGTAGATTCACATCTAGGGATGGCAAAAAAATTTATATATCGATATATCGACTCATATGATATATCGTTAACCATATATTGATACATTCGATATATCGTTAGAAATATATCGATATATTCATATATCGATATAAAAAGTGAGCAAATAAAAATCAGATTAGAGTAGGCGGTGCAAAGAAAATGTATGTCTGTGATTAACTGAATTAATTAATCTGATACATTCATGAACTGTCAGATCAGCCTAACGCCGCGTTAGTAACAGACATACTTTTTCTTTGCACCGCCGACTCTAATCTGATTTTTAGTTGCTCACAGGTTATTTAACTGATTGTTAAAAAAAGGTAAATAAAAATAAATCCCAGCATATTTAATAGATTTCAATTTATTAGTAAAGCAGATTTTATTTTAATATACAATATACTCGCACAAAAATGAATAACATAAGAACTAATAATATTTACTAATATTGCTTTTCGGTGGTGCCATTGCGATGTTTTATTAAATAACTTATAAACGTAAGCCACAATTTAAAAAAATCAATAATTTTCAAAACCGCACTTCAGAAATCAAATCGTTACTTCCGCAAGTCACAAGAATGAATGACTCACAAAGTTCTTTGGTTCTTTATGTCAGCCGTTTATAAAACGAATAATGTAATTTGTTCGGGGATTTACATAGCTAATCTTTAAAAATACATTCTATGGGGATGCATGATTGTGGGTTTCTGCAACAGTTCAACGTAACTTATTTTCTTTACTACTTACTAGAGAGCAGGGCAGGCGTAAAATGAAAGAAATTAAAAAATATTTCAAGTAGTTTTCCGTATCATCACTATAAAGATACCGGTAACAGATTGCATTGTTCTTCAAAACTGCACAAGCTAAAAAATATATCGAAAGGTTATTTGCAAAATATATCTATATTTTTTTACCAATATATTGAATTACAATATACAGGGTGTCCCAACAGTGTGTTCTCGGGCCATATCTCCATAAGTACTGAAGATACAAAAAAATTTTCAATACAATTTCTTTTTTAATTTAAAAGATTTACAACACGAAATTATTTTCATCTATACAGAGTGAATCAAAACAGTAATGCCGGACACAACTTTTTTATTTCAAATGGCATGCCCTATATATGAAACCAAATTTAGATTGCCAATAAAATTGTAAATATTTTCTGTATACCATTGCCTATACGTAAACCTAACTCTTCTTGAGATATTTAACATTTTGTCTAAAAACTGCCATTTGCAGCCACTATTTTATTTATTGATATGTCATTTAATTTTAACTCTAAGAAAAAGATTTTTGATACAAATGTAGTTGATACATAAGCTTATCATAAGCCGTTATTAAAAGTACTTTTATCGCTACAGGGTGGTCATGGTAATAAACGAAATCTCAGAAATTTCAAAATGGCAAAACTCAATTTTCTTAAATAGCATGCCCTATATTTTTCTATCCTAAATTCTTCGTTTAATAAAGTACTTTCATTTTTCTTAAGTATGTCTTATACCTATCTGCGATATTTTTTGAGATTTTCAGATCTTTTTGAATTATATCTTTTAAAACGAACACTTGTCTAAGGTGGCTGTGGAAAACCGGCAAACAATGAACCGGTTGACATTAATAATTATTTTTCAAAGTGTTAGACTGTTGGGTACTTGTTAAGACATGAATTATTAGATTTATTGAATTATTTCTTTACTAAATGGTTGCATAGCGAAAGTTGGTTGGATCCACTGGCAACGGGCTTGACGCTTGGTCGGACAATTATAGGTGTGTGTTCGAATCCCCTCCTGGTACATATGGGTCCTATGTGACAAATGGAACACTTATGTGTCGGATTGTGTTCAGGATTCATTTCGGCCCCTTCGAACTAGGTTTTCTGCGTTTTCCCGGTTTGTAAGACGAATGCCGATGGAAAGCACCTAGTAGGTCGGTCGCAGCCGCAGCGGGCAATATTACAATAAGCAGCTTAACGCATTCCTGACAAGCTCATAGAGAGCTTGGGGCATGTATGACGTAAGTACAATAAAAATGTATAACTGTTTAAAGGAGTCACGTACTAGAACTAACTAATGCCTGTACATTATTGTCGCTTGAAAATTAATTATTAAAGTCAACAGGTTCATTTGTTTGCCGTTTTCCACGGCCACCTTAGACAATAACTCGTTTTAAAAGAAATAATTCAAATAAATCTAAAAATCTCAGAAAATATCTTAGATAGGTATAAGACATACTTAACAAAAATGAAAGTACTTTATTGAACGAAGAATTTAGGATAGAAAAATATAGGGCATGCTATTTAAGAAAATTGAGTTCTGTCATTTTGAAATTTCTGAGATTTCGTTTATTACCATGACCACCCTGTAGCGATAAAAGTATATTTAATAATGGCTTATGATAAGCTTATGTATCAACTACATCTGTACCAAAAATCTTTTTCTTAGGGTTAAAAATAAATAAAATATCAATAAATAAAATAGTGGCTGCAAATGGCGGTTTTTAGACAAAATATTAAATATCTCAAGAACGGTTAGGTTTAGGTATAGGCAATGGTATACAAAAAATGTGTAGAATTTTATGGGCAATTCAAATTTGATTTCATATATAGGGCATGCCATTTGAAATAAAAAAGTTTTGTCCGGCACCACTGTTTTGATTCACTCTGTATAGATGAAAATAATTTTCTGTTGTAGATCTCTAAGTTAAAAAAGAAATTGTGTTGAAAATTTTTTTGTATCTTCAATAGTTATGGAGATATGGCCCGAGAACACACTGTTGGGACACCCTGTATATCGATATTTTCCATGAATATATCGATATTTCTAATATATCGATATATCGTTGCCATCCCTATTCACATCCATCACATTCTAAATACTTATGTTTCACACGGCCAAATTCCATATTCCAGGTATTGCCCCAAGTTAATAATTATTTGATTAATTTATGGATAGGGAACAGAATTACAATAAACAAAAACCTAAAGAAAAGAATTAAATTTGATCTATTCTTAATTTAAATATTACTGTGTGGGTGCCCCATCACCAGTGGGCATCGACCTAATAATATCCGAATCACCTGGATCCGTAATGGACACAACGCACACTCTGAAGTATTTACTACAAGCAGTACCGAGCTCGATGAAAATTACTGATAAAGGGAATAGTATTATTTTTCGTGAGAAAACTGCTCAAGTGATTAATCGTAGTGGTAAAGTGACATTGACGGTCTTTACTACATTCGAGGCGAAACAGAAAATGAATACAAGAAAATTACTAAAGACGATGACGAGGGGAAGAAGATTTCAGAGAAGAAAACTCTAAAAGAATGGGAGGAGATACTCGGACATTTAAATTTGAAAGATTTGTGTGAAGCTATTAGGAAAGGAAAAAATCAGGGATTGAATATCGATAACATAAACAATGATTTCCAATGCGAAATTTGCCTTCCAGGTAAGATGTCACGGTCCCCATTTCCTAAGAAGTGGGAAAGAAAAACTGAAATTATTCACTCCGATGTGTGTGGTCCCATGAGAGTGCTTTCAAATGGAAAAGCCCGCTATTTCGCAACATTTATTGATGACTCCACAAGATGGTGTGAAGTTAAATTTCTTCGTCAGAAAAGCGATGTTTACAAAGAATTTAAGAATTTCAAGGCGTTCATGGAAACACAAAGAGGAAAACGAATAAAATGCCTCCAAACCGACATCGGAACAGAATACGTCAACAATGAATTCGACGAATTTCTGAAAAACCAAGGGATTCGACGACGATTAACTGCTGCTTACAATCCGGAGCAGAACGCAGTCGCCGAAAGAAAGAACTGTTCACTGGTGGAAACTGCTCGATGTCTGCTTCTCCAGTCCGGATTACCATCATCTTTTTGGGCAGAAGCAATTTATACTGCGAACTATATTCGAAACCGATGCCCTTCGAGTAAATTAAATGGAAAAAGTCCTTATGAAACATATTTTGAAGTTGCACCCAATGTGAAGGATTTCAAAGAATTTGGGCAAGAAGTGTATTGTCTGAATAGATCTCCGAACAAAGAGAAATTTCAAGCACGTTCGAAAAGAGGAGTATTTGTGGGATATTTGAATCTGAAGCGTATAGAATCTGGATTCCTGACGAAAGAAAAGTGGAAATCACTAGGGATGTGAAGTTCCTGAAGAAATCATCAGCAGTTCCGAGAAACAATTTTGGTTCTTTATGTCAGCCGTTTATAAAACGAATAATGTAATTTGTTCGGGGATTTACATAGCTAATCTTTAAAAATACATTCTATGGGGATGCATGATTGTGGGTTTCTGCAACAGTTCAACGTAACTTATTTTCTGGTGGAAAATGCTCGATGTCTGCTTCTCCAGTCCGGATTACCATCATCTTTTTGGGCAGAAGCAATTTATACTGCGAACTATATTCGAAACCGATGCCCTTCGAGTAAATTAAATGGAAAAAGTCCTTATGAAACATATTTTGAAGTTGCACCCAATGTGAAGGATTTCAAAGAATTTGGGCAAGAAGTGTATTGTCTGAATAGATCTCCGAACAAAGAGAAATTTCAAGCACGTTCGAAAAGAGGAGTATTTGTGGGATATTTGAATCTGAAGCGTATAGAATCTGGATTCCTGACGAAAGAAAAGTGGAAATCACTAGGGATGTGAAGTTCCTGAAGAAATCATCAGCAGTTCCGAGAAACAATTTTAAAGAATTTTACTCGGAAGAAATTATACCTGAGAACTCACTCTCGATCAATACTGAAGGTGAATCGTTCATTGACATTAATCCAAATCGTGTCATAAATTCTACACAGAGTCCTCATATTCCTGCAGACATTCCAGAAGAGAAAGAAGAACCCGATTTTCTAGGTTCGAACGTGAAGGAATTCCACAACAAGAGGTTAAACGCGGCCGTGGTCGACCGCAGAAGATTTTGACACGACGACCTGGTAGACCTAGAAAGAAATACCACATGGTAAATCCAAGACCAGATGATGTCGCTGATTACGCACTTTTGACAGAAGTTCCAGTTGTACAAGCTATGTCAAGTTCAAAATCACATGAATGGATAGAAGCAATGGCCAGTGAAGTAAAATCCATCTTGAAAAATAGCACGTGGGATATCGTATATCGACCACAGAACCGAGAAGTCATCGGAAGTCGATTCGTATTTCATGACAAGTATGGTGCTGATGGAAAGTTGGAAAGGCGAAAGGCCAGAATAGTAGCTCGTGGTTTTTCACAGAAACCTGGAATGGATTTTCATGAAACCTATGCGCCCGTTGCGCGTCTCAAATCAATTCGTCTGAGGATAGCACTTGCTCCATACCGAAAGATGTTTATACGCCAGTTTAACATTACTACTGCTTACCTGAATGGTACACTGGAGGAAGAGATATACGTGGAGGTACCAGACTTCGTGGAAGACATACTGGAGTACATCGTAAGAAGGAAACAAAAGAACTGCGATGTCACGAAAAAAGCAGATGTAATGTTGAAGGAACTTTCAAATGGAAACAAAGTTTGTTTGATGAGAAAGCGCTGTACCGCTTACGGCAGGCAGGACGTGAAATTCGAGATTTTGGAGCAACACCTTCAGAAGCAGACCCCTGTGTATACCTAAAAGGCCAAAAGGATCGTCTACTTCTTATTATTGTCTATGTCGACGACATTCTGGTAATGTCAAAAAGCCAGAAAGACATTGCAGATTTTGGAAAACACCTGAAGAGGTCATTCGATGTGAACGACTTTGGTGAATTGAAGCACTGTCTGGGAATGGACTTCGAAAGAAACGAGAATGACATACGAGTGAACCAGACAAGATACATCGAGGATATTCTTCGACGGTTTGATATGACAAACTGCAACCCTGTGTCAACCCCTTTGGACGTCAGTGTGAAATTATCCAAATCCGAGCCTTGGATCGAATCTGATGGAAATAAGCCACCTTATCGTGAATTAATGGGAGCTCTTATGTACCTTTCTGTTACGTCCCGTCCAGACATATTACACGATGCAAGCCTACTGAGTCAATTTAGCAACTCTTTTGGGAAAAGTCATTGGATGGCTGCAAAAAGAGTGTTACGTTACCTGAAAGGAAGCTTAAAACTTGGACTAGTTTTTGGTTCTCAACTTAGTGTACTAACCGGTTATGTGGACGCGGACTGGGGTGGAAACCCAGATGACAGGATATGCATTTATTTGGAACAATGGATTTATATCCTGGGAATCCAAAAAGCAGAGGACCGTTGCTCTGTCTTCAACCGAATCGGAGTATATGGCTCTAGGGGAAGCCGCCAAGGAGGCCGTGTATTTGTGGCGATTCCTTTCGGAGATAGGCATTGAAAATTTGAAAACCGTTAAGTTGTATAATGACAATCAAGGTGCGCTGAAACTTGAAGGGAATCCTATTTTCCATGGACGCACGAAGCATATTGACGTTCATCACCACTTCGTACGTGAATTACTAGAATCAGGACAAATTAACGGTGAAATGCAGATTACAGGGAAATTCATTTTTTGTATTAAATGAGAATTATCTAGTATTTTTAGATGTGAAATGAATTTCTAAAACAAAATTTCAATGCGGAAACATAATTTTAAGCTTATTTAATTTTGTTATGGCAATAAAACAAAATTTAAGTAGATTCGTGTCCTGTGAAAGTTGTATAACAAATTTTTGTAACGGACACTTAAAATGCGCACTATCACTCAACGTTTCGTTCTCAGTTGATAGCTTCGTTAGGAGTGTTTATTGTTTCACAATAAGTTACAGTACATCACATTTGAAATCACATTTTCATTAAATGTTTTAACCCCTGAAGTTTCATAATGGAATTTAAAGGAGGCTTTAAATTAAAGTCACATTCAGATGTGTAAACAAATGTGTTTTCATATTTGTTCTGTCATCTGAAAGTGACTTTAAATTTAAAGTCTCCTTTAAATTCGATTATGAAACTGGGCCTATGTACGACTGCACTTTAAAGTTCTGTTTACGGTACGGTTTTGTTTCCGTAAAGTACCTCTTTATAGAACTAGTAAAATAAAGTAATTTTTCGGTCCTCCGGCCAGAAATGTTGATGTTACATTCGTCAAAATCGTCCGGAAACAGCCCTATTGACGCACTAGGCCATCAAGAAACTTACCAAATGTTGGCAGTATAGGTTATCCGTTTACATCAGTGGTTGACATTTCATAAATGACAAGGGGTTTGATTTTTTTTGAACTTTTCAGACAATTTAAAATAGGTCGGACCAAAAAATAGTGTGTATCACACGGCAAGTGCTCTCACTTGCAAAATGACAGTTTCTGGCCTTGTGATACAAATAACTATTATTTTCAGTTCTGTCAAAAATATCCGTTTATTTGAATTTACATTATAATAGGTTTGTTCGCGGTAAGGATTCAGAACTAATTCGGGACTATTCGCATGCGCAGTTGAAATAATGACGTTCGCGGATCACAAAATTCCGAACTTCTAGTTACAGTTCTGTGTTCGCGGGTCAGCCAGATTCGGTTCGAGATCGATTCTTAACTAGTTCTACTGGTTCTAGGGATTCAACAAGAACCGTAAGTTCGAGACATGCGCAATTTAATGTATAGTGACAGTGTGGCTATATTCGCAGCTTGCGGGGCTATATTCACGATTGTTTTTGTTTTTATTTTGGGTTTCTCTTGTAGTTTAAATCTGATAGTTTAATTTAGGTTTAATTTGATATTGATTAGAATTGTAATTGTTAAGTAAAATTAAAAAAATGTTTTTACTTTTCACTTAATAAAACATGTATTTTTAGAGTACGGCCATAATGTCAGATCATTTATCGTCATTTATAGAGTTAACAATTCAGAGTTCTCATTCTTGGTTCCGAAATCGTTCGCGGTAAATAAACATCCCGAACCGGTTCATAATCGAGCATGCGCACTACGACAATCCTGAATTAGTTCCGTACTCGTTCTGAATTGGTTCGAAATGTGTTCCGCGAACAAAGCTAATATTACATACGCTATAACTATTAACTAATAATATCATAATCTACTGCTTACTATAGGAGCGACTTTTTGGGCTTATATCCTTCATCTTTCCGTTTTAAAAACGGAATGACACTTGGAAATTTACTAATGTCAATTCCTTCACGTAGATTTATGATCAATCGAAACTAGAGAATATTTTGCTCCAGAAGAAGAAAGGTCGCTGTTGAAGTACGCTAAGATCTAAGATGCTGTTTTCGTCTATTGGGAACCTATTTTTAATTTTTTAACAATGAAATTTATAAAGACAAACTGTTCAATAAATCTTATTAATACGTTGCTATGGTGAATTTTTTTATTGTTTCAACGTATTTTCGACTTGTTAAAATGTATGTGGGATCCATTCTCTTCAAATTGTTGCACTTGTTTAAGTCACGACTATGAATACTGCCCTTAGGCCGGTAGTATTCATAGTCAGTTCTTATACTTAAGAAAATCTTAAACAATGTCTTAGAACAGATTTTAAGAAAATCTTAAGCATTTGTTTGAAGTCTTAACTTAAGTAAGGCGACCTTATTTAAATACGTTTCACAGTTGCCTCAAAGGTGCTCCAAACTGTTCTTGAAGGGGTGGAATAACGAAGAATTTTTTTTTATATATAAGACAAACTTACGAAAAATGATTTTAAACACTTGCTTAAGGCACGACTATGAATACTGTCCTAATGGCTACTTTGCACCAAGCATTTAAGCTCAACTTAACTTTAGGGGTCACTTAGAATATGTCTTTACACAATGCTGTGGAACTTAAAAATGTCACCACTTAAATTTAAGCTAAGCTAGTATTTGGTGCAAACGACCATTAGATTTCAAAGCAAATGCTTAAGATTTTCTTAAAATCTGTCTAGGCCCAGTTGTACACCTAATTAACTTTTAAGCTAAAGCTTAAGCCCTTCAATGACAATTGTTGAAATAATCGTAGTTAAGGGTTGCTTCAGCTTAAATTTAAACTAGCATTGTACAACTGACCTAAGACACTGCTTAAGATTCTCTTAAGTTTAAGAACTAACTATGAATACCGGTCGTAGTGTCTGAAGGTAGGTAATAAACAAGCTGATCATTTTTTACTATAACTACTTCTCAGATACGAATGTAAAATTGCAATAGAACACACTTTGATTCACAATGCGCAGATTTTTTGAGTGCAAATTTCTCTTAAAATTGGACAATATTGAAGAAGTTGGGTGCGGATAGGTCCTGGCTGTTCTTGGAAGTTACCCATTACGGTTGGGTTGGATATTAGTAGGGTTGCATTCTGTTTTATGCAGTCGCCATTACTAACAAGCTCTATGAGCTTGGGGACATTAGATGAAAAAAAAAATTAACTCTTGCGATTCTTAAGGCCTCTTTACAGTGCGCAAATTTCATTTCCTGCAATAAATAATTGCGGTGATTTGTATTGCACGCTTGCGCAGTATTTGCATTTTGATCAGCTATGGCAGTTTTCATTGCAATTACAGAAAATAGCTCCGAACCTATTTTTCTTGCGTCGCAACGGAGATTCTGAGGGAGTTTGTTGGTAATTTGTGAAATACCAACTTCTTAAAAAATAATAAATAGCATATGTGACAAACGATTAGATCGATTTTCACCATTAATGCCGAACTTGCAATAAGTATGCACAGAGCAGCACTTATTTTTTCCGACAATTGTTGGAATACATTGCTACCTTAACACAAACAAATTTAATAAAATGATTGTTTTTTAGTATGTTGTAAGCTTGATGCTTGATTCATTATTTACTGCCATCTGTAAAGCGTTCCGCAATAAAAATTGATCAAATCTTCAATTATGCAATTATTTATAGCAGGCAATGAAAATTAGAACTGTAAAGCGGCCTTCAGGGCGGGCGCCTTGCTGCAATTCAAATTGCATCGTGTAAAGCGGCCTTAACGTAAACTTTATATAAATTCACCATAGTAATCGTGTCAACAAAGTTAGTTCCATTTCAAAATACGCAAAATACGTAAAGAACACAACGAGAAGCGTTAATACTTGTGTATCTTTTTATGTTTTAATCTTCAAATGTACAAAATTTTTAGTCTTTTTGGAACTTTAACTGTATTATTAGTAAATACTGAGCAAACTTCTACACAAAATTTACTGAAAAATGACGGAATTGTAGATGTTCTTTTTTAACTTTCAATCAATATTTTAGCATACTTTTATAGAATTTCATGATTCCGCACCTTTTCTTATCGCTAGGATTCTACTGTTTTGCTCAAAAAGAGCAAATAATTTAAGAAAATCTTAGAAATGAATTTCCCTGCATGCTGCATTCGCTCCCAAATTAAGGTGGAATATGAGAGAACCGAAGAAATGCCCGCGGATGTTTTTACAAAAGCATTGTCGAAACCCAAACATTGGAAATGCTTGAACCTCATGAACATTGTGAAATTAGTTTCCGATTAAATTAATATTTTAGTCGTGAGTTGACCTCCGTTTGTATTGAGGGGAAGTGTTTGAAATTAATTATTCACTTGTTAAAACAATGCAAGCGGTAGTTGTTTAGTTTATATTTATACATGTCAATATGTAAAATTGTCTGCATATTTGAACGTATTTAAATAATTATCATTTGATGATTAACCGTGCACTGAGTTTTCATTTCCGGACAGCACACAGTGAGTACTTTTACTAATCGATGATTGATGAATAACATGCTCATGAAGGTATTCCCGTTAAATCACGTTAAATACATCGTGTTTTAATTCTTTACTCTTCGGCCAAGTGCCGAAAAGAATCAGAGAAAGTAAGAAAGAAAGAGAGTATGAAATGTTGTGTATTATATTTTTCTTTGAATGCATGCAAAATTAAGAACTGAATTTTCTACATAATTACAAGTATTTTTACGATGCAAGAAAGTGGCTCACGTGCACGAGGAACGACTCAGAATCTTCTTTTTATCATTATTATTTTTTAAATTTGTTTTAATAATATAATAATAAGTGTGCTGTTCGTTGGATGCCGTTTCTCGCAGCACGTGACAGGGTAAGCTCGATTTTTCACGGCTTTTGTCATTCGATTCCAGATAAAATTCTCGGCACCCTCGGAGAAGGTACCTTTGGAAAGTCGTCAAAGTTAAGGATTTGGAAACGTAAGTTTGGATTTCGTCTTTCTAATTACGGTTGAAATTTTATGTTTTTTTTTTATTACAGGGACCATTCTATGGCCTTGAAGATTATCAAGAATGTTGAAAAATACCGAGAGGCTCCCAAACTGAAAATTAACGTTCTGGAGAAAATTGCGGATAATTGTACATATTGTCACAGTAAGTACCTACATACTTATGTATGTAGGTACTTACTGTGACACTGTGGAGGCTCCCAAACTGGAAATTAACGTTCTGGAGAAAATTGTGGATCCTGGTTGTACACAATGTCACAGTAAGTAAGTCACATTGTGTACCATTAGGATCTTCATCCGCAATTTTCTCCAAAACGTTAATTTCCATTTTGGGAGCCTCTCTATAATGACCAAAAAATATAGAGTAACTGTAGAAGGTTTTTAAAATTGTAAACACAAAAAAACTATTACATAATTATTTATAAATTAATTGTTTGAAGGGTCTATTGTTTTTTTTTATTTTCAAATTAAAAAATGTTGAATCACCGGCGGTATTTTTATAGTAGTAATAGCCACTTACATTTTATACAATCTTTTTACAGACACCCAATATATTATCGTAAAATATAAAAGGAATTTACTTAATTAACACAAGAAACAACACATGAATGATCGAAATTATTTATTTTTAACAAGCATCTGGTGCAAAATATATATTATTTAATTCAATGCAAAAAAAAATATCATCAAATAATGCCAATAGACATAGCGTACTTAATTTTACTTAATGAAGTATTCAGGCACAAGTGGATGATGATACGTTTCAAATATATCCACTGTGTTTATGGCAGAATTCCAATCGTTTGTGCCGACTGTGAAATTATTTGAATACCTCTCCATCGTTGCCAGACGTTAAACATCGCGTGCACGACGTTGCCAGTTTTTTGTTTTACTGGAATTTAGAATGAATACATCAATAAATAAAATTGTTTAAATTCTAACAACGCAAAAAAGAAAGTAGCGATTAACTTAAAATCAAAATTCAGCACTTCCAAATAATCTCTCAATAACAAAAAAATGGAAGTACGTATGTCCGAAAACGTTACAGAAAATTTAAGTTTTCCAGTAAAACACAAATTGATTCGATTTCTTCACTCCTTTCAACTTTGATGAAAAGAACTAAATACCTAATTTTGTAGAAGTTGCTTAACTGGAGCTTGGAACGAATAAATCTTTGACAGTAGCCTACGGCTAAAATTAAGTTTCTCATTTTTTTAAATTGGAAGAGTTAAAAAAGGATTTTAGTACAGATTTTCTGTTAAGAGAAAGGCTGTTAAAAATATTTTTCTACAAATTCCTTATCATTATCAACAACCCTCATTTTATATTTTATTGAAATACACGAATTCTAATATTTATTTATTTATTTATTTATAAAATTAGATGTAAAGTGCAGTCATACTTAGTGGTATAATATATGTACAAGCTTATACATTAAATAAACACATACATATTATAAAATTAATAACAATATTTAAAATTTGGATTTTAAAAATTGCGTCCTAACTTTTATTTTCTTTGCATAATTTTCTATTAATTTTTTCAAATTTGTTTCACTAAAATTATCCCAATCTTGAATTGTTTTCGGAAAAAAAGAAAATTTATGAATGTTAGTTTTCAAAAGTGGAATTTTATAGATAAATTTATGATTTTTTCTAATGCTTCAATCATTTATTTGTAATTTTGTTAGAAAATACATTTTTTTTAGTTATAAGCAATTTTTGTAAGCTTAATTTTTATTTAAGTTCATAATTTAATGAGTTTCCAGATATAATTAGATAATACATTTCTGAGTTATGTAAAATTGCACATAGGGGTTTTAACATTACGTTGCTATGGTTACTACTCAATTTTCAATGCTGAATCATTTAAAAACTGCACATAGAAAGTATTAAGGAAGGTTTATTTCATTGCATGTACAGCTGAAATCAAAAAAATCGGGAAATGAAATTTTTCCAGTTGTAAATTTGGTTGTACTTGTCAATTAATTGTCTACTTGGCAATACATAACTTTCAGAAAGATGTAATCTATTTATTTATATCACAAACTCTTTTAAATGGATACTAATCATGATCTTTGGCAGCTTTCTCAGAAGCTTATAAAGAACTAAGAACGCAAAATGGCATTTAGCTAAAGCTTCTTTACTTAACTACAGTAGACCTCGGTTATAGCGAACCTTAAAGGGACCATCAAAATCGGTTTGTTATATCCGAAGTTCGTAATAAGCGATAATGCCACAAATATAGAGAAAAATTACGGGACTTGAAATGTAGTTCGTTATAAACGGTGGATCGCTATAACCGAGGCCGTTCTAACCAAGGTCTACTGTATTTTGTTCTTTCTTTTGTTGCTTTAAATAGATCATTGTTAAACCATCTTTTTGAAAACTTTTTTTGTTATACAGCCTGTTTTTTTACTGTGCGCAAATATTTAAATCTGTAATACATCACCATAAATGGCAACGATTGAACTCATATGTCCTTAACAAAAAGTTAAGTTTTCGAGAAAAGTGCATTGGCAGATTTTCACCAAACCGTTTGAGAACTGCTGGCATAGCTAACGACTGGATGGTGGCCTAACTCTCGCGTACGCGGCCGCCTGTTTGAATGACGACGCGATGATAGGTCAGTGTTTAACATTGACCTTGTGCACGAACGATGTCGTAAATGAACATAATATGTTTGATTCGTATGACGCGTATTAACAGATCGTAATGGCATTTACAAACAGGCAAAAAAATCACAGTTCAAAAGAACATGATTCGCTTAAAATTTACAGTTTTGATTCGATCACTTTGAGCAAAAGAAAAGCGCTATTATTTCACATTTTCCAGTCAAAGTCAATTACTATAAAAAATGTAATTACGAGAAAAATAATGAAATCTAAAAAATTATTTTAAGAACATACTGTATTAATTACAGATTTGTTCGTTATAAATCAAGCAAAATTTCTTTTTCCTTTGGCATTTTTTTGAAAAAATAAAAATAATTATTTTTTCCTCTTGTAAACTCAATCCGAGGACATAATGTATCTTGTTTCTCCACTATTACTTGTGATTTATTTTCTCTGATATTTCTTGGATTTTCGTGTGTTTGGAGGGATTTTTAGCATCTGGTGATATATATATTTTTTATCTACGATCACTAGTGTAAATGACGAATTACGTACAACACACTAAAGGTGCTTTCGTTCGAAAGGATTACTAATCATAAAAACTGGATTAGTTTTGTGTACATTTATTTGTAACTTTTATGAATTGATTCTATAAAAAGCGAAGGAATAAAACTCATATTTCATAAAATGAACGGAAGAAAGTTACGGATAAATGCACACAAAGTGAATCCAGTTTTTATGATTAGTAATCCTTGGCACGAACGAAAGCGCCTTAAGTAAGCCGGTGTGTACAAATGTCGTGCGTAAAGTAAGAAAAACGCACAACTCACCTACTTTACGCACATTTGTAGTTAGATCTACGTAGCCGCATCACATTAGATCGACCGTCGCGTCGTCGAAATTGCAAGTGTCATTGCTGATTACTTTGAAGGTAATTTTTGTGGTCGTAGATAAAGTATAGTACAAAAGTCGAGTTGTAAAGCAATCAAGCACTTGTGGAATTACTTGCATTCGCCGCTGCGCGGCTCATGCGCAACTTTTCCACTGTGCGTAATTTGCTATTTACAACTCTCGTTATGTAATATACTATTAAATAAATGGAGGAGTTTTTTGACGTATTACAAAAGTTTACTTTCTAATATTATATGTAATTGTTTTGGAAAAGGTATTTTGATTTTTGTATTTTATAAATACAGAAAAGTTTGTTTGTAAATAGAAATATTTTTCGCTATTATTTTTCTTTTTTTAATGTATAAAACTTGATAAAAAGATAGTTTTGGGGTGAATAATGGCGGTAAAGGGAATTTTAAGCTTGCAAATAGATTAGAAGAACTATCTGGCTCTGGCAGTATTATTTGCCAGTTGTTTTGATTTTTCCTGGAAGAATATTCTCGATACCTGATGTAAATGAAAACAAAACTTTTGCTTATGGTTGCTAATAAAAACAATTTATGTTATCCTACATCTACATTAGTAATCAAACAATGTCAAAATTATTTACAAATTTTTTAAATCAATTTTATTTATGTATTTTTTTTTACAGTTTATGCAAGAAAATGTTGGCATTTTTTGACAAGATTCCTGCCCATCAAAAACTAGGAGATCAAGGCGCGGGTGATATCCGAAGGGATCGCAGTTTATCCATAAGCCAATGAGTCAACCACTCTTGAGTATTGAGTATGGTATATACCATACATAAGTGTAAGAAAAAAACAGTTCATTAACATCGTTTTCTGACAACACTAAAAAATAAATTTTGGCTCAGTTGAAGTAAGTGTCAACGCATCAAGAGATTTTCAATGATCCAGTCAAATCACCACCATAACTGCACTCTAATGTACATACCATACATAAGTGTAAGAAAAAAATAATAAATTATCTGTTGTACTTAAATTAAAGAAGTCGCCAAAGATAACATAACATTTAAAAACCTGACTTGCAGCAACAAATAAAATCAGAGAATGTGCGTCGGCGTCGCTTAAACAAAATGATAAAAGTTTATTTATTGTCCCTTTAAAATTCACAGTAAAGAACACTACACAAACGTAAGGATCTTTCTTTAAATGTTAAAAAAAGATCCTTACGTTTGTGTAGTATTGTTTACTGTGAATTTTAAAGGGACAATAAATAAATTTTTATCATTTTGTTTAAGCGACGCCGACGCACATTCTCTGATTTTATTTGTTGCTGCAAGTCAGGTTTTTAAATGTTATGTTATCTTTGGCGACTTCTTTAATTTAAGTACAACAGATAATTTATTATTTTTTTCTTACACTTATGTATGGTATGTTACATTAGAGTGCAGTTATGGTGGTGATTTGACTGGATCATTGAAAATCTCTTGATGCGTGGACACTTACTTCAACTGAATCAAAATTTATTATTTTTTAGTGTTGTCAGAAAACGATGTTAATGAATCGATTTTTCCTTTTCTCTCATAGTGTCCAGTTTATTATAAATTATGTTAGATGTGCTAAATTGTAAATAATATGAATAAGTATGTATATATAATTTTTACAAAATCAATTTTTTCTTGTAATAAAATTTTGATTACTGATTTCATGAAACAATTTTAATTTATATTCTATCGACGTTTTCATAGTGCTGCTCTTAAGGTAGGGGAGACCGGGGCTTGTCATACCTCCTTCAGGTTTATAATTTATTAAAGCACTGCGGTTACCTGAACGCGGCCATTATGTTAACTTCCATTTCTAAGATACTTATGGTAGATTCAAATCCATCACTTTCTAAATACTTATGTTTCACACGGCCAAATTCCATATTCCAGGTATTGCTCCAAGTTAATAATTATTTGATTAGTTCATGGATAGGGAACAGAATTACAATAAAAAAAAACCTAAAGAAAAGTATTAAATTTGATTTATTCTTAATTTAAATATTACTGTGTGGGTGCCCCATCACCAGTGGGCATCGACCTAATAATATCCGAATCACCTGGATCCGTAATGGACATGACGCACACTCTGAAGTATTTACCACAAGCAGTACCGAGCTCGATGTTGTTTCCCGTATAATGATGGACGCCTGTCTTCGCCAACATTGCGTAATATTCAATCTCACACTTCCTCAGAGGCGGTGTGTTATTGGCAATGATGATAAGTTTCGCTTTACCTTGGCGTAATGTCTAAAATATGCAAGACAAACTTATTACAAGAATAACTCAGTTTTAAATATGCATACCTTTAACGATTGCTTATATCCTAAGCAATACTTTCCAGACTTCATAACCAAGGCCAGTTTGCTGTTGATGCTTTCGATGGCCTTTTTTTGCTTCTTTACTTGTGCAACCATCTTTACGCCTGCAACGTGATTTTGAGGTTAGGATTTAGTTTGGCTGTAAAATTCTGGTGAATATGAAATGTGTACCTTTTTTGTGTCGTTACGTGAAATTATTGAGGCATTATGAATGGTTTGTAGAAATTAAACGGATGAAATGCAATGTATTTACCTGTTTGTGTTTCCCACGTGCACTTTTGAGACAACCAAACTCATGAAAAGGGAAATGGCGGATTTCCTACCAGGCATGCCAACTTTGTTTTGAGCGCGCAGAATTTAAAATGTTTACTTTTGTTATCTGTTACTTTAAACTAGAGTCTTATTAAATTTACAGCACTTTATCGGACAGTAAAAGTTAAATTGGTGTTTAGATGTAAATAAATAAATAAAAGTAAATTAAAAATTGGAGGTTCTTCATAAAATATGTACAGTAGCGGACAATAAAATCCGGGCACGTCATTTGTACTTACAATGTAAATCTCATTTTAATATATTTGACGTTTAATACGTATACAAAATGTCAGCAGTAATTCTGACATTTAATACAAATTTTGGCTGCGGTAAGTAAACGCTCAAACTGGACAGACTCAATTTTCCTAATCGCTGATTGGTCAGGTGGTGTGTGGTCTGATCGTTGACTTGACGATTTTGTGCAGTTCGACCGTTCACTTAACTCACCCTTTATTTATTTATTTGGACACAAATATAATCTCAATAAAAGCCTGATTTACCAAATTTGTCTAAAGTCTAAATATGCACAGCATGTGACACGAGCTATCCCTACTAACTAATGAGTATACTGTGGTGAAGTCGAGGCCTGTTCATTTCATGACATTTTTGTTGGTATCATTAAAATAACGAGTGATTAAAATTTTTTTTTTACAAAATACTATTGGATTACCTATGAGATTTGTGACTGTTTAAATAATTTTGAAGTTGAACGAAATGCCAAAGGTCACCTTTGTAACCTTTGGGATTTCGTTCAACTTCAAAAATAATTTTTTTTTAATCCTTGCCATGGAATTTGAGCGGCATGTCTCAGCTTTGCTGTAAAACCACGTAAAACAGCATCAAGGAGTGCAATTGCTGGGTTCAGTAATTCCTCCGCGCTCACTCTATTCACTCCTCGAGCACTTTTGTCTCACTTTTACGTATATCAAAAGAGCTGCGTTCTCACTCTACTTTTCACTCCGAGCTTGCACCGCGTGAATTTCCGAACTCAACAAAAGTCGTACTTTTCACTTAAGCTAGGACATGCCGTCCAGAATTCATGACAAAGGTTGATAAAATATTTAGAAAATCACTTGGTTCCTACTAGGGATGGGCGATACTGTATCGATACTTAGAGGATCGATATTTTATCATACGATACTCGATATTTTGTATCGGTACGGTCACTTTCGATATATTGTGTATCGATACTTTTTCCTCCAGTATCGCCAAATGTCGGATCGCTAAGGTGGAATCATTTGGATGTTGCGACCCTCTGTTGCTGAATATTATAGAGGTATTAACCAGGGATATTAACCGTATCGTAGATTTCTGTATCATTGAGACAGTGTATGAGGGGTGTGGGACGTGAGTGCGTTTGCTTTGAAATTGGAAGTTAAGTCAAATATTTTAACACCAAAAATGCCGAAAACAAAAAGCGATGTTTGGAAAGCCGATCAATCTATTGATAATTTGAAGAAGTTTTATCGTTGATTGAACGGTTTTATACATCTGGCCACTGGCCCGGTATTTCAATGCAGGTTTTTGCAGGCGGAGGTTACATTGTATTCTTAACTCAAATTGCTCGGACAGGCACATAATTAAAAAAAATAACGTTTAAAAAAAAATTTATTCCGTGGTATTATTGATTTCGAAATTTACATAGTACATAGAAAAGTAATAAATTGATCCTTTTTTATATTGCGGATCGGTCGAGGATCGATCCCAATATCGATACTACTTACTACGATACGTGAATGGATCGATCCTATTGTTATGATCCGAAATCGATACGAAGTATCGATACTTTTTAATGTATCGGAACATCCCTAGTTCCTACGTACTGTGCTACGTACTTGTCAGAAATGGATTGACGTTTGAATTTGAATTGACGTTTGAATTTTACGAAAAGTTTAAATCGCGACATCTTGCGATCTCTTTTTGACCTAATATTGCATTAGAAAAACAAAACCGATTTGCAACAAAATTTTTTAATTTTACGGTTATATTTTTGAAAACTATCACTGCCACTGGTGTCAGATTGACTGTGGTGTCCATGAATACGAGAAGTTTTGTCCCGAACAAACTTTTAATAATTAAAAAAGCATTTAATAGTTATTTATTTTTTCGTCCGTAACTCTAACCGTTCTTTAGTTATCGAGGTTTTTTGTTGAAAAGCGTAATTTTTTTTCTCACGATTTGGTCGGAACAACTTTCTATCTACGCCACTGGATAGAGTGAACAAAGTTGATTGTTGAATAACGAACGTCGCTTTAGTACCAAATTAGAGGGTTTTCAACTAATGCCTTGGCATAGCATAAGAATCTACCGTGGAGGGAGTAATGACTGGAGACCGCATCTGCTATCCTTGCAATGTAAATTTTGTGGACGGAAGAGACACCGCACAAACACCTTTTATGACCCTATTTATATTTCCCGCCCATGCAGAACTAACGAAATTTTACACCAGTTTATGGTATCATTGGCGTCGGGCGTTTGGGTTGTTTCAATAGTGTTTACCATTGCGTTTACCTAGTGATCTGTTTTATGTTTTCCTTCATTTCATATTGATTAATCAATGTAATTACATATTAGTGCGTTTTTAACTTATATTTCAGTAGTGCGATTTAATTTTTTTTGGACAATTTACCTTTCAGTTTATATTTATTTCATACCTCATAACTTTTGCAATTTCTTCTAGTACATTTTCATATTTTATCCTCAACAGTAAACAAGAATGGTGAGCTGTAGAATTTACAGAGAAATTTACTGCTTACGTGAAAGAATTAAGATTTTTTAATGTTAATCAGCTAGTAATATCGTCAAATTTTTACCAGTTTATAAATGCAGCCAAAATCACTTAGAAATGTTTTTCAGTTCAGTGAGGTCTTTAGGAGGTTGTAATGATAACCCAACTTGCCGCCAATTCAAAAGTGCTTACACGCTGAATTAACAGATAGAGGCGTATTCCTCTATCTATTGTATTCCTCTGCAACAAGTGCCGATTTTAAATTGTTCTTCTTCTAGAAAGAAACCTGAAGAACTGATAAATGCAGATCATTCAATTTATATTAGTAGTTTGAGTGGAAGTAATGAATTAGATGGAGATGAAGCTGATTTATTGCTAAGAGAACATAATTATTTCTTTAAAGGAAAATCCACTATCTAATTTTGTAGAAGAAGTAGTTATATATATATATTGCTGGATTTGTATCGTTTAAATTAGGAAAATTTATTAAATGTGCAATCACTATTGACATCATCGCTATTTGACATAAAAGAAAATTTAATGGGTAGTAAATTACCGCATTGATGGAATTAAAATTAATAAATTTAAAATAATTTCCAGTTTGTTGGAATTCTTTTCAAATAAAAGTGTTTTTAAAACCAGACATGAGCACATTTTGCTTTTAATATAGTGATAAATGTTTATTTAGATATAAGAATAAAACATAGTTGCAAACATATTTCTAATAATACTGAAACAGCTGTAAAAAATTAATACATTTTAAAGGTCAATAAAAACAAGTATTTGTTAATGAGTTTTCTTTCGCTACTACCTACGGCACTGGAAACTGCGGCCATATTGAGAAACCTTTTATGACACTATAAGCTTTGGCGGGTCCGCCACGTATTTGAACTGACGCTCCCTCCAGTCATTATTCCCTCCACGGAATCTACACAGTAGCGTCACTCGAGTATAACTGTCACATTTTCCATTTTGTTTGATTCCTACCGATTTGTTAAATCCATGAACACAACACTTTTATGTTTAGAAAATAGCGCGCGTTGTATTATTTGGCCACGCCCCCACGCGCGTCGCTCGGGGCTATTCTAAGCTGTATTCTTTCGAACTGATTTAAGTGAACGAACTGAATGCAATGAACCTTATTTCTTCTGTGCATAAGGTTCATTGCATTCAGTTCGTTCACTTAAATCAGTTCGAAAGAATACAGCTCTAATTCGCGCTGTGGTCTAAGGCGCAGTGTTGCCAACTCGGTGATTTTTCCACCAGATCTGGTGATTTCTTTCAAATGCTTGCGACGTTCTGACGTTATTTGCGGTTTGTCTCAAAACTGGCGAATTCTAAAGTGATGAGTGACTTCTATGAAAAATCAAAATTGACTTCATAAATAAGTACACAGGAAAAAAAGGTCCGGGTACATAAAGGCTGTTTGGGATATAAGGTAACAAACTTTTTGTGTATGCAGAAATAAACAAATTTTTTTTTGTATAACTTAATATTTTTTTAATTTGGAGAGCCACTGTTTATGATCTATTGGAGTTTCAAAACGTAGTAACAGCAGTAGCTAAGCACTTTTGTTTTTTAATCTTTAAAAAAAGTTTGGAGATTTTTAAAGTAGGAAATTGAGATATTTCACTTTATTATGTTGGTAACATTATTAGGGCAAAAGTTCATCGAAGCGCTGACACCTTTTTTAAATTTATGAGGTTTTGAATAAATGGGCACGTTCAGCCGGTGTCAGCAGCTGAGAAGTTTAGTCAGCGGTGTCGGCTGAACGATACGCTGAGTGCGCTGTATCTCAACTGTTGTGAAATTAACTTAGCGTAAATTAGTTCGCTGCGGATATAATGCCAAGTTATGTTTTTATTTGTAAATTGTGAATTCATCAAACTATGTAGTTTGCTTCATTTGATTTTGTACTAACTGTTCAACTTCTTCAAATAAAACATTAAAATTAAAGTCATCACCCAGAATTTCACACAAGATAATATTTTGATGAAAATTGTCGACCATGTTTTTGACGTTAAATCCTGCATCTCAGCAGATCATTCGCTAACATACAGCATCTCAACATGTTGAGTGTTGCAAGTCAGCTGCTGACACCGGCTGAATGTGCCCAACACTAAAATAAATATAATATTTTATGCCATTACGGCCTGTTTTATGTTTTATTCACTTTAAGTTAATCGGGCTTACATGTTGTAAACGCAGGTTGTTTCATTAATTTTTAATACTTAAGTTAATTCACAAAAAAAATTTGCGTTTAGATCCTTATGGATCCATCCCTTTCAATTATAAATAGCTGAGTTAAGTAAAATCTTTACTAGTTTAACCATATTAAGAAACCAAAGTGGAGGAAAATGGTATTAAATATACATATCACAAGACATTTTAGTGTATTTGTCTAAAGGCGCCATGCACATCTCTGTGTTCAGCACCGCCTGGCGTGGTGATTTGTGAATTATAGCGTTTTCGATTCACTTGCACCGGTTGCACTCAGTGTATTTGCATCTTCTTTTAACCTCATGTAATAACACGAGATGAAGATATTCTCAGTGCGCACTAGTGCGGTCAATCGAAAACGCTATTAGTGATATGAAAATATTTCTTAAGACTCATTGCATGGGAACAATATCACTCTTATGACAATTTACGATTGTAGTACATAATACTTGAGCTTCCTGGTATTGAAATACATTACAATATTCAAGTTCAAATGTACACTAATAATTTGAAACAATTCGTATTTTCATACCACTAATGCAGAATATGGTCATTGGTGGTGCTGGCTTCGCATGTGCATGGTCCCTATTAAAAATTTCGTCTTGCAGTTCGTAATCTAAATTTGAACTCGTGTGACGTGTGTTAAAATCATGTCTTATGACAACTTATGAAGGCTGGCAAGTGGTTTAGTGGTAGCCCTAAGACGGTAGCCTAGCTGGCTTTAGGGGCCAGTCGGAGTGTGAAACACTCCAGGTCTATGGATGTTTGTGTTGCGTTGTGTGTTTAAATACCTAGCAACTGGGTCCCTATTCTCAACCCGTTCGAAAAGATTCGCATGCGAAAATGACGTCAAAATGACGTATTTTCCGAACGGTTTGTATAGTTTTGTACGAGAGTCTACGTCATTTTGACGTCATCTTTGCATGCGAATCTTTTCGAACGAGTTGAGAATAGGGCCCCTGGCTGAATTGGTTAAAAAAAAACACTATAGCCAAATAAACACAAATGTCTTAAGCCCGAACTTTCCACTTCCTGATAGATTTATTCAACGTATAACTTTATGAATCACCATAGAAACCATTCACAAAAATCGAGTTATTTGCCAAATAACGTTATCGTGAACTTTATTAGGAGGTAGAAAGATCGGGGCTTACGGTACTTATTTATTAAAATATTTCTGTATTTGTAAAAAAAAATTAGTTATATGACTTTAGCCTTGTCTTAAGCTTGTTCTACACTAGATGATAACAATTTCATAATGTTCGAATTCCCTGGGTCAGTCACCGACAAGACACTCACGCGAAACTGTTTACCGTTAGATCTTCTTAACTCGATGGTATTTCCTGGATAATGAAGTAACTTTATCTTGCCCAACATCGTGTGATATTCAAAATCGCATTTTGTTTTTGGGGGAACCTTCCTTGTAATTATTACGACTTTAGCCTTGTCTCTAAGTAGTGCCTGAAAACAATTTTTTGTGAACTTACACGAGTTTCTATTTGTAAATATATACCTTCATTGCGCGATCCGATCCGAGAGCGTATTTTCCGGATTTCAGTACTTTAGTTAATTCAGCATTGAAGGATTCGAGTGTGTTTTCTTCTGACACTCGTGCGCGCTTACCCATTTTAAAGGTTAGAATTGTTTACACTGATTTCTTTTAATATACACTTCATAGAATAGTTAGAGAAGAAACACTACATTCTTAAGTATATATTTTTATATCGAATTAAATTATGTTCTAATTTATTACTTAACGTTCCGTAAAAATTTATAACGAAATAATCAATTTGACAGAAACAGTTGGCCAACTTTGAAGCTCACAAAATCACCATGTCGCGATGTCGCGCCTGTGAATAGCAACAATTGCAAAATTCTAAATAAAAATTGTAATTTCGTGTTTTAATTTAACAGTTTCAAGAAATTGCAGTTGAAAATTTTAAATTATGTTAAAACAACCGATTTGATTTAAACAGTTCTGCCAACGTTAGAATTCTTAAATTTATCGTATTGCTTATGAATTAGAGCTGGCAACGGTTAACCGATTTTGGATATTTTGGATATTCGCGGTGTACAGCATGTCACTTATGCAAATAGAGTTGCATAACTTGAATGTGAATCTAAGTGGAAAAATTATTTTCATGCAACTCTATTTGCACGAGTGACATGCTGTACACCGCGAATATCCAAAATATCCAAAATCGGTTAACCGTTGCCAGCTCTATTATGAATAGCGTCAATTGCCAAATTTTAATAAAGAATCTCAATATCCTGATGTAATTTAACTATTTCAAGATTCTTTAGTTATAACTTTTGGAAAATAGATAAAATTACTTTAATTGGCCTATTTATGTTGGCAAGCCGTCTGTCACTTTGACAACGATGAAAGTGAGGTTATTTGCACGACGAAATTTATTTAATTTTAATTAAAGGATGATGTGGAAACAGTTTGTGCACAATGAAACGAATTACCTTCTTAAAATGAAAGACTCTTCGCTGTTCCTCACTGATTTAAAAAATGTTTGGTCTGAAGAATTGGATGAAGAGAATTTGGGGATGCGTTTCCAGGTATTACACCATAACATATATTCTTCTAGGCTTATTTATCCATCACGATTTTAGGAACTGAATCCTTTGTTTGTCGGCTGTGACGTTCACGATGAATTATCAGAATTACTGAATAATATTCCCGAGACACCCGTGTCATTATTGAATGAGAATATCAACATCATATTCGAAATCAACAGTGCTGCAAATGAGTTCCCCGTTAAATTTCGTTGGCGACTGACGAAACGTAGCTCTGATATTGTCTGAAGTTTATCTCAAAGTTGTTATCCAATTTATTATGTTCTGCATTTTAGTTCTTTCAAGAAGTCACGCTGACTTTAATACACACAATCCAGTTGTTGGAGTTACAGCAGCATAATTTGTGTGCCTTATTGGAGAGGAAAGATACAGAAATCAAGGAATACAAGCGGGAAAACGGGGGTGAAATTGCCAGAGGTATCCCTTATTAACTTACACACATCATATGTGTTTGTACTTATTCTGTTTTTGCAAATTTCAGATTATTTAAAAACACCTAAATTCAATAAAGCGTCCCTTAATATCTCTGATGCTGAGCGATTTTTACTTGGCACCTTTGCAAATAAAGCATTCTTAGAAACCTTCACGAAAAAGTATGGTGATGTAACAAGTAATATTCAATGGTGAGCTTCATTCTAAAACCTTTGAACTCTTATCAATGTGGATGTTTTGTAGTGATAAAATGAAGTCAAATGTTGTCAAGAAGAGGAAACTGAAACCTTATGTACCAAAGTCTCAAATTAATTAATCTTCAAGCCCATATATTTTATTAGCGTCTAGTCTTCACTTATTAGTTAAGACAGAAATATGGTTAAATTAGGAAAACAATGCAGGATTTTCTAATGAACTTGAGTCTGTGAATTTGTTTTTCTTTAGGTATTTTGTATTGTCATAACTGATTTAACTTTTTTGTGTTTCTCTATGTGGTGTGATGCATATATGCAAGAAATACTCGGCCACACGGGTCCAGGTTCTTTTTTTACCAACTTTTCAATTAATAGAATTTAAATAAATGTTATACACAATTGTAAGTATTATTTTTTCTTCTTAGATTTTAGTTAATTCTCAGCTATTTATAATTGAAGGGGATACATAATGATGCAATTTTTTTGTGAATTAAGTTAAGTGTTAAGAAAAGTAGATGAAATACCTACTAAGAATTTGATGGCATAATGAAACAACCTGCTTTTACAATATGTAGGCCCAGTTAACTTAAAGTGAATAGTAGGCCCGGTTAACTTAAAGTGAATAAAACGGACCGTCATGCCATAAAATTGATTTAAAAGCAGTAAAACTGTTTAAAGTTGACGCAGTTGTCGTTAACCCTGCGTTTCCAGATATCCCGATGCAATTAAAAAAATATTCCAACGGCCAAAGACAAGTAATAAAATACTATTTTACTATTTACTCAAAACATTACAAGATAAATTTTAAAAAGATGTGCGAAAGTGCGCAGTGTTGCCAACTCTTCAATGAACTTTCCCCCTAAATAAGCATTAGTTGAAAACCCTAATTTTGTACTAAAGCTGCGTACGTTTTTCAACTCTGTACACTGCATTTACTCTTTTCGCACTCTAAAGAATGTGAGAGAATATAAGTTTTAATACAAGTAAGAGTGAGACAAAAGTGAGATAAGAGTAAATAGAGTGAACGGAGTAGAATAAATGAACGCAGTTTAAAAATAGACCTGTCGAGCGTTGAGAACCAAAAGGAAAATATAACTTTAAAAATACCAAATTAATAAAGTCGTTCATTTAGGCCCGATCTTTCCAAGTTATTCGGCGAATAACTTGATTTTTCTGAATGGTTGCTTGATTTTATTAATGGTTTCCATGGTACCATGGATTACGAATAATTATATTCCCCAAATAACTATTAGTCAGTTTATTAGGAGATGAAAAGAGCGGCACCCAAATTTATAACTTTTGCTTTAAGTATCAATAAATATCAGTGAAGAAAGAATAAACAGGAGAGAGTCATGTTAACAGTAGTTTCTTGTCCACCTTGATCACTAAATTAATATGGCCGCGGTAAGTCACAGGCGCACACACGTTTTAGAAGATTCTGGAACGACCACAAACCACATACTTTACCATTGTTTATAATACACTTCCTACACTAAATTTAACACAATGAGATCCTAGAAATGACAATTGTTTTCCAGACACTGGAGTTCTATCATATAGTGTTTTTGATTCACTTGCACCGGTTGCACTCAGTGTATTTGCATCTTCTTTTAACCTCATGTAATAACACGAGGTGAAGATATTCTGAGTGCGCACTAGTGCAGTCAACCGAAAACGTTAATAAAAGTACTTGGAAAGAACTTACTTATATTACCCTTACTGCGCTAGTGATCATTGAAATATTTCAAAACTATCCTAAAAGTCATTCACTTTTTAAGTGAAACCTATAATTACCTATGAATGTACCAATCACAGTTGCTAAATAAATAGATAAATTCGTACTATACTCAGATACAAACACAAAACTCGGCAATTATTTTACAACGGATGTCAACAAAGTACCATATTGCAGAAACTGACGTATCGCAAAGTGGAAACTTCTGTCAAATCGCATTCTCCCACTGCCGTAGCTTCCCTCCTGTTATTCTTACCTCGTTGATAAATACTCAGAATTTGGGTAATTAGTAGGGCTCGTGAAAAATGTTAAAATTCACCCCACTACTGAAACGAGAAACACAGCCCAGCGGCGTGTGATGTCGTGTTTCCGAGCGCTACGTCGCCGCTAAGGCGGCAATATTTGCCGTAACGAACCTGCACTGCGAGTCGTCTGTTTGGTGGGGGAACATTCGTGACGTTTTATACAAAGTCCACGAGCCCTAGTAATTAGTAATTACGCAGCGGTTAGCAACACTGAGTAGACGTGTCGGTATACGTTGACATCTTCCTTCTGATAAATAATTAGTTTGGCGTGACGCCAAGGTTGATAGGAGTGACAGTGTATCTAGCAGGTTGCCTCTTTTCCATTAGAATCTGTAGAAATTGGTCGGTTTTGGTTAGGTACAATGAATTCCTCGAGCACTCTCTGGACCGCTGTTTCGGGCCTACTTGGGGCCTCGTCAGTAGAAGAGCAGCTCGAGAACTCCACTGCAATCTTGCCTTTGCAGTCAAAACCGACTTGCAACAAATTTTTAAAGTTTCTATATATTTTAACGAATAACAGAAAAACTAGTACATAAACCAATCATATAGATACAATATGTATGTACCTACATGTATATTTGTTATGAGCGTAACTCAAGGAGCCGGAATTTTTAAAAATATGTAGGCAACTCCATTTAAAAAAGATCTATTTTTTGTTCACCCGGTATATGTACATATATAAAACTCTACTGCAAAACTGCTATCTTGAGTGTAACCTACATAAAAATTCGTATATATTCATAAACATTTTGTATTAAAATAATAAAGGGAGGGTTTCCCTTTAATAATATTTAGTAACCCTGTAAATTTTAGCGCCAACAACTTTTCCAAACACTTTTGGGTAATTTTAATTTGTTATAAATTTTTAAACTCAAATATTTTTCGGACAAATCATTATTATTTTATGCATCACCGATGTGCCTAATATTTAAATTCAAATTCGGTTATTTAAACATTTTTCCAGGTGCCTGAGAGAATTAAATGAAATACTCCTACTTTATTTATTTCCAAATCAAAGCATCTAAAATCTAGGCTTTGAGAGGTACCTACTTGTGCACGTTATGTATTTGACAAAAACGCGTCCTTGATGAGCCCCTTACGTTTTTTAGGCAGAAAAATACCAGAGCTGATTGGTTTTTGCTTCCAGTAAAAATACTCGGTAAGCTTTGCCCGCATTATCGGATCATTTTCTGCTTTAAGTGCGAGGTGTTAAAGCGTGATTTTTGTGTTTTAAGGCGATTATTTGCGCAATTAATTAAATAATTAGATAAGTGAATTTAACATTTTCATGACGCCTTATAGATCAACTTCAGAGATACTTTTGAGTACACCACAAAAGTCCTTATAGGATTTTAGTTTCTATCTTGATCTACTAAATTTCACGAGACAAAGCTCTTATCTGGCCTGAGCAATATTTTATTTAACGCAAATTTGGCGCTAGTTATTCAAATAAGAAAATAAATAACGAAAGAAAAAACACCTTTGAGGGTGCATCCGGAGCATTCGACATAATGTTCGGAGCGCTCGGGGTCTTCCTTTGTCTCATTCTTACATCCACTGAAATTCATTCGCTCTCCCTCACACTTCTGCTCAGAGCGTGCCCCGAGCGTAATGTCGAATGCACCTTGAGCAAGAAAATAACGAGTGTTTTTTTTTTAAATTTGGCATCGAAGTTAGCCGTGACAAGGTGCTTATTGTGAACGCACCACAATTTTGATTATTTGTTGTAAATCTTATTTTCTTATTATCTATTTTCATTGTTACAATAGGTCTCATTCTTACTGTCGTTTTTCGTTTATTACAATAGATTACATTCCTGTGTTGTCCAGTCGTACTGTTGAGTTCGAAACCTCAAAAGCAAGGATAGAAATTGCAAGTTTACAACTGTTATGACGGTGATGATTCACATTGAAATTTTCATGGCCAACTTTGATGCCAGATTAAAAAAAAAACTCTCTACAACTCTGTGAGTGGGCCACATTTTACACTTTTAATAGGAAACACTTGTTTTTAGAAGAGTTAGACAAAAACTGACCCCGGCTTCCGGAGCTTGATCTTTTAAACAAAATTAAACACATTCGATTCCAAGCAAATTATTCGAAAATTACATGTAACATAAAAATTTAAATTGAAGCGTATGAATAAAATTTATTTTAGGCAATTTTTAAAAAAGTAATTAAAATGAAACTGTAGCGGATACACGTGTCTGATGAGTATAAAATAAAAGAAAATTCTCTCTAGCGCCACAGCAGTCGGACGTCCAACAAGCCACGGCGGACATTTTAGCGGACATGTGCATGTCAGCGGACACGAATATTCCTGTTGTGACATGCGCATATTTCTGCACCTATAAACTGATTCCATTTGCTCTTATATTTATTTATGAACTGTTTTGGTAACTAATAATTACATTGAGTGATCGCACAAAAAGTACATATACCGAATGTACATATACCGAGTGTGTCCGCTAACTCTATTAACTCTAAACCGTTCATAAATTGCCGGAGTTAACAGAGTAAACTCTACTCACAGCGTTCATATTCGAAGTTACAATTACTCAAAGTTAACTTTTTCTACTCACCTCTGAGAGGTAGGTAAAATTTACTCGACATGCGCAGTGAAAGAAAATTCACAGTGCTGCACACGCCTCATATGTAATCGAATCAATGTAAGTTAACTAAGGCTACATTTACATTCAATTTCGTGCCAGCACGAATTCGTAACACGAAAGTTTGACCTGTGCTTTTTTATGATACCATTTACATTGGCCAATGTAAATTTTTAATGTAATGTAATGTAAATTTTTAATGGAAATCATAGTAGGCAATGTCATCATTAAATAGAGATTTTTTTCTGTTTTCAAAAATATATACTTTATTGGGTTTATTTCTTACAGTTAGTAGAATAAAACGCCATTTTTATTATTTTTGGTGCATTCTTTTCTTGAAAGACCGCTAGGCGTGTGGAGAGTAAAATTTGTAGCGGTCACGGGTGACCCCTCATGGCATGACAATAATGTAGCCCATCAGACACCGGTGTCTGCTTTGGCAGCGAATGTGTTCACCTAATATTAGTAAGGAGACAGTGGTTTAGAAACAATGAATCAATTCATATCCGTAAATGTAAATAAAATTAGTTTATATCCGTAGATACGTGTTTCGGCAGCTATGCTGCCATCTTCAACACACCTACAGATACACAGATACACTCACAAGTTAAAAGCAATACGTGAATCGTCATTCATAGCCTACTTGAATGTGGCAAAAATTAAACTTTTGATTAAAACTTTGAACCTCTATATCTCAAATGCCATTTGAATAAAATATCAAGTGTTTCATATTTTTGCAAATAGAATTTTATGTTCTTTTCAAAAATGTAAAAATATACAGAGTGTTCCTTAAAAAAAATCGAATTTCTTGCTTGTATCTCAAATATTGAGCACTAGAGAAAAGAGTAATTTCAAGCAGTGAATTCTGTATGAAAAAGTTTTTATAGAAATCAAAAATTTTCATAAGCAAAACAATTATGAGGTTTTTAGAAATCGTAGAATTTTGACAAGCACCCTGTAGCTCGTAAGCGTTAAAAGATATTGAAATGCGGTCTGCACTATTAATTTTCTCTTAAAAATCGAGGTCCAAAAGCCGAGGTCAGTTTTTGTTTAACTCTTCTAAAAACAGGTGCTTCCTATTAAAAGTGTGAAATTTGGCCCACCCTGACTTGTCATAAACCGCGCGAAATTGACATTAATTGAAAATGACTTTCCGGATGTAATTCGCTTCCGATTTTTTGGGATAAGTGGCGCCAGCGAAGAAACACTTGAACTAATAAATTGTGCGTGCCGCGCCGGATAAGACATACTGTTTCGTGAAATCTAGTAGGTCGTGGTTTTTATTAAACAATAATATTTCTTTTCAGTGATACGTCTAATGAAAGAGGTTCCCTCGATTACTATAACAGGGTGGATTTAAGAAATAGATTAGTACGCTGCGAATCACGGTAGGGTAAGTATCAAATTCTTTGTATCTAATTTAAATTTTTTACTTAATATTCCTTACAAATTTTCTGGACAGTTTTTACATGTATGTATTAAAAAAAAAAACTATTAATGCACGTGAATTTTTGCAATCTATGCATTATAAAATTTGTTCGGAAAATATAATTAAGTTACAATTTTTTTTTTTTAGTTCCACTTCAGACTGCAGAAGGTGTGCAAACCGGTGAGTGTTTATGATTTCTTGTAAACATCAAGTAACTTAATTAATTCATGGGAAGAAAGTTAGTTTGAAGTTGGTTAAGGGGTCCACTAACACCTGGACTATTCATATTCATTTCTACCTTTTTCATAATTCCTACAAAAGATATTTCTTTGCAATTTTAGGGATGTGTGTATTTACAATCGTAGAAGAATAATATAACTCGACCATCTTGTAATATAATGATTACAACATTAAAACCGGTTGACACGCTGTCGTTAAAACAAAATATGTATTAAATTAGGTACTAAAAAATATTTTTAAAAAATTTTCAATTTAGTAGTACGAATATTAAGAACTAAAATTATTATTAAATTAACAAATCCTATTAAATTATCTACGGATTTAGGCATCTATCAAAAGTCGACGTTTATGCCGTATGTATGGTATACCGTTGGCGGACGCCTCCTAAGATCAGTAAGCGATTTTCTGTTTGCGAACAAGGCATCACGGGGCGTGATCTGTGAAAATGCGTTAGCTTAGAGCCCTTTCACATTAATGGCGTTTTACACGCGATGGGACAAAAAGCACGGGCCTTTTCGGCACGTTGTAGTGGATGGCTTCATACATTTCACGAAGTATGGGTATGACCTTAGCCGGTGTCCACAAGCTGTATACAAACTGTTAGAACGGTGTGACATATGCCCTAATGGTTGTAACTGTGCTACTTTGGGTACAAAGATTTCCTTTTTATGCAGAAACTCACTTACTAAAGTCGCATTTAAGTCAAGACAAAATAGAAAATAACTAAGTTTTGTGTGTTTTCTTCATGTGTAGCTTTATGAGATATATTATCTACCAAGATCTTGCTGCTCCATTGTTCTTATTAATACATCTTGTGAGTGATGCTCGTTTTCATCGATTATGTCAGACTTTACAACGATGATGCATGGACTTGATGTTGTGGTGGCGACTTGCATCCACCCACCGTTCAGTGTTGCCGTCACATTAATCTTGCTGCTTACGACACGGTACAGATTTCAACTTCATAATGTATTCAATACCTTGCTCCAGCCACTTCAACGAGCGTGTTTATCGAGCGTAAATTGCTTTGTCAAGAAGAGCGCTCGTAGAAGTTGCTTCCCTCTTACACGCTCAATTATCTCTTTCAAAACAACTTACAATTAGTCTAAACGAGTTTTTATTGCCTTTAGTTGTCGAAGCAGGAATTGAAAGACGTCGAGGCCTCCTGAGACAGTTTGTCGATTAACGGTGAACAAACACCGTGTAATCAGTTTAGTGGGGCGAAATCGATAAATGCAAGGGGAAGTTCCGGCAAACTTGATTAAGAATTTCTGCGTATTTTTAATTTTCTTGACGGGGATTAAGTGATGAAGGTCATGCTAAGCTAATTTCAAGCTACTATTACATTAAAACTTTGTGATTAAGGACAGTTCTAATTTCTTGATGGTACCTTGGTAACTGTATAGAAACTAATAAATACATGAACGTGTGGGTGTGTTTTACATATAAATTCTACACTCGGACTTAATACGTAAGCCAAGTACCCTACGTAACATGTGCTAATTTAATAGTTCGGCAGCATTACCTGTGGAAATATTTTGTTTTGGAAAACGTGTGTCGCATTGTTAAAATTGAACATAACCAGACTTTTAAATATCAGCATGATATACATAAATCATAAATTAATTATTACTCACAAATTAAGTAATTTATTATATAAGCTTCACAGAAAGACAATATCTGTATGGGATCACCGGGCAGCAATTCTTTCACCAATATCCTGCTACCTTCTTTAGTATCTACTTAAATGACCCTGTGAAAGTTGCGAACGCTGGGAAAAAAGCGACATGTTGAAGAAAATCTACCTGGAATTATGCACAGCTCAGTGGAGACGGCGTGGGCTACAAAATGGATTATCGGTAGCTCGGTGCTTGGATATAACAGAGTAAGGGCCGCCACCTAGCGAATAACTTCCAAGTGGTACGGTGAAAAACGCGGAACCTTTAGGACTGCACACGTTCAATATCCACAAAGTGTAAGTGTTTGTCAGACACCCTGTATATAGCACAACTATCGGTCACCCTGTGTAATGACAAGAAATAAGAATACGACAAATGGCGATACAGTGTTTATTAATACGCAACAAAATTGTGGCCCAATAAAATGAGCGAAACGCTCAGTAATCGAGTACAGGGGCGGCCTTAACAAAATGCCCGAGAATAAATTTGTTACGTTAAATAATTTAATATTTACAAGTCGTCAACTAACGCGCAATCACCGGCGATGATATCCTGTGCGGCTCACAAAATGTACAATAAATTCTGTTAGAGAGACAGTAAACGCAATTACAAGAACGAAAATTTATAGAAACATGCAATCAAACGCAAAAACTTGCAAAAACAGTATCACGAGGCACCAAAGGTACCTAATAAGTAATTTAAAACAGAGGGTTAGTACAATACCAAACTCGAATCCCACCAATTCTACGTTATGTTCGGCCTGCAAGGGGGTTGCAACACGACACTGGGTCGACTCAGATCGGCAGCTTCTTCAAGGGTTCTGGAACGACGGTGTTACAGTAGAAGAGGCTCTCGGAAACGGCCAAAACACGTTTGGGTAAATCCAAACGGTTACGTCAAGGTCACGAAGAAGTGACGTAGATTTTCTAAACTTAACCCCCACGTAGTTGGTAACGGAAGAAACACGAACGTAAGTAAAAGAGAACAACGAAATTGAAACAGAACCAAAAACACTTACACCCCTTTTAGTGTAAGGGCCCAGAGTGATAAGAAACTGCGACGCGTCGCGTCGGTTCGAATCACGTAGCGTCTTCAGATAAAATTCACGACACAGACTTTATCTGCTGTAAAAGCACTAGATTAATCTTCCAGAAGTCGTTCACGAACGATAAGATCCCCAAAAGCCTTTGGGTGACCAAACTCAAACACAAATTCCAAAATTAGTTCCACCGAAATGGCTGCCAAACGTTCGTGAAGTGCAATGAATAAAGGCTTTCCAGAACAACGCCGAACTCGAAGACGCCTCTTTCGCTTCCAATTCTAGAAAAATCTTCAGTGTCCCCAACTGTCACTGTCATGTGACTAGAAATAACTTACAAATGAAATGAAACCAAAATCTTAGAGTTTGTAAGCAGATAGGGCGAGCACTGAAGCCAAAGTAGAAATAAAAGATTAGGAAATCGGTAACGCAAAAACGAAATGTAACAATCTTTTTGAAAATAAGAAAACTTGTTTGTTACACTTTACACCCAAGTTCAATAACAATTTGAGTTGTGTCACTATAGGCGGGTAGCAAACGGCGTCACGAGCGCCACTAGCTGTAAGTTTATGTAGGAAAAGGTAGGGAAAACGGTCGTACCAGGGTTGGCAACACTGCTGTCAGCTGACTCTCTTCCATACTTTAAAACAAATCGAGAAAATACTAGCAAGCACATTCAAGTCTTCTTCAAAATGATATAAATGGATATAACGTTTCAAGTCGCGTCCTACAATTTATGTCGCAACCTCCACCAGGCGGCGCGCGGCGCCACCAGGTAGCTTGCTAGGGGCCTATTGCATTCAGCAAGCGATTTATACTTGAGAGAACTATCAATAGGTTATCAACGGTTAACAAGATACATCGATTTTATTGAATTTTCTACTAAAAAAAGCTTTTAACATAATCGAAAGTGATATAAAGATGAAAAATAATACTGATGATGAAATGTCCCGTTGACTAACAGGGTCATTGATGATATATGTCGCGTTGATCAGTTGGGTGATCATGCTAAAACAAACATAAAACATTTATCTACTCTAACATCTAACAAAATAACAATTCTTGTCAATCTTTATATCTTTGCTAGTAAAAGATATGATATACATATTTACATATTTTCTATTTCTGCGAGTTCCTCATTACGTAACTGAGCTTCATTAGTAGCAACATTGACATTGACATTATCAGTGACACTAATCACTAACCTGTCCATTTTCCAGATGTCAAAGAGTAGTTAACAAGAGAAGATACTCGAACAAACAAGTAAAATTGGAAAAAAAAATATTTTAATGTCTTTTCGTCTATTATCGAGTGTTTCCGGACAAACGTTAGATGTGAGAGTGACAATGGGCAAATAATCTGATTGGTGAAAACTGTACGCACGTCAATGCCATTGTGCGATTCGTTTCCTGCACCAATTTAAAAGGACAACTGTTTCAAGGTTATAGAAATTACTCGGAAAAGATCAAACGAGTTGACACAGAAGGTCTGTTCCAAGCACGCTTTGTGACCGTTTCGAAACCGTCACAAGCATGCACTCATCAAAGTTTTACACTCGACAAAGTTGTCAACATCGATCATTATTTCGGTGAGCAACTGATTATGACGGTTTCTTGAACGGTCAGAAAGCGTGGTTGGAACAGAGCTAGAGTGTCTTCTCTTGATAATTTAACTATTCTTTGAAGATATCGAAAAGGAAGAAGAAAATAGCGCGAAAGCGGAGTAAATCTCCTCTTATGTCAAAACTGTCACTTAAATCCCCCTTAGTACCAACATTATCAACTACCATATACCTGCTAGCTGTCAAAAGTTCCTAAGTTTGAATTTTGATTAGTTTATCTTTATTTGGTAACTAATCACATATTGTAAGTGCCGATATTTCAATCACAAGTTAACTTTAACTATCAATTTATTCTCATAGTAACAATTATAAAAACAATTATTCCTATTAAAATAGAAACATCACTACTCTGATGGTTATGGTTGTTATTACTTTCAATGATGGTGTTACATACATTTGTACTTTTAATATAAGATTTACAACCACGTTGTATGCACTGCCAGCGTTTCACATTCCCAGAAAGCAGTTTATGAAAATTATATTTATAAGTATTAACAACCAACATTGGTTTGCCTTTTTCACTCAACATTTCAGACACTTCTAGCGAATCCATATCGAACACAAATAGAAAACTAATCAACGTGAGCTTCAACTGAATAATGAACATAATTGAATAATCCTTCTACCTCCAACCACCCCACCGTATTTATTGAATTCCGAGAAAAAGTATCGGGAGCGAACTTACCCACTACCCTTTTCAAACAAGGGATTTAAATTTGACCGCCGGAGCGAATTAGTATGCACCCGGCAATCAACTGAAGGTTAAAGTTAACTTGTGATTGAAATATTGGCCCTTCGTGACAGTTGGACCAAAAACAAATGCGCACTAGATTATTTTTTGAAATTACTTTCGCACTAAATCCTTTTAAATTGTACTGAATCTAGTACAACTGTAATAGCTGTGGCAACACTGGAGTTGATGATTCGTCTGTTGGTGAGTTGGGCTCGACCCAAGGATGGTTAACTGTTTAAGGATGGCTCAATCTCTGAAATCCGTCTGCAGTGACGCGTGACGTAGTCAACAGGCCTACCCCTACCGTCACGTCGAGGAATGCGAGGGGAATACGAGGACAGATTAGAGAGCGCCGCGATTAGGCCGCGTTGATAGTTGTTTTCCATTCCCATCGTTTCAACATGACTGCAGTTTTTATTGCAAAGATAAAATTTTATTTTAAAAAGAAATTTACAATTTGAAAACAAAAATATATTTAAGAACTGGCGAATTCAAAATTTGGTCACATCTCCAGGTATTTTATGGAACTAACGTTTTATAAATGTGCTGTAGGGTGGCCAGATTCCTAAGATGAAAAAAGAGGACACGATGAAAAAGAAATTCTCATCGCTGTCCTACCTGTATTTGTCGCATGCAGTTATAATGTGGCAGTGGTTAATAAATAATACTGGGACTTATTTTGCCTTTTTATTTTATCTCTAAGCATAATTTTTGCACAAATACTTTGTTATGTACTGGGACTTAGCCGTCTTACGTATTGGAACGCAGCCTTTCCTAAACATATGCGCATGCGCACAACACATATATCATGCTATGTCCGTGAGATGTATTGCGGGTATTCACGTGCTCGTCTGTAAATTACTAATAAATAAATACACATATTAAGGGTGCCTGTTATTCAGTCTGCGGACATAATATACTTAAATAACAAGACAAACATTTTGTAAAACAAAACAAAAACAAATTTCTAAATTTCAAGAGAAAGTTAATCTTCTTCGCTATTGTGTTTAACTCATTGTCAGTATACTTATATTTATCAGAACTTCGAATACTGCTTAAAAATGACTTATCATTTTTTAATTTTATTGTAAAAGTCTGTAGAAAGCGTCCATGTTCATTAATTAATACTTTCAATTTGAAATAATGAATTACAACCATGGCCTTCTAAATCAAAAGCGAGTTCTAACTGGCCTGGGCGTTTTGAAAAATTTACATTAAATTTTTGTGCTCGAGAAAACGCCAAAAGTCGACACTTTGGCGCTGGTTATGGGGCACTGACAGCAATAAGTGAAGTGCACTGTCATTAGTGTCAATCAAAGTCAGTTCACGCAAAATTAATTAATATTGTAATTACCGTAATACAAGATAATTTATGTGGTATAAATTTTATAGATTCATGCACAAATCATTTGATCTCATCGGAGTGAAGTACGCTTGCGCATTAAGGAAAGACTGGCATTTTAAAAAGCTTTTGTGTTATGAATAGGTAATTACAAGTTACATAAAAGAGTTTCGACTTTTGATAATGTAAAACGTGTTAAAAAAAGGCGTTGATAATTACGCACAATGAGAAAAAAGCTTTATTATACATGTTGTAACTTACCACAGAAATTCTGAGTATATGCAGCTTTATATGCAGGTAAAATTTTCATCTAAAACCGTAATAGTTTAATGCTAACTTAAGTTGTCGAAATTGGACATAAATATTCCACCTTATTCCAACGTAAATAATATCCAGTATGCTCAAATTTTTACAGCAATAACATTAAATGTTCTTACACGAACTCATCCACTATTCACATGTGATAGAACTGTCAAGATTTTAGGTTAAGAAAGCGCCCTGTAAGCAGTGCTTGGCGGAGCACGCCTGAACTGCACTTTTGCGCAGGCCAGATAGAACTCGCTTTTCATTTAGAAGGCCATGATTACAACATTTACAACACTGCATCCTCACGTGTGAAATACATGACGTTAGTTGAAGTAAAGAGACTAAAGAGAGCATGCGCGAAATGTATTTCCGAAGTGTCGCCAGATTTAAATTGTGGGAGTCCAGAGAGACCAACAAACGTATCAAAAATTAATAATTCGTTTAACATGTGTACTTATAAAAGAAGACAACAAAAGAGAACATTGACCACCGAAAAAAGAAAAAGAAAGATCCGTGTCAAAAAAGAGGACATGTTCTCTTTAAAAGAGACATCTGGCCACCCTAATGTGCTGTGACCTGTGACAATTAAACGGTGTTTGAAAGAAATTATGAAATTGCTGAAATTTGAAATACGAAAATAATTTGTTAAGAGTTGTGCAGATTTCAAGCAATGTGTGTTTTACGTAAAACGCTACCATCCGGAAATGTAAGTAAGCGCGGCCCGTTAGTGACGTCACGTGTGGAGGGGAACGGGCTTACATTGCAGCATAGGGAATGAGCCATCCTATAAAGAGGTTAGTATCCTTGGGCTCGACCCAAATTTTTTTACTAAAGCTTTAGTTTGACATTCTTTTAATAATGAGAATAGGGAGGGGGAGGGAAGATCCCCCAAGGAAAGATCTCCTTTTGAGAGAATAAAATTATTGTACCTTAAAATCTCACATTTACACGCAATTTAATAAACCTTATAGAAACCTGTAAAATTGCGAGTACTTTTCGCTACTGATTGAGAGATGGCGCCACTAAGATTCCGAAACAATAATTTTAGCTTCTGTTACATTTGACCATGCAACAGAAAATTTTGTGCATGTAAAAATGATTTTTCAGGCGAAAAATTTAGTAGTCGTTCTAAAAGGAACTTGTTTCTTAAAAATGGGCTTATGAACCCAACTCAACCCCACCCTCGGCGTCCCTTTCGTAGCGGCGCCCACATACATTTCGTGCTTTGAGTGCCCGCTTCCGCCGGCCCTGTTTTCGAGGTTGGCCTGTTGCTTTTCTTCGGTTTCACGAAGCAACTGTACCCACCAATTCAGGTTGTCTTCAAGTGTTTTGTGGTCAATAATAACATCGGGAAATTCTACTCTAAACTCTTCCAAGCAGTCTCGTACTCAGTATACCCATGCCCCATCAATTTTTGAACTATTACGAAAATAACTTTCAATCACAAATGTTTTCTGCTAATGTCAACACCATTTTGTAATGCAATAAATGTAAAGTGAATGAGTCCTGAAAATAACTTACTCCCCTATTCTGTAACTCATAACAACATCGTTAGATACCGATATTCGTTAGGTGGCATATTTTGACCAATCAGTGCTTAGATACAAAGCATTTCTATGTACTGATTGCTCAAAATATGTCACTTAACGATTATCGGTACCTAAGTATAACAGTCTTGCTGAGTGTAATTTTTCTTTTTGTTTTTGGTTCTACAGTTTTTTTTTTAGTCAATGTTAATATTGCAAAAATCGGTTTCTCTGTAATTCGAGCCTCGAATATTTTCGAGGGTTAACTTTTAACGTATAAAAATTTCCCATCCCAATTAAGACGGGTGGTATTCAAGTTGGATAAATTTGAAACCCAAGCGAGCAGTTTATTCCCCGCCGGTTAATTAGTCAGAAGAAACGGGGGTTCGTTTGCGAACTTTTGCAAACATAGTCTCGGCGTGCCACACGTGTTACGGCATTTAATTTTGGCGGAGGCGCCGGAGCAAATATATTTTTGGGGGGGGGCCTTACCGGAGTGATTTTTATTTCTCGGATCCGGGCGCGTTTCGGTCTCTCTCAGGGAGTACCGTGCGAACCGAACAAGAGGGAAGAGCGAAATTCGATTTCCCCCCTTTTTTTCTGGAGCGTTATTAAACTCGAAAATAGCCGTCAGCTCATCGAATAACGCGTTAACGGCGTAATATCAGTTTACTGTACACCGCGTGCTCTGTTCGTGATTAAAATTCGGTGGTATTTGTGTTTACGATTCGCAGATGCTCTCTGCGTTTAATTTATTGGAGCTCCAGTACACCTTGTTAATTACTATTATTTTGGTCGAGTCAATGTTTAACTTTGATGAATTTTGGAATCAGTGAATGCATGAAACTGTGAACGTAATTCCAAAGCGCACGCAATTAATTATTGAAGCCTGACAAATATTTGTCAAACGTTTACAACGTGTTGTGATATTCATTTGGTAATAAACACAATAATAAATAATTAATATCTGGTAATGGGATCTCTTGAGTTCTTTAACCATCTCTAGATTTCGAAGCGAAATTTAAATAAATAATGAATTTGTTTGTGTATTCAGAGCTGTAATCGATTCCTTCACTATTTGTTATCGCAGTAGGCCGTGAGTTTAAGTTGGTTACCGTGTTAAATTAGACAAAAATTTAAAGTGAAAACGATTAGGGAGAAGTTTTATTTTATTGGCATTTACAAGATGCACCGTATGTGTACAATTATCAACACTTTATTATTATTATTATTATTTTTCAATTAAGTTGCCCGTTAAATACTTTCTTAATGTATGAAACTCGCAGAAAATTACTTTTAGAGAAAACACTCGATGCTGACACAAGGTTACTAAAGAGACAAGGTTGCCTGGTAACTTTCAACGTCATCACAACGTCACTCAGTAGGCCCATTTAATGCATTTACACAAATAGATGGCCTACTGGATGATGCGTCACTCCACGAGTTACCAGGTAACCTAGGTTGCCTGGTAACTTTCAACGTCATCACAACGTCACTCAGTAGGCCCATTTAATGCATTTACACAAATAGATGGCCTACTGGATGATGCGTCACTCCACGAGTTACCAGGTAACCTTCTCTCTTTAGTAACCTTGATGCTGACATACATAATACATTAGTTGATTGGATTATGTAGGAAACAGTGTTGCCAACTTAAGGGAGAAATCATTTTTATGGTTTTTTTATCAATAGGAATTAAGGGATTTCTTTTTTCTAAAAAGAGATTTTCAAATATGTATTTGTAAAAAAGCAGAAAACCCCTGGACAGCTCAAAGTGGTTCTTTTACGCAAAAGGAAATCCATCATCTCAGTGTTGCCAACCCTTTCAAATTGAATTTCCCACCACATTCCCGTTTTTCCCAAATCCGGAATAAAATTTTCTCTAATTTTACCTGGTCATATGTGGGGGGGGACGAAGCGATCGCCTCCCCTCAACAAGTCATTTTTCTCTGAATCAGGCGAAATCTATATGTATACAGGCTGTTTCAAATTCGACCTCCACCATTGGGAATCTCGCTTATTTGAAGAGATAGACGGTATAGGTTTAAATTTGGAAACATTTTATGAGCATTAATAATCCGCAGAGAAATAATTTCCATGTTAACTCTTATTCGAAACAATTGTAAAAAATTATTCTTCTTTATTTGAAGAGATATCAAAAAAATAAAAGTACTTTCTTAAGACACTTTTGAATTATCTACACACCGATGAATACCATTTTGCTCTAACATGTTTCGTCAATTTGATAACATCATCAAGTTAATTTTTTCTTATGGGCGCCGTATTGAAATTCAGTCGATTTCGATGCTCACCATTGGTATCTCGGTTATTAGAAGACATAGAGCAACGGTTAAATGGGGAATATTTTGCAGAATTCAATGCTAGCCACAAATCTCATTTCAAATTCACTATAACTTTTTTAAATTTTAAGATAATTCTAAAAAATCAAAATTTGCCTATTTAAATGTTTCTCAATAACTCGATAATACCTAATGTGACCTCTTCTAAAGTTTTACAATGTTCAGACACTTTTTTAAGATAAAGTTTTTGACATAATTACCATATGATACATATTCGGACACGCAATGATCTGTAGATTCCAAATATGTAAAAATATACATGGTGTTCAATTTAAAATAAGAAAGTTGACATCACTTCTGGCGTAACTAGAAGTCCTACCGTGCTCTATAGTATGTCGGTAAATTCACTTTTTTTGTTTAATTTATCCTTTGCAAAATTCATGTAAATCGACTAGAAAGTACAAATTCTAGAAGGTTGAGCACATAGCGTAGGACATCCGGTATAGCAGAGTAAGGTCCAGTTTCATAAAACGTAGTTAACCCCTCGATCAAGTTAATTGTGTGATTAAGCAATATCATTGGAGGAAAGTTTAAATTTCCACCAATGATATTGCTTAATCACACGATTAACTTGATCGAGTGGTTAACTACGTTTTATGAAACTGGGCCTAAAGCCTTGGTCTATCTACAGCGCAATCCGCAAGCGTAAATGCGCAGTGCGCAATGCGCATACGCGCACTACACACGAAGCGGTCTATCTATACTGCGTATTACGCTGAAGCGCATGTTGTTAACTGCTGTCATTTTATAAAATTTGAAGAGAAAAATGAATAAATTTAAACGGAAATTAGTTGCTATTATGTTAGAGGAAGAAAGTAACGATGAAGAAAAATGTCGATGATTTTAAGGATGGAAGAAAGAAATGAAATGTATCCCATCGTTGGTGGAGGTGGTCGGGTGCACTCGATTAATGATAATTCGTCTTATTTGGTAAATTTACAAAAGTGTTTCGTCTTTGTCACCATTTCAATTGCTTAATATTGCTACGACCAACACTGTGCGCTGCGTAAAAATTGCCGACGAGGCGACCGATGCGCACTGCGCAGCGGAAAACTTATTTACGCAACCGCATTACGCTTAATTTAGACCAGCTACATAAGAAAACACTAAAGCAATGGATGACGGATTGCGCTTTACGCATTACGCGTGCGCATTGCGCTGTAGATAGACCAAGGCTTAAGTGTAAGTCGCGGACAGATAAATATCAAGTAATGAATAAACGATAAGTGTAGTTCTTACATCCTGAGTATCATTTCGCCCTATCTCTGGTTAACTCAAAATATTACGTTCACGTTAAGAATGTAGTAATGGGCGCTGAGGTCAAAAACAGCGACAAATTTAAAATTTACGTCCACAGAAACAGTAAATTAAAATCTGAGGAACCCGGTATAAATTGCACTATTTTTAACTGTTTAATTTAAAAGATTTGAAACATTAACAACCACTTAACAACAAAACAAACGACAAGCCAAAACTACAAAATGCCATAAATAATAAAGATATTTCAGAATTCTAGTGATATTTCATTTTATCCTACTTAAATTTCATGTGCGAAAGAGTCAACTTCATACCACTGTCACAGTATAAAAATCTACACAGTAGCGTCACTCGAGTGTAACTGTCTTATTTGCCATTTTGTTTCATACTTACTGATTTGCAAATTATATTGTATTTCATTTCCATAAGAGTATCCAACAGTGTGGTCGGTTTTTTTTATTCTGACGCCTACTAATTAGCCTTGTTTATTGGCTGTTACGTACAAGTAAACAAGCAATAAAAACGTACAAACAAACCCAACTTAAAATTTATGGCCAATTTAAATAACTGGGTCGACCGTATGATCGGGGAGATTCCACTTCTGTTTACAGTTGAACGACCCTTCGGAGAACCCACTATGAAGAATAATACCTTTAATTATGGCTTACGTGATCGTTGTTAGCAGGAATATACGTTGTGATAACCCGTTCTCTTGTAAATCAAATTATCTCTACGCAGTTATTACCACCAAAGGTGCACTGTAGAATACAAATAAATGTCAATTACCTAAGCCGTATAATCCGTGCCACTTCCACACACTTCACTTTGATTAAAACACTCGCGTTGTGACGCGTACGTTTATGCTTTAAAATTGCAAAAAAGAAAATTTTTGGAGAAAAAGTGATTTTTTGAAGACAAAATTACTTTTACGGCAAATCTTGGGAATTTTATTCTTATCCAAATGTGACAGAAAAGCGACTCTCAACAGTTGGCAACACTGAATTGAGGGATTTTCTATGTTGAAAGTGAATTTTTTGACAACTTTTGAGGGATTTCTGCTTTTTGTGAGTTGGTAACACTAGTAGGAAATGCGCCGACAAAATTCTGATGCCCGTGCGTATGCACAGACAAATCTCAATGTAGACTTAAGGAAAAAATGACACTTAAAGCTAACTTCACATCAATTGTGCGTCGCGTCGTATACTTACATTGTTCAAAGTAAATGTTTACTTTGGCTTAAGTCTAAGATTTATCTGTGCATACCGGCATGACTCTTCTTTAGAATCCAGTGAACTTTAATTTTAATTTTACGTTATGATTTGATAGAATATAAATTTGTAAGAGAATTCAGTTCTTTGCGTAATAGGGTGTATGTATTGCTGTGCTTGTATCTCTAAGCAAAAATAATACTGCCATAAAAATTTTGTTGTTGCTATATGCGTGACGCTGATCTATTGTTTTTGTGGTAGTCACGCTATCTATGGGTCAGCTGAAGATTCCAGAACATTCTGGGCACGACTCAGGCGGCGCTAGAAGTTATTAGAATGTACCTAGAATATTCTCTGTTTTTCTAGAAGCAGTGAATGAATATAAATTTATTTGACGGTTGCTTTTTAGGATATATACAGCAGGTGGTTCATTGAAAATATTTTGAAGCACTTTTTATAAAAAAAAGAGATTTTGCTACATGATTCTAGAATATTAAATGAGGGGCTCCAATTTCCAATTTAGTAACTCTACTAATTACCTTTGCTAATTTTAATTAGGCAAGAATAGAACATTGTAGAATTGAAATTATTCCTCTACAGGACACCTCGGCTCGAATCCTTGATCAAATGGTAGAGGTGCTGACTGCAATGTCATACAATCATGCCACCTCAATCCAAATATTATTGCAGACAGCGTCGCTCGTTAATCAAACGCAGTTGCTTACTTAATTACGAGGTGTTCTACATACACAGGCAATTAATTGTGACACTACTACGGATGCAAATCCGTGCGCCATTCTGTCAGGGATCAAAACACATACACACATACATACATACATGATGCATTATTCGTGCGTTATGGATTCAGGTCGACGTATTTGTTAGGCAAATTTAGTATTACAACGACGCTTAAGGAAGGAAAAATTTTAGGGACGTAAAGAAGTGTCGCAGTAAAGCGTCGCGGCGCTTTAACAATTAATGAACTACTCCGGCGTCGAATTAAAAGACACGTTTTACGGGGGAAACAATTTCGCGGCGGTGCTCTTGTGACTTTGAGGGGCTCGTTTTACGGCGATATTAAATTAACTCTTCGAAGGTAACGACTTCCGATGCACGAACGCGAGCGAAATTTAAACGCGTGTCGTTTTCAACGGTGTCCTTTGAAAAGTCTAGGTAACGCTGTCGTGTATAAAAGAAATTTTTGTTTTCGCTAAAGGTCGTTACACCTGAGCAATGACTTTAAAACTTCGGAAGTTAACGGATTATTGCGTAGGATATGGGGGAATAACACAGGAAATAGGCTAGGACGTTTTCTTTTTCTTTGGGGAGATACAATTTTAAAACTTAATTTCCGGTTAATTCGAAATGAACTAGGTGCTTGTTTTAAATGTCAATCTGCAAAATTCCTTACTCTCTTTATTTAATTTGGAATGTTCTTCAAAGTACCTAGCAAAACTCTCATTTTTTCCTGATAATAGAACACGTTCGCTTTTTATTCAATTTGGATAATTTCTGTTACAATTTGCTATGTAACATTGCGCAATTTAAATTGTTTAAGAAACAATAGGATTATCTGAAATGGCTCTAAAGAGAAAAAAACTAAGAAGATACAATGCAACCGAAATAAGCTACAATTACTGAATTGTTATTATGTTGCACATTAAATTTATATTCCACGAACTTAGATATACAGCATGTTCTTTTACTATATGCAAATATTTAAACCTGTAATACATCACCATAAATGGCAACGATTGAACTCATACGTCTTTAACAAAAGTTTTACACATTTCGAGAAAATCGCAGTTGAAAATCGGGCAAGAATTAATCGCACGTCTATGTCTTTGAGGTAGGTCAAGAAAAGGAAATTTTATTGCGACCGTAGAAAGCATCTGTTGGAACAAAAACAGAACTGCAATCGAGCAGTGACCTTTCCGAAGTCGGGCGGCCAATAAAAACATTTTTTTTTCACGTCGCAGTAAGTCGTATCGTAGCCAAGGAATTTGATTCATTTTTTATGATTATGATACACAATTTATTGCTCCGTATCCTTTGGGACCAACAGTTTGGTTTGTGAAAAGTGGTTGAACGAGTTAAAGCTAAATACGGTTACTATTTTTTGTGCTTAGTATTACAGATATGTTCCTCATCTACGGCGAAGCTCTAGGAAATACTGAAGAAGCACGGCGGATTTATGGAAACACATTTCCAAATCCATACAAGAACATTTACAGTTTACAGTCCCAGCATTTACGCGATTATGGAACGTTTCGAACGTTTCGTGTATGTGTCGCTAATGATGGATGCCACTTTGAACAGTTGTTATAAACATTCCTAAATTACTGTAGTGAACGTTTGAATGTGTTCTTCCACACAGATATTATTCGGTGAGGAGTGCGCCTTTGCATATTAGTCACGCATGCGATGTTTATTGTCTACAATCAGCGAAGCAGGCTCTGTAAGTTTTTTGTTGTTTCATGACCATCGTATAAGGGACGGATAAAATAATTTTCCCTGTTATGAAAATTTAAAAAAAAATTTTTCCGTGTTCTATATGCTCTCACGGTAATGTGGTTAAAATTTCTGCACTTATTTTACAAACACCCTGTATTATGGGGGTTCAGACTCACTTTCTTATGTGTATGTGTGGTTGCCTATCGATGCTCTGATATGCGCTCGGTGCGGGAGGCTGTTACAGTCCCAAATCGCGTAAGGATTAGGTTGACAATATTAGAAAATTTTTAATCAACTCAGAATTTATTGTGGCAACCCTGATAACTCGTTCGCCCTGCGACATGTCCTAATAAGACCATTTAGAAAATAATGGTTTCCCATTGGTCGAAGATGACGGCATCTGAGTTCATCTCGCGTCGCCCGATTTAGCATTGTTTTAGCGCTTCACTTCTCGTTTAACTTTGGTGATGCCTCTATGGTTGTTGTAAGAATCCAGCACCTCATAAATCATTAAGCTCAATACGTAAATCAAATTCGATACAACGTCGCCTACGCGACTGCGGAAAAATTCACCCACATAAAAATTATGTAAGTAAATGTTACAGCGACTCGCTCTATCATGAGTCATGACTGGCCTTTGCAAATTGCAAGAATTTCAGCTGCTTAAATGACTTATCGAAAAAGCCGGGCATTATGCAAGCGTATGAGCAGACGGTTTCACGATGAATCATGGGGCAACTGGGCCACATGTAAAGTGTTACACAATCGGAATTTCCGTAATTACAGATACAAAAAGCGGCCGAGTTTCACGGAGATATGGTCGTGAACACCTCCCCGTGTCCAAGGTGTAATTAGCATTCGATGTCGTAGTGAATGAACAAAGTCCTTCTCTGTCCGTCTCTCTGTATCCAGTACCATGGTTTGGGTGAGGAAACATTAATTTGATTGCCAATTAGTTATGTTATTAAAAACTAATAACTGCTTCATTTGATTTATGAAATACTGTTTTTCTCGTTATAAAATCACTTTGAATTTGTTTTAAATTGCCTCGTATATAAATAGTTCTGAAGTAATCTGTAATTTTTGCATTTAAAGATTGCATTTGTCTAAATTGTGTTCTTTAATAATTTCACTAGAGTGTTGTATGTACTATCGATATCATAAAACACTAGGACAACTTTTAATTGAAGTAGCCATGCGTTTCCATTATTTTATTATATTGAATCTTACTTTGCTGTCAAGACAGTAACTGTATTTTTGTTAATGTTAAAATTCTGAGCAATTTGTCTAAGTGTAACATCCTTTTCTGTGCAAGCAGCTATCCTAGCTTTTTAAATAATATTTACTGTAGGTACGATTGACAATAAGTGACCATTTCAAGTAATAGAGTTTGGCCGTAATAATAGAATTTCTCTCTCACTTTCGTCGTGATATCTAGAGGAGCATAGTGTCTCGACGAGGACTTGTAAAATTAATAAAGTTGAAAGTAAAGGATAATTCACCCCCCTTTCTCTTATCATTTTTAACTATCCGTCTCTCACATTGTGATTAAAATTATCGGAGTTTTTGCTAAGAAAGATTAAGAGAGAACCCGAATCCGACGTGATCGGAAATTCTTAGTGCATCGCCTAACGAGTTTGGAGTGATTTTCGCTGGCAGAGTTGCCAGGGTCTGGCTTTCCTAAAATCCAGGTAATGTTAGGCTAACGGCATGACGCCATTTAGTTATTAATTATACTGTTCCTTCTTTTAATTCATGCTTTTTAGGCTTTAGAGGATACTCCTTGGTATTCGTTTGGATACTATTTTGGTACTTGGTTATTTAAACGACATTTTGGAAGTTGCTGCTATCGAAACTCACCACTTTCGTTCCGCGGTTTCGTGCTGCTTAATCGAAATCGTACAGAATACACACAGGGAGCTACAGGACACGTCCTTGGTTCTTAGTATATTTTTATTAACTGTTTCGTGACCCTACATTGTTAAAGAGCGAATTTTCGACAGATCTTGCGCCTTTAATTATGTATCGTCCCAGTAGGAATAAAGGTAAGCGTTCACAGGCTCGCATCGCACGGGTCGCACGCACGAATCGCAAGAATCGCAGAAGTTGCTCTCTCGAGAATGCTAGTCGCATTTTCAGTAATGCGATCGCTGCTCTATGCGGCCTAGTTAACGCAGCGTCATATAGAACTATAGAAAAGATCATTTATGCGATGCGTGCGACGCGTGCGATGTGAGCCTGTGAACGCTTGCCTTAAGGCGGATTTGATCTGAAGTATCGAGTAGAGTAAATAAATAAATTATACATTCAGGTACAACGTCCTTGAGTCACTTTAGACATAGTGTTTCGGCGATCTTCTGTCGCATATTGTCTGTTTCAAAATCAAAAAACTACCAACCTCGCAATTTACCTCATAGATACAACCGGCAACGCTGCTGCATGTACTTGCTAGTGACAATTTTAGGGGGAAGAAAATTTTAACTGCGCGTCTTGAAAGATTTTTGCGTTTTCGCAGCCTCGTAAGCTTTTAGGCAAATTAAATATTAATATGACGTTTTAAATTTTAACGCCAAACTATTGACGCGCATAAATTATAGTGACATTGTGAAGTACCAATCAAAATACATCTGGGAATTTTGCTTTTTGGCAACATAATTCAACAGGTGGTGATTTTTTTAGTTTGAAACAGACAATATGATTAACCTATTTGTGATAGTTGTAATTAAACTATTTAAACTAAATTTGTAATTAAAATAAATATTATTTTAGTCGTTTGAGTATTTGTGCTACTACACTAAACGTGCAAGCGAGTTTTAATTAAATCTCCTGTGATTGTTGCGAACGATCAACTGCAAAGCCGAAACAGTTTGGCAACATTGTCGAGGCTTGTTTTGGATCAGCTGGGTATTTTGTTCACCCTGGCGGCTACTTTAAGATCTAATTACCCGTACCCATTCTTCACTGTTGCTAGACGATGAAAGATACGGCACAGATTTGTTACCGATCAAGGCGGGGCGATGAAGGCAGTGATTGCAAACAGATATAGATCAGAAACTGCCCCTATCTAACAAAACTGTTGCCGCCACCGCCTCCTTCGCGTCGCTTTCCGTACTCCGCACGTCAACGTGCTTCCCGTGCGAGAGCGACGTTAGGCAACCATACTTACACATTTGGTACACGATGTTAACTCTCCAAAAAAATGAGCTCGAATCTCCATAATATATTGTAATGATTCGCCGACAGCAGCCGGCGTCAGCCCGTCTCATGCGTCATCGCCGACGCGCCTTAGACCAGAAACTTCAGGCGCTTTGAGATCACGTCAGCGGTGGAATCATTAGCCCGCCATACACATAAGGATTTATCCATCGCTCTTGGTTCGTGACATATAAGGCACGCAGACTTGCTCGTGTATTTAGGGAGAACATCTTAGCGCTCCGAATACGCAGTCAGAATCTGCAAATTCTGTCCAAATTTATTATCTGAATATGTTAATTTGTTTTTGGTAGTTTGTGGGCAATAGCGTACTCGGCGCGCTGGGAATTTGGAACGAGTACTTAGTGTGCCACGTACCAAAACCTTCCATAAGACGCTGTGTGTATGGCGGGCTAATCCGAGACTCTCCGTCGCGTTCCAGGCCATTAGCCCGCCATACACACAGCGTCTTATGGAAGGTTTTGGTACGTGGCACACTAAGTACTCGTTCCAAATTCCCAGCGCGCCGAGTACGCTATTGCCCACAAACTACCAAAAACAAATTAACATATTCAGATAATAAATTTGGACAGAATTTGCAGATTCTGACTGCGTATTCGGAGCGCTAAGATGTTCTCCCTAAACACACGAGCAAGTCTGCGTGCCTTATATGTCACGAACCAAGAGCGATGGATAAATCCTTATGTGTATGGCGGGCTATTCTCGAAGAGAGAGCCCGGTTTATAAAAGCACGAGGCCGGTGAATGGAGGAATGCAGCGTTGGACAGTTCGGAATTAAAGTCGCGTAGATTTTTCGCTCGGCTGTTAAAATAAACTAGATTTAAGCTTGTAAATAAATGTTAGTGTTAATTAGTTTGTTTTTAAATAAATTCGTTTATTAACTATTTCATGTTTTGTTTTAAAATAAAAATTAATAGAACCCGTAAAATCGTTACAATATCTATTCACGAAAGATTTGATTTTTAGAATCATTCATAAAATAAAATGAAATTATTTAAATATCTTCTGCTCACTGACGGAGTGATGGGATTATATGAAGTCCTCTTGTGCTGCGTTTCTCAGTGCACATGACAAGTCTCTGTTTTACGTCACCTTGTATTGAATTGTTTGCATGTTACAGAAGGCTACAAGAAAGAAAAATATTTGTTGATATAACTGCTGACGTCTCAACGTTAACGTAAATATGAAAGCGACGCGTAAGTAATGAAAAAGCAGGAGAACAGTATTCAAGTTACAGACGTCACATTCTACGACCGATGAAACGAAAGGATTTGTGGAAGGACAATTAGGATAAAAATGCAAATATAAGAATAGACTAGAAAATTGTGATGTAAGGCATACATTAAACAGCTCATTTTAATTGATATTGGGAAAGCTAATAAAGAAACAAAAAGAGACCACGAATTTTTGGTGGAAAATAGCTCTAAAACTGACTCTGTTTCTAGGTGCAGTTGTTCTTTTCCCTAAACACATAAAACAGGTTATTTTGGGTAATGCTTTGTTGTAAGGTCCTTGATTCCCTTAAAAAAATCAGAGACGATTCTGCTATTATTGTCCGATACCATTACATAGATATGAGTATATGCGATAGGTCAGCTAAATTTGGATACGTGTCAAGAGAAACGAAAGACTTCTCTTAATCCCCAGCATTGTTATCGAGCTAAAGGTTTCCGTTTCATGCTCTTGTATTTCCAGTAACAATAAACGCTTTTTTTTTATATATAAGTGGTACTTAACACCACGAGATGGGATGACATAAAAAAATCTATTTCTCCGGTGCTCACATTTATTGTCACCCTTCCGATGATTTATCGGCCATACCACCTAATCCATACAAGAAAACTGATGACTGCCACTATCTTTTATTCTCATTCGGTTCGGTGAAGGAGCGCAATAATTTATAAGAATGGCTTACCGCCGGCCTTATTGATTTTTACGAGAATGTATAGCTCGATTCTTTTTTTATTTTTAGAGATACCTTGAGATGATTACAAAAGCCGGAAAAATCGTGATTCGTGTTTATAAATCTCCGCCTCCGTTCTCTGTTCGGAAGTTCGCCGTTTATCAAACGCCATTTGTACAATTTGTACTCTTTTTTTAAAGTTTCATACACGGAAAACTCGTGAAAAGAGAAAATTCGATTGTTAAAAATTTTTTTCTTACATCTCTAAACTTCTTCGCACTAATAATATTGTCTTTACTCACAAGTGTTTTAACATGTTATTATTTAAAATACGTTTCTATTATCTTAATGTTTCGCATTCCGAGTTGTTACAGCACACAAAAAGTTAACTTAAACAAACCGAATGCGTTGTTTGTTTTCCGCCAAACTTTCAGCAGCAAATGCGGACCAAAGCTCCCCCCTATGTCAAATTATTTCATTTCGCTGCTTTCGCCGAGGTTTTGAATAAATTTTAAAAAAATTATTTATTCGAGCTGCCTGCAGCAAAATCGAATAAATTGCCGTCGATGGTATTGTTTTTCGATTAAGTCACTAAAAACTCTATTTGTATGTATTCGCTGCGCCGCTGCGATAAACCAGAATTTTTATTTGTTTTTGAAGCGGCTGTTTTACAAATTAATCCTACCGTTGTAAAGCGAACTAAAATCGACTTGTTTCTTGCTGGTTCGAATACTTTTCATTTCAGCATTTTATCCGCGATTTATCTCCTCGTAATTTCAGTTTGAAAACTACCCCAGTTTTCAATTTCCTTCTTCACTAATCCTTTATTTCGTCGTTAAATGAACAAATAAAGCAGTTGCTAGTTTCCAATAACATAAGTAATTGGGAAATGAATTAATGTTTTCTCACCCAAACCATGGTACTGGACACACAGAGCAGACGAATTTTCTGAATAGGATCACAAACCATGACATTCGGTGAACGCTCCTTTCGGCTTTGGACTCCGGGTGATGTGCACCACCACACTACTTGTAGTTATGTGATATCTAATCATGAAACCCAGTCGCCTTTTATATGGTTTATACCGGAAATTCCGATTACGAAAAACTTTGCATGTGGAACACTTGCCCTCTGTGTCATAGTGGTTTTCCTAAATCGTCCGCTTTTAGTCATGTTTGATTATGCTTGCATAATGCCCGGATACAGTTTTATTGTAAAGGTCAGTCAAGCTAGTCCTTTGTTTACATGATTTTTAGGCGGGTGTACTTTCCCGTGGTCGCGTAGGCGACGTTTTATCGACTTTAACTTTCGTATATCCGGTTTCTGGGGTGGAACTCTCTAACTAATATCAATCGCTATTTGCCGCTACCTCCATTCTAGAGCATAGATTAGCGATATATAGCGATTGATATTAGTTACGTTTCCACCCCTGAAACGTTAACAGTCTGATAACAGTCTATAAACGTTGCTATGGTTACCCATGTTGAATATTTATTTTTATCGGATAGTTAACTTTATCTAACGTTCCAGAAACCGGGCAGTAGGTAATGAGCTTAATTTAATAATGCTAATTTTTTATAAAAGAAAAACAACTTTCAGTATTTTCCGGAAAATGATGATACACTATAAGAGCGAAATTGTCTCAACTATTGTTTAAGAATTTGGTTTATAAAACAACTCATCTTGTGTGACGAACTTTACATAGTATTTATAATTTAAAAACTGCCTTCTTTAATCTTACACTACTAAAATGACTATAGTAAACATGTATCCATTGTTGGTTAATAGATAGTATTTTTCAATGTCATTCTTTGACATTTAATGAAATTGTATCTACACTGTGATTAGCAATGATTTGCATCATATTTCTGAAGCAGCAACAACTATTTACTATCTATAAGGACATCGTATCACAAACTCTTTTAAACGGACACTAAATGGCGCACAAACACTTAACGTTTCGCAGACGTTCGACAGCTTCGTCAGAAGTGAAAAATATAAACATGTCAAAATAAACAACATGTCCGTTTAAAAGAGTTTGTGATACAATTTTCATCGGACAAGAACCAGCTTTAATTATAAGGACATCAACAATAATTTCTACACAACGCCGTGCGGACAATAAAAAAATACTACAGAGCGGCACATTCATTTATTATTGATCACACTGTAGCTCTTTGAAAGTGAAGAAAGTTTTGAAAACCATAAAACTCAATTCTACGGTTCATTTCTGCAGAAAAAATAGATGAAGTATTATTATGATTTCAGAAAGTCATTACTACTTCTATTAGAATTTTATTTATGTAAGAGAAAACAAGTTATACAGCTTGGAAACCGATTTATGGTACCTAGCAGCTTGCATAATGGTGAAGACTGTAAGAAAACGGCATTCTGTACAGGGATTTGTTTATTTTAATAGAACGCAATTATAAACAAAGCATGTCGGAACGCTTGAGCTGAAAGAGGCCGCTTCGATTTTGCGGTGACCGCGAAACACTTGTATTCGTTTTGAAACACGTGTGTGATTTTGATCGTAATTAATCGGAGCTTTTCGGTTTAATAATTAAATAAATGGAGATAACCAAAGCCGGCTTTTGTCAAAAATTGGTTTCACACAGTCAGCATTATTGCTGTTAACACATCGGTAGAAATGACATTCGATTGATGTCGTAGTGTGATCGTGACGAGTTTCAAGTTTCGTTTCTCTATCTGTATCTAGTACCACCATGGTTTGGTGAGGAAAAATTTATTTATTTACTAGCTAATTAGTTTTCAGGAACTAACTGCTGTAATTATTGTACAGAATGCCGTTTCTTTTCTTTATAAAATTATTTTGAATTTATATCGTAACGTTTTGCATGATATCATTTTGAATCAATTTTGCTGTTGAATTTTACTTTTGTCTAAATTATTTTTATTCTAAGGAATTTTCCTAAATTATGTTTTTTTGTTTCGTTCTTAAACATTTCTTAATTTATTTTATTACTGTAAATGCATGATTTTGAGTGATCGGTTTTATTACTTTTATGGATTTTGGTGATGTCTCCATGAGTTTACAGTAATGGTGAGTTTTTTCTCTTTGGTCAACTATTTGAAGAAGAGTTATTTTCATCGGAGACAATATGCGTATACACGGCTTGCGCGTCGCTGACTGCCTTATCATGTTTACTCCAATATGTTTCCTTCTTTGGCTTGAGTTGATCATTGTTCAAACTGTTAAGTAACACAAATTGGTTTTCATGTTGTATAATATGACAGCAGCTACAATATAATCTCGGGAGGCCCTTGTTACGTTTCAAATCTCCCACCAAAGAAAACGCGGAATTTAGACGATATCTGGCCCGCTTTCGATAGTTGGCAAGCCTGTACCCCTTCTTTGCTTTTTCGAAGTTTATTGTTGAATGACGCATCACGTGACTGTCTTCGGTTTCGTATCCTAGCAACCTTCGCCTGCGACAATTTCGCCCTTTCTCGTTCCAAGTGTATTACAAGTCAGACGTGTTTTACGTGCATAATAAAATTATCGGAGTTCTTGCTCTTTGGGAGGAGTAACTCATTTGCGGCTGTGCCGGAAGATTTCGTGACACCATCACACACATTTGGAGATAATTTTAACTCCAATTCCAAGCCTGGGAACTTATTAGCCCCAGGTAATGTAAAAAGTGCAATGGCGTGTATCAAAATGGCTGCTAACGAAACCTTTTCCCTTTACATTCAGGTTTTTCTGTTTGGGCGCAGTTTTCTGGCGCAGGCTTTTAGACCAGGCTTCTAGGCCTAGTTCTCCGGTGGCGCTTCTGCCCTGTGAATGTACCGTGATCCGATTGTGGAAACCTGACCAGCCATCTTGACGATCCCAGCTGATCCAGTTTGATCCAGATTGTCCACGCTACCCGCGGACGACAGAGGGCGTCGTAATTACTCACCGGCCACCGCGCTTCGGTTGGTAACGTTGACCCTGACGCATGACTGGACGCGCTGTCAAAAGGTTAGGTATTCCAACTTTAATTTTGCGGATCGATCGGTTTATATTTTAGTCATTTCTCGCGAATAGTCGAATCGCGAGGAAGAAATTCGAATTACGAGTTGCGCTGCATGTACCGTAGTTAATTTTAGAATAAATTATGCAGCCACTTGTAATTGTGTAAAGTGTTGTTTGTTTTGAATTGTTTAATAAAACCTCAATTGTGTTAACATTAACTTCGAGTTTAATTTCTGCGTTCACGCACACCAGTGAGTAAAGTCTCGCCTCTATATTTATTGTTGATTTATTTCTGCCCGATCTGGTCGATTGAAGACGTCGACTGGTCGATTACGTTTAGCTGAAAAGTAGTCTTCTGGCGCCCTTTAATAATTTTACCAACTTAATCAACCCCCCCCCATTCTTCACTGTTGCTAGCCTGGGGAACAGCTGATACGTTTCGTCAGCAGAAGCTTGTCATCTGTCAGTGATAAGAGGCAAGTAAATTAAATTTAAATTTGGTGACACCCTTTGTTAGAACTACTATTTTTTTTTCTCTTGTTTATTAACGATTTACAAATGTGAATTGTACTTATATCGCGTCGCGACGGTGCTACACCAAGATGGGACTACTTTAATAACATCGAATGAAAGGAAACAACAGTTAAATGAAGTACAGTGAAGAACAGTTTAAACATCGCGATCACGCCTGCTTTTATAATTGGATTCCTTCAACTGGAATATTCGCGAGTCAACGGTGAATCTCCGAAAATCACCCGCGAAGCTATTAGACTATGGTGGGCATCTCTTTACTTCGTTAGCGGCTTATCCACCAGAATGTAACAATATTGCGCTAGCACTGAAGCACATAATTATCCCTTTAGGTCAGGTACAATTCTGTTTCACAAATTTAATAAGTCTGATGCAATTTCCATCGGGTATAATATGATAAAGTATCGAATCACTAAAAAGAAAACAACATTCCAGCGCCGAGAACACAACTGAAACTGTATCTGCTTGAAAATAAACCTTTGAAGAGTTTCTAGAGTCTAGGACGTAAGTGCCCTTATAGACATTTCGATTTTTATTCCGGTTTACTTGACTTTGTTTGTACAATTAAATTAATAAGTGCTGTGCCAGCTTTCGGTCCGGCCTGTAACAGTAATATCTGATAGGATTTGATATTTTGCCTTTACGTATAAACCGATAAATCTGAGCATGTTCATGTAATACATTTAATGAAATCTTTAATTTTTTTAAAATACACATTATTATAAGCACAATAAATAATACATATTATTATCAGTGAGGTCAAGGACAATTGAAATAAAATATGGTGTACCGCAGGGGTCGGTACCTACTGTTTTTGCCGTGTATCAATGACTTATCCTGAGCATGCTCAGGTACTGAAACGGTCGCGGATTTGTTTTTCAAAACAAAATCGGTTATTGCTGTTTAATTGTACATAACAAACGCATGTTCAGATTCTCAGACTTTAAACGGTAGAATTGCGACCGGATGGGCGCCGCGGTCCTTTTCAGAGAAAACCCCCAGCGGGAGTCATAAAAATTTGTAACGTTAGGCCTTAAGCTATGTTTTGTGTCAGGCGGTACGCGTTAGCGTTAAACGCAGTTATTTCGTCGCTGGTATTATTGCGATAACGCAAAGTGTCAAAATGTCAAAAAATTATTACTTAGGTTATGCATTAGGCATTAGGTCTGTTCCATCTGACAGAATTTCAAGTTCTGAATCGTTCAAATCATGCGCAATATGAAATTTATAACCAATTTTGTGTACCGCTCATGCTCAGTAGGATTCTGAACGGTTCAGAACTCGAAATCCTGACGAATGGAACGAACCTATTATCAACAGATTATCAATCTCTTCCCTACATGTGAAACATTCCATTAATTCGTACGTAGCCATTTTCCTTAACTCAGGCTATGACTCAGGTATTTCACTGGTTACAAAATTTTCGACTTGCAAGTCAAAAATCAAGGTTATGTAGTACACAACGCTCGCTTTCACAGCAAAAAATAGAACAAAATTCAATTCCCAGCGTTATCGCCAGCTTTAGGCGCGGCTTTGAAGTCCCATTTGAATTAACCAATCACAATAACTATCGCGCTTAACGTTAACGCGAAACGCGTGACACAAAACGCACCTTTACACAAATAGCACTCCTGGTTCTCTGCCATCATAAACAAGTCAGCTTGACATATTAGCTTTGCGTTGCGTTGGTTCAGATTTTTGTATGAATTGGTCACACTAAATTTTAGAACATGTCAGTTATAGAAAAGGGATGAATTACGTTGCAAGTTCGCTTTGTCTGCTTAGTGTTTCGAGCAAGTACCGGATACAGTAATATGTCAAAAGGACACTTGTAGGTTTGGGTGATAGAGAGAGGGTCAGGAATGTTTCAATTTGCGACAGACCACCGCCGAGTCTTGTCTGACAGGCTAATTGGAGTTTTCTTAATTTATGGATATGGGGACAGGCAGCAGGCGTGATTTTGGGGCTAAAGCAGCGATTATTGGCCGGGGTTGTTTCAAAATTTGCTTGCGGAGTCCGAGGGAGGAGATTAGTTTTGAGTTGGAAAGAAAGCAGCTAAGGAAACAAACAGAAGGGTTTCCATCTCTCGAGCGAACGGTTGAATTCTCTTTTAATTTTGACTTAACGAGGTTTCTTTTAGTGCTTGCAATCATTCTCTCATTTTTTTCATATTTCTAGCTAAATCATTTTATTTCGTTACGCTTAAAATACAGTGTGTTAAGAGAAAGGCAATTAAACAAACAAAACCACGAATACGTACGGATTCGCGCCGCGTGTGTACCTAAACCAGTGCGAGGGCGTGTTGTGTTCAACTCGGGAACGCGAATAGGTAATTTACATTTATTAAATTTGTATTTCTTCGTTACATACTTGGTGGTATAAATTGGTTAAGAATTATTTTAATTTGCATTAGCCATCGGTGGCTAAAGAATCTGTAAAATTCAGTATTCTTATTGCCTTTGGATAATTTTAGTCATAATACTTTTATTTGCATTTGAGTCGAGGTTAAACGTCAACAAGTAGCGTTCATATTAGTAAAATTTGTTGGTCATTGTTGCATTAGGCCAGTTCTGCGATTTAATCAACCAGAGCCAAGTAACTGTTCCCTCAAATCTATTTGGAAATTCAAATACAGTGTACTCTTGGGAAATAGTTCTACCCTTTTGGAGATATTCTCTGCCAAGTTGAAAGCACGCTAACGGCTGTATTTCGATTTGCACAGGGAAGTCGCCAGTTTGAATCACTGGTCTAAGACAAGTTATATCTGCCGCCGGAACCAAGTGGGCCAGCACAATCTAACCCCAGAAATCAAGGCTCGTTACGAATTTCGTGAAATTGCGAGGCCGAACAATTTGAACCACCTCTTCATAGCCATCTTCTTAACAGAGTTCTCTCATACCCTGTGTGTGGACTGAAGTGTGGTCTTTGTCGAGAGATTTGCAGGTTAATTAGGAGCAATTTGCCGAGAGACTGAAAGTGCCATAACCGCAAAAGCGGAGTGCCGTTTGGGTTCACTGCGCCAACAAATTAGTTAGATAGGTTTAGCCGATGGAAAACGACGTAGTGTGATTTAAAAAAGGCGTACACTGAACCACATCTTTAAGGCGATTGGACGTAGTTGAGAAAAGATCCTACCCATTCGACCTCAATTAATTAGTTTAGCTAGCGATGGGGTTTCCCATCACCTCCGAAAGGAGTCCCTGAAAAACTAGCGGCGATTGCTATTGATTATCTTGCAAATTGATCGCCGAAGACGGCATTTTGTATCACATACTCCTCCAGAACGTCTGATTAATTAATTACTTCCATTAATTAAGTACACTGTAGACCCACTGTGTCACACTGTGCGTTGGTTGATTGAGCAAAACGTGTCTTAGAGTACGATCTGAAGTGGCAAACACTAGTACCAGGACCAATCTAAGTTGAACTTAAATTAATTGTTAATTTAATTGAGGAACAGAGTTTTCCAACAACTATTTGCGTGTGCACCAACCCACCAGCTGTGTGATTGAAGTCAGTTCGGTCACTACGATATTCGAAAGTGAAATCTGTTAAGCGAATTCTACTGTACTTCCTGATAACCGTAATTTTGTTTTCTCTGTATTGGTTAAAACGCAAGGTTTTTGCGCTCATTGTATCAGATCCCGAAGTGGCTGGTACAAGGAGTTTCTACCTTTTTTTTTCTCTCAATAAATAATTAACTAAATCTAACGTCCGCATTTTATTTAAACGTATTTAGTTCCTTGATCTCTCAAGTTTATTCACCGACGCACCAAAAGAACTGGGTTACAACAACGTAAGTCCAGGTGTCGCATTGGCGATTACGAGTTATATTATAACTTTATAAAGGTTATTGCGGATTTCCGCAAGGATCACATCAAAACATAGGCCAGTAGGATATTCCTTTAGCGCCGGCAGTAAATTCTAGGTGGCCTGTAGCCAACCGTCTAGACGGATAGGGTAGCGCATGCCTAATTGTATTAATAAAACCTTTGATGACCCTTTTGGAAATTTTCAGCAAGTAAACTTTCAGTTCAGTTTTCGGTCCAGTCAATTAAATTGGCAATAAGTTTAATTTGTTTTTTTGTTTGGACAGTTTTATTGGTTGTCCATAAGAGTCAACAAGGTGGCACGCCGGCGTGTTATGATACTTTCTTGCGGATGATGTTGTTCTATTTGAAACTTCAAAGAAAAAGTGTTATAAATAGCCAAATTTTGATGTTCAAATTTAATCGTTTATAACGTACGATACAAATTCATGCTATTCCGACCCTGACAATGACACCTTTCTTAGTGGATCGGAATTGAAATATTGCAAACAGTGATTCGTAAAGGGCTCGTGAATATGTTCTTTCATCTCGTTGTTGCATTATGTAGCAATGAACTCGTCGAAGAAGTATCTGTTCCGTACGTACGCGTTGCGAAAGCGGATACATATCTGGCCAAATTAGATTCTGCTAAGTTTCAGATCCGGCGTGCTCTTCTGAATTCAATTTCGCTCGCCGGCGATATTTCACAAACCGGATTACCGGCGGGCAGGACTCCGTCGGAAGCAATAAGAAGCTGGAACCCGGTTTAAAAAAATACGGCGCCTCCGTCGGGGCCGGGAAAGTCGAAACGCACCGCCAAGGTCCCGTCGGGCTTAATAAAGCGAGCTTAGCTGGAAGATGTTAAAATCCATTCCGTGTAGCAGCCTGAGCTTTCTGATATTCGTTCGCTTCTGTCGGCTTGGTAGTATAGTGGTAGTCGTGTTAATCTCTTCGTCTTTGGGGATCAAGACGTTTATTTGTGAGCATTTAAATGCGGAATTATGCGTTGACTCCAAGCTCTGCTGATAATTAATTCTTGTTTGGAGTCGCAGAAACTCGATGCAAAGTAGGGCATGGTTGTGAAACAAAACAACTTAATATTCAGAAAAATAAAACGATTAAGATTAAATGAAAAAGTTACATCTACATAACACAGTAGAGTACGAGCGAAAATGATTGAGGATAGTTTAAATATCTCGCCTTTCAATTTTTTTTTCAAAGCATATAAAATCCAGTTTTAGAAAGGTACTTGTACACACATTCCTTGTGTTATGTGTTAAATAAAACGCGTCCTTGATGAAACCCTTACATTATAAAAATACACAATTTCTAATGAAAGTGATTGGTGATTACTGTATCAGGGTGCATTTAAGAAATAGAATTGTACACTGTGAATCACGGTAGAGTAAGTATCAACATTTTTTTATTGTCTAAAAGTTAACATGTATAGTCAAAAGTGTGTGTACAATATTCAATTCCGTTGTTCATTATTTATTAACAACACACAGGAAACCAGTGCAATGATGGCATCGAAAAAAAAAGCGTAAAGAGTTAACAAATTTAAAATTTTATGATCTGGCAGTCTCCGATATAAGTACTCGTCGTTTATCTTTAAAGCAAAATAGAACACACCGTCGTGACGTCTATCAAGGAGCGTAATAAATCACCGTCCCGTCGGCGATGCCTCGCGGTTGACGTCAAAAACTCTCTCGAAACCCGCCGAGTCCTGAAAGCTGATACTTTTACATTTCAGTAAGCGAACAACAAAATCATATTTTTTTTTCATTGTGTGATGCAAAATTGGTCGCTCTTCTCGGCCGTATTGAAAGCAACTGGCTGCTGCGTCCTCTTTTTTTTTTCTAAATTACATTTTTCCCATTCGAATTTTCTGGTTAGAAAATTCAAAGGGATTTTATTTTCTTTTATTGATTCGCTTAATTTACTCTAAAAGAGCTTTGCGTTTTGCTTATCTTTTCTTAGAAACGCGTGTTTCGACTTTGATTGTATTAAAAGGTACGGGGTCATCCCATAAATAAAGCTTGTTTTTTCGTGGTATACGTTAAGACCTAATTTAGAATTATTTGAAATTGTTGCAGGCAATTATAGGTAAGAATGGAGAAATATGATTCTAATTGTTACTATGGTTCATTGACATTACCTACACTTACCCCCACTTCACCCTGCACATATATATATTTTCTTCTGATTAACATCATGCAAGGATAAATATTCATATTGCAATATGTAGAAATTAAAGCAATATCTTTTTGCCAAAATAAAAATCTCCAAATTGACCAAAACTCAAACATACATAACTTCTATTTAACAAGGAACAAAGCAGTCAGTGTAGATTGAAAAGGAAACTTAAAGATAAAGTCAGGACGTTACTTATGGGATGATCCGATTTGAACAATTTTTTCCTTGGATAAGCACACATAAAGCCCTTCGAACTTTGCATTAAATCTTCAGGGCCAATGGGCCGGATGAGCGTGGGGCAATCAGAGGCAATTATCTTCACGGTCGTTTCCAAAAAGGGCGTCGACCGATTTGTTCGTCGCAAAAATCGACGTCGTTTTTTCCCCGCGTCGCGACGCTATTGTGTCACGCAGTCAATAAGCGCAATTAAAATTCAAATTGCTCATCAGATGCCTAGGCGTCACGAATATAATTGCGTCGTGGCAAAAATTCTAAATCCTCGACGCTGAGTAAACAACCAAAAGAAATCGAGCGCGAAGAGGTCGGCTCAGTTTATTTATTTTTAATATTCTGTGTAAACGAGAAATCTGTTTAACAAAAAACGATTTTAAGAACTTTTCTTTTTGACGTACACGTATTCATGTGTACCTACATACGAGGGCATCTTTTATGTTATCTACCTAGACATAAAAAAAAATCCTTTATTTTTTTACCTAACTCCCTTCAATACTTTTATACACTTATTCCATCTTTTTTCCAATCAGAAAAAAATAAAAATAAATATATATAACCCTGCATTGTTTCTTTGGTTAGTAGAAAACATAGTAATTATAAGTCAAATTACATGAGGTATAAAAGTCCTTTGGAAACGAACCCGTAAAGTAAGTGTCAAAAACTTTTGCGCTTTCGACTTAACCAACGCTCCCGTCCATGGCAGAAATTAATTGAGAACGAGATAAGCTTCGTTTAACGATGCTCTCCAGCTTCTCCTTTCCACCCTCCGTCGCCTTTGAGTGAAATTTCGCCCACGTACGTTTACAAAAATAATCGACGCAAGACGGTTAAAGTGCAAATTTATTCGGATTTGCCTCAGCATCCCTTGATTAAAGGGCCTGTTTCGCTTCGTCGTAACTCGCACCTTATTGTCTGTCCTATTAATAACACTTCTTTATATCCGTCCGGCTTGAAAGGTGCTTTATTCGTTTCGTAAACTCGCCGTTAATTTCGTATGAAATTAATCAAGTCGAGCCTGTTAGGGCAGGCGAAATTCCTTTTGCAGTCTGTCATTTTTATTTTATATTATTTGAAAAGGGCGTACGTCGCAGAGAAAAAAGCGGCAGCTCCGGATTTAAAAATTTTTCAGGAGTGACAAAAACTGAGTTGTGACGAACTTTTCTTTTTTGGATGTACATTTTTGTTGAGTTATTTTATAAAGTAGCATCAAGCGGACGTTTTTAGTTGAATTCAAAATGTTTAACATATAAACAAGTAGTTTGGTATATTAAAAATAAGATGCGAAGTTTTTCTTTCCTTTTGCATCGGTGGATGAATTTGTTACTTTTGATAATAACCCTAAAAATAAGTATTATTGTTTAAATTTATGAATAAATAATAGTTAGGAGTTTCAAATTGTAACTTATACGTTCTATTATAAACAAACATGAAACTGTATGTATATGTATGTGTACACAGATGAATCGTTGATTATTCTTGTGCCGTGGTGACTGAAGTTTAGTTGAAGTTTAATGAATAAATCAAATGTTAAACAAATCAGATAAATCAGACAATGTTTGCACAGAACAGAAACCCAAACTTCAACGAAATTTTAAACATGAGACTCTAATATACACTTCGTAAAGTATGAAATAAATTCATTTTCTACGAAATAAACGATTTTTATGTAAAATCCTGAAACAGGTCGATTTTTAATTAAAAAATGACACTATTTTCGCGGAATTTTGTATCTCCCCCTCCAACCCCCTCCGAGTGACGGTTGCCTCTTTAAAATTTTTAAATGGAATGGGGGATCATGTGATACCTCATTTGAAAGGGTTTTTCACTCTCTATTCAGTAGTATAAGACTTTTTTTTAATTCCTATTTTTTCTGAAAAGAATTATACATTTTAAAATTAACACACAAAATTTTAAAATAAAATAATTTAAATGAAATGTTCAAACTGGGAACCATTTGATTCATGCGGAGACGTTGCGGACTAGTTCGGAACGGTTAAAATCAAATGCCCATCGAAATAATGATCGATTTTAACAACACTTTCAAGTGTACAACTTTCATGAATGCATGGATTTAGTGCATGGACTAGTTCGGAACGTCTCCGAGAACAAAGCTAATAGTACAAACGTCGCTGACGTTCATCTAAAACATTTCATTTCCAGGGTAATTTGATTAATTCCAAATTTTTTAAATTTTTTAAAAATTCTTTATGAAAACGAGTAGAAACTGCAGATACTAATGTATGTAATCAACGTAGAAGTAAAAGTAATGACACCAATAATCAAAATCTCAATTCTCTCTCTCTCTCTCTGTTAGATGCGCTATACTTCACTTTTTAGTAAACGGAAGCAGATAATATTCATTAAAATTAAATGAAAAACTTTCATTAATTATTGATAGCGCACATGTCAAAAAATATGTAGGTGTGTTCTTTTTTACTTATTAACATCAGTTTCCATGGATTATGAAATCAACTCAACTCAATTCGAGTCAATTCCAAGGGGCAGTTCGAGCATTTCATTTAAATTATTTCATTTTAAAATTTTGTTTGTTGATTTTAAAATGATTATTCTTTTTAGAAAAATAGGAATAAACAAAAAATTCTTATACTACTGAATAGAGAATGAAGAGCCCTTTCAAATGAGGTATCACATGACCCCCCATTCTATTTAAAAATTTTAAAGGGGCAACTGTCACTCAGAGGGGTTGGAGGGGGAGATACAAAATTCTGCTAAAATAGTGTCATTTTTTAATTAAAAATCGACCTGTTTCAGGATTTTACATAAAAATCGTTTATTTCGTAGAAAATGAATTTATTCCATACTTTACGAACGCAGTGTATAATGAAACCAAAAATATTGTATACCTACATTTTACAATAAGAAATGTTTAAGATTATGGTTTTCCAACTTCAATTTTTCAAAGCGCCGAAAAAATTAGAAAAGCGTTAATCAAATAATAAAGCTAAAATGTAATTAAAGCAGGTTCTTGTCCAATGAAAATTGTATCACAAATTCTTCAAAACGGACACTGAAAACGCGAACAATCACTTAACGTTTCGCTATCGTTTTAAAGAATTTGTAATACAATAAAATGTAACTTAATGAATGTAACTGTCAGTAAACAAGCCGTGCACAATTATTAATGCTGTATATAACGAGTGTTCAATTAAGAAAACGGTCTAGATAGCCATGAAATTTTTCTGGACATCTGGACGTGTAGCGTAGGGTTCTTCATATGACTAGCGTCACCTGCATTTCTAATCTCACTTTAGCTTAAAGAAAACATTTCAAAATAAACATTTATTACTGTACAGTCTTTTTCTTTTGGTTTTCCCCTTTTGTCAAATGTGTTTCCGAATTTGTCAAATGACTTTCCAATCTGTTCAAAGTATAGTAGGCCTGCGGATTGGAAAGTCATTTGACAAATTCGGAAACATAATTGACAAAAGGGAAAAGCCAAAAGAAAAAGATTGTAACATATAAAACTTTTTTACAATTATAATAAATGCCATTATAATAAATGCTTCTTCTTGAAATCATTTCAAGGTTCTATGTTTAATTGCGTTCATCAGAATTTTTAAGACACGAGGAGATTCCTTCAGTTCTTAAATTTGATTAGTAATCCGCTAATCCGTCCAGGTCCAATTCTCAATGTCATATACAGGCTGTCCCAACAGTGTGTACTCGGGCCATATCTCCATAACTATTGAAGATACAAAAAAACTTTCAACACAATTTCTTTTTTAATTTAAGAGATCTACAACACGAAATTATTTTCATCTATACAGAGTGAATCAAAACAGTGGTGTCGGACAAAACTTTTTTATTTCAAATGGCATGCCCTATATATGAAATCAAATTTGAATTGCCCATAAAATTCTACACATTTTCTGTATACCATTGCCTATACCTAAACCTAACCGTTCTTGAGATATTTAACATTTTGTCTAAAAGCCGCCAATTGCAGCCACTATTTTATTTATTGATATTTTATTTATTTTTAACCCTAAGAAAAAGATTTTTGGTACAGATGTAGTTGATACATAAGCTTATCATAAGCTATTATTAAATATACTTTTATTGCTACAGGGTGGTCATGGTAATAAATGAAATCTCAGAAATTTCAAAATGACAGAACTCAATTTTCTTAAATAGCATGCCCTATATTTTTCTATCCTAAATTCTTCGTTTAATAAAGTACTTTCATTTTTGTTAAGTATGTCTTATACCTATCTAAGATATTTTCTGAGATTTTTAGATTCATTTGAATTATTTCTTTTAAAACGAGTTATTGGGTGGTATGCATAAAACGTAGTACATGCTAATACTTCAAGCACCTACTTCGAAAGTGAAGTACCTACTATAGTAACGTAGTATTTACTATGCGATCTAGTAGATACTATTATGTAGAAGTTTTTACTTCACATAGAAGCACCTTCTGTAGTATCTACTTCAAAGCCTCAGATTCATTTTAATAGTAAATACTACTGCAGCGTAGTATTTACTAGATGCTATAGTATAAACTTTGCTTTCGTAGTATATGCTTCAGAGCTGCAGTAGGTACTTTATGTAATAGAAGATACTTCGAAGAATATACTAATTTGAGAAGTATTAGCATCTACTTCGTTTTATGCATACCACCCATTGTCTAAGGTGGCCGTGGAAAACGGCAAACAAATGAACCTGTTGACTTTAATAATTAATTTTCAAGCGACAATAATGTACAGGCATTAGTTAAATCTAGTGCGTGACTCCTTTAAACAGTTATACATTTTTTTTTGTACTTACGTCATACATGCCCCAAGCTCCCTATGAGCTTGTCAGGAATGCGTTAAGCTGGTTATTGTAATATTGCCCGCTGCGGCTGCGACCGACCTACTAGGTGTTTTCCATCGGCATTCGTCTTACAAACCGGGAAAACGCAGAAAACCTAGTTCGAAGGGGCCGAAATGAATCCTGAACACATCCGACACATAAGTGTTCTATTTGTCACATAGGACCCATATGTACCAGGAGGGGATTCGAACACACACTTATAATTGTCCGACCAAGCGTCAAGCCCGTTGCCAGCGGATCCAACCAACTTTCGCTATGCAATCATTTAGTAAAGAAATAATTCAATAAATCTAATAATTCATGTCTTCACAAGTACCCAACAGTCTAACACTTTGAAAAATAATTATTAATGTCAACCGGTTCATTGTTTGTCGGTTTTCCACAGCCACCTTAGACAAGTGTTCGTTTTAAAAGATATAATTCAAATAGATCTGAAAATTTCAAAAAATATCGCAGATAGGTATAAGACATACTTAAGAAAAATGAAAGTACTTTATTAAACGAAGAATTTAGGATAGAAAAATATAGGGCATGCTATTTAAGAAAATTGTGTTTTGCCATTTTGAAATTTCTAAGATTTCGTTTATTACCATGACCACCCTGTAGCGATAAAAGTACTTTTAATAACGGCTTATGATAAGCTTATGTATCAACTACATCTGTATCAAAAATATTTTTCTTACAGTTAAAATTAAATGAAATATCAATAAATAAAATAGTGGCTGCAAATGGCAGTTTTTAGACAAAATGTTAAATATCTCAAGAACAGTTAGGAACGTAGATATAGGGCAGTAATATCTTTATATCTGCGGACGCTAGGCCCCGAGTCCGGTCCTGGATTTTAGTTATGGCCCGAAAACCGCCATTTTTACACATTTTCGAAAATTTCTCGACAACGTGATCTTAAAATTTTTTTAAACTCTCTCACAAGCAAGAAGACCTCCCCGGATATCTAACCTATGGGGCCTATATCTCGGTAAAATGCGTTTTTTCGCGATATGATGTTTTTTAATTCATCGAATTTGCAAGCTTTTCTTCCGGAATTTTTTACGGTACCTTAGGGGGCTCGGATCGAATCGAACTGCACGTCATCGAATGGCAGAAAATGACGGGGAAAGCGATGCCGTCACGTGTTTGAAGATCGGACGACCGGGAGGGCCGCTACAGGGCCGTATCCCCGGAAAAGAGTGGAGCGACTTTCAAAATTTCAAAGTCTCATATCTCGAAAACCATTGAGAATTGGATCTGGGTTTATTAGAGTGTTTTTCTTGTTTTGGTCTCTGCTATCACCTGTCAACGTGTGTAGGTTTTTTTTTTATTTTACATTTTTTTATGTAAGGCCATAAGAAAAAATCACAAACGGTACAGTGTTTTTCTTTTGCTTTTTCTCTTTTGTCAATTGCGTTTCCCTGTTTAGCAAATGATTTTCCAGATTATGAAACGTCAAAGCTATGTTCAAATGATGTTCCTTATTTGTCAAATCTCTTTCCGTTTTTAGATAATCATAGAACTCGGAGGTCAAGGAATTACAGTGTTCTGACTAATAATTCTGTCTCCAAAAACTTCTTCAAAGCACCTTGCCACAGAATACGTCCAATTTCCATCAATTTTTGTTCCATTGCGAAAATATGACTCGATAATAAACGTTTTTTGTTGTAACATAATAAACCATTAAAAAAAGATCCAACCAGTTGTCAAAATTCTGTAGTCAACCATTTTTGAACAGAAATTTACAAAATGCTTGCCAAAATATTCCAAAAAACTTCGAGTAGCTTTCGAGTTTTGTTGATACTAGGTTAACCTCCTTTAACTTGACAAAGTTGAAATATAAATGAAGATTACGACATTCTGACAACAAGAGTGTATCATAGCCTACTTGACCTTTTTTTTAACTGAACGCTCACGCTGACGTTTTTTGAGAGGGGATAAAGACAAAGAAAATATTTGTTTTTTTAAGAAGACAGAAGATGTTCGGAAATTTTTAATATAAAAAAGAAATGTTAAAAAACCATCACGTGGGAAAAATTGTAGATCGATAGGGACTATTTTCCATCGCATTACGCACGACTTCAATGTTTTCCGGGATTCTGACGGTTCGAACAGACCCACCCCTCCTCCTTGGCATAGCTGAAGACGTAGTGCGAAAGTTTTGCACCTACAACAATTCCGTGTGGGAATCCTTCCGCGGGGAGGAACATTGAAATGCTGGCGGAACTTTCGTTGCGTGATCGTAACGGAATCGCCGTTTTGAAATGCGTCTCCGTGAAGAAAGCGCGATGCTCATGGCCCCACTGTTCCATGAATACAAAACTTCCACACTTGTGAAATCAAATTATATCGTTTTCTTCCCAATTTTTCGCTCCTACCTTGAGTGACACTCAAACTATGTAAAAACGTCAGGTTTGACTGCCGGACCCTGTATTTAAAAAACATTACACCACTAATCAAGTAAGCATAAAAACTAATAAATTAATAACAAGCTAATAAGAGCATGTGAACTAATAAAAAGTTAGCCTCTGTTCAACTAATTTAACGTGTGTCCAACAATTATTGTAGTCCTGGGTGGCTGTGGAATCAAACATAAACGCCGATTCTTACTTCGTACCGCTGAACTGACGTCTCAAATGTTAACTACTAAACAACAAATAAATTCTTGATTACGTATTTAATGTTTTATTTTCTTTTGAAACAGTAATTAGTTAAAAATGATTGACTCCACAGCCGCCCAGGACTGCAATAATTGTTGGACACATGTTAGTTAATTGCTAAAGCTATAAACATACATTTAGTTATACAATTAAGGACCCATACTATGAGTCGCTGCTCAACTTTAATCTTTGGTTTACTTCCAATTGTCTTTACAATTGTAGGAATGGGAATAAACCAAAGATTAAAGTTAATCGGTTACTAAAGTACCGGCCCTACGCCTGTCAATAAATAATACTGTCACGATAATGACATCGTGACATTACCTTCCCAACATCTGCTTACGCGCAGAATCGTTTCACTTCTTTGCTAAACGCGTGAGAATGTAGTTGATTTGTTGTTGGCTGGAAGCCATTTTGTTCTCCCTCAAGCGGTGTGTTTGTGTGGACAGCTGAACGGAATCTTAATCCGTGATCTGGAACTAGGCACTCTACGTGTAACGAAAGCATCTTAATTGCTCTTCGAAGCCTGAAGATAATTTCTGCGAGTAAAGTGTTGTGCAATTCAGGTCGTAACGTTGTTTTCGTTCTTTTGTTTTTTAGGCTTTTATTTGGGGCTTCTTCGCTGAAATACTTTGGTGCTCATTTGAAATCAGCCAGTCGGACATCGACCCCACCAACCAATTATATGATACCGTACGTAAATTAAGGCGTCTTCACACGGGGACGTTGGATGACGCACTGACGCCTATTTCGGGACGTGTCGTACAGTTAGTCAACACAAGGTTGGCTTTTATTTTCTTTGTAAGGATTTATAATTCCTGGTGATAATTGTATCGTGATGTACCGATTGATGCGTTGAAGTAAACGGAAAATGGGATCCGTTGCTTCGTAGTAAACTTTAAGTATGTGCGTTGTTTATCGTCTTGATTAGTTACGTTTGTTTTGCAACTGTTGACGGATTGTCCAATTAGCTCGTTTGTAAAATAAAGTCAAGAGTGAATTAACCGTTGCCTTTTTTTTAAGTACGATAACCTTTTAACTTTTGTTTGCACCTGCCGGTCCCATTGAACTAGCCCGGCAGAGGTACGTTTGTTAATTTCTCCTCCCACAATCTAGCTCCTGGTGAGAGGTAGGTAACAATATTCTTCGTTTTAATTCGAGATTAGCTAATTTTAATCGACGTCGGTACAACTAGACATAAGTCTATAATCAACTAAATCAAGTATTCGCCTGAGATTGCTCAAAAACTTCTACTTCTGACAAAGAATGAAATAAAGACTATTATAGGTCTTTTCACCGACCACTGTCCTGTGAGGTATCACCTTAAGAACATGGGCTTGGCGGAAAGTGAAATTTGCAGACTATGTGACTCGGAAACAGAAACAGTTGAGCACATACTCTGCAAATGTAAGGCATTAACAAGACTTCGGCTTAGTCACCTAGAAAGTGTGAGTCTGACACCTGACGAGGTTATAGCAAAGCCTCCTGGGAACATTCTACACTTCGCTGATAAGGCAGTGTTCCTAGGAAATTAATTGCTTGGAGGGTTTTGAATAAAAGATCAATATGGTCGCAGTGTGGTCGCAGTTCTGAAAGGTTTATAAAATCCATCGACCCCGTAGTACAATACAATAAATAACACAGGTCTACAACAAAAAATTTGATTTGATAATTTTGGCTAATCTTTATGTTTTTTGGTGTGCTGAAATCCAAAATGAAGTCCGTTTTTCTCCATCACGTACAGATATTTTTCAAACCCATAGAACATAATACCAGTTTTATAGCATACGTATATGTACCGAGATATCAAAAATTATCTTGGTCAAGAGTGGTCATGGATTTTCAAATTATTGTCGGAGCTAGGATCGGGTATTGTATCAATCATATGTATATTTTGATTGTCAAAATTTGTTAATATTGATCTAAGCTAAGACGGTCGGTTTCCATTTCATGACCAAAATCTGTGCGTGATGGAAAAAAACTGACCTCATTTTCGGTTTCAGCACACCAAAAAACATAAAGATCAGATGATATTATCAAATCAAATTTCGAAAAAAAATTTTTTGTAGACCTGTGTAATCAACTAAAACTACCAAGCAATTAAAATTGTATCACTGGTAAGCTAGATTTATTGAAATAAGAACTGTAACTACATCATAAAGCAATTAAATCGGTGGCAAATCAAGACAATTTCTACTTATTAATTTCAGTAAAAAGCAACGCTGTACAAAATATGTCAACACTCCAGCAAAAGTTGTTATAAGTACAACCATGGTGGAAATGTATAAAGCTGGGTACACAGTGGCCGCAACGTATTGCAACGTTGCAATAAGGTTCGCTGAAAATAAAAGTTAATGCACCCGTCATGCACCTCGAACGCACCAATGGTTCGTTCGAGATGCGCATTGGTGCGTTCGAGGTGCATGACGGGTGCATTAACTTTTATTTTCAGCGAACCTGTATTGCAACGTTGCAATACAGATGCAGTGCGGCCAATGTGTACCCAGCTTAAGGTGAAACGTTAAGACGGATGAGCGTAGTTAATCAGATTTAACCTACGAGGAATGAGCCAATTTGGGGCAGCGTGTCGATCTCGTGCTTTTTGGCTGACAGTTCATTGGCTGACACCCCCTCTACCACCACCAATTAGATTTCATGTGCAACGTGTCACCTATATAATTGCATCATGGATAGAACACGTAAAATAAATCAACGATCTTAATAATAAAGGGTGCCTCAACAAGGACTAGAATTCTGAATTAAAAAGCACGGGATTTAAATGAAATTCTTCGAAATTTTTATTGATTTTTAAAGTGACGTTAGAAATGAAACAAAATGTCTAATAAATGGCCAACTGTTCGCCGAAATTTTGGAAGAGCTTTTGGAGTAAAGACGGTTGGATATCACGATTTCTTCCTCGAGTTGTCGAATCGTCTCAGGGTGGTCCACATTGACTTTACCTTTAAAAAAAAACCAGAGGAAGACGTCTAAAGGGGTTAAACCGCAATTTTGCAGCGCGGCGGCCAGTTTTCATCCCCAAAACAAAAGATGACATGACCTGAGAATTTCGTTTGTAGTAACGTCACTGTTTCGCGTGTGTTGTGGCAGGTCGCACAATTCATTCCATTGTATTTCCGCCAAAAAAGTTCGTCAACATGCCACGCCATTGACAGTCAGGGAAGCACTTTCATTATTTAAAAAAAAGTAGGTACGGTCCGATGATCCAGGGCACACCACGGCTTGCTGTGCGAATTCGTCCTTGAATGTAGTAGTATTACCCATAACAGATAGAGTGAACCCATCGCCTATATCAGACATTTATTCGTGGTATAGTTCCTCACGTGTGAATTAAGTCACAACATTCCGCTAATAGGATGGTGGTGACTGAAGTTTTGTTAAAGTTTGATGAATAAATCAAATATCAAACAAATCAGATAAATCAGACAATGTTCGACATTTATCTGACGTTTATTCGTGGTATAGTTCCTCAGGTGTGAAGTAAGTCACATTCCGCTAAGAGGACCAAATCTTCTACACAGTTGTTTTCTACTATTTTGAAAGAATTGTTTAAATCTCTTCTATTAATTCAAAGAACGATTAGTTGCCATTCTATAAACAATTGGACTTTTGAGACATTTGTTGTTATGGTCATCAAGTATTTTGCCTAAATACTACGTAGGTTACGAGCTTCGATTTTTTTTTGGGGTGACTCTATGCATACTGCTGTGTTATGGCCTCCTAGTTGGTGAAGCCAATTTTATGCAATGTTATGGTATCTCAGGGTATTTTTTTTTCTAAATCTTTATTTTGTTTAAATCTTATTTGTTTCGTGTTATTCTTATCGCTTTCTCACTTCGTTGTTTTCTGCGACAGCTCCTGCTCCGATGATGTAATTTGCAGTGTATCTTGTAGACTGGTTCTTGCTCGTAGAGTGTATTTGTTGTGTAATAAATTTTGGATGTAGATGGCACTGGCGAGCCTTCACATTCAAAATTATCTGCGTCAGTGTACGTGCGTGTGTGTATGTGTGTAGGTGAATAAATAAGGAAGATTTCTCGTAGAATGAGACAGAAGACAACAGTTATTAATTTATTTTTCGAAGAATCGCACAAACAAATTTAGATCATAGAAAAGTTCGGAGGTTTACAGAGTCGAAGTCTATTTGTTTGGTCGGTTTTTTGCAAAACCGCCAATATACGCGCTTACATTCAGTTCCGTATCGCTTCCGTGACTGACTCGTAATCGTAAAGCGGAGGTTTGTGGTAATAAAGCTGAACCGGGGACTTTAACTTACAATAGCTACGTGCCGCCCTCACTCGTTCATTTTCCGAACTCCTCACTACCATTCACAGCTTCTTTCTAACATCCATATTATCAGAGCATCATTAAATCAAGTTTTCTAATAATTATTACAATCCTAAGCTTATTTTCGATGTATATATATTTTAAAAATTCTAAATAATTTATTTATGTATAATAAACATGTAATTCTAAATCGCCTATTTCTAAAAATATTTACACAAACTTAAAATATTCGACAACTATACTTGAATTTAACAATTTCACGAACAAATCCTGTAAAACACATTCAATACATTTGCTCTCAATTTACTTTATTATTTACAAAATTATTTCTTCATGAAAATTAAAAAAAATATTACATGCTGCTCATAAACACCGCAATACGTAAACCTCGAAGCAAAGGTTTCGAATTAATCCCTCATTACTGAATTTGTAGTTTTGAACTTACAATTAACGTTTAATTTCGATCGAAACTATCAGCTAAGCCAGGCGATTTCTATCCGATGACGCAAGTTAACATAACGCCATTCGGGCCGTATTCTACGTGTCATGCGACAGACGCGAGGCTTAATTCGGGTAATTAACACTTGCCGAACTATAATTCAGTTAATCGCCAGCTTACCAGATTTATGCGACACGTGCATTGTCTCCGCGAATAAATCACGTTAGCCTCCAAATAACGGAAGGCCGGAAGGCTAACGCCAACCATTTACCTGGCTAACAGTTCAATTTCCGCTAGGAATGCAATTTTATTTCCCGGCTTGAATTTCCGGCTGCGTCTTTTCTTAAGTCGGGCGGCGCCGCGACGCGCGTTATCTAGAAATTTACATATTGTGCAGTCGGAGTTTATTCGCCTTGTTCTGCGACCTGAAAACCTGGTTTATTTCTTTAATAAGCGCAGCCGTTCGGGCTTGCACTGCTATTTAATATTCCGCTTGTGTCGAGTTGTTAATGTTGTTAGTTCAGGTGGAAAATCTTCGTATACCTAATTAAGACAACTCAGTTTGAAGAGGATGTAAAAAAGGAACAGAAATATAAAGAAATAATAGAGATGCGATGTTCTAAAATAGATTTTTTGTTGTGTGTTTAAGACTCGGACGGTTCCATGGCGAAAAATCGAATTTCTGTTCGAATTTCTCATCTGAAGTTACAACGAAATCCGGAGTCATTGAAAGGTGTAACCGGATTTAACGCGATGTCTCTACGTGAAAATGTACTTTCTCGGTTGGCACTTTGAACGGAAACTCATAACTTTCGCGAAGCGAGTAACATCACACGGACGTTGTACGTAGTTCTTTCATCATCGGAGATTTGAAACTTCCTGGCGCCTTTGCAAATGCCAGACGAGGCACTAAACGTAGATGAAGCAGACAACTTGCATGGATATTGCGATATGCTTTGGAGATTCCTCGGATACTTGGGAATAATGTACGGCGAGATATAAACGTTTTTGTAGAATCAGGGGAAATATCTTTTGTTTTATAGAGTCTGAGGGCAAAGCGGAAGAACTATAAAAGAAAAAATTAATTTAGGCTTTCTTTATGGGTTTACAGACGTGATTAGATTTTCGCAGGCTTGTTTAATAAGGAGTTTGGCGAATCCTTCAAGCATCACATCAACATTCAGGCTTGTCTGTAGGTTCCATTAGTTACGAGAAATTTCTTGAACTTCCTTCCCACACGTCGCGTCGCCTTCCTAAAAATATCGCCAACTTTCCCGTATGACGTTATTACATTGCCGGAAGGATATCGTAAAGCATCTGCGTCCGCAGAAGTTTGGGACAGCGACAGGCGATTCTCTTCCCAAACCGGAGTGTGTAGGCGAGCTGCCCCGACTTATTAGAAATTTACAGCGCCAGCTTGATGGAGACGGGAGGTTGAAAAATTCATTAAAATTTCAAAGCTCGTCCCGCTCGGGCCTCTTGAATATTAATTATTACGGCAGTTAGTCACTGTTTCATACAAGATTGGAGCGCAGGCAAATGATATTTACTTTGGACAATTTGAACGGAACAGATTTGATATACCGGGCGACTAAAAAAGAACGAACGCGTAGCTGCTATCGTTTATTCTTATTTTACATTAAGTAACATTCGTCGCTGTGTTATAATCTAATTGCTTCATTTTTAGTATTAAAAAAATAAAAATCTTGACTTCTAATGATATAATATGTCACGGAATTTATTTTCTGAGACTTTTTGAAATATTTGAATTTTTTTTTTTAATATAAGATGTGACGCGTTTTTAAATATAAACCCTCTTACAATTAGAGATAGAACAAGGAAGCCAGTCAGAAGCCAGAAGAAAACAGTCAACAACATAAACACCAAAAACATCATCTGAAAATAAAAATATATTACAAAAGTCATACAAAGTAAATTTCAAAGTTAAAAGAAAAGTAATAAAGTAAAAGTTCAGAGAGCAAATTTAGTTAAAAAAAATACAAAAATCTAAGTCAAATCAACAATCCTTTAAAGATTGAACAACGAAGAAGAGATTACCATCCACGTACTGGATGAAGAGGTGGCGTGGTTCCAGGATATCCAAAACAATCTGAATTAGATGGAGTTTTCTGAATTCCTGGATGAGGTTCAAGGGAAAATCAAATATCCTTGGACAGCAAGGAACTGGCCGGTGAAACTTACCAAGAACGACAGAAAGAGGCGACTCGTGCACTTGCCAGCCGGAAGACGAGTAAGGGTCAAGAGGTCAAAGGTAGAGGACGTCCAGGTGAATTACACGGAACTTCTGGAAAAACATTTAAAATTATAAATGTCAGATGAATGTATTTAGGATTTATTAGATTCATAGTTATTAAAATTTGAATTAAAAAATTATTTATTATACTTACGAAATGTATAAATTATAAGGAAACTATTATTTTATAACAAAATTAGACAAAAAGATGTACTATCGCGGCCTTATAATTTTGCATTTTAAACGTCAGATTTCAAATGTAATGCTAAACTTGTACCAACACAATGCCAAATCACGTGCTTTCTGAAGGAGAGAAGGGTTTTGCAATTGCAAAATTAGAAGATGGTCGGTCGGTACTTTTATTCTGTTATTTCAGTTCTAATACTTTATTATCTTGCTGTTCCTAAAATATAATCAAACAATCTGACTTTTGGTTAAATGTCTTTAGTATCAAAATTGAGGAAAGAGCCTGTTCTACAAAACTATAATTTACAGAAATTCTGGCTACTTGATAAAAAATCGTGCGAAATTTTAAGGCCACGATAGTACATATCAGGAGTGCGTTCAGAATTTTTACCTCCGAGAGCGTCTTGGGCGTGTAATCGCGTCTTTCTTACTCACGATTTTTAACATATTTCGCTCATCCGTTTTAAAACGTCCTCTGTTTACATTATTTCCAAAACAACGGGTGAACTTTTCACATGTCTCTTGTAAGTCTTTTGTAAATAGGACGCTTACAGTGCGCCCGTTGTCATGGAAATAATGTAAACACAAGACGTTTTAAAACGGATGAGCGAGACGTAAAATACGTTAAAAATCGTGAGTGAGAGAGACGCGATTACACGCCCAAGGTGCTCTCGGAGGTAAAGATTCTGAACGCATTCCAGATGTGAAAGTCAAAATTATGTAAAAATTAAGTAAAAACGGTTATATGATAGAAAAAGTTTAGAAAAAGTGATGGTTGCCATATATGTAGATGGTGGTTGACATGGTGAATAATATTTATCAGAGTTGTAAATAAACCATTCACGAGGAAAAAATTTAATATACATATACCAATACATTTGCCTCTCTTATCGACATCATCAGAATAAATTTGCCTCTCACATCATAAACATAATTTAAAATTTTGACTTTACGTATATTCGTGCATTCATTCGTTCATTTTCTAATTAAGAGTTCTGATTTCCATTCATAGTTATTCGTTTTCTTTGTTGCACAATTTTTTAATATATAACACTTATCAAATTTTAAGAAGTTTTATTTGAAATACTTTCAATTTGGATTTGGAGAAAGGATATCACAGTAAGTAAAGGAAAGGATAATTTGTTAAAAGATATATTTAAAGTTGGTTCAACATGTTTATATTTTTCACTTCTAACGAAGCTGTCGAACGACGGCGAAACGTTAAGTGTTTTGTGCGCTATTTAGTGTCCGGTTTAAAGATTTGTGATATTAAAAGATATAATTTGAAATTCTGGCAGACATTTGACAAACGCACTTGACATTCGATAAAAAGCTGTATCAATCAATGAATGCTTATTTGAAAACGATTTGCAAGGATCGTGGTTAAGGCATTTAAACCTATTGAACAGATTTTTATAAATTAAGGCCCGATCTCTTCATCTCCAATTAACTTTATCTGGCGATTAATTCCCGTAGTAACGATTGTGACCACAATTGGTACTATGAGAATAAACCGTCAGATAAAGTTAACTGGAGATGAAAAGACTGGGCCTAAGAAAATTTTATTTCAATCAAAGAATATATTGGCAACGATTTGCAAGAATCGTAATCAAGGTATTTAAACCGATTGAAGAAATTATAAAATTAATTAGAGAATATTCAATTAATGAATAAAATGTAGACGATTTGCAAAGATCGTAAACAATTTATTTAAAACTATTAATATTTTCAAAAATACACATACACAAAGAAGAAGATTAGGTTTTCTTAATTAAAAGAATCTACAATCCTTGACAAGCCTCAGAAAATCATAAAAGTAAATAAATAAATTTTTCAAAATTACTGAAGTGGAATTTTTATATATATAATAAAAATAAAACACGACACATAAAATTGGCTTCCAATGTGAGGCCACAACTTTAAAAACACTACAATATGAATACTTTTCGTACTACGTTCGTGGCTTACTTTCAGGTGAATTTTTATTTTAAATTAAAAAAAAATGTCGTGGATTTTGAGAAAATAAGGTGTGACCGCTTCAAGAAATGAAGTTTTAATAATAGGAAAGTTATGGTTATGATGCATCACCCTGTATATCTCAGGACCCCGAAGCATATATACCACTGGACGGATTATCTTTGTTTATTTTTAACTCACTATTATTTATTTAGATATCTTGAGGTCTAGAATAGGACTACGAGAATTTATCGATAATATGATAATCGGATAATCTGATATCAACATATCGGTATATCGATATTTGTTTATATTATTATATGGATATACAGGGGGTTTGTAGAACGGTAGCCAGTCGATAACTCCGTTAATAATAGAGATATTTTAGTAAACTTTTTTTGTTTTGTTTGATAGAAGGTAGCCTATATGGCAATATGCATTGGTCTTTTCCTAGACCTACTGTGATTGAGTTATTTGTTTTTTCAAATGGAATACCCAGTATATTTTGTGACATTTGGAATCTACTCTAAAAACTTTATCCAATAGCAAAGTTTCGACAAAATCAAAGACATGTTTAATTTTTTCAATAATTTTTTAATTGTGTACAAGGAATTATTGCATCTTAAAACATAAAAAAATATAATTCATAAAAAAAAAACTCTTTTCTTTAATGGAAACATATGAGTTTCAGTGCATATGTGACAAGTGCGTAAAATTAGCATTCCAACGGTATAAGACACATTGTGATTTATGTTACCCAAACGGATTTACCGATTTAAAAGGAAATATCAATAACGTTTTTCCATTAATAATTAATAATAATTAATAATTAAACTGTGTCTTTGATTTTGTTATTAGATAGAGTTTTTAGAGTAGATTCCAAATATCACAAAATATACCGGGTGTTCCATTTGGAAAAACAAAGTTATGTATAATAACTCAATCACAGTAGGCCTAGGAAAAGAGCAATGCATATTGCCATATAGGCTACCTTCTGTCAAACAAAACAAAAAAAAGTTTACTAAAATATCTCTATTATTAACGGAGTTATCGACTGGCTACCGTTCTACAAACACCCGGTATAGGGTGACATTGAAAAAATTACAATGAATGCGATAGAGGACCATAAAATAAAAAAGGTTTTATACACTAATGTCCGATTGCCTTTTTTTTTTCAAGATACAGGATGTTAAAGTTTGGAAAATAATCCAGATATATAATATCAAAGATGCCGTCAATCATTAACATGAAGATTGGAAAAGTGTATCCAAGAACAAGGTCATCAATTTGAACTCCTTCTTTAGAGTGAAGTACCATTGTTTTTCTTTGTTGTTTTTAAAGCTCTTGTTGACCAAGTAGCGATTTTTTTGGTATGAGATATCGATACTCTCTAAAAAAAAATTTTTTTACTTTAACATCCTATATTTTGAAAATAAAAGGCAATCGGACATTAATGTATATAACCTTTTTTTATTGTTTTATGGTAGCCTCTATTGCGTGGTACTATGCATCGTAGTTTTTTCAATGTCGCCCTGTATATATTTATTTATTATCGGTTATCCATAGGTATATCGACATTATCAAACCTTTAAATAAATTAAAATAAGACGTTTTCATTTGCCCTCTTGAAAAAAATGTTTGAAATTAAACGATGTAGCACTTTAATTTTTTTATTTTCGTCATATTTTCCATATTTTTTTTGTGATTCCGTCGTAATCCTGGCTGCACATTTTTACAAACATTTCTTTTTCATATCTTTATTAACCTTCTGTTTTTGTAATTTCATTTTCTCTTCTTTTTTTGTAGAATCTTTCACAGTTAAGTGATTTTTGTTTGTGTGTTTTTAGTGGTGTTATGTTTTCATCGTTCGTTTTAAAATATTTTCTTTTAACACTTTGCAGAGTATGCAAAATGTTTTTACTTTGCTTATTTTTTAAATTTCATTTCTGTAATGCCTCGGCGAATAGATCGTCTTTTGGCTTTGTGTTTTCACTTTTAACTTTCGATATTATTGATTGCCGATATATCGATTTCTGTTTCCCATGTCCTTACATTTTAGTTCTTAATAATTAATTTTAATTTTTCCCAAGTGCGTTTTGCTTTCGTTTTTATTATTTTCCTGCGGTTTCTTAATTTCTTTTCTTATTTTACGATTATTGACAGCAGCGAAGAGTTAAGAATAGGTGATGGAAATGTAAAACAAAAAAATGTTAAATTTTAGAAATTTGTTGCAACTCGGCTTAGATTGCAATGGATTCCTCGAGCATTCTCTGGACAGTTGTTTCGGCCCTATTTGGGGTTTCTTCAGCAGAAGCGCAGCTCGAAAACTCCATTGCAATCGCTGTTGAAAACCTCCTACAATGATTTTTCCCGATATGAATTTAAAAAAATCTCTCTTTAGTGCAAAAGTTTCCTCCTCAACATAAAATTAACTTTTATTATCAAGTTTGCTACAATAAATGTGTAGAGAAAAATTATTTGAAAGAATACCTACATTCTATCTTTATGGATCATTCAATGTTCTTACTTATTTCTCCTTGTTTTTTAAACTGTTTCTCACAGCACACATGGAGTTTAGGGTGTTACTTCCTATTCTATTTCGTTTTTTCGCTTTTGTGTTCTTTCACCATTGAAAATATTCTTTCAAATTTTGCATAGTTTAATACCAGGGCAGCCAACTTTCCTAAATTAGGAAATAAGTAGAAAGAAATCGCAATAGGAATAATAAGGAAAATTAACTCTTTGGCTGATTGGCTGACGGTAAAATTTTTCGAAGCAGTATCCAATAGAATCAGTAAAAATTCTCGTTTTTTCCTCTTTCGTCCTTAAAATTCCTGCAATACAGCAAATTTCTCTCCAGTTGGCTGTTCTATAAAGTTGTCTCAGAATCGAGCACATTAGTACACTGTTACATTATTACACTGTCATATTTTTTATAAAATATCTTTTATAAAGGATCTTTGTCAAAGATCTTTTATAGTGTAATATTGTTACGGTAATAATTTAAGTAACATGAAATGAGGGACGTAGCTTAATATAACAATACATTTATTAACAGGAAATTACAACTAATTACAAGTACAATTACTTACATTGTATCTGGGGCACTTACGGACAATTAGACTAGTTGACACTGACTAGAACTGTTCTAATTATGCGCTAACGTTCGATTTGTCGCCTTTTTATAGGGGTTTTGTTTCCCGGGTATTACGTCAATTGTTGCCTTGACATTTTTGCACACGGCTCTGTGTTAGATCTGTGCCCGTAGATGAGTCATAAGATTTTGCGCACGACCCGCAAATGAATCATCGCTGTGATATGTGCGGGAGCATTTCCTGCAATGCGGATGAGTCATATGTTACATAATTGCAAATGAGTCATTCTTATGTTTATGTTATCGTCTTGTGTTTATGTTACGCTCGACTGATTTTCAGCTGTACATCTTTGCTGGTTTTCTTATCCTAGTTACAATATTGGCCTAATTAACAGTTTAGGTTGCGATATCCTGTGGTCGATTTTTGACACTGCGTGAATATTGACAAATAACAACCAGTTTGGTGAAGAGGTCCCAAATAGGGTCGAAACTGTTGTACAGTTGTTGTACCATTACAATCAAAACCGATATGCAACAAATTTCTAAACTTTGAAATATAGGGCGATCGAAATTGATTTTCCTGATCCTACACTGTTTTCCACGTGCTTGATATTGATATTTACATACAATTATTAAAATGAAGTTAGCAACATAGGGAAATCTGGGGAAGTTATAGATATCCCAAGTTTTTGTTGACAGTTGATTTATCTCATTGTAATAGCAAGCTGATTAAACAATAATTATGTTATTTATTAATTAGCCTTGGATGTAAGTTTCATGAATGTCCTATGCACGCACTGCTTTTCATTCTAACTTTCATGTGATAGATGTAAATATTGATATCAAGCGCTTGAAAAGTAGTGTAGGATCAGGACAATCAATTTCGATTTCTCTGTATGTTTTGACAGCAAATTTGGCCGCCTTACGTGGAATGTCTTATTAAGCAGCAAACTCAAAAATCAACCCCAGGATATCGTGACCTAAACTGTTGATTAAAAACTTTTAAGTTTCTTTTATTTATTCGGGGCTTCTGTCAAATTATCTTCTTACTAAATAATTCGTGAACATTTCTCTCCTATTTATTTTTCGAGCATGACTTTGCTTTGCCTTAGAATATTTCTCATGGATGTTCATCAGAGAACTTCATTTCATTAACGGAGAGCCCAATTTGAATACAATTAATTGTGCAAGCCGTAACTGTATTCTTCGATGTCTAGGTAGCAATTGCGCCTCTGGTAGTTAAGCCTCTTTCCACAAACATCCGCCTTATTTTCCTTTCACATGCTTAAAGTGCAAGCGATGTTGGGGTTAAACTGCTGTTAATCTGCGAAAATTACTTTTCGTATTTCTGAAGGTTTTTTTAAGTGCGTTAGAATTGCTTAATTTCAATTACTGATACAAAAACCTTCGGTTTCAGCCTTTGTGTTTATTTAGTGTTCTTCTGATTCTATCATACATCGTTAGCTACACAAAAGAGAAAATCGAACAAAGGGTTGCTGCTCAATTTAAATCTGCAGTTGTCGATGATTTTGTTTAGTCAAAAATATTTATAAATGACATGAAATTTATGATCGTCTATTGCGGCCTTAAGAAAGGTATTATCAAATTCACAGAACTTGAACTCTGCGTCATCAATCACCGAAGTTACAATCGACAAATATTTCAGTATAATTTCTTTGTCGACGGTGAATAAGAAAAAAGGATGGAGTTATGATTTTTATGTCTGATGAAGCAACGTCAGATCTCTTTTATTTATGACGTAGAGCTCTTCTCTTATGAAAACAATAACAGTTAATTTGATCACGTGGGACTCGGAAATTGTTGAAAACACGGTATATTTTGCGTCGATCAATTTTATTTTATAGTTTTAGCTCTTAATAAAGACGAAGAGAAATAGATATATTTATTAGAGAAACCGTAATAATTTTTCCACTTGGTGTCTGCTGAAATTCTTGCACCTATCTCATATCAGTTCCAGAACGGCTTAAGAATGATGGACGGTCTCTCACAATCAGTAATGAACGAAACAATTAAGCCACCTCGAAGTATAATTTTACGGCCAATTCGCCTTAGGGAGGATCAACCCCGGTTGAATCGGCTTTATCAGATTTCCTGGTTGTCCTGGTTTTCCGACACGTGACGTAATACTCCTGTCGATAAACTGCGGAAAAAATAGGACGATGTGAAGCTCGCCGAGCTCGTAGCTTAGTGGAATTCTGCGATGCCATTAAATTTCTTAATTAAATTTTTGTCGTTTACGCAGCGCGATTAATAAACAGTTTACTTTAATTTTAGCGGTCTCGTTCGGGGGCGGTTTTAATTAAATTTCGAAAAATTTTCACAAGTTCCGCGCAGTTACAAACTTTATATCTGAGGTACCACGTGCTCATGAAAATTCACCTAATTTATAGCATCACTAACTAAAACTCAACTCTATTACAGGACCTTGGCAGTTATAAAAAGTTTTGAAGTTAACGCAAAAAATTTGAAGACGTTCGATTAAGGACTAACAGTAAGTCTTCGTTTTAATTGTTTTAAAGCCTTGCTTTTTCTTTACTAATTGTAACATTGATAAATTTCATGCTGGAAGTAAAGTTTGTTATGAAAAAGCATCAACAATTTTCTGTGTCAGAGTAGAGCACGTATCATTAAATTCGAAATAAATTGGGGTAAGCCGAAACCGCTCCTGTAAGTACGTAAACAGTGAAATTCGAAATGAAAAATGAACAACCGGCAGTTTGGAATAATCTCTTAAGTACGCTGCAATGTCGGCCGGGCTTAAACAAACAAAATCAATTACTCGCAACGCAGATCTGTTCGCTCCCAAGCAGGAGTGCCAACAACAAAAGAATCCTCTCGATCCTTTCGAATTAATCCTTTCGGACAGTAATGAATTAGTCTGTCGCTATGGCGAACGCGCAAAATTAAAACTTCCCGAAGATGTTTGCCTAAAGAGGTCTGATTAATAATGACGCAGAAGGGAATCGATAATCGTTCTCTCCTGGAATATATTTTGGGCTGAAGTATGTTAATTACTCGTTGGGGTAAAAAAGACGCCAATTGGATTACTCTTGCGTTAATTTTTGGCCAGAAATTTTTAATTCCAGTTACGAAAGTGAAAATTTAATTTTGAAAGTTGGGGAAAATTGATTAATTAAAAGAACTTCAAGTTTGCAACTAAATTGCATTTACTTTATGATTTTTAGATGAAAGTAGTAAATATTTAAATTTATTTGCTGGTCTCCCCGACTCCCGCTCCTGCTTCTTCCAGAGACTCCGGTAGCGACTGCCGGACTCCTTTCGGGAACAACTACAATTAATTTAATTTAAGCATTTCTACGCTAACCCCATGAAAATTGATGGAAATTGATGAAAGGGTATGCAGTTTTACTTTTAAAAATCCATTGCCAAACTGTGTAAACAATTTATTATGACGACGACACTTCAAAATGTAACATTTTTTACAAAGTCCAAATTGTCTTGCCCCAAAAAAACTTTGCAACATTTCATTTTTCCCCTGCCAAGTGGTTTTAAATTGTTTTGTCATTTGTCCCTGTCAAAATATATAACACGTAAAAAGTGATAAGCTAACATTCTGACGTTTACAGTCTTAAAAAGAATGGGTTCTCGAATTTGCTTCTTGTTTAAATAAGACAACTCACAGCAACTTATTATATTGTAACGATTTTAAGGGTTCTATTAATTTTTATTTTAAAACAAAACACGAAATAGTTAATAAACTAATTTATTTAAAAGCAAACTAATTAACACTAAATTAAACACTAAATAAATTTACAAGCTTATACCTAATTTATTTTAACAGCCGAGCGAAAGTATAGCGCGAAGTTTAAAGCCGAACTGTTCAACGCCCAATTTCTTGCCGAACTGTCGCCCGCTCCTGGCCGCGTGCATTTTATATATCGAAGCTGTTGTTCTCGTATTTTCTGGAAGGCGACAGGCTGTCTGATCTAGTTTATTCTGCCGCCAGCACTTTCTCGGCTGTCGCCTAAGGTGCGTCGACTAGACGGCTGTGACGCAAGAGACAGTCTGACGCCAGCTGGTGTCGACGAATCATTACAATATTGAAAATGTTGTCAGTTTTTTTTTTTTATTTTAATTAATTTTATTTTTATTTTATGGATAAGTCAAACTTGTCTGTGCCATTTAACTACAATCCACCCACTTCAAACTTATGCAAAATTATGTGCAGTGAAAACAAACTTGTGTGACATAGCAGTTGCATAAGGCAAGGACAAAGAAAGGAATATGATAAAGTAAACATAGTAAAGACAAAGAGATTTCAGGAGCTTTTTTTGCTTTCTTGGCCCTTTTGCTTTTCGTGTTGTCTCAAATTAGCTATCGCAAGGTTGTTCCTTTTCTCTCTGTTGGGACGCTTGCCTCTGTAACGTATTCGTAATTCTTCACACAATTTTTTATGTGTCGTCACGTCTTCTTGAGTTTTGCCTCGTTTTGATTTTTTATTCCTGTTTTGGTTCTTTGCTTGCCGGCAGACGATATTTGCTCTTTTTTTTGTCAGTTAAGTTCCTTCAATTTTGGCGTCATCCACCAGTATCCTAACAGCTTTCCTAATAGCACGCCAGTTACAGTGTTTGCATTGATAGTACCGAGGAAAACTAAAGGATGAATTTCCAGTCAGTTTCCCAGACGACGTCTTGTCAATGTTTCGTTTTTGATTTTATCTTGAGACTGGCCCAGCCTGGCCTGACCAGTCGATGTCGCATGACATTTTTAATAAAACCGAAAAGTTTATTACTACCTGAAAAAATCTTGCAGATGCGAACCCATTTTAGAAATCTGGGGGTTCCATAAATGCATTTAGTTACACTGCGAAAATGACATATTGTTGTCCAAAGTTACGTGTCAGTGACAGTTCGTAGCTGCTCCGGAGTAGTTTCTATGTGTAACTGTAAAGCGCCTCATGAGCTACTCCGGAGCTGCTCCGATACATTGAAGCAGCTCCGCAGTAGCTCATATTATGTGCATTTGGAAAGCGCCTTAATTCCTCATCTAATCTTTGAAAAATTATATTTCAAATAAAACGTTGCGTTATTCATTTGATTTATTTATTTATTTCATCAAAAAACGAGGAATATTAAACACAGTTGATAAATACAAGAAAACCGTTAATTATTTGGTTTTATTTTTCATATGACAAATACAAAAAACAAAGCTTTTGTTTTCAATGATTTAATTAAACACAAAAATATTAAACTAAAATGTTAAAATACGTATATACAAGAAAAATAAACAAAAAAGGATCAATGATGATGCTTCGCTTCTTCAAATGGACCTAAATTGTCTTTCTGACTGGTGCATCTCAAACGGACTTACTTTAAATATTGATAAATGCAAAGCCGTTTCGTTCTCTCGTAAGAAATCCAAATTTTTGTTTCACTACCAACTAAATGGTCATTATTTAGAATATTTTACGATGCTTAAAGATATAGGTGTTATTTTTGATGATCGGTTGTTGTTTGCTCACCATGTCAATGATATTGTAACGATTTTAAAGGTTTTATTAATTTTTATTTCAAAACAAAACACGAAATAGTTAATAAACTAATTTATTTAAAAGTAACACTAATTTATTTATAACTTACAATAATTTATTTACAAGCTTATGTCTGATTTATTTTAACAACCGAGCGAACGTCTACCGAACTTTCATGCCGATCTATCCAACGCTGAATTCAATTCGAACTGTCCTTCACTCCCGGCCGCGTGCATTTATAAACCGGCTCTCTCTTCGAGAATGGCCTGGAACGCGACGGGCTGTTTGGTCTAGTTTATTCTGCCGGCAGCATTTTCTCGACTGTCGCCTAAGGTGCGTCGACTAGACGGTTGTGACCCAAGAGACAGTCTGACGCCGGCTGGTGTCGGAGGATCATTACAATATTGTTGCAAAGTCCATGTCGCTATTAGGTTTTATTGTTCGAAATGCTCGTGACTTTACTGATTCTACTGCCTTAAATGCCCTCTTAATATGGTACCCCATTTATAACTGCCACGTTGATGTCCTAGAACAAATACAATGCAGATTTCTTAAGTACAGATGGTTTAAGGAATATGGCGTTTATCCTCCTAGAGGTTTTCCTCATTTAGTCTTGCTGATGGAATTTGACGCTTGACCCCTTGTTCACAGGAAATGTGTCTCAAGCTTACTTTTCTTACATAAGTTGATTCATAACAAGGTTGATGCTGTAGATCTGTTGGTAAAAATTTACTTTCATGTCCCACGTTTGACTGGCAGAAACTCCCTTTCACTATACTTGCCTGTCCCAAGAACCAACGCTTTAGCGCGTTCCCCAATACATATTACTTCCACACTCTATAACCAGCTTTGTAGCAGTATAGACATCTTCCATTTAAACTATTCTAGTTTCAAAAAAAGTCTAATGAACTTCTACACGAACAGTCTTACTTAACTTTCTTCCACAACTTCATTGCTGATTACACTTCCCGCTCTCACTGTGTTATCTTTCTTCAGTTTTCTTTTGTTTGCATTTCGATTTAGTTTTAGATTTAGTTTTAGGTTTTTTGTTAAACTTAATTGTTTTCATTTGATATTATACAGGGTGTTTACGGTCTTCTCTGTATCGTTTTAGGGGGTGATAGTGTACCTCAGAAGAAGTCGATAAACCTTAAAATGCCTTAGTAAAAGTCGTCTCATAAGCGAGATAATAAATCTTTTATTTATTACACTAAACGGTTAATTTGTTTTAAATTCTAGTAATCTACTACTTAATCAGCATTGTCCACTACAAAAGATGTTCAAAGTTATCACTATGTTGTATAAAATATCGATGGGCCACCCGATTTTTAAAGAACAAGGTAAAAATAATAAAATTTTCAGTTAAACAAAGGTGATAGTAAAACTGAATTACTGATAACAACTTTGTGTGTCAAATAACAAACGTAATAACAATTGAACAATAATTTTTGCAATCGCCCAAGATTACTTTTTATGTTTTTTGTTATATTGATTAAGCAGTGGATTACTAGTGTTTAAGACAAATTAATCGTTTAATGTAAAAAATAAAAGAATTATTATCTCGCTTATGAGGCGATTTTTATTAAGGTTTATCGACTCCTTCTGAGGTGTACCATCGCCCCCTAAAAGGATACAGAGAAGACCGTAAACACCCTGTATACCGTTTGCTCTATTATTGGTTTTTGTAAACTATTGGGCAAATAAACACATATACAGGCTGTCTTACGAAAAACGCCCCAAGCCGTAACTCCGTTATTTATAGATTAATTCTAACAAACAAAAAGGCAAATGAAATGAGACTAAAAGTACTATAAGGTGAGTCCAGTTTCAATTTTTTTAAAAATTACCTTCAAGGTCAAATGACTGTCAACTTTTATTTTTCAAATGGCTCTGTATATTTTTTATTATTATATCTGGTAGAGATTTTTTTTCTAAATCCAATGATGTGCAACACTTTGACATTTAAAAAATATTTTTCGTAAAAGAAAAATGAACTAGTCTATTACGCAAAATGTGCTTTTCATAAAAATGTTAAAGTTTGTCGTGAAAACAATGTCACTGAGCGTTATTTTTCACAGTTGTTTCGAGTTGTCAAGTTATTCTCTTTGTATGATTCATTGTTTCCTAAAAAAAGCCGATTATGGATAATACTCCGTTGATTGACTTACTCCAAGCATATTTTGAATGCAACAAAAACACAAGCAGTGCGTCTCTATAGACAGGGATTTTTTCCCAAAGCAACTTACACAGTTGTAGACTTAATTTTAATTATTTCATTAATGTTTTCTGTAATGCTTGATTGCTGTTTTTATTGCATTCAAAATGTACTTGCAATAAGTCAGTCAGGTGATTGTTATCCATAATCGGCTTTTTAAAGGAACAATAAGTCGTACAAGTAGAAGAACGATGGTTTAAAACATCTGTGAAAAATAACCTCAGTGACATTGTTTTCACGACAAACTTAACATTTTTATAAGCACGTTTTGCGTAATAGACTGGTTCATTCTTTTTTTTACGAAAAATGTTTTCTAAATATCAAAGTGTTGCACATTATTGGACTTGAAAAAAAATCTACCAGATATAATAATAAAAATATACAGCTGAAAATAAAGAGATAGTCGTTTGACCTTGAAGGTATTAAAAAATTGAAACTGGACTCACTTTATAGTACTTTTAGTCTCATTTTATTTGCCTTTTTGTTTGTTAAGATAAGTCCATAAATAACGGAGTTATGGCTTGGGGCGTTTTTCGTAAGACAGCCTGTATATTATTATTATTATTATAAATGCAAGATAAACGTTATTCATTTGCTTTTCTTCTTCTTCTTTTATTTCATCAAACAACAAGAAATATTAAAAGAAAATTGACAAATACAAGAAAATCGTTAATCATTACCTATTTTTTTAATTTTTTTAATTTATTTCATCAAAAGAAAAAACAGATATACAAGAAAATACAATCGTCAACAGAGTAAAAACCTTTGCTGACAAGGTAATTGGTTATTTTGTGTTTAAATTGTTTTAAGAGCAATGTCATCATGTCATTCAGTAAAAAATTAAATAACATAGGAGAATAAAAATTTACAGCCTCCCTACTATGAGTCAATCTTAGAAAGGCTAATTTTATGTAATTGCAACCTCTAGTTTCAAAGCTATGTTCGAAGTAGGCTTTTTCGTGCATACAGGTTGATTTATGACGTCGGGAAAAAACTTCACTGGGCGATTTCTATAAGTAATTCAAATATAAAACTTTAACTAAACATGTGTCCGTTAATGCTTTCTAAGGGAAGTGTAGCTCTTTAAAGTTTATAACATGTAATGTCAATCAATCAGAACAATAGCGATAGGCTTATTTCTTACTTCATTCGTAGCGTATGAAAACAAAAATGAGTACCCTGTCATTGTCTTAAAGATGTAAACATTCAACATGTATGTAATAAATTTTGAAGGGCTACACTTCCGTTAAAAAGCATTATCGGATACATGTTTATTTGAAGCTTTTTATGCGAATCATTTATAGGAATCACCCGGTGAAGATTTTTCCCTGACGTCACACTGTATAGGAGGCATTCCCGTATACATATACAAACATGGTAGTGTCAATAGTTTGAAATTTATAAGTACCTCCTTGCAGTCACTTTGATAAGGTAAGTTACCCAGTATTCTGACAGCACGATGTTGCAAACCAAAAATGCGATTCATAGAAGAATAGTGACCCCAACAAAGCAGAGCATAAGACATTAGCGAAAATAGTAAAGAGAAATAACATGTTCTAAGTGCATCCAAATTTATAACCGGTTTTAAAATTCTTAGAAGAAAAATATTTTTACTTATTTTTTTTTTTTACTAGGGCGTCTGTATGATTTCTCCAAGCCAGAGCAGGATCCAGACGAACTCCCAAGAAAGTTTTATCTACAGAGATTGTTCTATTTAAATGGTTTCGAGAAAAGATAATAATTGTGGCCGTCTTATTTTTATTTGAGGAAAGTTTATTTGCATCAAACCACTCCGTAATATTCAAACGTGCATTCATCATTGCATCGTTTAAAAGATCAACATTCGGTTTTGCTAAGAGAATGTTTGTGTCATCGGCGTATTGCACCAGGCTCCGGGCTGAAATCATTCGCGAATAAAATGAACAAAACCGGACCCAGTACACATCCATGAGGCACTCCAATGTTAATACTTCGCAATGATTGTTTCCTTTGCGAAACCCAAACTGATAATCAGAAAAAATATAATTTTTTTCACAGTAGTCAACAATTTGGTTTTTTAGAACAATTTCATGAATTTGACCAACTGCTGGAATTGAAGATATCGGCCTAAAATCTTTTAGGAACTCTGCTGATCCACTCTTAGGAATGGGAACAACCAGACTAATTTTTAATATATCGGGAAAAGTGTTGACCCTAATAGCCTTATTTATTAGTTTAGTTATTGGAACTATAAGGTGTTTTACGTATTTAAAGATTTTTGTATTTATACTGTAGTTGTCTAAACTATTGCTCTTTTTTAAAGAGTTAAAAATGTCACGTACTTCTATGAAACTTGCTTTTCTAAATTTAAAAGTGACATTATTATTATTAATAGTCGGCAAGAAAGATAGGGGGTTACCTGTGTGTCAGGTATTTCTGCGACAATGTCATTTACAATAGTTAAAAAAATAATTACATGAGAAGGAAGTTTGAGGTTGTCTTTTTTGGTTGATTATACCCCACATACCTTCTGTTTGCTATCAGAGTTGCGAATGAAATCATCATTTTGAGCTTTCTTCGTTTTCTCGAGTGATGTTCTAAAAGTCTTTCTGCATCTGTTATACATTTTTTTATAAACTACATTTAAATTTAAAAATTCGCGATCTTTTTTGAAATTTTTATTAAGCGATGTAGTGTTTTTGTTTTTATTATTTCTGGTCCACAGTAGAGATATAATAAAAAATCAGAAATAGTGTAACTATAGTCTTACAGTTTCTAACTTTTTGTATAAATTGAATAAATAAATAAATAAATTTGATCTATACGATCGGCATATAAAGATAAAATGAACTTTACATACTATGTTTTTCTAATTATCTATTAATTACATTATTTAAAACAGTAAAATGGTAAAATGAAACAAGATAGTAAGTATACATTAATTGCTTTTATTCATTATATGTACATTACAAGTCATAATATAATTTTCTTTTCATAGAATTACAATTTTTTTTCACTCACTCGCGGTTATATGATTTGGTTGTTAAACATCATATCGATCTATTTTTTTTAAACCTACCTATTAGAGAATGAATTAAAATTTTTAATAGTACTTTATAATGACTTCGCGTAAGCAAAAGTTCCGATGTTTTTACGGAAAGAAAAGCATTTCAAGTCGAACCCCCGTTGACAATAGCTGAGCCCGGAAAGAAACTTCGCCTCTTCGACAGTTTAATGAATTACTTTTAACTTTTGCTTACGCCGGACCTATACAATAAGTAGTTGCTTTTTCGTGAAAGGAAACTCTACAACTTACAAACAGTCAAAGCCTGCTTTTAGTATATGAAAATACATGTAGTAGTTTATTTACAGTCCTAAAATAAATCACAAATACGTCGAGACAGTCTTTCCTGTGACAGGTTTTTTTTTTGAGCGCTTGGATTTCCCCGTGACCTCTATTATGGCGAGAACTTAAATCCGGCAAGTGAATTTTGCGACACATTCGAATCAAATCTCGGCGTTTCGACTTTGAACGCGCACTCCCTATTCTTAAAACATTCAAAGTCTTTCTCGAATAATGCAGACGTGAAAGCACTCGGGCTATGTAAATATTTGAGTGTCGTTAATCTAAAGAAAAAAGATAAAGATACCTACCTACCCGAAGAAACACAAAAGTTGCTCATTTTTCGCGAAGCTCAAAAATATGCATTATCGGATTTAAAAGTTTTGATCGTTATTTTTAAAAGTTAACAGATACACTGTGTCTTACGGAAAACGCCCATTATTTATAAACTAATTTTAACAAACAAAAAGGCAAATGAAATGATACTAAAAATATCATGTGTTCGTTTAATATTCCGATGGCATTGTCTAGGGAAATATTTTGTTTTCGAGAAGGAATGTCGTAGCTTAAGCTCGCTGCGAACAGAATTGTCACTAATGTTATTCGTCCTGTCAACTGTTGAGTAAGTGTTTTCGTGTTTGTTTGTGGGTTTTATACAAAAACAAGTTATTTTCGGAACTCATTCACTTTACATTTATTGCATTACAAAATGGTGTTTACATTAGAGCAGAAACCACTTGTGATTGAAAGTTATTTTCGAAACACTTAAAAAATCGATGGTTCAATAAATGTAAAGTAAATTAGTCCTGATAATAACTTATTTTTGTATAAAACCAACAAACAACGCAAACAAGCACGAAAACACTTACCTACTCGACGGGTGACAGGAGGAATGACACTGGTGACAATTTGGTTCGCGGCAGGCTTAAGCTTCGACATGTCTTTACGAAAACAAAATATTTCCATAGCCAATGATACCAGAATATTAAATGAACATATGATATTTTTGGAATCATTTTATTTATTTTTTTGTTTATTAAAATTGATGCATAAATGATGGAGTTATGACTTGTGTTTTATAAGACATCCTGTATAAGACTACTTTTTGCAATTTTTGAGATACTTAAGATATCTAACATTGATTCCCAATCATAATGTGTGTATTTTCAAAATAAGTTTCTTATTTTGAGAGATGGGCCAGAAAAGTCTTTAAGGAAAGTTGTACTGAATGTTAAAGGCTAAAACCTGGAGAACTTCAATGACCTCGATCTGCAATTGTTTCGTAGTGGTCATGCCTTCTTCGAGTTTTTTAAATAGTATGATGTATTTTTCATGACGGATTTTGAAAGATATTTAAAACGCGATTATTCTTATAAACACTTGTAAATTTGTTTCACAGTTGACGGTGTGTTATTTCTTTTAATAAGAGAAAAGTCGACTAGAATTCGAATGTCTCTTGGGATCGCTTTTAATTTATTTCTTGACGCAACAAATCCGCGACTTTTTGTTTCTTGCGCATGTTAAACAATCGAGCGTCTTTTGTTTATGTTTTTAAGAAAAACGACGAAGAAAACATGATTATTAAAGGCACAAAAAATGAATAAATAAAGAAATAAAATACGATCGATGGTAGAAAAGAAGACTTTCGAATAACGTTTTTTCTTGTCTAAAGAAAGGGACAGGAATCGATCGTAATTCATTTTTTTCCGCCTTTTCTTTCTGCATATTGTCGAAAACGACGTTTCGGCGAAAATTAAAAAAAATTCTTTTAAGTTTATGTATTGTTGATAAAGAAGAAATCGATTTTTGGGCTTGGCGAACATCGCTAATTATTTTGTGACAGATGTCATCACAAGACGACAGAATCAATAATTATTTACTTAAATCTTGAGTGGTTTGGTTAAAATTATTTTCAAATGAAATCACTAGATTTGTCACTAAACCGGTCATGAAATCACTAAATTTTCGACTTGCCTCATTTCACTCGAAGTTATTCGAAATTTAAACTCAAAATTACCAGAACGACTGACAAAATCACTGGGGGCCAGTTGTACCAAACTCTTAAGCGCCGCTTAACTTTAAGCGTCACTTATGATGGATTTCACAAACGTTACTTAAATTTAATCATCCGTTAAAAGTAAACGTTGCCATGGTTACATGTGTTGAAGGTATAGGAATGATTATTCTTAATCGATGATTAAAGTTAAGTGACGTTTGTGAAATCCAGCGGTAGAATATGACATTCACAATGTTGTGTGACCTCAAATGTCACATTATAAACGCTGGTTAAATTTAAGTTCAGTTTAAGTGTTTGGTGCAACTGGCCATGAGTTGGCAACATTCCCAAAATAACCAACCTGAGGGATTTATCTCTTTTTGGAGATTTCTTGTACCCAAAAGGGACAAAGGAATCTTTTTATTAAAAACTATTATTTTGAGGGACTTTTGGAGGCTTTGGAGCCTTGTACTGCCAATGAGATAATCATTAGATCTGTCTTTGTTATTTTACTTTAGATGATAGAATTTATCAGATTACACTGAGCAACAAGTTTTGTAATATCCACATACGCACAAATCTATTAATTCCTTAATTTGGTTGATTCCAAAGAAAAAAGGGGAGTGATTTAAGGACTATGACGAAGAAATCAAGCCGGACATGTTAAATCCTGTTCGGACATTTCGTTAGCATGATAACCTCTTGATATTTTGTGTTAACTTACTAATAAAAGGAAGAAAGTGTAGACATAGTAAAATTTAATATATTAAAAAAAAAAACATTTCTCAAAAACCTGACGTGAGGGCCAATTTTTGAAAATATTTTCAGAATTAGAATGAAAAAGTACTTAAGGTACACTTAACAGAGTGTAAGAAAAAAAAACCTGTTGACCAGTGTTATCGGTAAAACAGTATCTTATGTCTTCAATGCACGCATTTTATAAAAAAAAATCAAGTTTACGCATTTTTATACATTATAACATTTATTTCACATTACCACTGTTGACAGATGGGACGATTTTACTCTTTTTCGATTTTTTATAAAAAAAAAAAACGATAAAGGAATCCTTTAAGGTTTAAGAGGAATAGATGGGCACGGTTTTAGGAGTACTTTATAATTAAATAATAAAATGCTACTGATATTAGATAACGTCATACTTTTGAAAAGGAAATTAATTTCGTTTTGTTTGATGGAGACTCTTTTTCTTGCTTTCTTTCTTTCTTTCATTTGCTTTGTGCAGCAATGCTGCTTGTCTTTCGGCCGTGAGCCATTCCAGACATTTACGAAGTATGTTTGAGCTGGATCTTAACCTTTAAACAGCACAAACATCCATGGCTAGTGATGGGATTCGAACCCATGCCACCGAGCGACACGACTTTCCAAGTCGGCTAGGCTAGACCGCTAAGCCACTCGGCGACCCCTTTTTCTTGCTTCATTTTGTAATTTAGTGTTTGCTTTTCAATTTTACAGGTTGGTAACACTGATTACATCTGGCATCTTATCTGTGAGAGGGTTGCCAGACCTCATGTATGTTCATATACAGGGAAGGGCAGAAGTATGGAACCGGTTTAATATCTCGGAAACTGTTTGACGTATCTGAATGAAAATTTGGCATGTGCTTTAGAATCAATAAAACCTACATTATTAATTTTTATCATCTGTTTATCTCCCTTTATTTTTGAGATCCAAGACCAACTTCCTATTTTTTCCCTTTATTTAGTAGTCCATTTTATTCTTTAAACGGTCATATAAAAATTTTGATACGTTACATAAGAAAATTTTTGAGAGAATAACGGTTTAATGTGAAAAAATTATATTACAATAAATCTGTAAAAATTTCATAAAAATGTCTTGATATGCTGGCTACCATTTATCGTAAAACTGAAACAAAATAATACTGTATTTTGTAAAAAAAATAACAAAACGAGAAATTAACATTAAAAAAATAACGAATATGGTGCAGTTCTTACTGATATTATAGGTTTGTTCTAGCACGAGTACATAACTGTTAGAAATTGTATTGAACATGCGTAGAAACACTTTAGCGTTCTAGCAGTGAAAATTTTAAGTTTCTTATTACCAGTTTGATGTTCTAGCAGTTGCGGATTGTAGTTTGCTGACAGTCCAAACTATGGAAAATATTTTTTACATACCTATTTCCTAAGTAATTTATCAAACGAGGTTATGACTTGGCTTAGGATTTAACTGACTTGGCGCGAAATGTTGTATTGTATCTTCATGAAATCAGGGACACGATCTAGCAAAGAAAAGTTCGAAACTAATTCGACAACAATTACGGATTACGCATGCGCATAGGAAAAGTACACAGACTATTAGAAATTGTTTGCTAGAACAAACCTTATAAATGTGGAAAAGAAAACTAATTTATATCGAGTAAAAGCATATTTAAGGTACTTACTTGACGTTTCTCGAATTTGATTGTTCGCTTTAACAATAGTGAATCACTTTTGACAAAGCGAAGTGATATTATAATATCAAAGTAGGAACTGCACTTTACTCGTTATTTTTCGTTTTGTAAAGTTATTTGTTTCACAAAATACAATATTATTTTGTTCCAGTTTTAAGACAAATGATAAATAGCAACATATGAGGACATTTTTATAGAATTTTGTCAGATTTATTGTAATTTAAATTTTTCACATTCAACCATTATTTTCTCAAAAGTTATCTTACGTAACGTATCAAAATTTTTTATATGACCGTTTAGAGAATAAAATGGTCTACTAAATAAAGGGGAAAAAATAGGAGGTTATCATTTAAAAAAACAAAAGTGGGCCTTGGATCTCTCTCTTATTGACTCTAAAGCACATACCAAATTTCATTCAGATACATCAAACAATTTCCGAAATATTAAGCCGGTTCCATAATTTTGCCCTTTCCTGTATTTAATATGGGTAGGGTGACCAGACGTCCCGAGTTTTCGGGATTTGTCCCATTTTTGGTTAGATATTCCGGTGTCCCTGAAATATCAAACCAAAAGTAGGGACAAATCCCGAAAACTAGGGACGTCCGGTCACCCTACTCTTATTAAATATGTATATGAGATCTGGCAACCCTGAGTCTGTGACCAAAAGGGAGTTATTCTTAAATAGTACCGAAGTACCGAAAATTCAGTACTCTTACTTTTCTGAAATCCTCAACAAAAGTATTCTTTCACCAAACATCTCAAAGCCCGTGTAATTATGGCATTAAATAAAGCGTACCGACAAAAATGGCATTTAATTTAAAGGCATCATTAATGATCATGATCACATTTCCGTCAGAGGGGCTGATGTTTTTCACAAGTCATGGTTATTTTTATTTACATTTAAGCTCGATTCACATCTACCAGCACGTAGTGTGTCCAGCACGTAACGTGGTAGACACGGAACAGACACAAGTTTTCATATCATGCGAGTTTTCACTAGACAGACGTCTACAGACCAACCAACTAGAGAGTTCAGAGAGCACGCGTGTATTGTAATAAAATGTTTCGAAATTTTTCTATTGAAGAACTAGCTGTGGTAGCAATTTTATTGGAACAAGAGAAACCGGATGTAGAAGTACAACAGAGAAAAAGGAGATTTTATGTTCATCCCATGAATGTAAAACGAAAAAAAGTGGGAGAATTTTACACGCTATACCCTAATTCGATTAATTTTTCATTGTCCATTTTTCATGAGTTTCTAGTGGTAGATGGGCGTCTGTGCATGCACTGAGATTTGACTCCATTCATACTAACCGTCCCGACCACACAGACATGCCCAGATACACATCGGTACAGACAAAATATTCTTCGAAACAATACTGGCCGGTGCTGGTCCATGTCTGTACGGACATGCTCCGCTCAAATTCTCCAGATATGAATACGCTGATATAAAATCTATGTAATAATTTTTTTTGTGTCACGTTACGTGCTGGTAGATGTGAATCGAGCTTGTGTTAAATGTACAGCTGAATTCAAAAAAATCGGGAAATGAAATTTTTCCAATTGTAAATTTGGTTCTATTTGTCAATTAATTGTCTACTTGACAATACATACATGCCTTTCAAAAAATTAACCTGTTTACTTATAAAGTGACGTACCGTCAAATAATTCTTACCTATTTCTAATAAATCCGTTTTCACGCTATGAAAATATTGAAAAAAAAACGTGTCGATCTTTTTTGACATTTCCCGATTTTTTTGAATTCAGCTGTAAAGTACAAAAGCGCTATCTAAAAGAAGAGTAATTAATCGATCTGCTAGCATTAGTTACTGTTGGTAACGACTGTAATCTTCAAATCTATACCTAAAAATTCTTAAAATATCATATTCTTTTTTAAATTTAGGTATATTATTTAAATATATTATTTAAATATACCTACCAGAGAAAAATAAAACAATAAGTCATATTTGATTAAATTTTAATGCTACCATCTGACACTGGTTCTCAGAAAGTAACTGTAACTTCTATTGGGTGGCCGTCAGATGGCGCCACCACAACTCTGATTTTTACCTTTCATTTAACTCTTTAGGCCCTGATGCCTACTTAACCTAATATTACGTGTAACTTAGTTTATCGGTTTGCATTACATAAAGAATGTACTTTTTTGTCAGGTACTGGATGTGGTAACCCTATTCTTCAACCCTGCTTAAACCGAGAGAAAAGATCCGTATGCGAAAATGACGCAATACCCGAACGATTTGCATAGTTTTGTATGAGAGTCTATGAATCCTTTCTTTCTGTTTAAGCATCGGGCAATGGGTAATGGTTACATTAAAACACGAAATTCAAATTGGCCAACAGGAATCGTGGTTTTTCTTGTAAAATGTCAAAAGGCGAAATGATTCGTTTTTACCATTACCAATGTATAGACATCATAAAGTATGTCGGTGTCAGTAAACATGTTTTAAAAAGACCGACATTTCTTTGAATGATAAAAGGTATTGAATCGAAAAACTTCGAAGATCAACCTCTCCAACTTTACTTACATATTTCTAGTTTTTCCGCAAATTTTGATCATTTTAACTAACATGATCATTAATTTGAAAAAGATAACGGCCTATCTCGATGCCGACGTAACAGTTTGTCGTATTTATTTCTCGAAATTTTTGCCATCTACGAGAATAATCTTTTTACAAATGCAAATATGGTAGATTTCAAATGTCTGTTACAGTTCATCATAAAAATAACCATGCTATTTAAAAAAAACTAAAGAAGGCCTATTGTCTTGGAAATAATTGAAGCTCGGGGTCTTACAGCTAATGAAGATTGTACCCTTTAACATCTTACGCAAATTTTCTTAAAGAGTTTTTGTTCTATCTCTCAAAATAAGAAAAGTTATTTTGAAAATACAGAACCGTGATTCACCCTATACAAACCGACTCCCAGAAAACAACGTCAACATCCTTTCGTACGTTCTATTCCACTGTGCAAGGGTACAAATGTGCAAGGACGTAGTGTAATTTTGGATTTTTACTTTCGTTAATTCAGATTGAGCTTCCTGTAAGGTCTTAGTCAAATAAAAAAAGACAGAAAAGCATGTTCTGCTGATGTACAATCTGTATTGATAATTCTAAAAATTCCATCTGTACTTTATAGACAATTTATTGTTACTTCACAAGTGTAAGCTAGAAATTTTCGTGGTGATCGAGTTCACTCAGACCCCCCGTCTTAACCTTACGTTCTGACTCGACTGTATTCTTATTGTTAGCGAAGGGGCATATACCGGTGATTGACTGAAGCTGAGATCATAGAAATTCAGTGAGAACAAATAGCGCAAGGGACTAGAACGTACAAGGACCTCCTCTGGTTCTTTTACTTGCCTGTATCGCTAGCTATCTATTATATTGCCTATGTTCTCACTTTAAAACAATTACCTGTATACAGAATGCGATCTGTAATAAGGACGGTTGAGGAATGAAAGTTTTTACTTCTTTTTGTTTTCTTTTGAAATTATAAATTTGTTAAACTTGAAGGATTCGTTTAATCTAATTAAAATAAATTTGCAAGCATTACGAGACTTAACCCTTTTTGAAATTAAATATAGACCTAGGAAAACAAAGTGTAATTTTATTTGTTTGTCAAAGCTAGCCGCTTATTTTGAGTAGTTTTTTTTTTTTAATAGAAACTGATGGTTCAAAACTTTTTTATCCGATATTTTCGTATACCTACATATAATAATTTTTTGAATAAATTTTAATCAAGCGCGTCGCAATTCATCGTAAGCCGTAATGAAACAAGCGTGTTCGCAAGCATGAGCGAAACCGCAACGAAAGCGTCGACACGACCCTTGCGTGCTCAGGCAGTAATACACGAGACTAGAAACGAACTCCGAAATGAATTGATGATGAGATGATGAATGCATTTTCAATCAAGCGAAACTATGTTACCCTGTGTGAAATATAAGTGTGAACTAACTAGAATTTAAATATATTATACTCCATGTCCTAATTTAAGTTGACTAGATCAATCTTTGGTCCATTTGAGAGGTTCAAATTCTTAACAGCTACGACATGAAGGTCTCTGATAGTCACAATCACTCGAATAATTGATTAGAAAACGCTAGACGTTGAATGGCTGTTATGCTCCCAGTCTGATTGTGAGTTAGGAATGGATGTTTGCGTGGTGTAAGCCACTGCACTGATTTCTTTGTTGGCCTTGGATCTCTTCGCGGGGTAGTAAACGCAGGGCGCCGGGCTGGAAGTTCGAGATCTTTTCTCTCGTAACGTACTGCCATTGAGGCGTGTTATGGTACCATTGCGACTGGAGCTGTAGCGATGGAGGCGGCAGCTTCCCCTGTCCCCGTTCGAAATGAAGCTGTCGTCGTGCGTCGCGCCATCTGGAGAGTCCCGGCCTGATCCCGAAAAGAGTCCATGCGAGCAAAACAACTGCAGAAACAGCCTCTGGAATTTCTCGCCGAATGTCACGTAGATGATGAAGTTGACGCTGGAGTTGATGGTGACTAGAAGGTTGCTGGTTTTGATCATGGGGTCTAAGATCGCCGTATCCAATTGGAGAGAGAAGCACTCTATTATATTTATGACCAATGGAAGGATGTTGCATGCAAAGAACACTACCACTACGCATAGCAACATCGTGGCCAATCCGATTTCGCGCCTTTGGAGTCTTGATAGGCGTTGCCTTTCACGATTGGCCTTTCTAACCTGAAAGAAATAAGAAAAGAAATACATTAATTCAAATGATCTAACAAATCAATTTTATCAAGTTATCCAATAAATTCAATAGAATTTCTTTGACTTTTCTAATTGCATTGCATTGATACGACGAATCCAAATGGGAGATTATAGCTGCTTTCTTTCGCTGAAAAGTATGAATCGTGATTCGCATAATTTTTCGTTACCCGCTCTGGATCTGAATGCATTTCAATCCAAACGGATCGTAAAATTGGAAGATTGAAAGGGGGAATGGGATTACCGATCGGGCTTGAAATTTCACGAAGATCCATTTGCAAGAGAGCATCCATCTTTGAATCTAAACGCGTTATGTTGCGTTTGAATCAAATGAAAGAAAGCAGCTTATGTTTGAATTAAGTTTGAATCATGATTCGAATAGTTTAAATCGTGATTCGAATAGTTGCCAACTTTGGATCTGGATTATTGCAACAGAACACCCCAGATTTAAAAGCATTTGAACTCAAACGATTTGTAAAAATAGGATAATTCAAAAGGGAAAGGGGATTTCCGATCAGGATTGAAATTTTACGAAGAGTGGAGATTGATCCATTTGCAAGAGAACATCCATTTTTGAATCTAAACGCGTAATGTTGCGTTTGAATCAAACGAAAGAAAGCAGCTTATCTAATACAATCTTATGAATCTATCAATTACTTTTCCTCGTCTTCTGACGTACTGTTGTTTCACAGTTGAACTTCACAAATTTGATCTAGTCTCATCTTTTTATCGTTTTATCAAGAAGTTCCAATTTAATTGAATTTTAATAATTAATTCAAAGGATTTATTTCATTGACTCAGTTGAATTGAATTTATTTAGTTCAATATCACTGGCGTTCTAAATGGATTTTACTAGATTATTTAATATTGGATATCTCATTATCTAATTGAACTTTATGAATCCGTTCAATAGATACTCATTTACTTGGCTGTTTTTTTTTTAAATTAGATTTATTAAACTTTACTGATAAAATTGCCTTGACTCATTCAAACAATTTATCAATCTATCCAATAAAATACACTAACTTATTCAATATTGTAGATTTTATCGAAATATCTAATAGAATTTATCTATCAACAGGATCTTACCTATTTGTATCTTAATTTAGTAGACTTTTTAGTTGAGCTTAACTGATTTATTTTTTAATGATCTACCTCGTCGACTTCGCTTAGCTAATAGAAATTTTGCCGGTGTACTTAGTATGGTAATTCAGTGGAATTATATTGATGTCTGTTGAGTAGAATTCCAATTTCAATTCATTCAAATGATTTACCCTAATGTCTCACTTAATAAGGATAATTTTATCAATCTATACAATAAATTTTTTGAGAAAAATTACATTGACGTTTCTCTTTGGTCTTCGTCAAGTAAGTATAGCAATCTATCAAAATCAATGTTGTTATACGTAGTAGAATCTTTTAGTTGAATTCAGTGAACGGTCTATCTGTCAAGTACAACCTGATCTACTGGTCTGTTGATTTAATAGAATCTTTTAGTTGAACTTCGATGACTTATTCAAAATGGCCTACCTCATTAGCTAATCTAACAACATTTTATGAGATAATCAAAAGAGTTATTTCATTGGACTTCGCCAACTAATACAGGGAAATCATAAATTACTTCAACCCACGTGACTAATTTGAATTAGGTTTTGTTTTCTAAAAGTGGCAACAGTGAGAAAAGTGAGGTTGCTGTTTTAAATTAGCGTGTATTTATCATTGACTTTCGTGGCTGTAGGTGTTCTGTTGCATTTAAACACTTTAACCAAGTATTTCCAGATGCTGATGTAAATTATGATGCCTTTGTAAATCGCAGCCATTACATCCTCGATTTAACACACAGCACTGCATTGTTACCAACAGAGTACAATGTATTGCCTATACGGCGGGGTCACGTGGGTTGGAATCATTTATGATTTCCCTGTAGAATCGAATACAATGATCTACTCGTCTGTTGATTTAGTACCGTGCGTTCAAAAACATCCACGTTTGGAGTTGGCCATGACTTGAGATCGCAAACACGTTTATCAAACCAACGCGAATGGTCTATCTCGTCGGCTAATCTAAATGTCTGTTAATTTAGTAGAATTTTTACAATGTTATGTGCAGAGTTATTTAATAGATGTTTCCATTTGGATTTTATCAACTAATGGAATCTAACAGAAGCACAGGAAGCAATCTAATTTTTTTGTCTGTTGATTTAGTATAGTTTTTTAGTTGAACTTTGACACTTATTTTGCTTTCGCCAACTAAATGAATCCAATGGAAGCATAGGAATCGATCGTTTAGTAGAAAACCTAACAACATTTTATGAGATAACCAAAAGAGTTATTTATTTCAATGGACTTTGCCAACTAATAGAATAGAATCGAATACAAGCTTAGGAATCTATCGAACGTAATCTGATCTATTTGTCTGTTGATTTAGTCGAATTTTTGGATTGAACTTCAATGACTTATGCGCATAACCAGCAGAGTTATTTCACTGACGCTTCCATTTGGATTTTGTCAATTAATAAAATCTAACAGAAGCACAGGAAGTAATCTAGTATATTTGTCTGTTGATTTAGTAGAATTTTTGGTTGAATTTTGACACTTGTTTGGACTCGCCAATTAAATGAATCTAATGGAAGCATAGGAATCTGTTATTTAGTTGAACTTCGATGACTCATTCAAAATGGCCTACCTCATCAGCTAATCTAACAACATTTTATGAGATAACCAAGGGAGTAATTTATTTCAATAGGCTTTGCCAACTAATAGAATCTAATACAAGCTTAGGAATCTATCGAATACAATCTAATCTACTTGTCTATTGATATAGTAGAACTTTTGGGTTTAATTTCAATGACTTACGTTCGTAGTCATAGTGCTTCCTTTGGAATGGGATTGACGTTACCTCATCGGCTAATCTAATTGTCTGTTGATTTAGTAGAATTTTTGTAATTTTGTAATTGTAGTTTTATGAGCATAAGCAGATTTAGTAGAATTTTTGTAATTTTATGAGCAAAAGCAGCAGAATTATTTCATTGACGCTTCTATTTGTATTTCGACAATTAATGGAATCTAACAGAAGCATAGGAATGTGTCATACGTGTATATAATTTGATCTGCTTGTCTGTTGATTTAGTAGAATCTTTTAGTTGCACTTTGATGACTCAACCAGAATGATATAGTATACCTCATCAGCTAATCTAACAAACTTTATGAGTATAACCAACAAAATAATTTCTTCAACGTTTCTGCTTGCTTAGAAATCCATCAAATTCAATCTGATCTACTTATCGGTTGATTTAATAGATTTTTTCGATTCAATTTCAATGGTTTAACCAGAATGGCCTACCTCATTGACCAATCTATCTACATGTCTATTGATTTGGTAGAATTTTTCAGTTGAAGTTTCTAACTTAGCCTGAATGTCCTACTTCGTTAGCTAATCTAACAAAATTTTATAAGCATTTCATATCATTAACGTTTCTACTTCGGCTTCGCTAACTAATAGATTCTAATAGATGCTTAGGAATCTGTCAAAGACAATCTGATCTAGTCGTCTGTTGATTTAGTAGAATTTTTCAGTTGAACCTTAATGACTTGTCTATAACGGCCTACCTCATCAGCTAATTTAACAAAATTTCATTAGCATAACCAGTAGAGATATTTTATTGACGCTTCTATTTGGATTTCGCCAACTAATGAAATCTACTTGTCTCTTGATTTAGTAGAATTTTTTAGTTGAACTACGATGATATCACCAGAACAACCTACATCATCAGATCTAACAAAACTTTATGAGCATAATTAACATAATTATATTATTAACGTCTCTACTTATGTTTCACCAACTTATAGATTCTAATAGATGCTTAGGAATCCCTCGAATACAGTCTGATTTACTTGCCCGTTGATTTAATAGAATTTTTCGATTGAACTTCATTGCCTATAACAGCCTACCTCATCAGCTAATCTAACAAAATTTTACGAGCATAACCAACAGAACTATTTTATTATCGTTTTTACTTGGACTTCGCCAACTAATAGATTTGATTTAGTAGAACTTTTTAGTTGAACTCCGATGACTTAATCAGATTGGCCTATATGTAATCAATATTTTATTAACGTAACCAGCAGAGTTATTTTAGTAGGGCTTGTATTTTGACTTCACCAACTAATAGAATCTCTTGCAAGCTTAGGTATTTATTAACTACAACCTGATGTACTTCTCTGTTGATTTAATAGAATTTTTCACTGGAACATAAGCGATAAAGTTATTCACTGAGTTCCCTTGGTGTTATTTACTAGATTTTAATTGATCTTAGTTGACTCATCCAAATTATTTACTCCGCTGATTTAGTAGAATTTCGTTTCTTGTTGATCTATTCCAATTGGTTACCTAATTCGAATTATCTAGAAGAATCTTATCTATCAATATTGTTTAATAAGATCTCTTTGGGGAACTCGGTTTAATTTGATACGTTAACGCCATTATGTATGCAGAGGGTCGGTTGCGGTTTAAAAATGAGAATATGAAATAAAATAAGAACTAATCATCTATTGAAATTGAAATACAACTTACCTGTCTGTATATACAGATGTTGAGTACAGCTAAACTGACGAATGGTATGAGGTACATGAAGATGAAGTAGCTCCAGTGTATATAAAGAGATATGTAGAGGGAGTCATTTCTTATTGTGGTTGGCCTTGGGCAATATACAGTGACGTTTTCTACTGGATGTAGTTCGGATATGATGACGATCTCCCAAAACCTGGGCAAATTGTACAACACCGAGAAGATCGCGATCCCAATCACGTAAATCCTCGCCCTTCCATAGGTGCAAATCGAACGTGCTCTCAACGGATGGCAAACGGCAACGAACCTATCGACGGATACGGTCACTGTTAAATAAACTGAAGCGGTCTGTATCGCAACAGCCAATGGAAAGACAATCGGCGCAATATGTGGCAACACGATGAAGAAATACGTGAACAAGTATCCCGTGTACGGATAGATTCCGGGCAAACCGAACAGGAGTATGCTGGTTATTATCAGCAAAGTGTCCGCTCTCGCCAAGCCAATCAAAAGATAATTTATGCTCGACCTCATCTGCGGTCGGGATAGGATTATCATCGAAATAACGTTCCCGAGGACACCGAGGAGACCGAAAAAGTTGAGGATGATCCCGTTAATGATGAACGTGTAAAACTCCGTCTCCGGGGCGTCTCGTATGAGACAGGACGTCGGGGTGGGATCCGTCTCGTTCATCAGGTCGCTTTCTTCCATTTTTAATGCACGCTCGTCTCGCGTTTTAATCACTTTTTATTGAACGCGTTGGCGTTTTCTTGCGCGAATGCTGCCAGCTCATGTAGTACGTCTGGTACTGACACGTCGAAATCCACTCTAGTTTAAAGTTCGTCATTGTCTTTCGGATTGGTTTTCGTCATGAAGAGCGCCGTCCTCCTCGATTTTCGTCCTGGAACAGAAAAGAATCTCGTTAATTTTAAAAGGCTCGTATTTTTCTTTAATTAATTCTGACTTAAAGAATTTTCTTTAAGTCGCTGTACGCAACTGAATGGTAAAGTATAGGCGGTGAATAAAAAAAATCTTACTCTATGTATTTCAAACACTTCAGGAACCTAATCCAATTTATTGTCTCTCGCAAATAAATAGAATTTAGAAATTTTATCATACCTCGTTTGTCTTCGGAAACAATTCTATAGATCTTTATTGAAAAGTTTAAATCGCGATATCCTTATGTAAAATTTTATGAAAACTATGAACTATTAGGAAATGTTTGTAGAGTAAAATACTGTAGGTATTATCGAAATCACAATGGAAGAACCCTGCGTCATCAATCACCGACGGATATTTCAGTATTATTTTTTTTTCAACATTGAATAAGACAACAGTGCATAAGAAAAGAGAAGAGCCCTGCGTATTATTTAATATGCGAGGTTTAAATCTTCTCAAGGGTTTCGAGTCGTCACGATTTATTTGGCCACGAGTGTACCTTCATTGAATATTCTTCCCAATAACATTTACCTTTGGTGTTACAGCACGCATTACCCCGTTTTAATTCAATTTTACTGAAACTATTTACCAGTTGATCGTTAATTAAAATTTACAATCAAAGGGGCGAATCGCGCGGGTGACATTGGCTTTGTGCTTAACCCGGCGGAAGTAATGGCGACGCAATTAAAGTTTACCGCAACTTTCGGATAGTTGGTGAACTTTCGTGAATTTCATGTTTTCAGTAAGGAACTTATCTCGTTTAGGTCGAAGGAGAAGGCAACTTTTTAGCTTTCGTCAATTTCCCACCTCAAAAAAGAAAAAAAAAAAACAACAACAACAACGGAGTCTTTAGGAGGTTTTAAAAGATTGCTTTGCGTTATCCTCACTTTCTGACTGTAATAATATAAAATTAAATCAGATCTTGAAGGATGGAAAAGCTGTGTGAGAAGTGTAAAAACAATAGGAATTATGTATGTCAGTATGCGAGCAAGCCACTGTCTTGTAGAATAGAACAGAAAAAGAAGAAGATACCATACCAAAAGAAGAAACTTATGTAATCCAAGGTGAGAATCATCATCTGTTCCCCGTCCGAAAATAACAAACACCGCTTTGTTGCATGGAGCAGACAGCCTTAATGCGGAAAAGAAAAATTATCCGGGCCTTCTTTCCGCAGGCACAGGCCCGAAGTGCCTGCGCGAATGTTTCATTATTAATGATGTTTATAAACGTCGGTTTTAATAACGGCACAAGGCGCATAAATACAATTTGGCAGAAAGTTATTTTGCGCCCGCCCCGATTTACGACCGGGATCAGCAGATTTCTTTTTTATTAGCGCGAATATTGGCGGGCCCGGAAAAATTTACAGCGTTGTAAATTATGGTGGCGTTTTAATGCAGTGGAAATCGGGTTTCGGGTTTCGGTAATGTGGTTTCTTAAACGTAAACCAGTTTTTTTCACTGCCATTTGCCATATTATTTATAATTTTTGGCAAGCAAATTTGTATATTTAATTTAAATATTACATTCTGAAATTTAAAAACTAAAACACCGAAATTAAAAAAAAAAAACCTGACGCGGTTTATAAAACCAAATATTTAGAATATAGTAGTAATACATTTTATATAGGCGAAACTAGTGAAGAAATAAGAATTTTGAAAGTCACGAGATACAAGAAATCTAATGGCGCCATCTACCAAAATTTCGTTCAAGTAGTTTTTGAGCGCGAAATTTAATGTGAAGGAAAACAAAAAACCTCTGAAAAGGAAACAAAAAAAAATGGCATCTAACGGGTGACACGAAAGTTTTCGGACAAAACTGTTTTCAAAATAGTACAAAGTCGATTTGCGAAAAAGTATTTACAACCTAGTTGGTAAACTGCCTAAAAGAGAGATTGTGCGTTTATTTGAGAACGAAAATATTTCCTGGTCGACGATTTACCACACTATCCGTAACTGTGAAGAGGGCATACCATGTGGCAATTTCCCTAAAAGTGGTCGTCTACGGAAACTAGCAGCAGCTAAAATTCAAGACAGGCTTCAGCAATTTGCAAGACATTGTCTGGGAGCATCACATCGTAAGTTGGCGCGTCGCTTTCGAGGGACGGGAACTTAAGAGATCCAACTTGAAGTATAGGAAAAGACAAAAATGTCCCAAATACGCAGCTGCCCAACTGGATCGAACACCCCGATGCTGTAGAAATTTACGACGGATACACTTTGCTAACGACAGAATTATCGTCATGGATGATGAAAAATATTTTCATATCACAAAATCTTTTAAGCGGACACTAAATCGCGCACTATACACTTGTGATTTTGTGATACAAATTTCATCGGACAAGAACCAACTGTAAACTATTTACAATGTTAGTTTAGGTTTTATAAAAAAATATTTTCCTTTAAACAATGACGAAATTCCAGGAAATGGTGGTTTCTATATGGAAAATTTAGATGAAACTCCGGAGAATATTAGATTAAAAACCAAAGCAAAGTTTCCAGAAAAATTTTAGTCTGGTGTGCAATTTCGGAAAGAGGCGTCTCCCGTTCTTACATCGGGCATGTTACAGGGGAAGCAAAATTGGTTAACTTTAATAATGATCATCATCAAAATTATCAAATAATATTCTGGCCTGATCTGGTATCCAGTCACTATGCCAGAGAAACAATTCAATGTCTTGAAGCCAATAACGTACTTTTTGTGCCGCGAAGAGATAATCCTCCCAACCTACCTCAGGCAAGACCTATTGAAAATTTTTTGTCTCAGTTAAGCGCAAAAGTGTACGCAAATGGATGGGCAGCAGAAAACGAAGCACAGTTGAGGGTAAAGAATAAGGATACAGCGAAAATTGCACGAATTTGACGCAGATACTTGCCATACTCTAATGCAGAATATTCGACAAAAATTGCTCCTTACTGAGGGGCATGGGCCGTTGCGTGTTTTATAATTTAAGAATATTTGAGTCTAAACTGTACAAAATAATGTAACACTATTCAATATTAATAAACTTTTTCAAAAATTCATCAGTTGTTTGAAAAAGTCCGAAAACTTTCGTGTCACCCGTTATGTACTTATATGGTTTACATCCAAGAAGAAGAAGAAATATCAATGGATGAAAACAAAATATTAAAAAAAACTTATAACAAAAATAATAATTGTCTGCTTGATGAGGAACGTTACAAAAAATTCACTGGCGCCATCTACATGGTTTTCGTACGAGTATTTTTGTGAACGCAAAATTAATTAAGAACAAAATGCACAGGTTGATTTTTTTTAAATATAACGTCATCTTTTTTTAGATAAGGGAATTAAAAAAAAGGAATCAGTGCCGCCATCTATTTAACTTTCGGTCAAATGCGATTGTTTGATCCACGGCCTCCTAGGCCCAGTTTCATAAAACGTAGTTAACCACTCGATCAAATTAATCGTGTATCATTGGTGGAAATTTAAACTTTCCTCCAATTATATTGCTTAATCACACGATTAATTTAATCGAGTGGTTAACTACGTTTTATGAAACTGGGCCTTAGATTAATAAAGAACAAAGTTTCTTTATCGGGTTAGTCGCGTTCTTAGTTCAAAGCTATTTTTCTATGCTGAAGATGGAGCCACACTAGAGGACCTTTTACTATCTTCTAAAAACTAGCGCAAATCTGTTAAAGTGCAGCATTTTCGGGTAATATATTTATGACTTATTTTTGAACTGACATAAAATATACAAAATTCGAATTCAAATGTAGCATTTAACCTGGTAACTATGATAACGGCTCAAGTTCAATTGAAAACTGTACAGACGGAGCCACACTAACGAGAATTTCCACGGAACAGATTTTTCAAACGCGAGCGGCCGGATAAAGGACTGCTTCTTTATCAATCTCAGCGGCCGTGGTTTGGTCGCAATTTTACTATAGAGGAATTTAAAAGATGAAAACTAAAAAAAATATAATGAAGAAGTCACGCCATCCGAGTAATAAGAAAGTTAAAAAAAAATCTAGTGGTGTTGCCATCTATGTAACTTTCGCCAAAGTATTCTATGAAGCACAAAATTAATGTCAAGGAAACGAATGGAATAAACAAATATTTGGAAAAGCAGAGGAAAAAGCGAGCTATTTAAGTAAATAAAAAATATACCTTCGCCAGCGTATTTTCTTCTGGGTGCAAAATCTAATATCAAGAAAATTCACGGATATCTAAAAAAATGGTAACAAAGAAGTATCGGCCTATCACTTGTTTGTTTGATAAGGAAATTAAAAAGAGCCCACTGGCGCTATCTATTTCAATTTCACCTAGTTACGTGTTTGGCTGCGACTTTATTTTGAAAAAAAAATTTAAAAGATGAAAACAATTTTTTTATCACGAAAGGCGTAATAATTGATGGAGTACTGTAAAAAATTGAATACAATTTTTATCAAAATATAACAATAACAAAGGAGATTCAAACACCATCGATCTCATAAGCAAATTTAAAAATCCAGTGGCGCCATCTACTTAATCTTCGTACAAATATTCTGTTGCGCGCGAATTTCAACTTAAACTTAAAAGCAATGTAATGACTAATAATGAAGAATCACGCCATCTCTTTGATAACGATGTAAAATGAATCTAGTGGTGCCATTTACGTAAATTTCGACCAAGTATTCTATTACAAGTGAAATTAATACACTGTAATCAACAATGATTGAAGGTTTGCGCAACAGTTATTTACTGTTTATAAGGATATCAATTAATAGATAATAATTTCTACAAACAGCGTGCGGACAATAAAAAATTATTATGCAGCGGCACATTCAATCATTGTTGATCACAGAGTATAAGGGAAATGTACGAGATAAATGCTAATACTTTCCCTCTTTGTTGGTTCGTTTTACTGAAGGTGTTGAGCGGTTTGAAAAACGAAGGAAAATCGGAGCACGTAAAGGGAATGGCGCCAAGATACATTTGACGACGGTAGAAAAAAATTTCTAATTGAATACATAAGGGTTTGTTACGTTATAACTACTTAATAAGATAAATGACAACGACCAATTTCAAATGCCGCGGGATTGTTTGCTGACCAATGACTACAGTGTTCGAGAGCGTTTAAATAATTAACAAATTTGACAAGAGTCAGAAAGCAAATGTCAGACTAAAAGTTTCGGATCAAGCTAAGACCACAGACTAAGACTCTGATTTTATTTTTTCATAGCCTCCCGCCTCCCCTGATCTAAAAATAATTTTGGATCTCACAGTATTTTCGCCTGGGTATTTTTTGGGCCGAAATTTAATTGGAGAAAATCCACACAGACTTAAAAAAAAAACATTATGACAGAAATATATCAACCAATCAAATTTTGCCAACGTTTGACAAGGTATTTAAAGAAGTCTAGTGACGTCATCTATATAACTTTCACCTAGTTACGTTTTTCGTTGCGAATTTACTGTGAAATAAATTCAAAGGATTTTTTCGACAATACACTGACTGGAGATGGGTATCTACAAATGATCCAGAAACCAAAAATCAAGCAGGGGAATCATCACCCCGTCCAAAAAAATTAAAGTGCAAAAATATGCGAACTATGTTCTGGGATCGTCAGGGTGTTACTCTTATTAAATATTTTGAACCGGGCATCACTATTAAGAGTCAGTGCGTTATTACGAAAGCCATCAGAAAGAAAAGACGAAACAAAATTTGCATAACATTGCCTCACACCATGACAATGAAAACCCCATACTGCGTTTGCGACAGCTGACACAATCCAAAAACTCGAATGGTCAGTTAAGCTCCATCCAGCTTTTAGTCCCGATTTCCACTTGTTTGGCCCAAAGAAAGAAAGTTTAAATGGATCAGATTTCACTCATTGGCGGACAAAAAACCAGTTGTAAAACAGTGGGTGGCAAATATGGATAAATCTTTTTTCCAAACTGTATTTGAGCGATGGGTTCAAAGGTGGCATAGATGTTTAGAAGGGGAAAGACATTATGTTATACACGTTTTCTTTTAGGTACTTCTTCACTTAAGAGAATTTAGACAAAGAAGCATAATTTACGATACAAGGCTCATAAGTCATGACTAAAGTCTCCAAAGGTCAAGCCCAAATGCATAGGCGCTTCGAAGCCGCGTATGGCAGATCGAATTACGGCGCTGCAAACATTATTTTCTTCACAAAATCTTCTAAGCGGACACTAAATCGCGCAACTATAAACTTTACGTTTCGCAGTCGTTCGCTGTATTTTTGACCATATATCATTTAAAAAAAAACTAACACATTCGTTTAAATAAAACTCGTTATGCTGCTCGTAAACAGCACTGGATCTGTGATGTGATCCAGTGCTGTTTACGGCTGCGTGATGCATAGATATAACCAGTTTTATTTAAACGAATGTTTTCGTTTTTTTTTTTTTTAAATTATATCATATGGTCAAAAATACAGCAAATAATAAAATAAAATGTGATAAAGTTGATCAAAATATTCTCGCTATATCGAAGAAATAATGTTTGCAGCGCCGTAATTCGATCTGCCATACGCGGCTTCGAAGCGCCTATGTATTCGGGCTTGACCTTTGGAGACTTTAGTCATGACATAGCACGTTCTCTTTGATATGCGATATGCATCAGGGGTGGGAAAACAAGGTAACTTGCACACTTTAAAAACGCACTTTTCAAAAAGTATATAGAATTTAACCTAATAAGACTCATCGAAACAGCTATGTTTAAAATAGGCAATAAAAAAGAAGAGAAATAGAACGTTGAAACCATAATACGCAAGAAGAAAACTGAGAGCAGGTAGAATACAGAAACTGATAAAGAAGTTCAACGGACTTACAAAAGGATGCAAGAATGAGAAGACATAACACAAATAGAAATAAAAAATCCATAAGAAACTGTGCTTGGAAAGGCAATATCTAAAGTCAAGCGGACATTTGACTTTTATGGAGTCAAAAGTTATACCAGACGAGCTCATCACGATCTATCTCGTCCCTTGAAAAAGATAGACGAACAAGTTTATTATTTTATTAAAGTCCATAATAAGTTATTATTATTATTAATAACTTACACAAACCGGTCATTTTCAATCGGATTTTCTTTTATTGTTTATACGACCACGTCTTCAAGTGTCCTCACGAATATGTCACTGACTTAAGAAACTGCTTAAGATTTTGATAAATCCGTAGCATGTGATATAATAAAAAGAAAACTGTCCATATGCTCTCCGTATGAAATATAAAATTTTATGAAAAGTCCGCGTGAAGTTGAAGGAAATCAGGGATGTAATTCGTTTCGATAGAAACTCGAAAGTTCCGAACTTTCCGAGTTGTCACTTCGTTATTTAGCGGACGGCCAGTCACGGAAAACTTGTATTATTTTCCGACCAAAACATTTCCTCTGACGTCATCGTTTCTTACTGCGTTCAAGAAAAAGTTAACGGCGGAAAATCGTTAATTTTTACAGCGACACGTCCTGCACATCAAAAACCTATTAAATTTCTAAATACACAATTAGAAATGATTTAGAATTTGTCCGCCTTTCCATGAATCATTTCTAAAAACGTTTCTTTTTAATGTTTAATAAAAAAAAGTCGTTAACATGAATTACGGGATAAATAAAATTTATTATGTTATTAATTAAAATTCACAGAAATATCACCTGATCGTTTTCGCCACCTTCAAAGAATTTTCATTCCTTTTTTTTTTTGAGAAATAGAATTAACTTGTTCTTTTAAGCCCCTAAATGCCTTATTATTTAAATGTGTCGGGAAAAGCCAGGCCGGAGAGTGTTTCAACCCCTAACTCGATCAGTCGATTTGCGCGTGCTAAAAGAAACATCCTCGCTTTTTTCCACCACCGCATCGTTATTAACGAGTACGCGTTTTATAGACGCAAGGGATGAGGCGAAGATGGGCTGTAATTGCTCAAAGGATTACCAAGTTCCGACTTCGAGGCGAAGCGAAATTTTTCGGACGAACACGCATGGATTTGTCTGAAAGGCTTTTGTCGTTTATGAAGGAAAAAAAAATAAATCGGAAGTTTTTTGTTGGTGGATATTATTTGGAAGTGTAAGAAAATACTCGCCAAATTTAGCTTCGTGGTTTTTGTAGTGAATTCAATACAACAAAAAACTAAATTAATTGAAAAAAAATGTAATGGTTGGTATTTTAGGGGAATGTTGTTGTTGCCTCTAACATTGGACACAAAATTTTTAATTAATGTGGTATTCTTGCTCCGCGCGTTGGGTTATGATTTTGTTGGGAACGTGAATTTTATTTTTAATTTGTAGATTCAATTTTGTAGTGTTCAAGCGTTGAATTCAATCAATCAATCAATCAATCTTTATTTATACAACGCCATTTACATGGATGTACATGTCAACCAACTAAACTAGCTTAGTATTCTAAACTTAAAGACTAGAAGGAATAACGTTGATGTTATCCTGCAGGTATTCGCTTACAGAATAATAGCATCTCTCAATGAGCAGTTTGCGAATTTTTTTCTTAAAAATATTATACGTGCTGGAGGCAATTTCGCTAGGAAGCTTATTGAAAAGTTTCGTACCTAGGAGTGAAATAGTATTTCCAAATTTGGTCGTTTTGTGTTTTTTCATACGAAATAAGTTTTTTGATCGGGTGTCATACCCGTGATAGTCTGAGTGCTTCTGGAATTTTTCCTTATTGCGATGGAAATACAATAGAGATTTGTATATAAATAAGGACGGAAGGGACAAAATTCCGCTTTCTTTAAAGGTAGGTTTACAAGACTCTCTGTATTCTAAATTGAATAAAAGACGAATTATACGTTTTTGTGCCACAAAAACTCTGTGGCTATCACGGGCATTACCCCATAGTATTATATTGTAGGATAATTTACTGTGAACCAAAGCATAGTAAACTGAAGTTAATTCATTAATCGACAGCATGTTTTTCAGTTGTCGTAGGGCGAAGTAGGATCTATTTATACAGGTACTTACATAGTCTATATGTTTACACCAGGTTAGACCCTCATCGATGTATACTCCCAAAAGTTTTGTTGCTTCAACAGCCCGTATGTCTGTTCCATTAATTTTATAAGTTTCTTTGTCAGTATTTTTTCTGTTAAAAAATTTTACTATTATGGTTTTATCTGCATTAAGGATTAATTTATTTTTGAAACACCATATACCAAACTGTGTGGTAACCTCTGTTATCTTCTGGTGAAGCTCCTCGAGGGTCCCAGCTGACACCATCATGGAAGTATCATCCGCAAACATGGTGATTTTATCAGCTGTTACATACTTCGTTAAATCATTAACAAAAAGTAAGAAAATTAATGGTCCCAGCACAGACCCCTGGGGAACTCCACAGTTTATGTCATATTCAGAAGAGAAGGTGTTTTTAACCTTTACACATAATTTGCGTGCAGTTAAGTAAGACTCTATCCAGTCTAAGACTGGTCCTCTTATACCTAGTGCACTTAACTTGTCACAGACAAACGAGATATCTAAGCAGTCAAAAGCTCGGGATAGGTCGAAGAAGATGCCGACTACGTGACGCCCCTAATTGATTTTGTGTAAATTGTTTTAGCCTTTTAGTTAGAATCTCTCTCTTTCATTTATTTTTTCTTTAAAATTTGTTTTCTCTCTCGTGTGTGTGTGCGTGTGTAGTTTTCAAATAGTTCGTACCAATGACCGTGACCTAGTTAATGCCGATTCTCGCATATCCTATAGATATCACTAATAGATCTGTAGATATCAAAATCACTCTTGTCATTGATAAGAACATTTTGTGCATTTGTTGTTTCTTTTTTTGTAAATAACTCGAATCAATAATTGTGACTTTGTTAATGCCGATTCGCGCGAATCCTACAGAAACTGTTTTGTCATTGATAAGAATGTTTTGTGTATTTGTTGTGTTTTGTAAATTGTAAGTTCTTTATTTCTTAGAGCAGTTTTTTAAAGTTTTGTTTAAAAACTCAGGAGGACATTCCTTAAGGATAATAGGAAACTGGTAGATTCGGGAAGTCGTTCAGCTTGGAATGTAGGACCTTCATGTACTTACTCGCAATTTTATCCTCTGGATGCAAATAATACTTGCACACTCACTTGTTGATTAATTTAATACAAAATAAAAATTTTACTTTACTCAAATAAAAAAAGTTGTTTCGCGGCTAAATTTGACTTTGAAATTTAAACTTCTAAAGTCAATCAAAGATAGAATCTATTTATGATTACGCGGACGGGCGGTTTGTTTTTGTTACTTCTTCAGAAACCGACGAGAGAATGAATTTTTTTTAAAAAGCACGGCCTCTTATAGCGGAAATTCTGTTATGATTATGAATGACCTTTACTGGGCGACCAAAACGATGCGTATATCCAAGCGCCATCTATTCGCGTTTTTCATTTGTAAATGTCATTTGACGTTTGCGTATTTTGCTTTCCGTTTTTTTTTTTCTCATATTTTGATTTTTCCTCTGTTTGTAATCGTTACTTTTTTGCTCGTAAATATCTCAATTTATATTTACATACTAAAATTTATATGATTGTTTAAATGTACTAACTGAACAATAATTTAATCAAATCTAGTCTATGTAAACCTAAACACTTTTAAATGAATTTAAGCACTTTAACTAATTTCTATTGTCCTTTTGTCATTTACTTTTGTAATTGTAAGAAATCGGCAATTTCGTAAATCATTAAATTCATTGCGCTAAGTTAAATTCGATACCTACAACGTTGCCTACGCGATCGCGGAAAATACACTCACCTAGAAATTATATAAACAAACGTTAAAGCTGCTCGCTTTATCAATAACCTTGCATTCGGAGAATTTCAGCTGCATAGGTGACTCTGGCATCATGCAAGCATATAAGCAGACGGTTTCGGAAAATCGCAATGAATCATAGGGCAAATTGCCTGCTGTTACTGTGGGAATAAACTTAAGATTAAAGTTAAACTGTAACTGGAATACCGGGCCTAAAGTTTTTACGTAATCGGAATTTCCGTTATAAAACCATATAAAAAGGAGACTGTTTTCACAATAGATATCATAAAGCTAGAAGCCGTGTGGTCGTGAATATCACTCCTATAGTCCGAAGCCGAAAGTGACATTCACAGAATGTCTTAGTATGTGAACAAACCCCGAAAATCCGTCTGACTCTCTGTATCCAGTACTATGGTTTCGGTGAGAAAACATTAGTTTGTTTGCCAATTAGTTATGTTATTAAAAACTAACAACTGCTTTATTTGATTTACGAAATGCTGCTTCTCTCGTTATAAAATAATTTTGAATTTGTTTTGCATTGTCTTAAATGACACCATTTTGACTTTGTATGATATCGTTCTGAAGTAATCTTCAAATAAGATACATATTGAAATTTTACATTCGTCTAAATGTTCTTTAATAATTGGACTCATATATGTATTTATGTTTTTTTCTTAAACTTATCTTAATAATTGTTATTTGATACTATATGACTTTGATTGTTTTAATACTGTGTATGTCAAGTTCCTTAATTTAATTTATAAATGTTTTTACTTATTTTCAATATATACATTTATATATTTTTTCTGTTTGTTTAGGACTAAAATTCATATAAAAGAAAGAACCTGTAAAATTTGGACAATCGCGAAAAGTATATGTAGTGGCGGGTAAGGGCAAAAATCTCATTCCAAATAAAGAAGGCACTGAGAGCAATATCTAGCTAATTTAAACCCAAACCAGAAATGTACAAAGTGCTACTTGAGTCTTTTATGGTGTGATTAAATTTTTTGTAAAAGAATGAGGAGAAGAAATGGAAATTGTTGTAGAGTTTGGACGAAAATTATATAATAAAAATTATAAAAATGTCTTTCTAACGAAAGCAGCAAAATTTTTGTTCCCGAATTATAAACTCAAATGAGCTTCGATTGAATCAAAATTTCAAGTTAAAACTGCAATACCTCCTCCAAATCCCAACACTTTGAAGACTGCAAAGCTGGTCATGGCCGCCATCGGCGACTTGCAAGACTCGTAGCAGACCACATCAAGAATGAGTTCCCCGTGCAATGGTCCCTCCAAATCCCAACACTTTGAAGACCGCAAGCTGGTCATGGCAGCCACCGGCGACTTACAAGACTCGTGAGTACTGACAATAGAAGCCATAGCAGACCACATCGAGAATGAGTTCTCCGTGAAATGGTCCCTCCTAATTCCAACACTTTGAAGACCGCAAGCTGGTCATGGCAGCCATCGGCGACTTACAAGACTCGTGAGTACTGACAATAGAAGCCATAGCAGACCACATCGAGAATAATTTTTCTGTTACTCTCGTCTCGTGATATTTAGAGGAGCATAGTGTCTCGACGAGGCCTTGTAAAATAAAGTCGACAAAGTTGAAAGTTGAAATTCATCCCCTTTCTATTATTATTTTTAACCACCCGTCCCTCACATAGTAATTTACTGTATCGATGTCTGTTTATTCAGCAAGGAAGGCTTTGACTTGTATACGTCTCCCATCTTCTAGGTATATCAACCTCGCTTGTTCTTGGCATACGTCTTCCATCTTCTAGGTATATCAACCTCCTTTTCCGCTTGTTCTTGGCAACTCCTATGGGCCAATGTCTTACAGTTGCCGAGTACCTTGGATACATGGCAGAATTCAACCCAATTGGCTTGATTATGAAAATCGTTGATCCAGGCAATATCTTCCTCAGGAATGTGGATCTGTATTGCCTCCTTCGTTCCTTGATGGCCAATAAAATTGTGTTTTAGTTTTGGTGAGTAGAAGATATAGCTTTTGATCGTGTTATTAGTGTTGCTGTTGTTTTGAGTATTTAGTCCCCAAAAGATTGTGTTTTTGTGTGGAGTAACGATGTTTGTTGTCGAGATCGTGCATCTTCGGTGTGGAACAAAATTGTCGACGAGGGAATTTTAGAAATTGTATTTTTTACCTTTGTATTGGTAATATCACAGCAATATGCTATACAATATGAAAACGTCTTATTTGAATGAAAAAGCTATTACTGTTCAGAAAATTGTTACATTTTCTCCAAGTGCATCTAATTTTGCTTTAAATTTATAATAAAAAAAAAAATCGTAGACGATAGGTTTTTATAGTTCCTTTAAACATAAAATACCGAGCTCATCCACGCGGTGTGAATATCTTGAAACTACAGCGAAATTAGCTATTTCTCGGCGCTCATTCCGACGTTAAGATTCGGAATTGTTCGAATTTAATTTCGCCCCCAGCGAAACGTTTATTGCCGCTAAATGCAAATTAAATTAATAAACATTGCAGCGTATTATAAAACAGTATCAATTTATAACGCAGATAAACGGGAGTTTCAATTAAATCCGTTCTCATTTGCACGCGCGCGTAAATCCCCGGCCGTAAATCCCGATCCTGAAATTTCAATGATGAGATTCGGCCCGACATACCAAGCGAAATTCGCACTTAATCTTTCATTTGCATTTTTCATTTGTGTATGTACGTATTTTTTTAAAGCTCATATTATCACGCGCTCGGCCTTTTTCAAAGTGCTTGCGGGAATAACGTGTCGTGATATATTAAGCCGACCACAGACACGAAGTTAAGACCGTCGTTTAAGGTTAAAGCCGAATATTTTACAGTATGTTAGTTAAACGGGGTTCGTGTTCGGTATGGTTTACTCGGGCACGTATCCGGTTCGGTTCAATTAATTCAACATCGGCAGATGCGGGGGTATTCGCGAACGTGGCGGATAATGGCTGGACGTGTCAACAATTCAAAGTTGATGTTTACACACGCGTTCATCCCAAATGCAAATACCAATAAAATCACGTCGAGACTTTCACGGCTCATGTGACTTTATTGGTTTCCATACGTATTTAAAAGTGCAATATTCAAAGACATATAATTTTGCAATTGGTATTTACAATACTTTATCCATGCGTACGTATTTGTATCTATTTAATTAAACTGAATGTATATATAGACGGTTCCTTTTGTACATATTGAGTGTCGAGGTGTTTAACTTTCCGTTCTTCATTATTCATTCATGTTCTTTTGTTATTCTCAGCGATATCTCTCTGTCTTTCTCTCTGTCTTTTACCGTACTCCTACTTGATTCATTGTTCGCTTCTTTGTCTTCTACTGTATTGTCCCGGATTTCTAGCGGTCTTTCATTTGAGCCTTTCACCTTCAGTTTTAGTTTCCCTTATAGTTCTTGCTGGTCTTTCGATTGGCATTCTTATAAGACGTCCAATCCATTTAGTTGTTTTTCCTCTATTTTCTTCTCAGTGGTTTTACGTTTACGTTCCTTCTTACAGTTTCACTTCTTATTCTATCTGCTTTTGATACTCTTTCTACTCTCCTCAAATACTTTTACTTTCTTGTCTTTCGTAGATACAGCAATACTGGTTGGTAAATAGTAGATTGTTATTTTTCCGCTGCGCAATGCATACTATTTAGTGAATGATATAGTTTTGCTGTTGTATGAATTCTAGCCATAATCTCTTCTTCTAAAGCTCCTTTACTGACAATAAATGCTTAAACGACTCTATCTGATCTATTTTCTTTGCAATTACCTCTAGGCTTGTTTGAAACCAAAGGGTTCCCTTGAAATTACCATTATTTTATTATCATATCAGCTCTCTTTAGTCTTCGTTCCATATGTTGAAATGCTTTTGCAACGCTTTATCTGTTCTAGCAAATATTACCAAATCATCTGCGAAGTTGTTGTCTCTAGGTTTCTGTTTAATAACATTAATTTGGTTGTGCTCTGCCTTGTTTGTTTTATAACTTCCATCATTATTATAAACAAAAGTGAGTTTGGTGCAACTTCTTGTTTCGGTCCTTTCGTTGTTGTAAATTCCTCAGAGTGATTGTTTCCTGTCCTTATGCAACTGATACCTCTTTTCTTTAAAATATTCCATACATGGTGTTTTTGGACTTTGAGAAACGCCTTTTCTAAGTCTACAAAGCATACGTCAACTTTTCTATTGCGCTTTAGCGCTTTTTCTATAATTTTCCTTATACAGAAAATATGGCCTTGTACGCACTGGCCTTCCCCTATTATACATTCATACACTTCTTCGACTGTGAATAGGGGCGATATTCCTCTGTGGTTATTACAGTATTACTGATACCTGCCGGTCTTTGGCATATTTAAAAATCCATGTGAACAGTTGATTACAAAAATTTAAAAACAGGTAAGTATAATGAAGTAACATTTGAAATTTTGTTATGTACAATAATAATCAAACAGTATCTTCGTTATTTGTCTAAAAATCAGTTATTAAAAATCTTTAGTAGACTGGTGATACCAACATTCAATAAACCTATTTACAGTTGACACTCAAAATTGCCTCCATTTGCCTTCTGACATTTTTGATATCGTTTCCAAGGGTATAGTGGTCCCAGTTTTGTATCGGTTTTATGGTCTTGCTATAAAAAAGCGACAAAGAGAACCGGAGTGCCGGCCATAAAACCGACACAAAACTGGGACGACTTTCTCATTTTATTCGACGGTGGTTTTTATCCATCAAGTCGTTTTGAGCGCGGCCCTTATGTGTACAGGACACATAAGACTTGTCCCAAAAAACGAGTTGTAGGAGTTTCGATTGTTGTCTTCGTGGAATGCATCAGTCCTAATTTTGCTGCAGGACACATTCGAAAATTCGTTAAAGTACACTGCCGGAAAAAATCTAGGGATATGATCAAAATATACAATAAATTACTAGTTGAATAAAGATCTACTTAATAAATGAGCTCATAAAGAATATCTGTGTATTTCGTAGTGTATAATGATAAGTAACCATAAGCATTAGTTTCAAATTATTGGAATTTGACAGATTTTGACAAGAAGGAAATAGTGGCATTTTAGAAATCGATATTATTGATCACTCAGTAGTGGTAACCAGTGGATGTATGTAGTGAAGAACAGTGATGAGTGCATGTTAAAGTAATGCAAAGGCAATATTTAAGTCGCGAAGAAATGCTGACGGCTGTGGGGATGCTTCAAGCTGGCACGCGTCAAATTGATGTTACGGAAGTCATTGGGACGTTGCAAAGCGTAATTTCAAGGTTGTGGTTACGCTATCGTGAAACAGGGGATGTGGCAGAAAGACATGCTGGTCGACATCGGGCAACTACCCCAGCACAGGATCGTTTTTTGCAACTGAATGCTAGACGAAATGTAACAATCACTGCGGCGTCCTCTTTGCGTAGGGAGCTGCAACAAGCACATGGGGTTAATGTTTCATCCAGAACTGTGATAAATCGGTTGCACGAAGCTAACTCAAGATCTCAACGACCGCTAAGATGCCCACTCCACACGAGAGGCAATCGCGGTGCACGACTTAACTAGTCAGGAGCATGTTGATTGACAAAATGAGTAATGGGGTCACGTGCTCTTCACCGACGAATCGCGAGATGGTCTGCACCCTGATTCAAGAAGACCTCGTGTTTGGAGACAACCTGGTTTAAACAACCGATGCAGGAAGTGTATAGTTTTAGGGGTGGCACAATCATGGTCTGGGCCCGGATAAGCGTTGAAGGAAGAACAGTCCTCGTTTTGTTGGATGCACCATTAACTGCAATTCGCTACCGGGACCTTATTCTCCAACATTTTGTCATTCCCTATGCAACTGCAGTTGGAGAAAATTTTATTCTGCAACATGACAATGCGTAGCCACATACAGCCAGCTTAGTGGAACAATATCTCAATAACAGCACTGTCGAGGTTTTTGCGTGGTCTGCACAGTCTCTAGATCTCAATCCTATTGAGCATTGACATGCTCCAAAGAAGAGTTCTACACGGTGGAGGTGCGTTTCAAAATCAAAGATAGTTAGTCGTCGCCTTTGATCATACGTGGAGGGAAATACCGCAAGAAGCTTTAGATAATTTGATTTTTAGCATGAACAGGAGATGTAGATTAGTCATAAACAACAGGGGAGGGCATAGAATGTATTGAAACACCAAAAGAGACAAAAATTGGATTTTTAATTTTTTGTTAATTCATTTTATTTTATTTTTTAAATTTTTAAGAGTTGTTTATGTTTTGTATACTTATCGAAGAAATGTATCAGGAATTTCACAATAATTGTATTACTACCACTTTTTAATGAAACAGTTTATTTAAACTGCATTTCTACCAATGTCCCTAGATTCTTTCCAGCAGTGTATTTCCGTTGCCCAAAATTGCAAAACGCACAAATTTTCTTGATAGTAGCTATTTATTGTATAAGTGTTTTAGATAGCATTTTCTTAAGTGGATAAAATGCATCTAAAACACGCATGCAATACAACGTTTTATCCATAATCACCACATTTATGAGCGAAATTTAATTAAAAAAATATTCGTATTCGTAGAATGAAATGTGATACGCTTTGTCATACCTACTGATTGCTATGGTACGTTGTTTATTATTATCCACTAGTGTATAATAGGTCACTTAAAATGCTTCATAAGTGTGGATAAAAGTCCAATTATAATGCAATAGTGGATAAATTTATTAAAAAAGTTTTGTGCAATGTCAGGTCAAAAAGCGATCAAAAGATGTCGCTATTTGAAATGTTGATAAATTTATTATAATTTATTATATTCAGTATGGTTTCTGATGTCAGAAATCTACTCTAAAAAGTCTACCCGACGTAGTGAAAGGGTTTATTATGAAAAAGAAAGACATATTCTCCAAACAGAGCAATTTATTTAATTATTTTTAATTACAGATCTGATAGTTCATCTACTACATTTATTACTAAATCTTTATCTAAATAATTCTTACATTTCATTGAAAGATTAAATTTTGTTATCAAATCAGCTGGAATTCCCTACAATCTGGGGGAGTACACTGCCTTCCAAATGTATTCGTCCTAAAAGCAATAAAACTGCGTGAAACTAAACTTTATGGAACTATCTCTAAAATATTTTCATCCTAATAAAAATCAAACTAAACGGTTATATCGAATTCTGTGGCGATAACTATGGTCGTCTTTTCCTAATTTTTAATTTACTGATATATATATATGGCGCTACACTCATAAAGAGTTTTGCCGCACCATTGGAGCCTTCACAATCCCCTTAATTAGGGTGGATTAGTCCCTATTTCCTTCTGTCACGGGTTGGCGAGCGATTTAAACTTCTCGGTTATTAATTTCCATTCCTTTCGGTTTTTCGTTTTCTTTTTCCATTGACTTATTTCTATTTTCTTTAGGTCTTCCTCCACTTCGTCAATCCATCTTGATCTTGGTCTTCCCCTGTTTCTTCTTCCTCCCGTTTGCCATTCGGTTATATCTCTGATATTTTTACCTTGTTCCATCCTCCACACGTGTCCGAGCCACTTTATTCTTTGCGTTTTAACATAAGTAACGACATTTTCTCCATCTATTTCTTTTACGATTTCATGATTCATTTTCATTCTGTATTCGTTGTCGTTGATTTTTTTGGGGCCTAAGATTGTTCTTAATATTTTTCTTTCCATTACGAGTAATGTGTTTATTTCTTTTTTTGTTAGCGTCATTACCTCTTCTGCATATGTCATGATTGGTCTTATCATTGTCTTGTATATTTTTACTTTTGTTTCCTTTGCTAGTGCCTTATTCTGGAGAAGTGGTTTGAGTGCGTAAAATGCTTTGTTTGTTGCTTGTACTTTTTCTTTTAATTCTGCCTGTCTTGCATCAGTGTTCGTAATCATTACTCCCAAGTACTTGAAATGTTGTTCAAATTCGTGTTGCCCAATTTTGACTATTCCTTTGCTTTTCGTTTTTCCACACACCATTAATTTTGTTTTACTTGCGTTTATTTTCAGTCCCATGCCTTTCCCTTCATTCACGATTTCTGTTACCATTTTCGCCATCAGCTTTCTTTGTTTAGTTATTAGAACTATATCATCCGCGTATGCTATAACTTGTCCTCCGTGCATTCTCAGGGTTCCTTTTTTCTTGATCCTCCGTAACACATACTCTAGTGCAGCATTAAACAGTGTGGCGGAGAGCACGTCACCTTGTCTGACCCCCTTGCTTATTGTTATTTCATTTGTAGAAATTTTACCAACTTATAAACCAAAAAAGTAATGCTACTAAAAGTAAAAAGTACAGAAGAAGAGGCATAAAGGATAAGAATGATAAGATAACAGAAAATGACGAGGAAGAAGTAAAAACATGGGAGGAGTACTTTAAAAACCTACTAACAGATGAGGAAGAAACACCAATCAGTGATATTGAAGAAGAAGTGGATAATTGCACTGAGGAACCTACATTAGAAGAAATAAAAACCTTAATACGGGGTAGCAAAAATGGAAAATGCCCTGGTAAAGACAACATAAATACGGAGCTAATTAAATACGGAGGCGACAAAATACAGGAGCAAATCTACCAGTTAATAAAAGAGATATGGACAAAGGAAACTATGCCAAAGGAATGGGAGGAGGGTACGATCTTAACAATATACAAGAAAGGAGATCACACAGAGTGTAAAAATTATCGTGGGATCACGTTGCTAAGTACTGTCTACAAAATCCTCTCTACTATAATACAAGACCGTCTAACAAAAAGCCTTGATAAAAATGTAGGCGACTATCAATGCGGATTTGTAAAAGGCCGTTCAACTATTGACGCAATCTGTATGTTAAAGCAGGTAATGGAGAAAGCTACAGAATATAGCATAGACTTGGAACTACTTTTCATCGACTTCCAGCAAGCTTTTGATTCAATTAAAAGAAACCAGCTAATGAAAGCGCTAAAAGAACTGGATGTAGGGGCAAAAATAAGAAGGTTGGTACTTATGACAATGAAGCGGACGAGAGCATTTATTAAAACTGAAGCTGGTACAACAAATCTACTGATACGTTTTTGTAATTTTTTTTTTTTAAATACATTGCTGACCATAGCTGTATTCCTTTCACGTAAAGGAGCAGCTCCGAGCTGTCCGGGGTTCAAAGCCCTGTGTTCCTTTCCACACGAGCGCAACACCGAGCGAGAACTTCACGCCCCAAGGTCACACTTTCCCCTCACCTTTCGAAGACCACCAAAGGTGCATTCGACATCACGCTCGGAGCGCTCGGGGTCTTCCTTTGTCTCACTTCTGAAGCTCATTCTCTCTTCCTCACACTTCTGCTCAGAGCGCGCCCCGAGCGTAATGTCGAATGCACCTCAAATAACCAGAGGCGTCAAGCTCTGATCAGCTGATCTCCATGTTTTAAGGTTATGTCAGTTGTTATATGTACAGGTTATGTGTCCGAAAATGCAATAATAATGCAATAATGCTCAGATCGAAGTAAAATATGTGCTTTGTTTATGAAGTATGGTAAATTTAAACTTCACCATAACATGCGACGGCACTGAATACGATCTGCGCAAACAAATTGAACAAATTTCGCCCCATTATTTTTGGTCATAAGATGGCTCACACACAATAACCCTGAGTGACTCTGGGGTGCTCCAAGCTTTATGCCCCGGGTCGTTATAACTTCGAATGGAAAGCAGTGCATAAGTTTAGCATAAACCTGTGACTCAGGAACGCGAAGTTCAGAACGCGAAGTTCAAATGTAATGAAATTTTATATACAAGTAGTAATCAATAAGTAAAGGGGGTGAGGAGGAGCTCGGTCGCCTCTTCGATAACGTTCTTAATGACGTATCTTTACAGTTTCTTACAGTTTTTTTAGTTCTTTTCACTTCACGTACACTTAGTTCCTTCTGACGAAGACCTCTAATGACTTCAAACATTCATTTTTTGCTTAAGTGTCTAAAAATTGTTAAAATTAAAAACCCTTCTGCAGAAAACTGATTAACGTCTTTTTTGAACATTTGTCCGAAGAGTAACCTTATACTTTCAAAAACACTAACAATGCTAAGTTGGAATAAGTTTGATTGTCCGTGAAACTGTATGCAGGGGAAGTTAATTATACAGGGTGTTTCTCAAGTTCATACAAAAAAACATTGTGGTGTGTTGTATATGTTACGATATCATACAAATACCTTGCAGCCAACGCATATTGTCGGTCTTCGCCATAAATTAAAATCATATCCACAATTTCACTATTTGAAAATTCTGCCATATTTGTATACGTGCGGGTTAAAACTGAACGGGTGAACGCTTGATTACATAACAACTGATTAATCGCTGACGAAGCATTTTTCCATAGACCATCAAACTTACGCAAAAAACATTTTACATCTCTAAAATTTATTAATAAAATGTTATACATTACATTAATTTTCACCCAAATTTTCATTAGTTGCCTTTTTTGTATGAGGTTGCGAAACACCCTGTATATTATATCTAACGTTAACTTTTGTTTTACTTCTTATAATTCTTATAATTCTTATAATTTCTTTTAATACAGTTGAGTCATTGTTTCCAATCCGTTTATTACAGCTTTTTGTTTCAATTCATTCTACAGCATGACTTTAATAGTCGTGGTAAATTTGAAATTTGTAATATTTTACAATAAATGGTAACGGTTCAGCTAGTATATTCTTAACCAAAAGTTAATAGTTTTAGAGCAAATAGAAATTATTCCAAAACCGTTTGAGAACCACTGACACAGTTTGTAGATGGGTGATAGAGATCGTAAACTAATCCAGGACAATTTAAAAAATAACCTTCGTATTTCTTTTCACGTCAATTTATTGTCCTAAATTGTGTATGGCGTACGAACATTCCGAGTGATGTGTTTAAGGTAAGTCAGTTTATGGGTTGCAAATGCTATTATAGTTATTAAACGAAATAAATTATTTTTGTATTTACTTTTTGATTGTCACAAGTAATAAACCACCATGCATTTGCCATTACCATGGATACCGTAACTGTTTTGGTTTTTGCAAGAGTCAATAAGGATAAGGATTAACTAGGACTAATAGGGTGTTAATTTGATGAACAGTGTTGTAGTGCTTCTTCACAGTTTTTATACACGCACTTTCGTTAATAGTTTCTTGATGTACCTACTGTTTAGGGTTATTTACTCACCAAGTGTGTTAATGCTATCAATTTAATAAACAAGACATTTAAAGTGCTCGCGAGTGAATTGCTGAGTTTATGCTATCTTGTTAAATCGGAGAAAATCTAATTTTATCTCACGACAGAAATTCAATTAATATTCACTGATGTACAAGAAGTGCGCCTACTTACATTCTTATGAAGCTCGTAGGGTTTATAAATAAATGCCTTTGTTGCAGATTATGTTTCAGTGCTATCCTTTATTTAGAACTCCCTCAGTTGTAAGTGTTTTTATAAGCCGATAATATTTGTGAATAAATTTAAGTGCGTCATCGATCTTGCAAAGTATTTAGGTACATTCCAGCGACTCTAAATAAATGGTGTCTCCGATACTTTGTCGCGCATAACATCTCAGTCAAAATATTCGCACAACGTAGCATGTCGTATACATAGACTGAGGTTTTTTTGTACGACTTTTAATTTCACCCTGTATATTGCTCTTTTTATTTCCTCTTTTCACTCCCGCATTTTCAATTTTTATAATTTCATTTTCCTGCTTTAGTTTATTACTTCACTTGTCCTATTTTCTACATACAGGGTGTCCCGCGTCGATTACACAATACTTTATCAGCGTATTCTTGAGTCAAAATCAAACACTCGAATTCCTGACAGACTCTGTGTGTTTGGCGCGATTGAAAATTTTCAAATGTTAATTGGATTCAGTCTAAAATAATATTCGTACAAATAAAGAGTAGGTATATTAATAATTAATAACTTATAGACATGCCAAGTCTTAATGACAATATACTAACAAGAAATGATGACTACTTAATTTTTTTGAGCAGTGTTTATTGACATTGATGGTCCTTATACAGGGTAGGGCAGATATAATGACACGATAACCGCACACATAAATTAAATTAAAGTTTTTTAATAAACCTTCACAACTTTGAAATTTGCTTGAAGTAGTTCAACAAGAACTTCCAAGTAACAGGAAAATTTCTAAAGCGAAGGATACAGAGAGTGTTAATAAGCGATAGACGAGAACTTCGTAAAGCACAAGAGCCAAAACATAATTAATCCGGTCGCATGATACGACACAGTATCGCGTCATTCCAGGCAGATTGCGCTTTCACGTGACAAACTCTCCTTAATTGATTTACTACCGACGTGTGAGCGATAATAAAAGCTGACGCTTCTAATCGTTGCAAGTGCAGTTGTTCATTTCACCACCTTCCTAAAGACCAAACGGCACATCTTATTCAAAACCATCGACGCTATTAATGTTCGTTAAAATTTAATCAAGATTCCGTCACAGTTGAGCTTTGACAAGGAATATTGTATTATGAAGACAAAGCAGGCGGGTAACTTATCACTCTTATAATACCTGGATTAATCTATAGTAAATGAATAAAAGCAAAGATTATAAAATTTCAAGGGTATCTCAGGACTCGGTTTCGCTAACGCGATTTAATTAGTGTTTCTGTGAGAATGGCGAAGTGGATACAGGAGGAACACTCGCCGCAAAGCTGCTCATCGAAAATTATCAAAGGCCGGCGAAACCGCTCATTATCCTTCCCACTGCTTGCGCCCTCTGCGAATTAAAAATTTCTTTGCTGCGCGTTTATGAAGAGGGGACCCTAATTTGCGACAACTAACAGATGTAAACGTGTTAAATTGAACGACGGTCAACGTTCGTTAAATACCTAATTGTCTGAGTTTATAATTTCGCTGTCGTCCTTTTAATCCTTTTTTTTTCCTGTTCTGGGGAATTCACGAGACCACTTGATGTGTCATATTTTTATGTTAGGGGTACACTCCAACCTAATATAAGACATTTATTATCTCAAACTTTTTTGACAATACCAATTTAGACACAAATTGGTTGATTGATTATTATCTTTCTTGTCACGCCCCCCATCATTCCGGTCCGCATAAATTAAATTTCAGCGTCGTCTTTTTTTTTCGGTAGATCTTGCGGCGCGTCGCTAACTTAATCATTCGTAACTTAATTACGTAATTAAGTTCCGGGATATTTTCCGCGCGACCTTCCGGCCCTGCTCTAATTAAGACAAATTCGAGAGCGCTCAAGTCCTTCTTCCTGCGGTCATAATCGCGTTAAGCCCAGACCGCCTCGAGGAGTGCATTTTCGGAGAGGATGGAAAATTTCCGGCGAGAAATGCACTCGCCGAACAGCAGAAGAAGATCTCGACGTAAATTGCAAAGAGAATTGGCGCTCGACATACTTACTACGTTTTCGCATTTTGAATGCAAACCGGATTTGGAAGAACATCTTTGGCTTTCAGCGTGAACTGTTTAGACTATTCATTAGATGCTGATACTATTTGTTGAGATTACCTGAAGGAAGATTTCGTTTTCTTATTTTCTTTTTCGTTGCTGGAACATCCGGAATATTTTCCAACTGCGCGTTAAGGGAGCGACCGTTTTATTTCTTTTTAAAGAAGAAATGGGACTAGTATTAGGGGAAATATTCCTAGATGAATGACAGTGATTGTATTTGTAACAATACTATTATTAATTGGAGATCAAAATGAATCAATGTATTATTCACACTTCACTGTCATATAAAAACAAATTTAGCGCCCGATTCTGCTTTTATAGATGAGTTCCTCTTTCGTAAAATGTTCTAGAAAGGGTTAAGAAGTTTCTAAAGAATGTCGCACATTCAGCAAGTGACGAGGGCCATTTGATATCTAAGGTATCTGACTATGAAGGGGATGATGGAATCAAAAAAGTGATTTTCATTTATTTAATATAATCTCCTGCGACCTCAATGCACTTTTTACTTTTCGAAATTAAAGAAAATTAACAGTCAAAATTTTTTTTTTCTTGGGCTGCAAAAAAGTTTTCTGCTTCCAACTGTAACTCTTCATCGCTCGAAAATATTTGTCCACGAAGTTTTTTCTTAAACGACGAAATAGAAAATAATCGCACGGAGCCAAATCTGGGCTCTACGGAGGGTGGTATAACTCATCCAAGTCTAAATCCTTCACGGACAACGGTGGCCTTGTGTACAGGAGCTTTGTCCTGCAAAATCAAAAAGTTTTTGCCCAGCTTTCTCAAGCCGATTTTGTTTGATAGGCTCCTGCAATTTTCTTAAAAGGTAAGCCCCTTTTACTGCAGTTTGTTACGTTTCAAAAATGTCGTACGAAATAAGATGGCAACATTTGAGAATTTCGGCTAATTTAGAGTTTATTGTGGCTGACTCCCCAAACAGGCTCGAAATTATTGATGGCAGAATCGAACCGTCCGCGTCCGCGAACTCCTTACATGGGCATGTGGAAAAATTAACGATTGCTATTGGTCGGCACTGACCTCATTTGCGATTATCCTGCGTCAACTGTTTCGTTTTGTTGCACGGCATTAATTTTTGCCTAGTTGTGCTGGTGTGGATATCGCGTGTTGGAATTATCGAAGCTTTTGCTGGGAAATATCAAGAAAACTTATATCGAAGTAGTCGGAACTTCATCAAATCCACCGCCAATGTTTAGAGAAAGCTTCTGTTACCCTGTTCAAGCTTGGCTTTTCATTAAAACTCAGGTAAATTTTAAGCAAACCGCTGACGCCATTTTGATTTCTAATTGCGCGTTTCTTCCTTAATTCAGGCTTGTATTGACGGGTACGCTGTTCGTGTACTCTTCGTGTACATCTTCCTGTACGGTTTGGTTTTCTCATAAGTGAAATACCTTTTTCGCCCTTAGTTAATTAATCTGTCCTTGGAAGCATTTGACAAGCACATCGGACAATGACAAGCGACCTTCAACCTTCTGAACACACTTTGGGTGCCGTTTTAATTTTATTTGACTGCTTCGACGCGTCGTATTTTACCAAAGAGCGAATTTCGACTAATCTTGCGTTTAATTAACCAATGTAATTTCATTTGTAAAATAAGTGGCGTGATTTAAAATTTAACGCGTTTCGATGTTTATTTAAGTTGAACTGTTTTAGTCAGAGTCCTTTGTCGCCTATGTCTAATCAAATGTGACGTTTTGTAATTTCACTGTGTATATTCTTTTAATTAAAGTATTTGTTAATTTAGCTGTTGTGTTCTGTGCGAATACTTTCAGCGTACAAGTGAGTAAGATAAAACCTTCTGATTGTTGTGAATGATCACCTGCAAAACCGAGGCCAAGGTTATTACGGATCGGCTGGGTATCTTGTTCACCCTGGCGCCTTTTTTTAACATCAAATTACCCACCCCATTCTTCATTGTTGCTAGTTTTAATTTTTTGATGTTGGTTAACCGAAGTTTACCATGATTTTTTGCGATTGAGATTGTCGAAATAAATCCACTTTTCATCGCCAGTGATAATGCGCTACAATAAACTCTTTTTTTTCAGTCTGGCAAACAAGGAAATCCCGATGGTCAAAGATGGTTCAAGATGGCATTTTCGAGCAATTCCTGTGACACCCCTCCTCCTACCTTTTCAATCTTTCTCATGGCACGTAAATGTTTAGAAACGGCCACTGGAGTAACACTTAACAATTCTTTAATGTCCAGTTGCATCGACATCGATTAAAGTTAATCTCGAATTAAAGCGAGGAGAATAGTTAACAACGATGTTGGTGCAATTCGGCATTATCAAAATGTTTTGGTTGTCCTGAACGTTTCTTGGCTTCCACTTTGAATTCGCTGCTTTTGTTTAAAGGATAGAATTATTGGGCACTTAATATTTTTTTAAAAATTAATTAACGGTACAATTAAAAGAAATCGTTCAAACCATTCTCTGCGTGTTCTTTCAGATGGAGCTTATTCATCATGAGTTTCAGAAATCAATCGATGAGCATCTGTTGCAATCTTATTTAGATCAAATTAGTAAAGATGTATAGCAACATGTATTTTATAAAGACGCTGTTTCTCGATTAAATTGCAGTATTAGAAAGTATAGCGGTATTTTTACAAAGAGATCATAAATGGATGTCATTTGAGAATTTCGGCCAATTTAGGGTTTATTGTGGCAATCCTGATTCCCCAAGCATTGCGGTGCAGGCTCGATATTATTGATGGCCAGAATCGAACCTCCCGCGAACTCCTTATATGGGCATGTGGGATAATTAACTATTGCTATTGGTCGGTCTGACTTAATTTGCGATTACCCTGCGTCAACCGTTTCGTTTTGTTGCACGGCGTTACTTTTCGCCTAGTTGTACTGGTGTGCATATCGCGTGTGTGAATTATCGAAGTTTTTGCTGGAAAACAACAGGAAAACTTATATCGACGTAGTCGGAACTTCACCTGTCGCACCGCCAACGTTTACAGAAAGCTTCCTTTACCCTGTCTAAGCTTGGCTTTTCATTAAAACCCAGGTAAATTCTAAGAAAACGGCTGACGCCATTTGGATTTCTAATTGCGCGTTTCTTCTTTAATTCAGGTTTTTATTGACTGTTCGTTGACTCCTTATATGGGCGTGTGGGAAAATTAACGATTGCTATTGGTCGGTACTGACCTCATTTGCGATTACCCTGCGTCAACCGTTTCGTTTTGTTGCACGGCGTTACTTTTCGCCTAGTTGTGCTGTGTGCATTTCGCTTGTGTGAATTGCCGAGGTTTTTGCTGGGAAGTATCAGGCAAACTTATATCGACGCAGTCGGAATTTTACCAGACGCACCGTCAACATTTAGAGAAAGCTTCTTTTACCTTGTCCAAGCTTGGCTTTTCAATTAAAACCCAGGTAAATTCTAAGCAAAGGGCTGACGCCATTTTGATTTCTAATTGTGCGTTTCTTCCTTAATTCAAGCTTTTATTGATGGTTACGCTGTTCATGTACTCTTCGTATACATCTTCCTGTACGATTGGGTTTCCTCATATGTGAAATACCCTTTTCGCCCTTGGTTAATTAATCAGACTTTCGCATGTAATAAAAACGGGGATTGAAACAAGATTTCCATTAATATCATTAGCCAATCATGTTACAAAATCTAAAAATTATACCCAATAGTATTCAACTTTGATCTTTTCTTTTATTGGGATTGACTGAAAGCACCGCAATGCATTAATTACTTTTTGTTAGCGGCAACGCGTCCACAAAGATGTCATAAACTTCTTATTTGACGGTCGGTTTCCTTTGAGAAGTCGAAATTGTGAAACGGACTTAATAATGTGCATCCTACTATACTACAAGACCAAACAAAGAATTTATCACGTTACATTTTAAATCGATTTAATAAGTATCTCCGCATTCACAAAAATGTATCTTTTCTTTATTGACAGATATTGATTGATAGCTCACTACTTTTGCAGCTGGAGGTATTTAATTGTGAACTTTTCAATATATTCATTCATTTCTAAAATCACCCTGAAGCAAGCGCAACCGATTAAAAAATGAGTACCACAAAGGGTAAGTAACTTTCAAAATCAGAAAAGCAGAAATCGTTAAACAAAAAATGATTGAGTGGGACAGGGGGTCGAGAGATGACGCCAGGCCCGGAGGAAAAATTTACTTGGGCCCTAAGTGAATAAATTACTTTATAATTTCACACTTTCTTTTAGATAAACACACGAAATTTTGATATTGAAATTTGATTTAAAATTAATTCTTCTGAATGTTCTTTCATTGGGTGTAATATTTCTTTTCGAAAAGTCGAATTTTTTATGTACTCTGAAGTCATAAGTTTGGAGCAATTTATTACCCTATTTCGGACTCTAATTTTCAGCACATTCCTTCTTAGAGTGTAAAAAAACAAATTGTGGGCCTCTGTAAATTGCGGGCTCGTGGCATTTTACCCTTTCACCTTCTCTCGGCCCTGAGTAGGGATCATGAGAAACCAAAGATATTATGATGAATAAGTAGGATTTTCATTACTTTGAAATAACTGTACTTAATGCTCGATATTGACCAGATCCTTTCTGATGCCATTACTGAAATTTTCTTTCTTGTTCAAAGTCTTCTTCAAAATTTAGTATTCGCGTATTCAGCTTATTGTAAATAGTGTTTGTTTTAAATATTCTGACAGTTCCGACCAGCAGAGAAACGTTAAGCTTAAGTTAAAGCGCACTTACTTCCGTGTTTTACGAGTTCGACTTTCGTCGACAGCCGCTATAAATTTCGACTTAACGAAAACGAACGAATGGAAAACCCATACAGCGCCTTACCTAGAAACCGTAAACCCACGGATAAACTTGTTCGTCGTCGGCTTCCATTCAATTTCCAGGACGCTGGACGTAAAAATGGTGGCCGACATTAAATGTGCTTTACGGTTCCGGAAAACAAAGCTTTTGGCGAAGAAGGGCTGACAGATGATGCGTTGCCCGCTGCGCTTTTCATGTCACCCGTTTATTTTTATTTTTGTCCCCCCCCTCCCAACGAGAAATATTATGAACTTCAGGGGAAAAATATCGACTTGATTACTCGCATTTATTTTGTGTAATGTAGCCTCCTGTATGAAATCCAATTATTCAAGTTGGAAGCGCTACACGAAAATGGAATGTCATTAAAAAACTCGAGACAAAGAATGAATAAATAAGATTTGCCGAAGTTTTTTTTCGCTCCCAAGTTAAAAGTTATATGTATGTATAGAAAGAGGGAAAAGGAAACTCGTTTAACAAAGTGATATCAGAAGGAGGATGACTCGAATTCGGTCGTTGTCCTTATTTTATTTCGAAGTATATATCTATTGTTTAAACATTTCTTAGATTTTGGAAACAAAGCGAGGTCGATAAATCTGAACTTAATTTTTGTAATATATGTTCATGGTCGTGCGGTCGTAAATAACGATTGGCGCAAATCCAGTGCAGCTCGTAATACATCATCGTTGACCTACGCAATAAATTCCTGGTGGTTCGAAACAGAGCTGTTCATCATTTCTCCATTTCGCAGTGCTCGTATATAAGAATAAAGCGGTAATTCCAATAATCCGTTCGGAGAAACTAAATTAAGAAATACAGTTTCTACCTAGTGACTTAATTCACTCTTAAAAGCAATATATACATATTTCGATTTATAACACACAGTTATAAAAGTTATTCGAGCAATTTCAAATGTGTGATAAAGTAAAATAATACTTTTAAGGAGAAAACTTCTATATATTTTCTCTGTCAAAAATTACATAACATCTTATAAACAAACCTACTTTTTTTTAATAATAATATAAACAGCCACCTTAGTCGATAGAACTATTCATCGCGCTACAGTTCTCCCCCTTTAGTATACGATGATGTCTAGTTTTCGTATACTAAACATCTCCTTTCTTAGGGCGTCCTCTTTTCCTAATTGGTACCGTGGGACTGGCTTTCTTGAGATCTGGTCCATGGTAGGGCGTAAGTGCTGATACATGCTGCTTTCCCAGTATCACATTAGGTGTTGCTATTTCTGCAATTCCATAACTGGTTGGAGAGAATACCTTCGCAATTAGGTATGGTCCATCGCGTCTAGGATCAAACTTAGATGTTCTCATAGTTCCATCTCTTTTAGTATGCGTCGCTACCCATACAAATTCTCCTACTTGATAGGTTCCTGGATCTCTTCGCTTCTTATCTGCGTAATTCTTTCTTCTGGTTTGTTCTTTTTCTATTGTGTCTCGAACATCTCGCATTGTATTCACCATGCGCAGTAGATACGGGGTTATTTCTGGAACGAAGTTTTCGCTTTCAATGATAGCCCTCATATCTCGTCTCACATCATCTGGTGTCCGAAGTTCTCTTCCAAACATTAAATAACTTGGACTGTAACCTGTGGTTTGACACAAAGCACTGTTCATTGCAAATCTTATTACTGGTAGCATCTCTGGCCAACGCGTATGTTCACTTTTAACCAATATCGCCAGTTGTGTCTTGAGGTCACGATTTCGTCGTTCCACAGGGTTGGCTTCAGGGTGGTAAACGGGCGTAAGAACTTGTTGTATTCCCATACAATATGTTACATGTTGCATAATACGACTTACAAACTGCACACCATTATCGCTTATTACTCTTCGACAAATCCCATAGCGTAGAAATACTTCCTCTACAAGTATTTTGGAGCATTCTTCCGCACTAGCCCGCACTAGGGCAAACAATTCGACCCAGCGAGTAGTTACATCTTCAACTATATATATCCATCTTTCTCCTTTGTTACTTGTAGGTAAGGGTCCAAACAAATCAATGGAAAGCACTTCGAATCTTCGGTATATCGCCGGTGTTTGTAATAAACCAGCGGGTTTTAAATTGGTTACTTTGTAACGTTGACAATCAGCACATGATTTTATATATTCTGTGATGTATTGTCGCATTCCAGTCCAATAAAACCTTTGGGCTATTCTGTCTAACGTGCGTTTAACTCCGTAATGACCCGCGGTTGATGCATCGTGATATTCAAGTAATATCTTCTGTCGTTCGCGTTTCGGCACGACTTGTTGGGCACTTTCAGTGTCCTGCTCTGGGGCGTATCTATACAGGATACCATTGCACATAATATATCCCTTGTCGGTCCAATAACTTGCATTGTCATTGGTAACATCTTCAAAGCAGTTTATTATTTTAACAATTTCTTCATCTTTCATTTGTTCTTCGCGTATTTCTTTTGCACTACGTACAGGAAAATCAACAGCAGCTATGCACGCAACACCTTCTTGGTTAATAGTAGAATCGCCAGTAGGTCGTGATAACATGTCAGCTACCCTATTCATTCTACCTGGTGTATAATCGATTTTAAGATTATGTGGCTGCAGTAATAAAGACCACCTCGCAAGTCGTCCTGTAGGAGATTTTAAACCCATCAGCCATTTTAGTGGTTGATGATCTGTACAAACTACTACCTCACTGTTTTCTATATAGCCTCTGAATTTACCTACAGCCCATACGATAGCCAATGCCTCACGCTCAGTTGTGCTGTAATTTCTTTCAGCAGCTGTGAGGAGTCGACTTACATATTCCACAGGTCTTTCATCTGCATCTTCACCTTGGAGCAACACTGCCCCGATTGCATAACTACTGGCATCAGTTCGCAACATGAATGCTAAAGTCTCGTCAGCTTGGCGTAGAATTGGTGCGGAAATTTTTTCCCTTTTGACAACGACGTTATAACTGTTTTTTTTCTTACACTTTATCACACGCACTGGTCCTTAAGTTGGGCGCCAATTTATAACACACAGTTATAAAAGTTATTCGAGCAATTTCAAATGTGTGATAAAGTAAAATAATACTTTTAAGGAGAAAACTTCTATATATTTTCTCTGTCAAAAATTACATAACATCTTATAAACAAACCTACTTTTTTTTAATAATAATATAAACAGCCACCTTAGTCGATAGAACTATTCATCGCGCTACAGATTTCTATTTTTTTAAATCCACTTATATGTAAAAATTATTCAAAATTAAGGAAAATTCACAGTAAAGAAATGAGAAATCAGATAAACATGCGGTATGCTCTTCTAACTATTCAGATAACATTGCTACATATTATCTGGTCCGTGATTTGAAAGGAGGCACTCCACTTGAAATACAAGCATATTCTTCTGCTTTTCAAAGCCTGATTTCGACATTTAAATTAGATATGCAAGCGCATTCTGTACGCAGTTCAGGTCGTAACGTGCAACAACGTTCTGACATCGCTCCCAACCCTTGGCACCCGTTTGTTGGGGTTAATGCAGCCAATGTGATGTTTGATTAGATAACACAAGGTTGGAATTTTTGATTTATTTTGTGAGAATTTGCAAATCTTTACGATAATTTTATTGTGGCGCAACCAAACACCGTTTATGCGTGTTTGTATAATTATCTGGTTTTGCTACTTACTTTGGTTGTTATGTAAACGAAAAGCGGATCCGCGCCTCGTGTTTTGACGATTTTTCTCGTTTGAGTTTTAGCGTTTTGCGTTGTATATTGAATTACTCTTTTGTTTCTTTTTAAAACAAAGACAAGTGTGCAATAACTTGTGAATATTATTTATTTTTATTCACTGCCTTTTTACTTTGGGTTTACGTATGACCTCGCTTGTCCCATTGAGTTATCCGGCAATTGAGGCGATATTAGTTTGCCCTACCTTAATTCGCAGCCTTCGGGTAGCCGGGTATATTCCGGACTAGTTTCGTTATAAACAAAAATTGTTGTATATTCTTTATCATTTTCGAAATTGCAGTCTTTTGATTTTTTTTATTCTCAGGATGCATGGTGGTCACTGTAATTCAGATAATAAAATTTTCTGTAGTTTCTCTCTTTCATTTATTTGATTTGGTTTTGCGCACCAGATTACACACAAACCTCAAAGTGATGTTTGCAGGATTACAATGTCTGTCCCTTGTTAATCTAACGATCGTTCTTTTAAGTGAGTGAAGTCACGTGCACAGCAGCAACTTTTTATTTAATTTGTTCTAATTTAAAGGTGAGAGTATTATTTAGTATTAAAATAACAAGGATCTGGCGAGTCTGCACAACAACCAGGCCCCAATTAATTATTAGGTTCTTTTAATAAGTTACTTTAAAAATTAATTTAATATTCATTTTAAACAGTAATAAGAAAATAAATAACTCACGATTCCAATCGTTTTTGTTTACATTAATTTTCTTCTTGTGTTTTCAAAATTTACGAATTCACAACTTGCAAACGTTTCGCGTTTAAAGTTGAATTTCTTGCGTTTACAATCGAACTAAGAGCTTTCGCGTTGATAGCCGTTGCACCCGTATTTATCTAAAAGACAATTGAACGTGCCTTTTGAATTTGCATCCGTATTTATATTAAAAGCAATTGAATGTTTCTTTTGATTTTGCACCCGTATTTATACTGAAAAACTATTGAATGTGCCTTTTCATTTTGCATCCGTTTTTATACTAAAAAAACAATTTTAATGCGTCTTTTGATTTTACGCGCGCTTACTCGCCGGCTATAATATACGAAATCGTAACCGTCTGGAATAACGAAGCAGCTTGAGTGGAATTACTGTCATCAGCTGGTTTTTGAATAAGCATTTCCACATTTTTTTTGGATTTCCGTCTACCAGAAATGAATGTAAGTAATTGGGAAATCCTTTTTTTACAATTTACGAGCCAAATTTAATCGGTAAGCGAATTCATTTGTTGCGTATTATCAAATCTTTCTTCATTTAACCCAACTTTCTAATTTCGTAACAGATAACTACGTAAGAATAAAAAATGAGACGTCGAGTATTTTCAACAGCAAAATAGGCCTAAGGCAGGGATGTATATTAAGTCCATTGCTATTTAACCTAGTGTTGGATGAAGTAGTCAATACATGTAAAGAAAAATTTTAAAAGTACAGAATAGGATTTCGGAAAATGAAAATATAACCGAACTATGCTACGCAGACGACATAATAATTGTGGGAGAATCAGAACAACAATTGCAAAATAATTTAAACGTACTAAGAGAAAAACTCAAAAAGAAAAACATGAAGATTAATATACAGAAGACTAAAACCATGATAATCGGAAGAAAAGAGGAGAAACACAACATAGAATTGTATGGAAAACGCTTAGAACAAGTAAAAAGCTTTAAGTATTTAGGAGTAATGATCAACACTAAAGGAAATTTAGGGGACGAAATAAATGAGAGAGTAACGAAAACAGGTAGACTATTCAACAGTATCGAGTCAACTTTTCTGGGTTAGAAAGAAATTCCAACCAATATAAAAACCGAAATAATAAGGAAAATCATGAAACCAGTTCTAACTTATGGGAGTGAGACATGAACAACAAATAAGTAAGCTAACGGTACGGAAATGAGATTTCTTCGAAAAATAGAAGGGAAGACTAAAAGAGATAAAGTACGAAACGAAACATTTAGGAAAAACTTGGACGTTGTATCGGTAGAGACCTCAATAGAAGAAGTACAACTTAGATGGTTAGGATATAAAATGAGAATGGGGGAAGACAGATTAGTGAAAGAAGTGTTTGCAGCTAAGGAAACAGTAAAAGGAAAAAGAGGCTGGCCTAGAAAACTCTGGAAGGAGGAAGTACGCCTAGCTGCAGAGAAAAGAGGGGTAAAATGGGAGAGAATAATGGAGCTAGCAATAGACAGAAGGGGTGGAGGAAGATATGGAAGAGAGCAGCCCACGAATACTCACCATAGCTTTACACCGAAAGGTAGGAAAGCTGAAGATTAAGTAAGTAAGTTCTAATTTCGTAACCTCAAAATTAACTTAAATTCTCCAAAACTCCGATAATTTGGTTATCTAAGTTTTTATTTACTTTTTCTATTTATCTCTTCCTCTCATCGTTCTTTATTCTAAAGTTATATCTTTCTAGTATCGATAATTCAGGTTTTTCTTGTTTGGATATTGAACTGCACTGTGTCATTTAAGATAATGATGTATACGTATAGTTTCATTTATTTCCGTGACGACCTCTTTCAGTTTCTCTCTTACCTTTTATTGTATTTACGAACTCACTTTGTCTGCAGTCAGAATTCCTTCCGTTAAATTTGCCTGTGTTTCGACGTTTCGATGTGTTGAATATATTTAGATGTAGATAGACGATTCCTTTAAGGATCCTTTTTTGAAATATGGATTATATTTATATTTGTGCATATTGTTAGACTATTTCATTAAATATTGAAATATGAAATCTCGTAGCAAGAAAAACATGGCTCCCATGATAAGGAAGAACCTTTTGTAAAGGGCTTGATAATGTCGCAATGACGAAACCGGTTGCCCGACCAATAAACAAAATTTGTAGTCCGACTTTGCTTTTAATTTCCTTATTCATCACGGTTACAAACAGCGATGGAGTCTCTTCATCCGCTACTGTTAGAATTATGCTTCTATTTAGTCAAATTATTAAAGAGCGTAATTTCGGACACATGTAAAATTTTTAATGTAATTACAGATTATCTCAATACGATATACAAAGTCAAGACGATGTCATACGAAGCAATGCAAATAAAATTTAAAATAATTTTATAACGAGAAGAAACAGCATTTTGTAAATCAAATAAAGCAGCTGTTAGTTTTCTTCAACATAACTAATTGGCAAATAAATTAATGTTGGCTAACCTAAACCATGCTACTGGATACAGAGAGACAGACGGATTTTCGGAATTTGTTCAAACACTATGACATTCTGCGAATGCTAATGAAGTAATGATGCCTTCGGACCCTGGGTGATGTGCACGACCACACGTCTTCTGACTGTGTGATGATCTTTCATGATATCCAGCTGCCTTTCATATGGTTCATACCGGAAATTCCGATTATGAACAAGACTTTGTACGTGGGCTTAAGTTACACAATTTTCCAAGAGGCATCGAGGCATTCCCTGGATCGCCCGCTCTTAGTCATGCTTGTTTATGTCGGCATAATGCCGATTTCTTTGATGGGTCACTTCGCCGATCGTTTAATGATGCAATATGCAGCTGGTATTCTTTCACAGTTTTATTGCAATGACTCACGAGGGCCAAGCCTTAGAACAGTGTGGCCAGATTGGGCGATTTATCGCAAATTAGGCGATTTTGAACGTTACTTGGCGACAAAGTTTTTCATAAAATCGCCAGTCGTAATTTGGGCGATTTCAAATATTCTTTGAGAACTAATTGGGCGATTTGACAGCAGCACCGAATACATTTTTATTTATCTATAAAATCAATTGACTTTCAGAATTATTACCAATATTTTTACTTATTCGATCAGCTGATTAGACGTTGGCAGCTATTCACTTGTTAGCCTTTAGTACTTACATTTCATAAAATGGGAAAATGGGCGAAATATGATAAGAAGCGTAATAAAGAATGGGAGCAGGAGAAAGTTTTTCAAGGTAAGAGAGCAGTAATTTGTGGAGATATTGCATGAATTTGCTCAGCTAATTAGAATATAAGTACATTATGGTGATGAATTACTAGCATTGCTTTTCTATGGCAATTTTATAGGATGGTTAGCATCTTTTAAATATCATTGTAACACAACAAATGTTAGTAAGATTCACCACAGATTCACTTCTAAAATGTATGATAATAGCAGTGTGACTCAACCTAATACATCCGAATTTCAGGACAGTGTTGTTGAGGAAGTAATATCTGTTTGCATTGATTTATTATAATTTATTTCTTTAGTAAAATAAAATAATTACGAAGGATATCGATCGTATTTGCTTGTTTCTTTTAAATTCCCGCTTCGGCGATTTTGGGCGACTTTATACGAGTCTCTTGGCGATTTGTCCAAAAAAAATCTGGCAACACTGCCTTAGAAAAAGCAAGTAGTTTGTTTACATTATCGAATTGAGTTTAACTTACCTAGACTGCCGATTTCTTAGTTATTTCACAATGAATGTTCGAAAACTTTTCATGCGTACCACGTTGTATCCATTTTCTAAAACGAATAATAAATTTTAAAGATACAAATATGGAAAAGTTTAGCAAGTTCTTTTTTAGACTTGAACGTTCCCATTTTAAACTTAAGTCGTACATAAATCCTGTGCGTCTTCCGGCTGGAAAAATTCCAGTTAGGAAATTTAAGGTCACAATGAACGACGATTGCGAAGGTCTTCGGGTTAACATAAACTAATAAATTTGGGCCTTCCTTTCTTTACAATCACTCTGAACATCAATTTTGTGACATCTGCGTTTCAGTTTCTTTCTTCTCGCAGCGAACAGACGAAAAAAATTCTGTTTCTTTTCCCAGGGCATTTTAATATTCGCCGACCCTCAAAAAATGCGTATGATGATGTATTTGCAAGGATCGATTGTCGACTGCATTTCGGAGCCAATCGCCCGCGAAGACGAGGAAACAACGCAGACGTCGATATTATTTTATTTGCTACGTATCCGAAGCTTTTGACGAGGGTCAGCGCGTTATAACAACGAATAAGACGACAATTTTCCGGCGCTGTCAAGCTTTGAAGCAGACGGGATGATGGGATTTTTGATTTCTGTCGATTTCCTTGGAGCTTTGCGAAGGATCAACGTGAACAGCGTTTTTTAAGTCAATTTTTTTAGAGTTATTTCAGTTGAAATTATTTGTTTTAAATTTGGAAGACATACATACTCGACAAATATTATCTGTGATTTAAAAACTTTATTGCAATGCGGATTTTTTATTGCAACAGATGTGTTACCAATACGACTGACTGTCGTAATAAATACTTCTTTCTTCTTGACCTTATTAAGGTTATCTTTTCACTACTAGGAATCTCTGTATCCGTGTAATCTCTTTCCTTTAAAAAAAATTCTTAAGTTATTCCAAAACGACATTTCCATAAACTAGCGCTTAAAAAATGACCATCTTTTCATACTTAAACCTAGTGAAGGCTTTTCCCATTAAACTGGCACATTTTTTGTGGCAGATGTTCGCGCGACCGCACATAATCTGCCTGGCATTACATGAACAAAAAAAAACGTCATCTTGACATAAACTGTTTCGAAATAAAAGGCAAAATCCTGCACGCTTAATGCTCCAGTTTATCTCGGCGTTTCCGCGTGAAGTCTTCCGGGAAAATATTAAATTTGTTTCTGTTTTCACCAGAGATGGCTCCGGCAAATTGCGAATTGATTAAACGGCCGGCCTAGGCGCAATCGAACTCATGCCACCTCCGGGCCGGGGTTGTTCGCGATGGGTGGTGGGCTTTAATTAATGTTCTCCACCAAGTTATTATAGTTGCGCTAACTCGTTATTTAGAGCAGTTGGTTTTAAGAATGTCAAAAGCAGTAATTTGTGGACCCACTGTGAAAGACAGATGCACTATACTGGAAATAATATAAGCAATTTACGGTACATTTTATTTGATACAATGTACATAATAAAATTATACGATGTGGAAACCGATTTGAGTTACATAGCAAACTGTAACTTTACTCTTATAATGATCGCCATATGACACAAATCGGTTTTATTAACAATTTGAAATAAATAATAATTCTAAGCACATGATACTAAAAAACTCAGAATTTCCAGCTGTTTTAATAATCTATCAGCTTCCTCATATGAACTTAAACGAAGTATTCTATTCAACAGCAAATCTCGCATCACAGTAACACTAGTAACAATAGGCCTCTGGCACTTACTGCATAATATGTTATTGAGAAGATCAAGATAGTGGAGTGGACAGCATTGTTTTAAAATAAATTATACGCTATTTTAGTGTCTTTGTATGAACATATACATATATTTTTTAAATAAATAAGTAGTAGTAGAGACTGCAGAGAAGTGATGTATCTATAACAAAGAGAAGAATTTTATTTCTAAAAGCTTCAGAATATTATAAATCTCTACCCTGTTGCATCTGTTTTTATCTGATTATCTATTTCCCCATATGTGCGTTGCGATTTAAATGAATACATAATACACTAACTTTCATAAGAAATGCACCACCTAGAAAAAATAATGCTATGAATCCAAAACTTTGCCAAAATAATTATTTATTAATGGATATAAAATGATTAAAATATCTAGAAAGAAAACCTACAATTTACCCTAAAAATATTAATAACACGTCGCATCGCCATGCACAGCAATGCAAGCATTTACCCCTCTGGGCATACTCTGAATCAGGTGGTCTATATCCTCCTGAGGTATCTCGTCCCAAGCAACTTCCAGTTGGGGTCTCAGGTCGTCCAAGTTATCAGGGGCCTGAACTAAGGTCTGTAGTCTGCGAGTCATCATGTCCCACAGGTGTTCGATGGGGGATAAGTCTGGTGATCGTGCAGGCCAGGGCAATATTTCCAACTGTGCTCGCTGCAAGTACTCCCTTGTGATGTTTGCAGTGTGAGGTCTTGCATTATCTTGTTGAAAAATGCCATTTGGTAAAGTCTGCATGAACGGCACTGCGACTGGTTCCAAGACATTATCAATGTAGCGACGAACGTTCAATGTGCCTGGGATGAACACCAGAGGTGATCTTCGTCCCATACATATCGCACCCTAAACCATTACACCAGGTGTTAAGGCTGTGTGACTTCTTTCACTAAACTGCAAGTTTCGTCGTTCTCCTCGATATCGGCGCACCCGTCTGCGGCTATCATTCCTCCACAAACAAAATCTAGATTCATCACTAAAGGTCACACTGTTCCACTGATGATCCCAACCCTGCCGCTGTTGACACCATTCAAATCTAGCAGCCTTTTGAGGAGCAGTTAATGGAAGGCGTCGGTTTGGACGATAAGAATGTAGCCCAAAGGACGAAATTCTTCTGACACTCGATGGTTGAGAGCTCTCATCCCTTCCACAGCAACAGATCTCGTCGTGTGAAATCGGTCCTGTGTAGCCATTCGTCTAAGAAGTCGATCTTCACGTTCGTTGCTGCTTCGAGATGGTCTTCCAGGCGGACGATGTTGCCTCCTGCCTTTTTCAGACCATGAAGACCATATTCGGGCGACAGTAGTGTGTTCCCGATTTAATCTTCTTCCGATTTCACGAAAGGAAAGACCTGCTTCTTTCATACCGATAATTCGGCCCCTGTCAAAGTCCGAAATATGGGAGAAATTTCGCCTTTGTCTCACTCGAGGCATCGTAAACTGTCCGTGTAACAAGTTGAAATGAGAAACATGTCAACGTTTTTAATAATCATGATAAAGAACCCATACGTATTAACTTTTTGGACTGAAATTTTAATCATTTCATATCTGTTGCCCAACCATCATTTTACCCAAATTTTACGTTCCTAGCGTTGTTTTTTTTAGGTGGTGCATTTCATATGAAAGTGAGTGTATATCACAATGTAAATAAATATTTTAAAAATTCTACCCCAGCAATCTTGATTGATAACATTATCAAGTTGTCATTGGAAAATTTTGGTGGCCTGGTACCGTCAAACTCAATGTTAATTAACTCGGTTTTGCAACGCCAAAATCAATTAACTAATCGCACGCTTTTGTTATGCCAAAATTGATATTAAATAAAGCCCGGGCCTGGCGACGTCCAAGTAATACATATTAAATCAATTATGTTTTAGTAAGGGATGATTTGTTTACCCGAGCACGTTTTGCAGTACATATTAATCGAGCTTTAAACATACCGGTACGGTACATGAATTGACTAATTAAATTTTCGAAAGAAAAATGTATTAATAATAATAAAATAGAGCAACAGAAACGAAGAATTAGAAATGCAAAAAAAATTGATCGTATCTTACTCAACACTATTTCTGTGGAGACAAGAGTCGCTTTGGATCTAGCGCTGATGATGTCTGCACCCCGCACGAAACGCTCTTAAAAAGTGTTCAGAAAGGTGTTGATAGGGGATCTGATTTATGCAAAAAGGAAGAAGGATTTTAAAGCGAAACGAAACAAAACAATTGCCAAGTCTCTCTGAAAGCATAGAGACCGTTAAACCAAGACGAAAACAAACAATCAAAAATTGTATCTTATGCAACAGGGATATATCTTGACTCCTCTTCTGTTTACTACGAATAAAATAAAGCGACCTGTAAACGAAAGAAATTACTTATAAGCTAAAGTGAAAGGTAATGAGTTCAGTTGACCTTGGAAAACGTGGTAGGTTAGGAATTCTGTATATTTTGACATTAAACTGAGCAGAGGTTTTAAAGCAAAAGGGTTCTGTGATCTGTGGTGAGTGCTCTTGCCATACATAAGTAAAACTTAACATGAAACTAAAATAGAATTGAATCTTAACTTATTTAAACTGCAAAATTGTTGGTTTATTTAAATTGTTTACATTGCTTTAATTACTTTAAAGCTTCAAAATGAAAATTTTTTTAGTGATTCATGATCAAACACTTCTTCATTCTCTGGTGAAAAGAATAAAGTATTAAGACGAAGAAATGTGTACGAAAAAAGAAAGAAACAACGATTTAAATAACTTTAAAAATTTTATTAGGAAAAATTGAATATGCAGTCGATCCGTGGACTAACATAATAATATACTGGGTGTTATTGAAAGTTGTATAGATATTTTAACTGACGATAATACTCTTTAAATAGATGCTAAATACCTAAACTTCTTTTATACAAAAGTTGCCAGTTTTAGAGATACACAATTTATTGTTTTTGTTTGAGAGCCACAATAAATCGTAAGCAAAAAATTCCACGGCCCTTATTTACTGACCAAATCGAACCAAACTTTCTCACACGCAAGTTAAGCCCCTCAGGTACCTAACGTATATCCCAGGAAAATGCGTTTTTTTTTCGAGATCTGATTTTTTGAAAATTATGAAATTTATAAGCATTTCTTTCAGAATTTTTTACGGTATCTTAGGGGGTTCGGATCGAATTGAGCTGCACGTCATCGTATGGCAGGACGAGGAACGCAATGCCACCGCGCGTTTGAAGATCCGACCATCCGCTACAGCACCGGACTCCCGGAAAAGGGTGGGCGATAATAAATTGTGTATCTCTGAAACCAGCAACTTTTGTTTAAAGGAAGTTTAGGTATTTAGCATCTATTTAAAGAGTACTATCGTCAGTTAAAATATCTGTACAACTTTCAATAACACACTGTATAATAAAATATACCGATTTAGCCAATAGTTGCTCTTCATGAAACCACTATAGGCCAAAGTAATAGTCTTCAATCTGTATGTACAATCAGAGCGGGCCTTCTAAATGCCGGGGCCCGGGTGCAGTAAGAATTGTGGGGCCCTTTTTTTAAGGACAGTGTGATGGTGTAAGAAACCGAAATTCTGTACAAAAATGTATTATGTATTTCAAAATTAGAAAATAAATATTGCAATCATAAAATTTAAATGTATTAGTCCGAATTAGAACAAAGCGATCAAGTTAAAACAAAACAAAACATGTAATTTTGCGCAATTAGTTGAAACTGTAACAATCAGTCCCTGTAGTTAGAATAGACAAACAATTCGAAGAATATACTCCGAGCTGCAAACCTTGAGAAACATGATGGTATCCGCAAATGGACACAGGTGTGGGCGTACTAAGAAAAAAACAAACGGAATAGGGAAATGGCACACCCTCTACCGGTAAATAAATTTTCATTCGGAAGCTACGCACGAGATGGAAAGATTTTGAATTTGACTATAACGGGTGATGCCATTTTACCCCTCTTAGAGACGCCAGATAGATTATATAAATATGTAATGTGATTTGTGTTTAAATCTCGTCGCGATTTTTCTACAGTTCGGTTTCTTGATAAATAAATAAATTTTTTCCTTACTTTTATTTATATTCGGTAGGAAAGGAGAATTCTTTCTGTGAGTGTTTTTTTTTTGTTTCGTTTTAATAAATTTAAGTAAGTCGTAAACGAAACGTCCTCGAAGAGTGTCCCAAATTTTGGATTAGTGGACGAATTCAGATTCAACGTTCGATAAGCCGAAAAGCAATTCATTTGCCTAGAGAAACATCAGAAACTAACAAAAGCTTTAAATGTACAGAATACCGTTTCTTCATCAATTCCGTTCGGTGGTTACAATGGTACGGAGTACGGGGGCCCCTGAATAGTCCAGGGCTCAGGTGCTTTGCACCCGGTGCACCCCTATTGTGGCCGGCCCTGTGTACAATTATACATACACCTGGAAAATCGATTTATGTTACATAACAGTTCGCATAGTGGTTATAGGGAACTACATATACTGTATTAAGCATGTTAATGAAGACTGCAATAGTAGATACATCACAGTTCTGATAGAGACAACAGAGTTCAAGTGTCGCCGATGTCGTATTGCTTTATTGTTGCAGTCTTTGTCTTCATCATGTTTACTCCTTTTTTATCTTAACCATAAAGAGGCTGTTCAAAATCGGTTTTCAAGTTTTATAGGCTATAAAGTTTTATAAACTTCTTCGTGCCAAATAAATTAGCAATTTTAACAAAAAAAAAAGACGGCAACGACACGCGGTGTTCCCAAGCGGTCACCCATCCAAGTACTAACCGCGCCCGACGCTGCTTAACTTCGCTGATCGGACGAGAAGCGGTGCTTTCAGCGTGGTATGGCCGTTGCCGAGCAATTTTATGTGGACTGGTCACTTAATGCTGCTTGTAATACAAGAACAAAGTGAAAATAAAATTAAGTTAATAAATTCAATCCACATTCAATTTCCGAACGAAAAGAGAATATAACAAATAAATAATTATAAGTGGGAACAATGTAAAACTTGTAATTTTTTCAAAAAGATTCCAGACGATGGTCATTAAATAAACAAATTATGAGCTTGTGCGGGATTTTATCATCACCCTATATAATTTATTCCATTAGAAATAGCTTCTGCGCATTTCTTATATTACCGTTATACATGAGTATTTGGTACTATGTTTGTACTTTGGCGCTGTTGAAATCGGTCATTACTTTGGTAGGCAACTGATTTTGACAGTTCCAAACTAGTCAGAACCTCCTAATGGAACAAATCTATAAGATAAAATAAAAAGAAATAAAAATGTGCCTGCGAGAAATGAAAAAAAATTTAGAACGTGAAAAACGCTAAAAATCATGGCGCCAAATTCAAAGTATCCTCAATCGTTAAAAATCACATTGTATATATACCGGGTGTTCTTTTACTGTATGCAAATTTTTAAACCTGTAATGCATCACCATAAATGGCAACGATTGAACTCATATGTCCTTAACAAAAGTTTTACACATTTCGAGAAAATCGCAGTTGAAAATCGGGCAAGAATTAATCACACGTCTATGTCTTTGAGGTAGGTCAAGAAAAGGAAATTTTATTCTACCGCAGAAAGCATCTGTTGGAACAAAAAACAGAACTGCAATCGAGCAGTGACCCAGTGACCTTTGCCGAGTTCGGGCGGCTAATAAAAGCTTTTTTGTTTCATGTCGCAGTAAGTCGTATCCTTTGGGATCAACAGTTTAGTTTGTGAAAAATGGTTGAACGAGTTAAAGCTAAATACGATTACTATTTTTTGTGCTTAGTATTACTTATTAAAATGCCGCAATTCACGAACGGCGAGAGAACAGATGCTCTTCATCTACGGCGAAGCTCCAGGAAATACTGAAGAAGCACGGCGGATTTATGGAAACACATTTCCAAATCCATGCAAGAACATTTACAGCATTTACGCGATTATGGAACGTTTCGTGTGTGTGTCGCTAATGATGGATGCCACTTTGAACAGTTGTTATAAACATTCGTAAATTACTGTAGTGAACGTTTGAATCTGTTCTTCCACACAGATATTATTAGGTGAGTGAGCACGGCATGCATATTAGTCACGCCTGCGATATGTTTATTGCCTACGATCAGCGAAGCAGGTTCCGTAAGTTTTTGTTGTTTCATAACCGCCGTATAAGGGGCGGATAAAATAATTTACCCCCCTGTTATGAATTTTTTTTTATTTTTCCGTGTTCTATGTGTTCTAATTTGTAATGTGGTTAAAATTTTTTGCACTTATTTTACAAACACCCTGTATATTAAGTCAGCAAGAAGTATCGACCGTACTTGTTGAAAATAGGAATAAGCGGGGATTTTCGGTCAAAAATTTTAGTAAAGTAAACGTGCAAGGTTCCTTGTTTACTCTTTTATTACATTATTACGATATTTCGAGTCTTTTTTTTACCCTTCATCAGGATCTACAAGTAGTTCAAAAGATAAGTTGAAAACAATCACGTTGTTAGTAAAATTCATAACTTACGTTAATAGCGAGGTTAATGAGGAATGGATGTTGTTCTTTGCACAATAATAATAACGCACTTGATAAAAGGTAAATTGCGAAAGCAATACTATAAAAACTTAATTAACTGTTACATTTTAAAAATTGTAAAAGGACAAAACACGTGTTGCTTCAAATTGAAGGTAAAACGTCAAGTAAAGTTAAAGGCGAGGGAAAGGAATTGACAGTTTGGTGACTAATCGAGTGAATAAAAGTTACTAACACAAGGCGCGCAATTTAAACTTAAACAACGTAAACAAAGAAACAGCAAACATTATGAGTGTTGACGTGGTCTGTTATGTAAAGATAAGACGTAAGAGTAGATATTACTTAAATTATTGATATCTGATCTTAAATTCACAGCATTGGGCTCCTGATTAATATGTAACATTTCTAAAAAGATCCTGTCCCAGTAACTCCTTTCAATTCCCAACACTCTGACTTCATCAAAATTCATGCTATGATCATTATTGATGCAGTGTGAAACAAGAGCTGAAACATTCTGGTTTTTCTTTTTACTTACATCATTCTTATGTTGGTTGACGCGGTTTTTTAATTTTTGAGCAGTTTGACCCACATAAGCCCCGGTGCAATTGTTGCAAGGAATTCTATAGATCACACAACTGTTTTCTAATAAGGGAGTTTTTTCTTTACATTTAGACATGATGTTACTAATGCAGCAAGAATTATTAAGGGCAATGAAAATGTTTCTGTTATGATTGACATTCACAATTCTTATGATTTTTTGGGATAAGCCCTGTACAAAAGGAAGTGACCTGTAGGAACGGGGGGTGACATTAGCAATATTTAAAGTCTGATTATTCTCAATTTCTGGGGATGTGTTAATATTAGGGGTGCTGAAAACTAATTTGTTCACCAACTGAGGAGGATATGAATTCTGTATCATCAGATTGTAGAGGATGTGTAGATTTTTGTTTAATAGGCTGGGGTGTGATATTTTTTGGATTCTGTTCTTGAGGGCTAAGATTAAATTAGTTTTTATTTTCATGGGATGGTGGGAAAAGAAATTTATGTATCTTCCGGAGGCAGTAGGTTTTCTATACCAATCTAGAATGATGTTATTCTCAGGTAACCTGATTAGTTTTGTGTCCAAAAAAGAACACTGTGTTCTAGTTGGTCTTCTTCTTCTACAGTGAACTTAATATGTTCATCATAATTGTTAAAAACTTCAACTTTCGTTCGTTTTACCTTCCGGGATAGCACAAATTATATCATCCACGTATTTCTTTATGAAGGGTAAGTTAAAGGGTAATTTGGGAATACAATCATCCAACAGTAAATCCATAACCAATAAAGCAAGTATAGGGCTTAGTTTTGAGCGCATTGGGCAACCCAAGGTTTGTAAATAAAATTCAGAGTTAAAAATAAAATAATTACAGTTAAAAATGAATTCAATAATTTTAACGAAAAATTTCTTGCTACAAGTACAATGGGGGGAAATGTTAATCCATTTTCTGTTAATACCTGATATTATTAAGGGGAGAGATATGTTGCTAAAAAGTGATATCACATCAAGGCTGATCAGGACATAACCACCAGGTAATCTGTGATCCTTCATGAATTGTGCGAACTGAAAGGAATCCCTAACACAGTAATCATTCTCAACAGCAAGAGATTTAGTTAAAATTTCCACAATAAATTGGGATAAATTTTCAACCGGTGAATTAACTGACGAAACAGTGGGCCTTAAGGGCCAATTTTCTTTATGGATTTTTGGTAAACCGTACAATTTGGGAGCTACAGCAGTATAGGTGGTAAGTTGTTTCGAGACACCCTCATCAATCATTTCTATTCTTTTCATTTCTTTGACGATGTCATTGTTTTTCTTTTGAAGCTTTGAGGTAGGATCACGGTTTATTTTAGTGTAAGAATTATCCTCTTCTAGGAGGGATCCAAGTTTTTGGAGATATTGATTTTTGTCCAAAATGACCGTGACATTACCTTTATCAGCAGTTGTTACAAATATTTCAGGATTGTTCTTAAGGAAACGTTTAGATTGCTGATACATACCCTCGAAACAACTGTTTTCTCGAAAATCAGGTGACTGGATGAAGTTGGTTAAAATATTTGTAATGCGAGTTCTCAAAATGGCCTGTTCATTGGAATCATAAAGTTTAATAATGGATTCAGTACTAGCTAAAAATTTGTATAGGGGAAAATTGTTGTCAGAAATAGATATGCTGAATTTGGGGCCCAAGGCCAGGAATCTGGAGATCTCATCAGGTAATTCAACGTTACTAAGATTTTTGATCCAATTATTCTGTGTGCGTAAGGTTTCTGCCTGTTGGTTTTTTAATATTGTAAACTTCTGAGAATTAATGTTTTTTGTTTTGAAAAATACTTTGTTGAAACTGATTTGTTGTCTGTGTTTGAAATCATTAAGTGTGTGATAAAGGATAAAAGGGGAGATAATTTAGTTTCAATCTCAGACAGGAACCTTTCCGCATGCATTATGTTATTGTTAGTTATTTGAATTTCAAAATTAAGAGTTCTATTCTTCAACCTGTTAGTGAATCCATTTATGGCTGCTGTTGTCCTTCCTGGTTGTGTAGTGATAAGTTGTAACAGATTCTTGAAGCCTTCCGTAATATGTTTGGGGGTTGGTGATTGTTTTCAACTTATCTTTTGAACTACTTGTAGATCCTGATGAAGGGTAAAAAAAGACTCGAAATATCGATGTAATAAAAGAGCAAACAAGGAACCTTGCACGTTTACTTTACTAAAATTTTTGACCGAAAATCCCCGCTTATTCAACCTCCTATTTACCCTGTATATTGTTAGCGAAGCCCAAATCCTTCTTTTTTTATAGAATCATATTTCTTCCTCTAGCGAGGAAGTTAAATTAAGGTTGACATATTGACAGAAATAAAATAACGGACAAACTATTTTTATTCAGTTTGTTACGATGTAGCTTAAAGTAGTTGATTCTTTCCTAATAATTTTTTATAGGCTATTCGTTTATTCCTCCATGCATATTAATAACCAATCATAACCACACGCATTGTACTTACAATTTGTACAGTTCGGTACTGGTACAGATTACATACAGTGGAAAGCAAAAAATAGTAGACAAAAACAGTTTCCTGTAATTGTTCTTTCTCAAAATGGTATTGTTTAAGCACGATTTCACAGATGACATGTAAGAAGTTTAAAAGCTTTCAAATTTAACAAACTTAAAACTTCTACAAAATCATTTTAAAATGCCTTTTATAAAATGAAAAATGAGAAGGAACAATTACAGGAAACTGTTGTCTACTATTTTTTGCTTTCGACTGTAGTTCTAGAAACTGTCACTTATGTTAAAGAATTTCTTTTGTTTTCATATTTAAGCTGGCATATTTGGGTTGGCTAGTTGACTCGAAGTACAAATGATTTCAAAAAAATCGAGCACAGTTACGTGTCAGTGTCATCATTTTTGCTGTCACAATGACTGACAAAATGTCACGGTGACAAAGTTTTAGTTCTTTCTAAATTAGAGGAAGGTTGGTCAATAAGGACATTACATAATTTCTCTAAAAGCAAATGTTTGTAGAAAATAGAATATTAATTTTTTTAAATGCTACGAAAAAGGTTTACATTGTCAAAAAATTGTAAAATTTCGCACTCTTAATTTTTTCGATGTACTCTATTTTTCTGCAATTAACTCCACGTGACAGTGACGTTGATACGCAGAAAGAGAATGAGGGCGCGTTGTCTCAAAACAAAAGTAATAACTGAAAATACAGCAATCATATCATTTTGGACAGCTTCCAAAATGTTGGTTAAATAATCAAGTTCCGAAAAATCTCCAAAAGAATATCCAAAAGAAAGAGTATCCAAAAGAGGTATCCCAAAAAAGCTTAAAAAGTTAAAAAGAAACAGTATAATTAATAACAAGATGGCGTCATGCCGTTAGCCTAATATTAGCTGAATTTCAAGAAAATCAGGCTCTGGCAGGGTAGCGAAAATCACCCCAAACTCGTTTGACGATTCGACCATTCGAGCTCTCCTAATCTTTCTTGGCAAAAACTCCGATAATTGTAATCAGAACACCACATACATCACCAAAGTTAAACGAGAAGTAAAGCGTTAAAACAAGCTAAATCGGATGACGCCAGATGATCTCAGCTGCCCTCAACCTTGACCAATCAGAAATCATTATAGAAACAATTGGTGTTGCAGGAAGCAGTGGTTCCTTAAGTTCGCAGTCGCGATCAGATTCTACTAGAAATCATTATTATCGAAATGCCCAGATTAGGACATATCACGGGGCGAACGAGTTATCAGGGTTGCCAAAATAAACTCTAAGTTGACTAAATATTTCCGAATATTGCCAACCTATTCCTTACGCGATTTGGGACTATAACAAAAACATCTAATTCTCTAATTAGCAAATACTATTTTGTAATATTTAAATAAGAGAGGAAATACTGATAAATTTTCTTACAATTAGTATATTGAATTCTTTGTTAAATACGATTGACTGGTAACTAAAAACCTACACATTCCAGTAGGTTCATTAACTATTCTTCCTTAAAAGTAAATTAAACTCTATCTCAAAGTTCAATGAATGATTGGTTTTAAGAAAAGAGGAAAAAAAAACTCAAAGAAAATATCATTAAAATAATGTAAAACAAATATTTTTTATGTTTTATGTCTTCTTTAATTTTGAGGAATTCATAAAGTATAACTGTGGGAACAGTGAATATAAATATGTACACAGAAGGAGCAATGCTGATTGAAGGTAATATACTCTCTCATTCGTCTCCCTTTTTTGTGATTAAACATTTGGTGTCAGACCTTCTCGAGGGAGTTAAAAAAAGAACGAGGGTGTGCTCGGAAAATGTCATCGAGTGCGTCATTTTTCTTTTTCTTATTATAAGAACTGTTTGAATCGTCTTCGGTTGTCGGACTTTATAATTTATTCATTTGCAAAAGCACTCATTCTAATGACTTCTTTATTTTTGTTTTGAAGCCAACAAAAACCAAAAGTAATTTTGAGTATTATTAAATCCTGGAGATAAGCAAAATATTATTATTATCTTAGTATTTTTAATAATAACAATTGTCTGGTGAATTTGGGAAAACAGTAATAAAGTACTTTGACTTTGGCATGTAAAAATCTACAATGGAAGTTTATTACGGTTCGGAAAGGGTGCAATTTGTGAGTTTATAGCTCTTTTACATATAAATTTTCAGACGCTTCTGAAACGTCTACTTTATACCATCCGATTAGAAATAATGACGACCCTCGGATCTTTAAATAACAGTCCGTTTGGATTTAGTGCTACGAACTTTAACATTCTATTATATGCAGATCTTTGAGAAAACTATTATTCTTTCTCCGTGGCATTTCTTTGGCATATTTACAAGTATGAAAACTCAGCTTAAAAATTAACTGTAATTGTTATCTGTCTCAACTTACTGACATTACAAAAATAATTTCTTACAAGGAAAATAGAAACAGTATTCATTAATTTGATTTTTTTTTGATGTACTAATAATTTATTCTTCAAAGAGGTTTTATAAAAAAAGGTTACTACTTATTCAGTAAATTATTCCTTCACAGCGATTTTATCTCAAACTTTTATCGATTATATTCATTAAAGAGTTTCTGATTTTTCTCGTCCTTAATTGAAGCTCTTAAAAGCTATTAAGGCGTTAGTTTGATCACAGAAGAGAAGCTACTTACTGTACATCTGAGAAACTTCCATACGCCAGCAATCGACAAAGCACTTCATCACCACGCGACAGGGGGTTCCATTAAGCACCAGCCAGCTCTCAAAGAAGAATTTCAATTGTCGTGCGTTTCGCATATCAACGCAGATCCTGGAAAGGAAAATATTAAGGCCGCGCTCCCACGTAAGTAAAGGGAACGACAAAGGTCAGAACCGGGGCAAAGTGCTCCACGATTTATTGGAGGTGTTAAACAAAGAGATCCATTAAGTCCGTGTTTTTGGTTCGGAACGCCGAGGCTGATAAATTTCGATGACGCAATAAGATTGAACGACGTCTTCGAGGAGGCGAGGCGTCTTAAACGCTTTGACGTCATTTCAGTTTCCCAAATTAACGAAGACACACTTATTTATATTTATAAAACGAGGAAGGCAAAGAGGAATTAGTAATCCTGCTGTAACCAAGAGGCTTATTCGATTGCACAAAAGAAACTTAATTAAACAAAAACAGATTTGTTATATAACACTGAGCCTCTAACAATTTTAAGAGTACCTTAGGGAGAAAGAATAAAACTAAAATCCTAAGAACCTACAAAACTTCATTAAGGAAAAAAAATCTTCTTTTTATTGAATAGGCAAAGAAAGAACCGGCTAGGGGCTGACTCATTTAGTGGGGATTTAATCTTAAGGCAGCACATAGAAAGAGGACATTATTTCCGGGGGATAAAAGCACAGTTTTTACTGCTTCCTGCTATTCAGAAGAACATTTGTGTTATGTCCCGTTCGTCCTACGATTAAATCAATCAAGTGTCAGTTGTTATCTCGAAATGACGCGCTCTAAATTAAAATCGACGCTCTGTTTTTGTTTTATGTATGCAGTTAACGTGGATCCTGCAATTCGTTGGAATTGCCGGGAGAACGTTCCTGGATTAAAGTATCACGTGTAAACCTTTATCTCCCGATAAAGTCCTAATTGGAAGTTGTTGCCGGCGGTGGCGAACGACTTCGCTGTGATTTACGTGTTTATATTTTAACTTGGCGATGTTTGCCAGTTTGCAGCAATTAAGCTACTTAACTTCCGAGTAAATCAAGTTTTAAATCAGTGTAGTTTAAAGTTTTAGACTATTAAAAAATGCACTCCTGTTTTCTAAGCGATTATAGTTTGATTGAAAACCAGAACCGAACAAAGACAAACTGAAGAGATAATAAACAAATATGAGAAATAATAAAAGTTCCGTAGAAAATGAAATATCAGCGGAATTAATAAAGCTTGAAGGGCAAAAGCTCAGGAAAAACATATACAAGCTAATACTTTAAAGTTGAAGAAAAGTAAGAATATCATAAACTTTTAAGTAAACAGTTTGTATTTTGTCCCATATACAGAATATCCATTTTAAATCGTGACCCCTTATAATTAAAAAATAGGCAAAACATTCTACTTCCGTGCTTTTAGTACGTTATGAAAACACGAAGTTCTTTCTGATTTGATTAATGAGTTGCCTGCTCTAAAATCTTCAGGAGTTACGATTTAAAATGGACATCCTGTACAAGAAACGGAACAGATTAAAATGCGAAAATTATCGGATAATAGTAGACATAATATACAATGTAATGGCCATTCGGGTAAATCAAAAATTGAGAGAAAGTATGGAAAACACAGTAGGTGAATGCCAGACAGAGTTCAGGAAGAACTTATACCCAACAGACCATATACTTATTTTAAAGGAGTTACAAGCTATCCAGTCATAGACTTCAGTCCGACCTATGATTCAATAAAGACAAAAGATTTAATGAAAGCAATGCAAGAACTAGAGATACTTGTAGCGACCACAGCGCCACCTGTGGCACATCTCTATACTATTGCCATGCACCAAGCTCTAACACCCTTCCACACCACACTCAGCCCCTCTACAAGATGGCTGCCGGGGCTATATAAACGCGTGCAGAGCAGCTCGAAGATCAATCTGCCCCAGCCAGCTGAAAAGTTGGAACCTCCTAACCAAAGCCAACCGCAAGGTCGGACTCCTAACCAAAGCCAGCCGCAAGGTCGGACCTCCTAATCAAAGCCAGCCGCAAGGTCGAACCTCCTAATCAAAGCCAGCCGCAAGGTCGGACCTCCTAGCCAAAGCCAGGTAGTAAAAGATACCAGAAGTAAGGACAGAGTTATTAGGAAACAATAAGAGCTCTTTGAAGTAAGAACAGGGCTAAGGCAAGGGGACCTTCTGTCCACAACTTTATTTAATCTGGCGCTGGAGGTGACGATCAGGAAATGTAGACTAAATAGAAGAGGAATCATCTATGATAACAGACACTTTTCGAAAACGTAACAATTATAACGAAGACTAAGAGCGAACTCCAATTTATAACAAAAGATTAATACAAGAAACAGGGCATATGAAATTACATACAAGCGAAGAGAAGACCAAGTAAATATGGACGAGAACGAAACAAAGTGTAACCGTTAAACTTACAGATGTTTCCTTATAATAGATCAAAGTTTTCACAACTTTGATTTGAGGAGATAGACAATTTCACGTATCTACCTAAAGTGTAAAATAGGAAAAGATTAAGGAAAGACTTTGGAAAGGAAACAAATCAGTAGAAATACTGAATAGACTGATAAGAAATAAAAAAAGTATCCATATGGAAAAGTAAAGTGTTGAGGAAAATACGAGTATATCAAGGAATAAGAGAGAACTATATTTGGAGGAAGAAAACGAGCATGGGGTTGGAAGATGTCTAAGCTGAACCGGACATAACAACACAAGTTAGAATGAACAGGATCAGATGATTAGGACACAGAAAAGCTTGCGGAAGGATAACTACTAAAGAATATTATAAATAAGAAATAAGTTGGGAAAAAGAAAAGATCAAATGACTGAAGTAAGTCAAAGGCGATGTGATAGGAGTAAAGAAATGAAAATATAAGGGAATGACAAATAGACCTTATGAAACTAGTTGCTTGCACGATCATTGGGCAAAAATAACCAACTCTGGTCAGTTATTCGGTTATATGCTTTTTCCTGCGATCATAACTCATACGGAAGTGAGTGCAGTTTAGACTGGTCAGGTTGAGACCATTTCTTGTTCAAGGTTAAATATTTAATAAGTTTGAAATTTGCCTCAGAACTTTTTGTAAAATGATTATAAATTCACATTTAAAACAATTATTTGTTTACATTTCCTTAGATTTTGGTTAGATTTCCTTTTTTGGGCCATTTTCACTTTAACAGTTTGTGATCACAATTGTTACTATGGGAATAAATGACCAGATAAATTTACTTGGAGGTGAATAAATCGGGCCTAAGTGAACAAATTTACTAAAATGTCAAATTACTGACAGTACGAACAGTTTTCTTAAAGCTTCCTACAACTTTACAAATGTGCAATAAAATGCACGACTTGTTTATCTGAGTGTTTAGATAATTTTCTTCCCACCCAATATTTTATCTCGAAGGAAACAGTGGACTACTTCAGGGGCGCCTCTTGCAATAAAACTTGCTTGTGCTAATTTGCCGAATTGCACTTCAGTGAACACCCATGTTTAAAATTCTCTGCATAAGCTCTAATGAAATTTCTGTATACGTTATTTTCGTAGGCGTTTTAAGAATCTGGCCTCTTCAGATTTGGCACTAAAAAAAAAATTGTTTCAAGTTCCTTCCAGTACATTTTGAAAACTAGTGAAGTGGAAATTTCAGAAAACCTCTGTTACTCTTATACAAGCGTTATTGATTCAAGCTGAGAACACTGAGATTCAGTAAGAACAAATAGCGCAGGTAATTGAAGAAATTTACGAAATGTGAAAGAAATATCTTACGTAGTAGGAGTAATGAGAGAAGCTATAATGTGAAACGAGTGCATTTAATATCTCTTTTATGTGGCTATATTTCTTTATTTCTAAAACATACACCTTAGACTATATTCTCTCATTAAAACAATCACTGGTACATGTTAAGGCCAGAGTAGATGCGTCATAAAATTAATGATGGTAACCAGCTGTTATGTTATTTTGCCTACTCCAGAAGATCCTGTTGAAGGTTTCCCAGTTTCTCAATCTCAATTGGTTAAGAAACAAAGAGAGCTTGGCAAAGCAGAGATTTGTAAATGACCCGCCAAATTTTAACTTATTGTATTGGTTGAGAAACCCAAGTAATTTTATAAATGCATCTAAAGTTTTGTTGTTAGAAATATCAGAACTTTCTTAATTATTATTTATTTACATCTAGTATGGCTGCATCTCGTTTTCTATTACTTGTTTTCAACAAATCTGGCACTGTGTTAGGGGGGAGTATGTATAAATAAATGTTTAATGAATATTAAAATGTTATATTAATAGTGTTTTCGATTGCTGCTCTAGAGCACTCTCAGAGTATTCTTATTGTGAGGGACGGGTGGTTAAAAAAATGATAAAAGAAAGGAGATGAATTATCCTTTACTTTCAGATTTATCAATTTTACAAGACTTCGTCGAAACACTATGTCCTTTTAAATGTCTTCATGAAAGTAAGAGAGAAGTTCTATTGCTATGTCCAAACTATGTCTTAATTCCCAAAATTAAATACACCACAATAATCAACAATTTCCCCTTCTCCTCCTCACTCTTTTACTGAAATTTTAATCAGACCATAAAGGACCCAAGTAGCAATTTCTTTGTTTGTAGAATTTGGTTTGAGCTTTTTAGCCATATATTGACGCCATCTTTAAATGGAATGAGATTTCAGTCCTTGCCCGCCACACATATATTTTTCAGGATTGACGAAAATTACGTTCTTTCTTCTAAATGAAATTTAATTAAACATAAAGAGAAAATTTAAACAAGAGTCTCGTATATTCAGATTAAGTAAGAACAATTGAAGGCATTATTCCAAAAACCAGACAAGTCCAAAATATCTGGTTTACAAGTTGTCGCTATTTTATATACGTTAAGACAATGGTTGTCTAGTGGTATAGTTTGTTTCGCTATGAAGCAGACATGTCCGACGATTTTGCACGGAGAAATATGTGCGATTCTATAAAAACAAGGCAAATCCCACTTGTTTCCTGCAAAAGCCAGACAATTATCATTTTTGGACTTGTCTGGTTTTTGGAATAATGCCTTTAATTATAAATTGATTTAGACTGTTTTACTTCAGAACGATAGACGAGACAATAGGTTTGTTCGTTTGTTTTGCACTTTCTACACTTTTAACTCCCTTACTCTACTTTTCTCACTCCTACTTACATTGTATTATGTACATCTCACTCTTTCTCTCTGGAGCGATTGGTGAAAAAAGTGTAGAAAAGTGCAAAGCAAACGAATAGACCTAATATAAAACAAATTTAAAATAATTTTATAACGAGAAAAAGCGCATTTCATAATTCAATTAAGCAGTTGTTAGTTTCTAAAAACAGAACAAATTGCCAAAATTAATTATTAATTTCTCACCCAAAATCAAGGTACTAGATACGGAGAGACGGACGGATTTTTGGAGATTAATCACACACTATGACATTCTGTCAATGTCGATTACGCCCTCGGACTTGTGGAGTTGCTTTTCACAATAAGGGCACTAGCTGTCTCATCTGTAGTGCTATGCCTTGGCCTTTTATATGATTTGCAAAGGTCATTTTGATTACGTAGTATTCCACATGTGTGCCAGTTTCTCTACGATTCATCGTGATTTTTCGAAACCATCTGCTCATACGATTGTATAACGCTCGGCTTTTTCAATGCCGCTGCAATTCTTCGAATTTGCAAAGGTCAATCATGACTCTCATCGGCCAAAGCTTTTGATAAAGCAACCCGCGGTCATGCTTGCTTACATAATCTTACATAATCTTTAGGTGGGCGAATTTTTCGCACTCGCATAGGCGACATTGTATCGAGTTTAACTTATGTAATGAGCTTAATGATTATGAAATGCTTTCTTAGATTATCTCATTTTAACCTCATGTATTAATAAGGGACGGAGATATTCTGAGAGTGCTCTAGAGCAATCAATCGAAAACGTTATAAATTTAGGTCACAAACTTGCATTAAGAGGCAAATCAGAGCAATTGATTCCAACCACAATTGCTTTCTTTTGACATTTTTCTGATTCGTTGGTAAACCAAATAACCGCAGAAAACATTTCGCATTACTGCTTCTACAATCTAAAGTGCAACGACTACATAGATCTGAGTTAAGACATGACATTTCGTTTCACGAAAGCTAGAAGGAGATAGTTATATAAAAGTTCTTTGACTTATCGGTCGATTGGCATATACCGAGTGAGCATTTTCAATTCGGGACATAGGAGATAAGCATGACTACCCTTAACAATGATACTTTTAATGACATTAACGCTGAAACACTAGCGAATGTGATTAATGGATTTTATAACAGGTTATGGTACTGTTTGGCGCAAAATGGAGGGTTATTTGAATTTTTACTATAATTTATAAGAAAACGTTCAATTTGTTTTTAATCTTTAGTTTGTAATAAAATTATAATATGTACTTAGGCCCGGTCTATTCATCTCTCAGTAAAGTGCCAAGTTATTACTTCACAAATTAGTACAATGCATTTGCCTATCTTTAATGTATCCAGTATCTTACGGGCCACTTACTGAGAGATGAATAGACCGGGCCTTAAATTCAATAATTTTTAATATGATTTTAATCAAATTATTATATATTAAGGGTAGTCATGCTAACTTCCTATGTCCCGGATTGAAAATGCTCACTCGGTATATAAAATGAACTTTAAGGGTGGGTTTACAGAAAGCAAATCAAATATTTAATTTCGAATTAAACTAATTACGATTAAGTTGCCATAAGAATTACATTGCGAACTGTCAAATTAACAACGTCATCAAAATTTGATTGCAATTAAATTTTCTGTAAACTGGCCCTAAGCATTTTAATTTAGTTTTTGAAATACAACGATCTAAAAACAAATACAGACTGTTCAGAAATTAGTGGACCCGGAGGTCGTAGCACTGTTCCTTGCATGATTCTAAGAAGAAAATCTTAATACAAAAATGTATTTTAATCTTACTTTTATTTTATTTATTTTATTAGTTTTAATTCGTTGAAGAGAAGTTAAAACAGCTTAAAATGAGGACAAACTGCAAGGATAACAAAAGCTTCTACATAATTACAATTTGAATAAATTTTGGTCGGTTAAATGCACTTAAAACGCATTTTTCATTCCTCATACCTTCAACTTTGATGACCTCGCATATAAACAGGAGGGCTCTTACAAAGTTTTTGTATTAAGATTTTCGTCTTAGAAGCACGCAAGGAACAGCGCTACGACCACCGAGTCCCCTAATTTCTGAACAGGGTATCTATCAATTGAAATATCAAACAAAGTTAAATGTCAAAGTAAATCTGTTGACAGAATAACCTTTGCTTTTGCAATATCATTCTATTTCACTTCTCTCAGTTTAAATACAACGTGTAGAAAAGACGCCATTTTTAGGTAAAATTGTATTTTCTGTCTCTAACGTATGAGCCCTGTGATTGCAGTATTTTATCAATTTAGCGACTTTAGATATTGAAAACAAAGGTATTAGTTTTCTCTCTTATGATAGTTCAGTTATGATTTTAGGAATAGGTCACTGAGATTTAGAAAATGAATAGTCTTTGCAGTGTTAATAAATAACCGAAGTTTAGCAACACCCTGTACGCCTGTACGTACCACGTAACATTATTAAAATCATATATACTAGCATTTCTACTATTATTTACTGCACATGTACCTACTTGACATATAATTGTTAAAAGAAATATTGTCGTTTTAAAATTTTGTTTGTCCTTTTTTGTTTATGTAATTTATTATCTTTTGTTTACTTTGTACGCATTTGTTTAATATAAATGCATTTAGCGAATAAATATGCATTCAATTCCATTTACGTATTAGGATTTATCTGTGCCGTATTTCACTTTGCCTAATAGTAATAACAATAACCATTAACTGCATAGCGAATGAGATCTGCATGCTGTAAAATGCTGGTCGCGCAAAGTGATAAAGAAGAAAGTATTGGCAGTTTTATAATAATGGCAACATAAATTAATTACGCTTTAAAATAATTTCGACTCTCTTCTGTTTTTGCAACACACGAAAAATTAAAAATAAATTATTTTATTGCAGTATAAACGAGAAATTCTTTTAAACCATTATTGAATTATGTATATTATACAACAGGTTGGGTCGCGACATCGCGTGGCCAATTTTTGACCTAAAAGTGAGTGAGAAATCACAAATAGCTGACAATTTACTGCCCAATAATTTCTAAATTTTAAAATTTTCATATTTCGCTGCAATTGCGTTATTTTATTGCTTCGAGTGTGGCGGTTTTTTGGGCAGTAAATTTGTTAGTATGATAACTGTACATATTTAAGAAATTTGTTAGATGAAAACTCGGCCGCAGGATGTCGCGACTAACACTATTGCGCATATTTCGTTTAATAAATCCTTATGTTGTCGTTGTATAATTTATCAAGTTTAGAATTTAAGAAAGTTTACACATTCTCAGTATATCCGTAAATCACGTTAGTTTATTTCGTCTTAAGTTTTGGTAATATGATACGGGGATACGTGTCAAGCAGAGGGATGTACAGGGGCGTATTCGAAAACTCAGAGCGTTACTCTTGGGTAATATTCTTTTCTCTCTCATATAAATCATTTTGTATATTTTGCTTTTCACTTTATTCACTCTGTTGGTATAACTCTTATACTTACTCCCTGTGTTTTCGAATACGCCCCAAAAGATAGCAGGCAGTCTCCGGGTGAGCTTTGAGTGGTAAACGTGTTGCTAAAACGTGCAAATTAGGCAGACAGGCCCGCGAGTGTTGTTAATAAAATGTAGTGGATGTTTGATAAGGGTTTTCTGTGGAATATCGGCCTTGGGAAGGATATAATTTGCCAGAGATAAGATCGACCTGGAGATGGCGATATTTTGGCAGAGGTAGTTTCGCAGTACTTCAACCTTGACGCGGCAAAGTGTAGAGACCGTCGGGACGGTGGATCCGGCGGACTCGCTGGTTGACGTGTTGTACTGTCACCGGCAGTACGAGATTGCTGGGGAACGGTCGCAGTGCAGCAACACTGGCGATGTCAGAAAACAGCTAGCTATAATACCTGACCTGGTGAATTGCATTGTGCTTTCCAAGATGACTTGGTGTTGACTGGGCTGTGGCCAGTGTGGCAAACCTGTAGAAGTCAGTGGCACCAATGATTCTGAGAACGTACGCTCAGAAGGCAAGCTATGTTAACATCCACCTTAGGTTCGTCTTTCTTTATGCATGCGAAGTACGAAGATGGACATTCGAAGACACTTTCTCCGTGAGGTCGTATCTTATCGAATCGGTAAGCGAAGCCCAGATGTTAAGACGTTTACTCTCAGCTCTGCAGTGGTCGAGAAAGAGAGGAAGAAAGCAGGGAAAGAGAGATCTAACCGAAGGGTGAGTGAATCTTTATTGTAACTCCGTTCCATTGTTATCACCGAAAATGTTTAACAAAAAAAAACTATCCTATACTTAATTTTATCCCTCTGTGTTTCGTACATTGATTCTTTCAAATTTGAATCTTGATTTTCAACTGTTTCGAAGTTGCAGCGCCTAATTGTTATTCCATACATCTTTTTTTAAAGACTTTTTGCTCTATCGTGCAAAATAAGAAAGTTATTTTAACAAGATACAATCGTGAATCACCCTGTATATACTGTAACTTTTTTTCTATCTTTGCATTTATGTATTTTCACATTTATATGTATACTTTAGCAGTTCGTTTTTTAATATTTTTTTTCTTTGAGATACTCGTAGAAGTCTCAACGACTAACGAGAAGCAGCAGCAACACCACCAGCAGCAGCAGCCCTGAGGAAGTTCTTCTGCAATGGAGAACGAAAGGTCGGCAGTAGAAGAAGTCAACGTGACGCGGTTCCAACCGGAAGCCAATTCAAACACTCGTAGAAGAGGTTTTATGAATTTAAATACCGTCGGGAAATATTTTTCTTTCTTTGTTTATAACGACAACTCTACAACAATAGAGGATTCAATACACTACCTTGTTGTACCCTCATTTTTAACGTTCTGAGAATTTTATTATGAAAAAATTTTCCGACATTGAGTTTCTTTATTTTTTCGAATCCGAGACCTTATTTTCCGTCGAATTTTTTTAAAGTTATTTTGTTGTTTGCAATGGTAATTATTTTATCTTATTTCTCCTTATCTATGTCTTTAATATTTTTTATTTACAGTCAAAGTGAATACGGCATTACGTCATATAATATTTTAAGTACAGTTAATTTTTTTATTATATGTCCATCAATCGATCAAGTCAAAGAACTTTTATACGGCTGTTTCCTTCTAACTTTCGGGAAATAGCACAGCCTTGTGGCTTTTGTTATGTCATGTCATTTCGTCGTATATTCTCTTAACTCTTAGATCTATACGATCGGCATATAATAAAAAAATGAACTTTATGTTAAATTTATATTATTCATTTGGCGATACAAATGCACGCAGTAAACTTTAGTAACCGGAAGATATGACATAAATAAATCGCATTACGTCTTTTAATGTTTGATTTGCGAATATAATTTCGGATATAAATAGATTTACAATACAATTTCGGATATAAACAGATTTACAATACAATTTCGAACGAGTAACTTCGACGTAAAAGGTCAAATTTATAAAACGAACACACGAGGCCGATATAAGTTACATAAGGAGAAATAAATTGCTTGCCCGAAAAGCATTTACATTTTTAGAATTCGTTTGAGTTCCGTTATTAATCAAATATCGTATTTTGTTCTCAAAGAAAAAATTCTTGTTGTACGTACGAGTGAGATGAAGTCGAAGAATTCACGATCTGGATATTTTCTGCTTTTACTGAAATTAAATTTTTATTTTATCCAATTTCAAACGGAGAATAATTTTAATCATTACTGATTTACTTATAAAATGATTGAAGTGTTAGATCCTTCGGGGATTTTCCTCTTTCTTTTTCGATAAGACTATCGCGGAGTCTCTTTCGCAAAAAAAAAAATCCGCAAGAACTCCTGCGAATGAATGAATGTTACATTAGGAGTTCTGATATCTCCGCAGGTCTGATAAAAACCTCCTTATTTCGAATCAATCCCTGCAGAGGTTCTTTGAGTTACAAAACCATCGAACCCGGCCTTTTCTTTGCTTCTGCCCTCCCTAACAAGACTTTAATTTATAAAACTTTTCTAATTTGCAAAGAAGTTTTCTAAGACTTTTTTAATCCTGTACACCATCAGAGAACACGCGAGATTAAACTCGGTGCCAAAAATTACCAGGCGACAAAAAATAATTCTTTAGTAGCAATAATGCCCCGAAATATTTCGCAATTAGGTTTTTTTGCGATTCGAGACGTTTCGTTATTCCGTGTAAAGATTCTGAGGGAAATTTAATCCCGTGAAAAAGCGACAGATATTTCGGATTAGCAATTTTATGATTTGCGTTGGCGCTTCCCCTTTCCTGAAGTCATGTCATTTTCTCGTGCGATTCGACCCATCGACCCTGCTCTTCTCCAGATGTTCCTCCTCGTCTAACGAGCACGTTCACGACATTCTCTCATTTGAGGCTAAAATTGCAACCCCTTTTTGCAGCTCACATTAAACTGACCTTACTTGTCGCGTTCATGTATTTTTTCGGCAATTAATAACTTCGTTAGTTACGTTCAGACCCGAATTTAAATGCCCTTAAGTAATGAATTTTATTTTTGAAGAACAAATCCGTTTTATTTTAGTAGAAAGTACTAGTCGGCGGCAGGACTCTCTGGTGATGTGACAAACTCATGCATGATTTACATAAAACATTATTTGAATAGTTGACCATGCAGGAATAATGTCTTTTTCTAGCTTCGCGTCATAATTCTTCTTTCTTGCCAAGAAAGGACGAAACTGCCCTTTATTTCAAAAGAACTTCTTCACGGCTGTTGCAGTTGCACGTTGATAAGCAATATTTGATAAGCAATATTCGACATTTTGTTAGATAACAATTATAGTTTGTATTATTTGTTGTTTTTCCCTGTATTTTTCTACTTACTTATTGTGAATTTCACAGAATTAATAATGAGTTTTGGCCCAACTGGCCATAACTGACCAAGGTTACTAAAGAGAGAAGGTTGCCTGGTAACTCGTGGAGTGACGCGTCATCCAGTAGGCCATCTATTTGTGTACATGCATTAAATGGGCCTACTGAGTGACGTTGTGGTGACGTTGAAAGTTACCAGGCAACCTTGTCTCTTTAGTAACCTTGATAACTGACTACATAATTGGTTCACAGTCTCGTTTCCATCGTAAAGTTTCATTCCCTTTTCCCTTTTTCCTTTTGTACTTTCGTCTCCTTTTTTTTCAGCTCTACCCTCTGGCCACATAAGCTGATGTACTTCTTCACTTTCTTTAATTACTTTCCCAGAATTATAGTTTTTGTGGCCTTCATTATGATGTCTTATTACTTATTATGCAATCACTTCCCTTCCTATAGATAAATTTAAGTCATCTGCTTTTTTGTACACTGATAAACGTTTTTGTGTAAATTTATTCTAATTATCGGTGGCTGCCAGTGACCGCATCGATAATTATAGTAAATTTAAACTCATAATTACAGAAAATTTACACAAAAGCTTTCATCAGTGTAGGTACATCTCAAGTAGGTAAAGTTTTTGTGTGAATTTACTGTAATTATGAGTTAAATTTACTAATCAGTGGTCACTGGTAGCCACCGATAATTACAATAAATTTACACCAAAACTTTTATCAGTGTACTCAACAAGCATTGTTATGAGGGGTAGTATAAATGGTTCACAGTCTCGTTTTAATCCTAAAGTTTCTTTCCCTTTTCCTTTTCGTTTGTGCTTTCGTCTCCTTTTCCTTTTGTGCTTCTTTGTTTCCTTCAATCACTTTCGAGTTCTTATTATCAAACCAATTGTCTTTATCCAGTCTTCATTTTATTCCAAAAACTTCCCCTTTTGTGGTCACCATCCTTTTCTTTGTCTTTCTATTTGGCACTGTTTTATTCAATGTTCCACGAGGAAATTAGATTGACCTGGGAACTGAGATGTAGTGGCGTGTTGCAAAATTGAATAAGAAGTATTGGCGTCATTTCCGTCTCCTACTCGTCCCACTTGCATATTTTCTAGATTCCAGTGTCTGTGCGCCCCCGCATAAGAATGTGATCCTATTTCGAGGTCCAATTTTACAAGCGAACTCAAGGTACTGATTAAAAAAAATAGGTGTTTGCGTCTTCTTGTTATTTTTCAACAATCTACATTTCGAAAAGTAGACGGAAGTTAGAAGTTTATAAAAAAGCAAGCATAAATTTGGAAATTAGATTTCTGCAGTTGCCATAAACAAATAGAATTAATGCAGAAACTCTGTCTCTCTTTCGCATCCTTCCAAGAGAACAATTCGTAAAGTTTTCCATAAAACCATTTCCCAAATTAGAAAACTTTATCTGAAACCGAAGTCTTTCCGCCTTAGAAATTAAAGTAGTTATGATTCCGGGAGTTTTTGTCAAGAACAAGAAGAAGACCGATACGAATATAGTTAGGACGGTTTTTGTCGGTGCGACGGACGTTATCGCAGCCACTGATGTAATATTCATTTATTCCCAGATTCGCTCGGTGAAATCTTACGGGGATATCTTGTAAACCCGGTCTCGACATCCCCAATATCGCGAAAAATTCCCTCGGGGAGGCCAGGAGCTGACCCAACTTGTCCATTGCTTTTATGTTGTCCTCTCCTGTGTATAAATCAACTGACTTCTGGTTTTTCTTTAAAAAAAATTGTATTTTATTTTGCCCAAGTTATTCTTAATAATTTATTTGATGTAAATATTAATGTAAACTTTGACTATTAAGTATTATTAGATATTTTTTGTGGATCAAAAATAACTTGTATAATTCCTTGGACTCGTCAGGTATTAACAATAATCCCACTTCATACCTATCTATTACTGTCCACTATTCCATTAATAAGAGTTTTGTACAAAATTAGTCCTTTCTGTTTAACACAGAATTAAAAGATTTGTATTATGAAATTTATCGACAAAGGCGAAAATTTCAGCGGGAAACATAATTAAAGTTCCTATCTCGTCGTGCGGTAGAAGCCGGAGGGGGGAGCAAGTGAACTTTTCTCATTAGATCAAAAGCGCCATAAATCACGGTCGACAATTATTATTGCGAAATATTTAAATTCATGCTAATGTACGACCCGATACATGCACCCGCATTGCCCCCCTCTTATCGCGGGGTTGTTCGAGCGCAATCACGCAAAGACAGACGTGCATAAAGTGGCCGAGATGATAATTCAACCCCCGGCTTTGAATTTATTAATTATTTATAGCCATTTTCCGAGCGTTTGATATTCAAAGGTCGCGGTCATTAATCCATGGATTTACATAGCCCAGATTTACATTGCATTTTTCTCAGAGCCGTGCATTTAATATTGTGAACTGACACTTTAAATCCCGCGACACAATTAACGGCTTGTCCTCCTCTCCTGGAAAAAAACGCAATCTAAATTCTACGCGTTCCTGCTACATCAAACGAATAAAAATGCAAACGCAATTACATTCCGGTCTATTCCAGAATTGTAATTATTCTTACGGGTCAAACGGAAGGTTTGTGGAACAATAATACACATTCGTGTAATGGCGCTAACTGAGTAGTCAACGTGGTCGTGCTCTGCTACATATTATTTAAATAAATTCCAGTGTACGATAATAATTAGATTTTCGTCTTCTCAAAGTTGTTTATTACGTATTATACCACCAGTTTATATAAATTATTTTGTGCAATTGTGGCGAGCTGTTCCTCTTTTTAATAAAATGGGATTTACACGTGGTGAGAAAAACGAGTTCGTGGAGATCATCAAAGAAACCTTCCGCACGTTGCTGTCTGATAAATCCTTCACTTCCATTATCGCAAACGATATAAGTGCACAAGTTAGTGATAGTTTCAACGAAAAATGCAAAGTGTTAGAAGAAAAAATGGACAAATTGAAAACTGAAAATAAAAACATGAAGGAAAAATTAGATGAGTTAGAACAATATTCCAGAAGGAACTGTATACGCGTCTATGGTGTGCAGGAAGCTGAATCTGAAGATGTTTATAATGTAATAAACGATATTTTTATTGGTAAAATGCAGATAAAGGAATCTGATATCCTGTTGGATCGCTGTCATCGTGTGGGCAAAAAACTCAACTGACAGGAAAAAAGCAAGACCCATCTTCGTTAAATTTGCAACTTATTTGAGTAAACAACACGTGTCACAAAAGCGAAGGATGCTGAAAGGTAGCAGTGTTTTTTTATCTGATGATTTAACTCAGCTAAGATTCAACATATTGAATGCTGCAAGAAATAAATTTGGCCCCCGACAAGTTTGGGTGTACGATGGTATGATTTGCTGCAAATTCCAAAACAATATCGTACGATTACGTACGCTGGATGATTTAGCCAAATTAGCTTAATGCAATTACTACCGTCTGGCAGGTGCACGGCTATCTTGGATATCAAAAGTTAGAAATTTTTGTTACACATTATTATTTTTGCACTTTGTTATTTATAGTAATTGGTCTTTGTTATCAATCTTAATTTAACAAGCTAGCTTATAAGTAATTCAATATAAAAAAATTACTTTAGAAATTGAAGAAAAAAAATATTAATTTTATTTTTTCTATTAGCTACGTACTACGCTGTTTTGTTTTTCTTTCTTCTTTTTGAATCTCATTGTTTGTGTTATTTGGGATGCTATTTAGAAATTAATTACTATGTTGGTTTTATAATTATCATCTTACTAACTATAAATTTTTCATGCAGTTCAAAATTGCTACTGTTAATGTACGCTCCTTGCTACCGTCATTCGATGATTTTAAAAACGTTATTACAAATGAATCTTATGATTTAATTGCTGTTACAGAGACGTGGCTTCAAGATGGTATTGATGCTGATATCTTAAAGATTGAAGGGTATACTTTGGTGAGAGCAGATCGAATGCATAAAAAAGGTGGAGGTGTAGCAATCTATTATAAATCGTCCTTAAATTGTAGGCCTATTTGTTTTAGAAGATGATCGCCAGCAAATATTAGAGCAATGCTGGATAACATTCAAGTATAATCAAAGTAAGTTTGCGTTTGGTGCAGTTTATAGATCTAATACAGATTTTGGCCAATTTCTAGAAGTGCTAGAAAATAGTTTTACGCAGATGTTGCCTTGTAGATACTGTGCTGTGTGCAGGAGACCTTAATGTCAATTTATTTAATCCGACTAATCCTACAGTAACACAATTTGTTGAATCTATAGGCTCTTATGGTATTTCACAAATTGTTAATTTTCCTACTAGAATCACTGTATCCACTAGTACTCTTATTGATGTTATATTAACTAATAGTCCTTGTCTTATAACTAATGTATCATATAAAGATCTTTATTTACTGATCACAGGTTAATTAAAGCTGAGTTGAACTTTCAACCCATTAAAATTGTTCTAAAATAATATCTTATCGAGACTACAAATACTTTTCCTATTTACATTTCCGTGATGCGTTGCTTTCTCTGCCTTGGAGGAACGTATACGACATTGTTGACGTAGACGATGCACTTTCTTTTATTACTGAAAATATTCTAAGTTTGTTTAATATATTTGCTCCGATGCGTACTGCACGTATTACAAAAAAACCAGCCCCTTGGCTCACTGATACGTTAAAAGAATTAATGAAATTGAGAGACTATGCCTTGACGCGCTTTAAAACATCACAAAATCCGGCTGACCTGAATGAATATAGAAACTTACGCAATTTAACCAATACGGCTGTCATAAACGAAAAACGAGCTTACCTTCAATTTCATTGTAACGGCAGAAAGCCATGGAAAGTATTTAATGAGTTAGGAATAAATAGGAAAGCTAATCAATCGCTCTGATATCCCGTTAAGTTTGCGCCAACCAAATGAAATTAATGACCATTTTATACAGATTGGTAATAATAATTTAGTTCCCTGTGATAATCTAATAAGATTTTATGATAGTAATGTATATAATTCTTTGTTTCAGTTTCAGTTTTGCACAGTTTCTGTTGAAGAAGTTGAGCGCATAATTCGTTCTTTAAAATCCGATGCTATTGGCAGTGACCAAATATCGAGAAAAATGTTAAATATTTGTATTCCACACTTATCTGAATATATCACCTTTTTACTAAACAAATGTATTAGATTAGGTAAGTTTCCTGCAATATGGAAGGAGGCGCTAGTAATACCATTAGCAAAAGTATCTTGTCCAAAAGAATTCTCTGACCTACGTCCAATTAGTATCTTGCCGGTTTTATCCAAGGTTTTAGAAAATAATGTATCAGCAGCTTTCTGAACATGTAATGAAAGCTGATATCTTACCAAACACACAATCAGGATTTCGTCCAGGCTTCAGTACAGCATCGGCTTTATTAAAAATCACGAGTGATATATTTCGGGCGACGGATCAGGGGACGTCTCAGTTTTAACTGTTTTAGATTTCTCTAAGGCTTTTGACACCATCAACCATGAACTACTTTTTATAAATTAAAATATTACGGTCTGGATACTAATGCATTAAATTTAATTGAATCTTACTTGTCAGAAAAGATCTCAGAAGGTTGTGGTTGATGGGTGTTTGTCTGATGCTAGGGCAGTTGAATCAGGGGTGCCTCAGGTTCTGTTCTTGGGCCACTACTGTATTTGATTTATACTGCTGACTTCCAAAAGAAATGCAAACATGTAAATGTCCTTTTATGCTGACGACACGCAAGTGTATGCTAGTTTCAATAGTGGAAATAAGCAGTTGTACGAAAATCTCATTAATAAGGATTTGAAGACTCTTTTATTATTTTCAAAAATGCATTGCCTAAACATAAACCCACGCAAATCTTCAGCAATAGTATTTGGTCCATCTAAAGACCGCCAGAGGGCCATAGATGACATGAACATATTTGTAGATAATTTTAAAATCGACTTCGCATTAGAAATTAAAAGTTTGGGCATTATTCTTGATCAAGAACTAAGATTTAAGTCGTATGTTAATAAATCAATTCAGCGCTCTTATGGAGTTTTACGCTACCTCTATACACACAAACATTATTTAAACTTGAAAACTAAAACTACCTTATGCGATTCTTTAATTTTATCAATCTTCAATTACTGTGATGTCGTCTATGGCCCATGTATTGATCAGGCCACCAGTACGGATACAAAATTCAAAATTCGTGTACACGATTTATTACAGGTTTGCGTAGACACGATCACATATCCCTGGTATATATTCCTTAAATTGGTTAAATATGAGTAACAGGAGGAAATATCATCTGGCTTGTATGATACACAAAATCATGATTACAGGGGATTCCAACATATTTACTTGAATTTTTAATTCCTAGATCATCCGTTCATAATCGTGATTTGCGGAAAATTTCTAATCTAACTGTCCCTCAACATACAACCTCAACTTTTACTAGATCATTTGCATATGCTGCACCTTCACTTTATAATTCAATTTCTGATAATCTAAAAGCCATGCCTCTGTTATCATTTAAAAATAGGTTAAAGTCCATATTTTTGCGGAGCAGGGATGTTGATAATAATTAAAAATTTTGTACACTGTATTAAGTGAGATTATTGTTATATGTATATAACAACCTATACTTACATGTATGTACATACATTATGATAATATTGGCAAATAATTTGTTACACGAATCGAGCTTGTGGTTAGGTGGAAGAGCGCGTAAGCGAACCTCGCCTCATTATTAATTAATTTAAGTCCAGTGTAAAGTATATTTGCTTTAATAAAGACATTTATTATTATTATTATTATTATTATTATAAAAGCGAATTTATTTTCTTTGTTTTTTGTAATTTATTCAAGGAATGATTAAGTCTAACACTGCCAGAACACTGAAACAAATCTTGATATTTTCAGATCTGGAATAGGTTACAATTTTTGCATTCAATGAAAAATTAAATACAGGATGACTGACAATTATTCTGCCAAGGACACACCACCAAAGGAAACGATATCCGAGAGTATGGGAAAAATGTTTAAACAATTCTATGTACAAAACGACGACACGTCCCTGGTTAAGAAAGTCATAAAATTATTGGCCAATGCATGCAACACAAGCATTCTTTTTTACATTTAAGAACAAAAAAAATACACGTTTCATACGATATTTTAGCACAACTCGTGCGTATGCCTTCAAATAATGTTTTAAGAAACTTATTTTTTAATATACTATTTACGTATATTTCTGTAATATGCTTTCAGATGTCCTCGGTATTTGAAAACATGAGGAAATTAGTCGGCCTTAATCTTTTATGTGTCATTTCATGTAATGCAAGGCCGTAAATTCAGTCACCATTATAAATTCCGTAATTATTCGCTTTCCTTTCGCACGAGGCCACAATAAATTAGCTTCAGCGGTGCGGCAGAAATCTTCGCCATTATCCTACAATCCCCAAGCTACGTCATCCGGGGAAGAACCGTAATAAAACGATTTCTATTGAACATGCCAAACCCACGCAGTTGCGTATAAAGTACAAGACCCAAACGAGCTACTGCGTTTAGGAAAAATCTCAATGTATTTTGCTGCAACATTATGCAATTCACGGTGAGGGGGTGGGAATTATTGATTCGCGGACATGTTGTTTCACGGTTATGTCCAGTGAGACGTAGGAATTAATGGCACCATAATGGGGCACTCGTCTGACCCACTTTTGCTGCTGCAATGCTTGCGCGATTTGCTCTGTCTGTTTAAGTGCGATTCCAAATTACTCGTTGCTTTTTTTAGAAAATACATCAGACGGCTAGAACTTCTTTTGGATCGTTTGCCAACAAAGATATATATCTTTATTTAAAGCATTAAGTTGCTGGAGATATTTGTGCCATATAAAATATAGTTACTCTCTACTGTAAAAAAATAGGAACTAAATTTAGTGCTGTCGCAATTCTGCCAAACATTGATATTGTTATTGTCTAATTTTATCGGGCACAACTCAATCACGTGAGTTACCTTGTATTTGGTACTTTTTTTTACTTACTTATCCGGTCCTCTTCTACCTTTCAGTATAGAGGATTGGAAGTTGAGTTTATTTTATTTTTTTCTACAAAACTGTTTTCACCTCTTTCTGTCTTTTGCCACTTTTGTTGTACTGATGTACTGTATTCGCTATTTTCGTTCACTAACACTTTCACCATCTTGACATTCCATGTTTTTCGCGGGAGCCCTTCTTCCTATTTTTGTTTTGTAAACATTTACCTTTATTTTCCATTAACTTCCCTCTTATTTATGAATAGCTTTAAAAGAGCAAAGTTGCTAGCATTGCGTATTCCGTTATTAATCTAATCCAAATTTCCTTCAATTTTTACCATTGAGCCGAAGTGCTTTATGTTATTTGTAATATAATGTTTGTAATGTAACGTTTATTTAGCCAGGAAACAGCATACATGTGCCAAGGCATGGTCAAATTACAGTTATAACTGAAGAACTAAGAAATTAATCGACTATTTGTAGATTAAAACATTGAGAGAGAACATTGAAACAGTATTCAAGCAAAGATAATCTTAAGATTAAAGTGTACAAAATAGTTATAGAGGATCATAACTCTTTACAATTTAGAAACTCTTGTACATAGTAAAACGTACGATTTGTTAATAATTGCTTTAATTTTTTTTTTTAAAGAAGATAGATTTTTGCGTAGCAGACAATTTACAGTACGGAATAGTAAGGCTACTTTTTCGTCTTGTATTAAAAGAGTGAATATACTCACCTGTCAAGAATTTAGATCTATTCATATGAATAAATATGCTTGTTTCTAAGATGTATAAGCTTGGTACTGTAAGCACCTTACACTCGGTGAACTTATCTCTGCAACTACAGGTTTTTTTAAAGTTTAGTATCGTTCGTAATACCACGAGATCATTTAAATTTATAATTAAAGTAGGCGGGATTTTTTTTATACGGTTGTGCACCATGCCAATCGACTCGCTGTGTAGATTAGAGGTTATGTAAATATTTTGACGATGATAGAGTTCTCATGTCCAATTGTTTTAATTTAAAGGAAGTGAAGCAGTTTTAATGACAACCACAGCAAATGGTCAAAGTGTTCGCCCCCGGCGATTAATTAAACATTTTGAAGCGTCACTTTGACAATTCAAACTCAAATTAAGCTGTCAACAGTTAGTGTTGCCAATCTAATTCAAAACTCATAGCCCACTCTAATTATAAATTTAAATGATCGCGTGGTACTTTTTTTGGATTAAAAGAACATCGGTGGCAGAGGAGGAATTGCCCCACACTCATACACCGTAACGAAGACGAGATTCAACTTGTGCATAGTAAACATTTAACATATGATTAACTGTTAAAACAGTGCGAAGATTCTTAAACATGAAGATTATTGAATTTAATTTAGAAATAAGATGATTACAATGACTTGTCCTGTCTAAATGTTCATCCAGATGGACACCTAAAAATTTTACCGTCTTAGTGGTGCTTGGTATGATTGAATTATTATTTGAAGAAATGCTGACAGGCATTACATTTTTTTGTCGGTTGTGAAATCTAATTACTTGTGTCTTGTCGGAGTTTAAATATATATAATTGTTGTTGAACCAACTGGCCATTGTGTTGAAAACCTCATTGCATTTTATTTGTAGATCAAGATCATGCTTGGAAGAAATTATTAAAGACGTATCATCCGCATAGAGAGTAAAATGTACGTTTAAGATGTCAATATTTATATTGTTCACGTAAATAAGAAATAGAGTGGGTCCTACGACCGAACCTTGGGGCACTCCGATGTTAGTAATTTGCGTATGAGAATTTATGTCTTTATTTACATTACCACACATGTGTTTTACCGTGACATACTGGCAACGATTACTGAGAAAAGATGTTATCCAATTTAGACTAGTTCCAGAAATACCAATCTTTACTAATTTGTCAATCAAGATATTATGATTGATACAGTCAAATGCCCTGCTGAGGTCACAAAATATCCCAACAGGGCATTCGCCTGCCTCCATTAAATCTACAATGTTATTACAGAGTGCTTGGATCGCAGTATTGGTCGATTTACCCTTTGAGAACTCATGTTGACTCTGGGATAATATATTATGTTGGTTTAGAAATAACAGCAATCTATCCAAAAAACAATACTCTAAAATTTTTGCAAAAGTAGATGACAGAGTAATCGGTCTATAGTTTTCAGGAAGAAAAGTACTATTTTTTTTATGGACCGGAATCACTTTACCGATTTTTAATTTATCTGGAAATTTTATTAACTAAATACATGGGAATATCATCAAAATCAGCTGACCATTTATTTTTTAGCTTGTGTAAGAAAAAAATTCAGAAGCTCTTCTTGTGAAAAAGGATATAAGAACAAATATCATTTATTGTTCAGCAACTGTTTATTACGTCATTTCATGTTAATAATTTATTAATTTCTTTTTATTTTTTTTTTCTGTTGTTTTGAAAATAAGTATTTATTGCAGCACATCATTGAACGCAGAAAAAAAAGTTCTTTCGAAATTTATTACAGTAATTATACCATTGCATTTAAAAAACAAAAGTTGACAGCTGTTATGCAGCTGTTTTAAATGCATTAAAGACGCAAGGTATGGTATATTGTAGAGTTTTTTCTGCCATTTCATTTGATTTTTTAATCAATCAAATACGACAATAAACACCGACGCTATTCGCGTAGGCGTTTTTTTTTTTGGACTCAGCCTGTACATATATGTATTCTCCTCCTTTTTCATTAATTTTCCGTAATTTGTCGAACTGTAAAGATTCATTCGTTCGCGTTTCTAGAGGGATGAGAGGGCAAGCATATTTCATGGCAGGTCTCCGTATATTGTTTCCAATGATGAAAAATACCATGAATCAACTTTGAAAAAACGTAATCTATAAAACTGATATTATTAGTTATTAGGTCCGAGGGTAGGGCTATTTATTTGCACTTTTTCAACCAGCTGGTGGTTACGAGTAAATCCGTTCAAATGAATTAATTATTCCGACGCGACAGCCTCAAGCCGCAGAGATAAATTGAAAACCGTTCGTAATTTGAACATCTGTCCCTTTGAATTATTACTTGCTCCTCCATTTCGATCGCACGTGAAATTTTGAATCTTCCGTTTCCGGATAAGTGCGACGCTTTTATGGTCCACCGCCAGATCTGAAATATTTTATGACGCTTCGCTGTTTATGTACAAACATTTGAGAAGATGAGAGAAGTATGTACTTACAGAGGAAAGCTCGAAGCAAGTAATGAGAAACGGAGGATGCATTACGAGATTGACTTGTACTGGAACTAACATCGGAATATCAAATCAATGATGTCAGATTTGAATTTCGGGAGATGTGTGGCATTTGTAGATTGATTTAATATGAGTTGAAAACTTTCCACTAGATTGTGACAGTAATAAATATTATAATTTTTTCACGAGAATCAAAAAGGAGAAGCCTTTAGGTTTAGTAACACCCTGTATTTATTTTCTGTAATTTTTAATTTCTATTTTTTTTATTAAGAACTCTATAATCAAATTAATAAATATAATTAAGCTAACTTTAAAAAAATTATCAATAATATTGTTTTGTTTACTAATTCAATTCTGACCGAGCCTTTACAGTTGAATTGTTTTGCGGGAGCTCATATGTTGATTAGCGACCAACGAATCAAATCACGATGACATATGGCAACAAAAGGCGCTTTCCAATTGCACAAACGAACTACTCGGAGCTACTCCGAGCTGTACAAAATGCAACTGGAATACACTTGAGCTGCTCCGGAGTAGCTTCCGAGTATACTCGGAAGCACCGAGTAGCACGTCTGTGCAATTGGAAAGCGCCTAAAGTCATGAGGACAGACGTCAAGAAATGTCAAAATGACAGATGTTAGAAACGTCAAAATGACAGTCGTCAAGAAACGTTAGATCGATAACGTCAGGCAATGGCATATAGACAAATTGCTACCTACTTAACTATATCAAAATAGTCGACCTTGAATAGATTGCGACAATTGGGGAAACTCCTTTACGTTGGTGAACAACTTACCTGAAATTATAGGATCGTCGGTAGTTCGTTATCTAGTTGTTCATTAAGAAAGGGGCGCCACCTAACGTTATATTTATTCCAGGTATAAGTAATATGTGTTACCGCTAGGACTATACACGTGAATGTAGCATAGGAGTAACCCTCAAGTTTGAAATTCCGCGTTTAAAAAGAATATTTTTATCAGTCACCCTGTATATATCGAAATTATCAGTCACCCTATATTTAACGAAATCTAAAAGAAAAGTATGACAATTCGCGACATTAAGTTTATTGATCGTTTTAAATGAAAATTACGTAAATGTGCGTTAATCACTTTAGATCGAAATAAATTTAAAATTCACAGAGCAAGTGTAACACGTAAACACCGGCAAGGATATCCTATTTGGTTTACAAAGGTGATGTACAAGTTATAAGCACCTGTAAGTTTAACAGTAGGAGGCGGTTATTAATTTTCTTTATGCAAATTATGACATGTTCTTAAGGAACCGTGACTTGAAATATACAATTACAAAATTTTCAAGCCCTTAAATAGTCATTATGCAGCGTAATTGATGATTAACGGAAGTAAGGAATGAAAAGTGTACGATACCGCTCGACGTTAAATCCGGTCGTCTGATGCCATAAATCACGACATTTGCATCGAAGTCTCGAGAGAGGGCTTTGATGCTACATGCACGTCCGAACTTTCGCGGTGTTTGATGGTAGTAGAACTAGATGACTCTCGTACGGCTTTTCTGTTTACTGCCTATCACCTGCTATCATTTGCCTCGCATATCGTGAAACTGCCTCGTACGACGTGAAACTGCCTCGTACAACGTGAAACTGGCCCGTACAACGTGAAACTGCCCCGTACAACACGAAACTGCCCTGTACAACGTGCTAAAGGAAGAAACGTGACGATAAGTTTGACAAATTTAAAGTTGAATCGGAAGACTTACCCCTCGTTTAAAAATAAGGGCCTATTAAAACCTGTGACACATCCGTTTGATTGTGTGATTGAAGTTGGAGTTTGTGACGTGAGTTTTATCTGCTACTTAAGCCTTAGCGATATTCCAATCAACTTTCTTGAGTGTATAAAATCGCTATTGACTGCTAGGTGATCGAATTCGACACGAATCACATAAATTAGCTTCTACAGCAAACGACAATGATCTACACTCAGGAATGTCACGACCACCAAGGTGGCGATTTTAATATTAATTTTTATTTTCGAATCAACAAACAAACGCCAACACGTTTCCTTTTGTTCCAAAACTGAAATTAACCAATCTACACGCACGAGAAAGGAAACAAAAAGGTAGCCCTTAGAGTTTGAATTCAAACTAGAGCGATCAGTGAAGCCAAAACAGAACTTTAGAGTTTGTTATCAAATAGACCATTAAATGAAGACAAAATTTTAACATTCCCTAAAATAAAATCGTTAAAACGACAACGAACCGTAACAAAATAAGGGCGAAGGGTCACGTTGATATCTACGTAACAAAGCAACGATGACGAACGTAGCAAATACACAAAATTACGGCTGCCTCTAGACAGATTAAAGCGAAACAGCATCCGTTTATGATTGGCTCGTAAATAAGATCGCATTCTCAATTTGGTCGCTAAGACAACCCCCGAAGCAAACATATTTATTTTTGAGAATAAAGACCTTATTATTATTATTATTATTATATAAAAAGACTGCCCCCTGATGAATAAGGTGATCGTCGGTGATTCGATTACACATTCAGACCAATGAACCAAAGCGAGGACGCTAGCCCTTCCATCTCAGAGTGTCTTGTCAAGAACATTCAGAAGCCTCTTGTGCAGCCATTGTCAAGAACATTGACAAGCCTCTTGTGCAGCCATTGTCAAGATCATTTTACAAGCCTCTTGTGCAGTCATTGTTAAGACCTCTCTCACATGTCAAACACAATCATCGACATCGTCGAAGCCAGTCGAAATCAGCCAGACAAATCAAAACGTAAACAATGAAACAAATAATTGATTGTTGAAAAAACCAAAAGACAGACGAAAGTTACTGACGAAACTGCCAATGACACCGCGTTTTCAAGTTTAATTAAAAATAATAATCACAGGAAAATACAAAAAAAATCTAGTAAATTATTTCAGCGCGAATTTCGCAAAATGAGACGTTTTAAATTTCAGTCGCGTTCAGTTCTTCTTCAGACTTGTTTACGAAAGACCGTCAATTTCGCCCGGAGCGCTCCGTTGCGATTAACGCAACGGAATTAGCTCGATTCGGTGATTCCCCGGAGGAAACCTAAAAGAACAAAATGCATTACGTGCTCGTCGTCCCACGCGCTCCAAGACCGAGAATGATTTATTTTTCTGCCGCATTGTCCGAAATTACAGGTTACAGACAATAAAATTTACATAACAATGCAGGTTACATTCGGGGCTCGCAGGCGATAACCAAAAACGACATCGAATGTTACGAGCGACTTTTTAAAGTGATGGCGCATTTACGACGGTAATTTTTATTTGCGACTTTATAGTGGAGTTCATGCGTGAAAAGGAGAACATGGATAAACCCTAAACACTTTGATACTTGATAATTTGGTGTAATAAAAAAAAAGAAATTACTGAAAAGGAAATGGTTTCCTGGAGATCTTTTTCGATACTTCAGCATAACTGGTTTAGCGTGACAAGAAATCAAATGTGACATTGCATTCAGTTTGGCTCGTCGTTCTTATTCCAATTTTCCGGGTTGATGTTGCCATTTCGTTTGCATAATGATCTTTACCGTACACGTAAAAATAATAAAATATTGAATACGTAATAAATTTCAAACTCACATAAATCTTGGAAAGTCTCAGTTCAAGCATATAAAGACAGTAAAGGGGCATAATGTTAAATAAAAAATAAGAAAGTGATAGTACAGGGTGTTACTGAACTTTAGTCAAACCTATTGGCCTCTCATCTACAATATGTCTCTGACATAAAATTTTTGTAAAATATATATTTGTTCCTGAAGTGTTTATATTATAAACAATGTAGAAAACGAGTACATGTAGATGACTTTGTATAATATGTAGAAACTTCCTCCTTCAGATATTTATCTTGCATTCTGTATACTAGACTAACATCTGACTGCATAAACTTGCATCTCATATAATCCAGCTCCTTTATATCATTTACTGTTATCACATCCTGGCTTGGTTGGTTATTGTATAAGATGTTTACATTAATGAAGTTTCGTTATTGTAATTTCCGTTGGTAAAAAATAAAAATAATATGATTAAAAATTTTGGATATTCCCACTACAAGTAAGCAAGCGACCGTTTCGCAATCGTTTTCAGAAGCAATTAAAACTTTATAACTGGCTTACAGACGCCGAAATTAATTATTACCAAAATTATACGCCACCAACAAACTTTGTATGTGCGGATCGGATATTAAACTGCATGAACGCCACCCTGCGGCATGCGCCGGGATAAATACTGAAATAACTTCGCGAAATAATTGAAAACAAGCCGTCTCGAACACGCCACATGAATAAAGTATGTGTACAAGCAATTATTTTTAAATATTACATCCATGTATACCTACCACTTGAAGTAAATTGCCTTGTTATATAAACAAAGTCTCGATTAATCACAGGCAAACGTAAAGCTGCCTTGATTTCCTATTTTCATATCCGTTTCCTCTTAGCCCATTTCCGGGTTAGTTAAATTCATGCAATAATCTCTCTGGTTTGCACGAACAAGAGCGCAATGGGAGCTTGTGCTTTGTGTTCAGACATGAAATAATTTATTATCAATAAAGAATGGATCTACGAACAAAACCCTCTATTCAAGACGAGAATCTATTATTATATAATTATTATTGCTTCAGCATTCACAGAGTGATGCAGAGCTTAAGTCATCAATTAAAACATAAATAATATTAATAAAAAGAAATATAACCAAGAAATCATATTTGAAGTAGTTGATATAATCTATATATTTACATACAGAACATTTCAAAGTATAGGTATACGTATTTGAAACTCATAAAATACCTACTTAACGTGTTACGATGGTCACACTATGATGGTCATAATAAACTTAATAACTCTACTAATACTCATAATCGGTTTCATGAATTTCAAATAACTTGAAACGTTCTATACCATTATGTACACAATTTGTAATAGTGGGAGTATTCATTAACGCAGTACGTCCTTTTTGCCACCGAAAGTGCGCGGTAATTCGAGGGGTCCATAATTGTTTCAGTATCGACGTATAAAAACCTACTCGTTACATTACATAAAACTTTTCCAAATTATGAAACAATTACTACGTGCTTTAATTGAAATTGCGTTTCTGTGCTAAAAGCACCTAAGCGTGCGTAACACAAAATTTTACTTGTTCTAATCTAATGTAACAAGTAGCAACAAATGTTTTTAATAGTGCAGCTGATGGTCAATGTCGACGAAAACTTGACGTCCACTCAAACGTGCTTTTTAGTGCATATAAAAATAAATAAACAAGTTGTTACAAAATGTAATTCACAATAGGAGACCGCCTGTACCTACAATTAATAAATGTTTTAAGTACAGTAAGACCCTGTATACATTATGAGAGCGCAAGCATTTAAAATAATTGCTGATTTTCAGAATTTAGAGAAAAAACTGTCTGTATAATAACGTGTGTTGAAAAAAATCCGTTATAGAGAAAGCTTGCTTTTATTTTTTAACGGCACGTCGTAGCTTGGTACCTACGTATGTTTCAACCTTGAATAACTGCGAGCTGTCAACAGCGTCAACTGTCAAAGACTTTGTTTACATCTTCGAGGTATTTATAATAAAATTAATGTTATATTTCATTAATTGCGTTTCATTATCATCCATTTTGTAGAAAATCGTAATTAAATGGGTATAAAGTTAGGTTATGTATAATCGTATAATTAGGTTATGTATAATCATATGGTTACGACGTGACTTTACAAAATATACATTTGACATAAGCCTACTTGATAACGGTATTTCTTAATGCACTTTATATTGCTCTGTGTAAAGTCCTATCATGTTGGGACCATACCCTATTAAATAAGAGAAAATAATGGTTGTCAGTGTCATTCTTTGAACGGTGTCATGTGTCATGTATGTTCTACAAAGCGATCAACAATGATTGAAGGTTTTTGTTTATAAATATTATCAATCTTTCATTCCGCAACAGCTACTGTATTTACTATCAAAAAGGATATCAATAATAATTTCTATGTAACACTGCGCTTACAATAAAAAATATTGTAGAGCGGCATATTCAATCATTGTTGATCACAGTGTGTACTCGTCAAATCGATGAAAATTTAACATATTCGATGAGAAGATAATCACGTTAATTAGTTACGATTTTATCAAATTTTTGAATGACATTAAAGACCAATTTATTTTTGCTCGGGACTGTATATTCATAAATTTTATGCTGAGAGGTTATAAAATTCATTAATTCAATTAAATATACCTACCTATTTTAGTAACCACTGACATTGATTTTAATTAAGAACCTTAAATTACAACATCCCTCCTTATGATTTTATCTGTGCGGATGAAATAAAATACTTCCTTCACATATTGTCGGTGACCCTGTTGCTACCTACCTATAGGCCAGCAAATTAGTGCGAGGGACTAACGTTTCTCCAGCACCGCTCGGCAAAGCTCTTGGAGAAGAGAGGTTCGACGTAACCCCAAAGCAAAAGGTGGGCAAAGTGAGCAAAATAAAAAGCACCAGCTGAACACTCTTGCTTTTATTTAAATTGCTCAAAAATTTGGTAAAAATAATATAATAAACAGAGTTAATAAGAAAAGGGGACCCAAACGGGGTCCAGTTATACGAACACGCAGAGAAGTAGATAATTTGACAAGTTAGAAATCTTACGTCAAACAAATCTGTTCTTCGTTTACAATAATTAACTTAAACGAATTTAACTATACACCGCAAAATGAGGATAAAAATAGCAACGCCGCGGAAATTGAGCCAACCCAAAAGGGTAATTAAAAAATAAGAATAATTGAAGTAAATCCGACTTGTAATCAGGATCCGGCGTAACGACACTCGGCTGTCAACAGTGTCTGAACGCCCCTCGCGGTGGTTAGCGCCGCGCCGTAAGCCAGTGTAGTAACGTCACCAAAGTAGCGTCGTCTTGCTGGACGAATCCACTTTTCACAGGTGTGGGGTAGGCCTGGTTGCGAAACTTCGATCGGTTCAAAAACCGGAAGGTAAAACTACCACAGGAACTCGAGCTAGAAGCCTGATGGAAGAAAAATATACTAAGGCCACATGACATACCTATTGCTTATTTCGGGGATAGGCTTGGAAAAGCTGTTTGACGAGCTTAAAATTTTCTCCACGTACGATTAGAACAAAATCTCGGAGTAATTCCGGTTCCGTCTTCCTTCACAGAATCTCGTGAAAAAGGAGCACAACGATAAAAATTACAAATACTCATGCCGTACGTTCTGATGGGAGTCTAACTGCGACTTGCGAGCGAACGTCGCGTTCTTCCCCTACCACAAGTTCAGACAGGAGTCGTTAGGATTGAAATTGAAAACAGATTTATCTAGTAAACCGAAAGAAATTGAGATATACTGTATGGCTAAATAACAACGCATAATCTAACTGACGCAATATTGCACAACATTGTGAAATGCGACGATCGGCACGTAGGCCGTTTGGCCGTTAGATTCCCACATTAATACAGGGTGTTCGGAAAAATATTATGAATAACTTAAATGAATTTTTCAACCGTAACACTGTATATCCGTAACATCAAAATTTTAATAAAATGATCTACATTTTATGTATTTATTTCTTATTTGATTGACTTTTTTATATTTTTGTTATCGCTAAGTGCCTAAATTTTGTTCAATTTTTTAATATTAAAAATTGCACAATATGTCCGAAAAAAATTGCCATGAGATTGGTGTTGACTAGTTGGTAGCATAGTTGTAATATATTAGTAGCAATATTGACGTTTTACTTCTTACAGTTGAGGTTATGTTATTACTTTGTTTAGAATCAATATTTGACCTGCCGTTGCAACAGACATTAAATTTTATTCAAATTCTGATTCTGAAAGAGTTTTATAAGTTACTTTCGAAATGAGAAAAAGTTGGAAAATCCATTAAATATAACCACAAATCGTTAAGTGTCAAATTCTGATTGAGAAGAATAAGCGGTGCCGGTGTTGCCAACACATTTTTTTAAAGTAACTTTCACAGATAACTTTGTTTTCAATCATATTGCAGTATATCCATTTGTTTTTAAATGTATTACTTATTTAATTTTCATTAAGTACTACTACTATTTTAATTAAAGTTAACAGTTCTTCCTCTCTGCTTTACAAAGTCGGTTAACTTGAAGGCTCTCTTTTTTGAATTTACTTGAAATTATATCAATAATTTGCTTATTTTAATATATAGGGTGTTCAATTTGAATCACCATTGCTAACTTTTTTATTTTTAAAGATAGAAATTCGGTTAAATTAGCAAAGATTCGATCATCCTCATGTTGATTTTGAATTTCTAATAAAGAAAAAAGCAATTGTTCTCCTAGTTGTCAAAATATTTGTACAACTACATGTAGTTATTTTTGCATTTCATTCGGTAGAAATTTCTTTTCTCTTCACAGCAGCGCTTCTTAAACTATGGGTCGTGACCTCATTTGGGGTCGCGAGGCGAAATGCTGGGGTCTCGAAAATTAAATCCAAACACTTGAATTTCAGTTTATATGTTATTTCACAAACGCACAATATTTAATGTGATGTGCCAGTTGTGCCACGCAAGCGCTGCGGAATAGAACGCGCATGTTTTATTTATTTCATATTATTTATTATCTGGGGTAGCGAGAAATCTCGTGAAGAAAAATGGGGCCATGAATGAAAAAAAGTTTAAGAAGCGTTGCTTTACAGCGATACCAAATTTTCTTAAATTTGTTTATAGAAAATAATGAAATGATTTAAGAAATAATTTTTAAATGAGTAGGGATGCAGGGATGCGAATTCAAGCCACTTACAGACTTTTTTTTTCTTTAAAAGCGTAATTTTCTTTATATTTTATTTGTGTATAAAAACAGTACTTTTACGCATTTTTATCTCGATTGTCATAGCTTACCTAACCACAGTATACTTATCAGTCAGTAGGGACAGCTCGTGTCGGCACCTTTGATGTTCATACTACCGTCGCAGTATACTTATCAATCAGAAGGGACAGCTCGTGTTGGAACCTTTGATGTTCATACTACCGTTTTCAGAGCCAATATGGCCGTTATTGGCGGGTTTCATTTTATTGCTACTACACCTTTTACAAGTGTAGTTCAGAAAGTAACAGATTAATTTCAGACAGTGTCAAATGTTTTTCAGATGCAAAATATGAATTTTAGAAAGTGTCAATTGTAGTTCAGAAAACCGAAATCAATTTCAGAAAAGGTGAATTGTATTTCAGAAAATAATAATTATACATATATTTTTTCAGCATACCATAGCAAATAAGTCTTACTATACCTTAGGAACCATCAACAGATTTACGTGGAATAGTAAAGTTACTGTCACAATTGCATTGAAATAAAGTGGAGAATGAATTTAACGGATATTTATGGAATTTGCATGGTATCCATGCTAAGAAATGCAGTTCTTCGCTATTAACATGCAAGCACTTACAAATTTACAAGAAAAAAACTTAATTACAAATGATTCCTGATTTACAAATGATGCTTTCTGATTTACAAGTGATCTTTTCTGAATTTCATATGACGTTTCCTGAAACACAATTTACTGATCTGAACTACAATTACTACTTTCTGAAATATAATTTACTAATCTGAACTACAATTGACGACTTCTTAAATACAATTTACTAATCTGAAATACAACTGAAGTTCTCTGAAATACAATTGGAAAAGGTGTAGATGTTACTGGTTGAAAAATGGCACGGATAGAAATGATTGCAAGCAAATCATAGAATGCGATCTTGTTTTACAAAACTTCAGGCTTTCTACACAACATAAATTCATTATAATCTAACAAAGATGGTTTTCAGTTCAATTTTTCTCATCTCTCCGTATCCATCACACAAAATACTGAATTAAAAAACGTCTACTTAAAAGCAATTGATGAATTCACCGGTGCGCCACACGCGGCCGTTTGTGGAAAGTCCGTCAGTTTTCGCACATGCGCACTCAGAAACTATAGGCCCCTAGCAAGCTACCTGGTGGCGCCGCCTGGTGGAGGTTGCGACATAAATTGTAGGACGCGACTTGAAACGTTATATCCATTTATATCATTTCGAAGAAGATTTGAATGTGCTTGCTAGTATTTTCTCGATTTGTTTTAAAGTATGGAAGGTAAAGATCGTCCTCGTAACGTGCTTGTAACTCCAGTGATAGTACTAAGAGTCAGCTGACAGCAGTGTTGCCAACCCAGATACGACCGTTTTCCCTACCTTTTCCTACATAAACTTACAGCAAGTGGCGCTCGTGACGCCGTTTGCTACCCGCCTATAGCAACGGAAACCCCAAAGTATCCCTACTGATTGATGAATATACTGTGCTACCGTTTTCAGAGTCAATATGGCCGTTATTGGCGGGCTTTCATTTTATTGCTACTAGATGTCACTGGTTGAGAAAATGGCACGGATAGAAATGATTGCAAACAAATCATAGAATCCGATGTTGTTTTACACAACTTCAGGCTTTCTACACAACATAAATTCATTATAATCTAACAAAGATGGTTTTCAGTTCAATCTTTCTCATCTCTCCGTATCCATCACACAAAATGCTGAATTAAAAAACGCCCACTTAAAAGCAATTGATGAATTCAACGGTACGCCACACGCGGCCGTTTGTGGAAAGTCTGCCAGTTTTCGCACATGCGCACTCAGAAACTGTAGTAACGGAAACCCCAAGCTGTCCCTTACAGGGTTGTCAGTATGGGCGACTTGTCGCCAATCGGCTTCGTTTATTCACTCCGTGTAAGGTTGGAGTAAAAGTAGAATGAGAGGGAAGCTCTTTTGATACAAGTTAAAGTGAGAGAAAAGTGCGAAAAGGGAGTTGAATAAACGAACGCAGTTAAAGTAGGCGATTTGGGCGACATCAGTTACTGTGGCGGCGACTTGAAATGTGAAAATACTGGCAACCCTCACTCCCTACTAATTGATGAATATACTGTGACCCATGGCCTTCTAAATCAAAAGCGAGTTCTAACTGGCCTGGGCGTTTTGAAAAATTTACATTGAATTTTTGTGCTCGAGAAAACGCCAAAAGTCGACACTTTGGCGCTGGTTATGGGGCACTGACAGCAATGAGTGAAGTGTACTGTCATTACTGTCAATCAAAGTGAATTCACGCAAAATTAATTAATATTGTAATTATCATAATACAAGATAATTTATGTGGTATAAACTTTATAGATTCATGCAAAAATCATTTGATCTCGTCGGAGTGAAGTACGCTTGCGCAATAAAGAAAGACTGGCACTTTAAAAAGCTTTCGTGTTATGAATAATTACAACAAGTTATATAAAAGAGTTTCGACTTTTGATAATGTAAAACGTGTTAAAAAAGGCGTTGATAATTACGCACAATGAGAAAAGCTTTATTATACATGTTGTAACTTACCACAGGTAAGATTCTAATCTAAAACCGTAATGGTTTAATGCTAAATTAAGTTGTCGAAATTGGACATAAATACTCCACCTTATTCCAACGTAAATAATATCCAGTATGCTCAAATTTTTACAACAATAAGATTAATTGCTCTTACACGAACTCATCCACCATTCACATGTGACAGAACTGTCAAGATTTTAGGTTAAGAAAGCGCCCTGTAAGCACTGCTTGGCGGAGCACGCCTGAACTGCACTTTTGCGCAGGCCAGATAGAACACGCTTTTCATTTAGAAGGCCATGCTGTGACCTAACCAGGATTGAGCTGATTTAAATCATTTGTTTAAAGTCGCTGATTTTAATTAAGCGACTTTTATTTTTTTAAATCACGATTTAAAAGAAAATTCAAAAAATTCTCATTAGATAAACAGAACTGGGTGCAAATTTCTAAAATTAAGATATATTTTAAAACATTTGACAATTGTGCAGTTTTTGACGTAAAATAAAACAAAAGACGATCGAGAAATAAATAAAGAAAAAATATAAACTTAGAAAGAAATAACAAAAATAAAAAATTCTCATTAAATAAACAAAACTGGGTTTACTTTCTAAAATTAAAATATATTTTAAAATATTTGACAATTGTGCAGTTTTTGACGTAAAGAAAAATAAAAAAACAATCGAGAAATAAAGAAAATATATAAAATTAAAAACAAATAACATAAAATTAAAACATTCTCAATAAATAAACAAAACTGGTTCGACTGTCTAAAATTAAGATACGTTTTAAGACATTTGACGATTGTGCAATTTTTGACGTAAAATAAAACAAAAGACGATCGAAAAATAAAGAAAATTTAGAAAAAAATAACAAAAATAAAAGAGTTTTTATTAAATAAATACATATAACTGGTCCAACTTTCTAAAATTAAAATTTATTTCAAGACATTTGATAATTGTGCAATTTTTGGCGTAAAATAAAACAAAAGGTGATTAGAAATAAAAAAAATTTATAAAATTTAGAAGAAAAAATAACATAAAAATAAAAAAAATTTCATTAAATAAACAAAACTGGTTCGACTTTCTAAAATTAAGATATATTTTAAGCAAGTTGAATTGATTCAAATCATTTGGTTAAAGTCATGCTTAAAATTACTGACTTAATTAAGCCATTTTTAATTTTAAATATCACGTGTACCGGTGATGTACACACTCTAAGTAGCAAGTTTTCGTATTGTTTACTCAACCAGTGGACTCAATTCGCATCCCTGATAATAAGCGTTCGATAACTACCTATGGTCCGCCTAGAAAGTATGCGGAAAAAAGAACGCTGCAACTTCCTGTTTTTGAATTTATGAACGAAACAAGTACAGTAGAGGAAAACAATTCTAGTTATTTATTTATGTAATTTCAGTTTAATCCTGAAAGTTATATTAAACGTTCAGGAAACCTGAAACAAATCAGTTGCATTTCGAGTAGATTTGGTATTTCATGCGTATAAAATTTATACTGCGATGTAATTAATGGACGCCTTATTTAAGTATGCGAGGGAGGAAAAATAATTTTTTTTTGAAAAATAAAAGTAGTTTTCAAACGAATCACGTGTCCTATAGCTTTGGTTGAAGCAATTATATTATACCTATATTTTCCATGTGTTGCTCAGTGAGCATGGCATGTTTCGAAGACGTTCAGCAACTTTCGCAAGTAAAAACCATCTATCTCATTGTGGTCTCGTTTGAGACGACGAAGTTACATCGGCGGCTGTGATACGACGCCGCCTCAAGTTTCTCGAGGATTCGACCGGAGGCGGTACGGAAATCGCGAACAAAGGCCCTCCCGACCAACATTTTGTTTTCATGCGTTAATGAAATATCTCGCCGTCATTAAAACGTACGCTCGCCGGGAACGCGTCTAGGAGGCGATAAACACGCTCACAGGAGCCAGGTGAATAAACCGAGGGGTGGTTTTATGATTGTCTTGAAGGGCACCGTGAAATAACTTCACTCGAAGGGATTCGGGAATAGAGTCTCCAAGGGAAACGAGGGATTTCGCTTCTTTATTCAGACGCTAATAAGGACGGCTTAATGACTACATACCAAACGTAATCTGAAAGTGTCTTTGGCAGGCGACCGTGGAAGGACTAATTATGGGAAGATTATTTTCTTAGATAGTCGTGTAATTACAGTCTCTTCGTTAATGATCGTCTTTTATAATTTTAGTAATATTTTAAAACATCCTGAATGGGGTATATTACAAGATATTAAGTAAAGACGAACCAGTTGTTAATGATGTTGAAATAATATGCAAAAACAAAAAATTCTAAACTTGGAGTAAATGACTTTGATTTTATGTATTTTTCCATCATGGTTACATGTAGTAAAATAAATAGCCATAATTAGTAATAGATGTTTATAACAGAAAACTCAAGATATCAAAGGCGGCGTGGATATTTAGCCGTGGAAACAACTTGTTTTATAGTTTGTTTTAATAATACATAGTTTTGACAGTGCTTAGCAATCGTCTGCAACAATGTCGCACAAAAAAGGAAGAGTTCGCTGTAAGAGAAATAAATTTGTAGGGGCTCGCACGTTGCCCAGCGACCAACGAAACACGTCATGATGATAGAAGACAACAATCCGTCAAAATGACAGTTGCCATAAATGTCATATTGACAACGTCAGATAATGTCAAACAGATAAATACGGGCGAAGCGTCACGTTGACATTTGCGAAACGAAGCAACGATGACGATCGTCGCAAATAAATAAAATTTAGGCCGCCCCTTGACGAATTGAAGCGAAACCGCATTCGTTCATTATGGGCCTGCAAATAGGATCGCAAGCTCAATTTTGATCGCTAAAGCAACCCCGGGAGTAAACACAAAAAAACTGCCCCGTGACTGAGATACAGCTCTAATCATCGGTGATTCGATAACACCCTTAAACCAATGAAGCAGAATTACTTTGCCCCCGGTACGAAAAAGCTCTATAAAAGCGAGAGCGTGGACCGCTCAAGCTTCAGTCTTCGGCAGCCTACTGTCAGGAACACTAAGTAACACCTCCGTCCAACCAATTGTCAGGAGCAACACACATAACCCTTCCGTGCAACTTATTGTCGGAAGCACATCCAAAGCCTCCCGTGCAATCCATTTTCTGAAGCAACACACACACACACTCTTCCGTGCAGCTTATTGTCGGAAGCATCTACCACGCATACGAGGGGCGTTCAAAGTGTATTGCAATTCGGGCATTGAAACAACCAACAGCGATTAAATTCGTTTATTATGGGCCAATTGTACAAAGGAGGTTTAAACTGACGTTCAACTGAACCAGGTTCAAAGTGAACAAAATCGCATCGAATTTTATTTATGAATGCATTAATTGCCATATGTCCTAAAGATCTTATGCGAATTTGTTTACTTTGAACCTGGTTCAGTTAAGCTTGAGTTTAAACCAACTTTGTACAACTGGCCCTATTTCTCAATGTGGTCCCCTCTAAGTTCAATATATTTTCCCCACTTCTCCTTCAGCGACGCAATCCCCCGAAAAAAAAATGTTTCCTCTTGTCCTGCAAACCACGCTTCCGTCTCCTCTTTAGGACTTTCGTCATCCGAAAACAGGGGCCCCCGAAGGTATTTCTTGAGATATCGGAATAAGTAAAAGTCGCTAGGAGCCAGGAGCGGGCTGTAAGGTGGATGGTTAAGTTGTTCGAACCCGCAATCCTTCAGGGCAGCCTGTGCAACTCTGGCCTTGTGGACTGGAGCATTGTCATGCAGTAAGAAAATCCCCTTGGACAGTTTTCCACGTCTCTTTTCTTTAATTACGTTGCGCAATTTTTTCAATAGTTGTACATAATATTCTGCATTAATTGTAGTTTTGTTTGGCAAATAATCGATTGACAATCCAAAAAACAGATGCCATGATCTTCCCAGCAGAGGTCTGCGTCTTGAATTTTTTGGGAGTAGGAGATCTTGAATGCTTCCATTGCATCGACTCTTGCTTCGTTTCGGGGTCCCAGTGATGAAGCCATGTTTCAACTCCAGTCGCAAGTCGAGCCATAAAGTCACCTGGATTAGAATTCAAGAGGTCGAGGAGCTCGCGTGATGCTTCCATTCTGCAGTGCTTATCCTGAATAGAAAGATTTCTGGGCACCTACCTGGCTGACACTTTCGACATGTGCAGAGCGGTATGGATGATGTTGTAAGCACTACTTCCTTGTGAAACACAAACCTCTTGGGCAATTTCTGATACCTTTATACGCCTATTTGCGAGTATCAGTGATTCAACTTAAGCCACATTGGTTGCAGTTTTTGGTCCTCCGCACTTTCGCGCTTTGGATCATCTTCAATGCTCTGAATTCTTTAAATCACCTAGTGAGCGTAGCATATGAAGGCACGTCCGATTTGTACACTTTCGATAAGCGATCAAAAACTTCCTTTGCATTTACACCCTCTTTGCACAAAAACTTGATGATGCTTCTATACTCGAACTTCTTCAAACTACACTCAGCCATATTTCACAACTGACAGAAGGAAAACAAAAGCAGATAGGACAACCAATTTTTGAAATCAAGGGTAACTAGATCTAATGTCTCAAACAAAATTTGCACGAAAATCTAAACTTTATTAGATACCTCCAAATTGCAACACACTTTGAACGCCCCTTGTACCTCTTATCGAGGGCAACACTCATACTCCACACATCCATCGGCGTCGATTAAACCAGCCGTTAAACAAGATAAGTAGTAGAATTCAAGCAGAAGCAAGATACGCTGAGATAGTTCCCTGTGTTCAACATCCGTTAGTATGTTACCAGAGGCTTTGCCCTCCAGTAGCCCAGACGATAACCGGCCAGGATTATATATTGTTCATCCGTTTATTTCTATTTGTTCCGGTAGTTAAAGTTTCAAGTTGCGTTGAATAAAATTATATACCAGAACACGTTACAAATTTAAAACCGTTTCTCATTTTGCTGCCGAGGGAATACTTTATATGGGATTCTGGAAAGGTTTGAAAAATGCGGGGGTGCTGCAGGTCGTCCAATTTCTGAAAATCGAAGGGACTTAGAACGTCAAATCAAAAAGAAATCGAATATTTCATAAAAGAGGCAGCTGCTAAATTTGGTATATCCAACCAAATTTGCACAAAATTAAAATAAAAAAGTTATACATATTGCTAATACGGTTTAAATATTTAAGTTGGCACTTCGTACTGATCTGATTCAATGTTAAATTTTGGCAATGTGGCATCACTTCATTTATCTCTCTTCTCTCGCGGTCTTGTTGTTTTGAATGGGGAAGTGCTCTTTAGCGCTTTTTCGGTGTTGACCTCTCAGCGAGTCATGTGCTGAGCTATTTATCGATTCCGTGTTTTATTGTGGTTGTTGTTACATTTTATTTCCGACTTAGATAATACCGTTAGATATACTTCCCTTTTCCTCTACCTGTAGGGAGGATTGCATACTCTTGTTTTGATTTCGTCGCTCGGTCAGTCTACACACAGTCTGTTTACTTGGCGTCGGTACCTTTGATCTTTCTTCCATGCGTTGATTCTTACGTGGCGCAAACAATTTAAATTTAAAATCTTGCAGTGTTTGCAGTTGCCCGAACGTGCCCGAACCAAGCCGGAATCAAACTACGAATAGAAGCAGCGAGACTACTGCGCACTCTTCCCCGAGTTTCCAAGAATTTTGTACGCGAAACTAGCGCCAGTGACAAGACTGTATGTAGACTGTGGCTCGGTTACGAAAAATTTCCCAGCGTCCCTTGCGTGAAGAAACGTGTGATCCATTTATCCATTTGATTGACTGGTTGTTCGTCGAACCATACGTGCGAGTTTTAGTCGTCGTCTCCCAATGGTGGCCATTTTTGATGCTTTCTGAATTTCGTGTAACCTGAATTTGCGGTTTAACTACAGGCCATCCTTCGGGGTTTTGGAGTTGTGGAGACGTTGTTTATTTCTTCGAAGCAAGAATTGATTCGGCTGAAGAAGCCGGATTTTGTAACTTTACGGGCACCTCGCACTCGAACGACTTCATCGCATCTCGTCAAGAAAACCAGCTTTCATCGAGGTTTCTTCTTTTGGTTTGGTTGGACCCCTCTCCGTTCTAACGCTGATTACACTTCTGCGTTTCGTATTTGTGTCTGCCTTGTTCCAAGCGGCCCCATCGAACTCGCCGCTGAACGCATCGAAGGATGGGCGAAGGTAACTTCACCGACCTAAGAGGACTTCGCGCCTGACAGGCATTGCAATCACGGAATTTTAAGGTCGGAACAAACTAAATTATTTCTTCATTTTGTTTTTTTCAAGGACACTTTTTCTTTGTTTTGAATGCTGTAATATTTACTGTCATTTTCGTTGAGTTAATATTCAAATATTTGCTGTCATTTTCGTTGAGTTCAGATTCAAATATTTGCTGTCATTTTCGTTGAATTTATGTTCACGTATTTATTGTTATTTTTAATGAATTATGTGCACGTATTTAATGTTATTTTCAATGAAAAAATATTCACGGGTTTTGTCTGTAAACGATAGCGAAAAGGCCTAATCGCGAACGGTAAATATTCGGTTCGTACTCGTAAATTTACATTTTTGAAAACGTTTTGTGTCATGTTGTGACTTTGATTTAAATATTTTGGGGTGTGCAATACACGACTTTCAACCCTTTTATCTTCACTTCCGTGTTTCATTTCGGATGTACCCTTCCTCTTGTAGCGGTTGCTCTCTTAACTGTGGAGCTACGTTTCGACCGTCCCTTCCAGCGGGTAACTGCAACTATTTCTATACCCCATATCACCTTGAATGTAGCTTGGGTAACCTTCAATCGCTGATGGCGCCCTTTTCCGAAAACGACGTTTTGTGGTCACGGCTATTTGGTCCCCATTTTGACCCACGACCGTCTCCACTGAGCTCGGATACAAAAGGTTTGACCTAAGTAACGTTAACTCCATGGTGTGCAGCAACTGAATGTTTGGTAGGTTTGAACTGACTAAGATACTCTGACAAATTACACGACCAAAGCGTGACATTATGGAACCAGTTTTCCAATTTTGAACGGCTCGCCGATTGTATCGTTTCCGATTTTCGCCTTTTTTGAAATTTTGTAAGAGCTCACACTGGTTTTTCTCTTTGTTTCGGAAGAAGTCGAATTAGCTTCAGTAAGTGGTTATGGGTGTTACATTACCTGTTAACTTACTTTAGTTGTTTCCCTCTGTAGGCTTCTTTTTCTTCTCTCCGAGTGTTTTCCGATTGTTTTTGGTTACCGTCCATCACAGAGTTGCGTCTCGTGGATTTTTGCCCGCTTCAGGAAACCCGAATTATTTTCCTGCGGGACGTCAAAGCTCGATCGTCGCTGTAGAAGACGCCCTTCGTCGAATACAACTTATTTTCCAAAGCATCTAAACCCTTGAAGGTTACGTGTAGGACAAGATGAAAGGAGCGTTCGGTTTAGCGACTAGATAAATTTGGACACCGTCGCGTCGTCGGGTTTTGGTGAGAGATCACGTCACGTTTAATTTACATTTTTTTCATCGGGCATGACACTTTTTTCCCTTTCTCGGTTAACGCCTTAACGTAGCTTTTTGACCACTAATTAGTCTTCCTCCTGCCTTAGGCTGATTTTATGCTTTTTATGACCTTTTAATAAACACGTCAGCGTGTCGATACGCAGTTTCTTTTGTATTCGTTTTCTTCTGTGCTCCAATCGCGATCTTTCGGACTCCTTCTTCCGGTCTGTCGAGGAGCCGTAGTATGTTATTTTAGTATTGGATCTTGGCTGCAGGGATTTTCTCGGCCGACGCCTATTTCCGATAACTTCCGTGTCATCCACGAAAATTGCTCTCCGCTTTTTTTTATTGCGAGCCAGCCGGAGCCAAAAGTCGTTCGTCCGATATTTTTCCACGCATCGTTTTCCTCCGGGCACGGACTCTGCTGTCTTATAAGTTTTTTTTTTTTAATTAACAGGTGAGTAACGTCCCTTCCTTATTTCTGGATTGTGACGTAACAATATATTAAAAGCTATGTAAGAAAATCAGTTTCCTCATTATCAGAACGATCAAAAATCAAGAGCCGAAATGGCATGTTGAAAAATTTTTGGTTGAATAAAGAGTATCCTTAAAATCTGATAAAATTCTTGTTTTGGACTAAGAAAGTTATGTTACACTAGATTCTGAAAGAAAGTACTGCCAACAAATCAGCCATTCCAAATTGAATGTACTCTGAAACCCAAGAATTTTTTTAAGAAATACGTCATGATTTGCCAATAAATGAAAAAGGGAACCATTGTTATAGTTCATGGTACGAATAAGTTGGCAATATTTAAGAATTTCGATCAACTTAGAGTTTGTTGTGGCAAGCCTGATCATCTCCGAGCGCAGACGTCAAATTATTGTTCGCCGCGTTCCACCTCCTTTTACAGGCATAAGTCGATACTAACGATTTCTGTTGGTCGAAGCTGACTACATATGCGATCATTTTGCGCCACGGCGCACTTTTCGATTAACTGTGCTACTACTTATATCGTGTGTTTGAATTATCGAAGTTTTTGCTGGGAAAAATCAGGAAAACTTAGTGTTGGAGCGTTTTTTTTTGTACATTTGGGTCAAAATAATAACGTTAAACAGGGCATACCTCGTTCTGATAAACACTCGTTCGCTGGTTAGTCCCTTCTAGTTTTCTCTCTCTCGCTTATCACGCATACGATACATCGTGAGAAACGGATACACATACAACAAACAATGCGATTTACATCGGATATCCGAAAATACATCAAATACTACTCACCGGGGGCCTTGTGCGGCTCCACGGAATCCAACGGCGAATCTAGTAGCAGCCATTCCCTCACATTGATAATGAACACTACGGAAGTTATCCTCGGACGTTGACTTCTTATCTTCGCATGCATTAACCCCAGATACACCTGTAATTCGAAAACCCACCCTCCCGATGGATATTAACATGCCTTGCCTCCTAAGCTTACGTTCTTAGGATCAATTGATGTCACTGACCGCGTAAGTGTCAGCATCACTCCGTTTCCGGTCCAGTGAACATCTAATCATGTTAGACCTTTCTGGAGCACAATACTTCCACCAGGTCAGGAACACAACCAATTGAATTCCCATTCACAATGAATATGGAATACCAGCTGATTGTTTTGCCGACATCGTGCACTTCATCAGCGTTGCTGGCCACTGCGACAAGTCACACACAAAGTCGTATACTGATGCACGGTATCACCCCTCCCCTGGCCAATGCCCCGGATCATCGCCATCAGGACGATATTCGCTATCAGAATAACTCCTCCTCATTGCATGATCCTCATCTCGCATTGCCAATAAACAGGATGTACCGCGATACTACTTCTGCCAGAACATTGCCTCCTCAGGTTAATATTCTGCAGCCACCTTCGAGGTCACACTTGGTAACACATCCCGTCGCTTCAACGCGTAACACCAAGCCAATTCGTTAGCCCTTTACCGACGTTTCTCACTCTGCATTCACGCGAAGACTGTCGTTCCTTTGCTCTTAATATTTTACGTTCCTTCGGCTAGGTTTATTATCAAAACATAAACAAACGTCCCCTGATATACAGATATTTATTAGGCTTTTTAAACTACAGGCTAACTCATTCCTTAAAAATAATTTTGGCTACAACATAGGTACATCGACTTGGTCGGAATTTTTACGAGAGCACCGCAAGACTTGGCTTTTACATAAAAATCCAGCTAATATAATATGGCTAACAGCTGACGCCATTTTCTTACTAATTACGTTGTTTCTTTTAATTTAGGCTTTTTCGTTCCAGTATTTTTAAATTTTGGATACCTTTTACTTCTCGATATTTTCTTTTCCGTTCTGGTACCTTTTACCTTTGTGCTTTCGGAACTCATCATACCCGAGCGAATACAACGTACTATCGCTGACACTATAAAGAGAACGAGAAGCAATAAAACTGTGCGAAACTCGACCTTATTGCACCGGCATGATGTGAGCCTTACGCTCAGGTCATAAAATGTGTTAATCTAGGATGCCAGGTATAAATCTTGGACAGGAAAAATACGCTTTAGGAAACGGGTATTAAAATTGAATATTGAATTAGCAAATATAAATTTGGGGTCTCATGTTCGTATCTTTTATTTCTGCATATTCAGTCAAACACAAATAATTTCGGTTTCAACAATTCCTTTTTTGTAAATAAATATTTCTAGGATTTATTTTTTATAATAAATTTGATGTCATTACTTTGTACTATTATTTTTTCTCGGATAAGTAAACTACGATCAAATTCTTTTGTTACACTAAAATTAGCATACATACATATATGTGAGAATTCCTTATATAGTGCTTACTTTATTTTTTTTTCTGAGAAAGATTGGGTCTGCTTATACTGTAAATAATACTAAATCTGTTTATATTTTTGGAAATCGTTTAAAGAAATAAGTGAAACCGAATTAAAAATATTCCCAGAAATTATGTTCTGGGTTTTGCCACTATAATGAATTATGAGGGTAAGTGAATAGGATTTATCCCTACTTTTAAATGAAACAATAAAAATTGGTAGAAGAATTTTTTGTTTCTTCATTTCTATACTAATTGCGTTCGATTGTGTTTTGAAAATGGAGCGGCATCAGTTAGGTCCACAGTGCACCATCGCAGAAAAAGGAAAAATTATAGGAATGTGGCAAAGTGGCAAATCGTATAGTGAAATAAGCGAGTTGATTCATAAATCGGTAAGTCAATTTATTTATTTCAACGTATTCTATTATTATTATCATTATTGTGTAATAAATTCTTTTAACGGACACTTAAAATTCACTATCAGTTGATAGCTTCGTCGGGAGTCAAAATAAAGAAATAAAGTTATCAAGGGAACCTAAAAAGGTAAAATGAACTCTTTATATCTAAAAATTATGTTAAATAATTAATTTATTTTAATACTTTTGAAATAAGTTTTATTAAATATTGATTAGCAAAATCAGTATATTTATTAACAAAATTCAGTCATATCTGAATTTTGCGCATTTCTATAAAACGTCTTTTGAAAATATTATTCACAATATAATATATATATACCGGGTGCTGCACCCTGTATACATATATAATATAATTAGTATGTATTTTCAAAATCAAAATTATAATTATTTTCTAACGAATGTTAATGATTTTCATTACTTTTTTGAACACAATATTTATATTGGTTTAAATTTTTTCTATGTGACCTGTATTAAAATTTAAACATTTGATTTCATAAACCACGTTAGGTTGCTTTAATTTCGGTGATTTAGTTTTTAAGAATTCTCAAATAAAATACTAATATTTTATGTTGTGTGCAAAATTAAGATGTCACTGAATTCTGTTAATAAATATATGAATTTTACTACTTGCTATGTGTACTACTGGAAAAAATGCAGAAATTGAAAAGAAACTTTGAATTTTCAAAATTATTAGCTTTTGGAAATTTAGAAACACTTTGTAAGGGCCAGTTTTATAATGGAATTTAAACGAGAATTTTAAAATGAAAGTCACATTGTGTGTGATGTGTGAACAAATGAATTTTTGCAGCTGTTTTTACGCTTGAAAGAGATTTTAAATTTAAAGTCTCCTTTAAATTCGATTATAAAACTGGCTCTAATTCTTTAATAATTCTTTTTTTTCAAGTGTAAGGAAATCATAATTTACACAATAGAGTTTCATTATTTATTCATATATTTCAAATATTGTAATTAATTATTTCAGAAATCTACCATTCACCGATGGATACTACGTTACAGAAACGAAGGTCTCGTAGAGAGGAAACGAAGACCACTTGGTCTAAATAAGAAAACTACAGCCAATGAGGATGAACAAATCTTAAATACAATAAGAAATAGTCCTTTTCTTTCCAGTCGGCAAGTTCTAGACACAACGGGAATTGCTTGTTCGACGAGGACCGTTATAAGAAGACTTGCCAATGGAGGGTTACGAAACCGCAAATCAGCTAAAGTTATAGATTTCACACCGCGCCATGCCGAAGAAAGAGTCAATTTTGCAATTCAAAATCTGTACAGAAACTGGGAAAATGTAGTGTTTTCTGACGAGAAAGTGTTTAAGTCGGATGAAAATATTCAAAAACTAGTTTATCGTCCAGTAAATACACGATATGCTACACCATATGTCAATAAGACAAAGAGAAGTGGTAGAGTGTCAGTCGCTTATTGGGGCTGGATGTCAACGCTTGGTCCTGGCGAATTAGTCCCAATTAATGGAAGATTAACATCCCGGCAATATACAAACATTCTTGAACAGCATTTATTACCTTTGGCGTATGCTAATGATAGAGGTATTGCATTTGTCCAGGATAATTCGGCCATTCATACTGGCAGAGTTGTTCAAGAATGGTTTGAAGAACATCCAGAAATTGATGTGATTCCCTGGCCTGCTAAATCTCCGGATTTAAACCCCATTGAAAATTTGTGGGCAAATGTTATTCGACAATGGGATGACGGAAATGCAAATTTAAGGAATAGGGAATTTTTACAAGAACATATAAATGGCATTTGGAATCAATTGGGGTTAGGAAATTTATGCCTACATTTAGTCGGTTCTATGTCGAGGCGATTAGAGGAAGTCATTACAAATGGAGGATACTATACTAAATATTAATATTTTCAAGTATTTATGTAAAAGCGAATTGTATTATATGTTATATAAAGAAAGTTATTTTGAAATGTTTTTCTTTCTAAACAAAAGAACAATATTGAAATTAGAAATTAAAAATTATATTCCACAGCTTAACGTATGAAACTACTGAACATGTCTCTGGAATTACTTGTTTTTATTCAGCAGATCAAATAAACATTATTATTATTATTATAACGATAAGAAGTTTTATTTTCCACTGGAAGTGCGTCGCCAAGAACCAGCAACTCCATTTTAATGGAGTAAAAAATTTGTCAGTATGAACAAAATTTCAAAATCTCAACTAAATGTTGGATAAGTGGATAGTTATTTCTTTTCCATGTTTTACTGATTATTGTTATTGATGTTTAATAAATTTTACAATAATAATCATTTGTATTTAACAATTGTTTACTAGTTTTTTGTCTGTTCTGAGTGTTGCTGTTTTTAAATATTTGTATAACTGAGATAATTAATATTACCTACAGTATCTTCGCAAAGACTTTCAAAATTTAGTAGCTTAATATTTTAATTTAGCTTTATTCATTTTGACAAAACGTCTGTAAATTCTTTAAACAAATATAGTTTTACTGGATAAAAATTTGTTTTCTTCTCCACATAATACTTACAGGCTATCCTAATTTTTGCAAAATGCTTAATATGCATTAAGTAAATCAAAATGGAGTGCCGTTTCAGAAACTAACTATAAATATTATTTCTAAGTATATATTTAACTGGAAAATAGTATAGTCACTGGCTTACTAATCATTATAACATTGGTTTTAATTATTTAAATTCTTAAAATTAGCTCCGAAATGTTTAAGCTTATAGTATTATGCTGGCTAACATAATTTGTCCATTTCATTACTGACTGAATATTAACGAATTCTTATATATTTATGAAATATTAATAAATTAATTGAAAATGACTTTATTATTTAAAACGAATAATTATAATATTAACATCAGAAAATTAATTCTAACAGGATTCGAATATAGGAAAACAACTGATTTGCTTATTTTAATTTCAAATGAGCAAACCAGAAGAGAATACTCCAGATGTTTACCCCTGCACCGGCAGGTAATGCAATAAAATGTGCTATAAGGCTCAATTTCGCTAGGTCGTAAGAGGCATTAGTGCCAAGCAAATTTTCAATCGTTCTGTTTATAGTGTCAGCGATAGTACGTGCCCGGCTGTAGGCTGCTTGACCATTTCATACTTCGCGCGAAATACAGAGCGAAAAACGAGGACGATCTTCGACCCACAGGACCACTCTTTTGGACTGTGTGAGTTCGTATCGTATTTTACTGCTTCGTGATGCTGCATTATTTACGAGCGAATTTTCGACAGATCTTACATCTTTGTCTAGTTTAATTAAATTGTTGTAGTAAGCAATAATGCGGGTTTGATCTGAAAGATCAAGTATATTAATGAAGTTAATTGTACACCCGGGAGGAATATTTTTCGTTTTAGTCATAATTATTCGGCGATCACCTCTTGTATATGTTTGACTTATTTGTGACATTTGTAATTACTTTGAATGAGTAATAAAAGTAACTGTTTATTGTAGCTGTTTATATTTGTACCTTCACCTTCAGCGTACAAATGAGTAAAGTAAAAACCTCCTGGATTCATTGCAAAACTATTACGAATGAAAGTAACTTGGGAACATTATTTCGCATTATCTTCTTCACCTGGGTAATGGTTCAACCTGGCGCCTGTAATATCATCTTTAAACCACGCCCATCTCCATTGATCTTTCCTTGGGCAACAGCTGATGTAAAGCAGTGCAAACTTGCCACCTAGTTTAAAAGTAAGTAAAACAGGAGTAATTCATTCTAGAGTTCTGTGGTAGCACCGTTCATGTCTGAAGGTACCATGTTTGAAAAAACTTATTTAAAAGGATGTGTCGACAAGAGATTAATTCCCTTTACCTCTGGACGTGATGTTCTCTTTAGGCCGATGTTCTCTTTTACCGAATTTTGTGAAAAAAAAAACAATAATGATCCAGGTGTACCTCAAGCACGACCAATTGAAAAATATTAGGCTTTATGTAAAACAATATGCAATTTCTGATCTGCCACTCTTATTTTAACGTTTAAAAAAATGAGGTGGCGACTTTGATTTAAAAAGTGTATTGGGATAAGGTTTGAAGAAGCCATTAAATTGAAGTGCATACGTACAATGTATCCTATTTAAAATTACCGAATACCCACATCTAAACAGACTTTGCGTGACATGTCGATCGCAATCGGTGAAGGATAATAATGTTATACCCCGCTGCACGTCACAAAATTTTAATCACGCTCAGTTATTAACGTGTCAGCAGCAAGCTAATTTATATACAAGTAATTAATTAGCTCAATTAATTCGAGCGCTTCATTTAACCCCAATTATTGTCGGTCGAACGGGCCGCTCGCCGGGTTTGACTGAATTCTGCATCGAATTTGTTTATTAAACACGTCGCGGTTTGGCGTGTTTTTACGTAATTGTATTGACAATAGATGTGTACGTATGTACTTGATTACGTGATGACCTGTGCATGCATGATGAATTTTAAAAACAATAAACAGAACTCGACGTTTGAAACGCAGCGTAAATTGATGAGGCGTGATGCAATGCAGTTCGTAATGAATAATGAATAACGCTTCAACGTGCTTAATTTTTGAATTTTCGATCGGACTATCATTCGTTCTTCCTATATTAAGGCAGTTTGACATCACGGTGACATATTTGTTAAAAGATTTGTGAAGAGAACAGAAAATAGAACATGTTCTACTTTTTAATCATCTGTCAATTTCTTGTATTACATGTCACAAATATCTATAACAAATATGTTACCATATAATAAATTTAAACCATGATCATAATGAATCGTGATCAAGTCAAAAACTTGAGGTTGAGACTTTTATGACTTGGTAAGAAAAATAATGATAAAGAACAAACAGCAATCACTTAAAACGCCGTAGATTTTTCATCTCGTCCTGAGGAAATTGCTTTCGGTTAACGATGATTTAGTCCTCGCTCGCAGCGGCTAGACAAATAAAGATTTACCGCATGCGATTCAGTTTTCGCGCTGTAATCCCGACTAGTTCTTGACGGCATTCATTTGGAGGGCTCCCATCGCTCATTCCACCCGGAGTGCAAACAGAAATTACCTCGTTTATCTAGTCAAGCACACAACTATTTGTTTAGCCGAGGGGCGGCAAAATGCAGCCTTTGCTCCTGAGCTCCCGTGAAAATTCATAAACGACGACGCGTATAGTTTCGGCAAACTTTGCCAACTTCGTACTTGAATTCCAGCTGTGAAATTTAGGCGGACGCAAGGGAGGGGTTTCAGTTTTCATCTAGTTAACTGAATGTTCCCTCCAATTACATTTTATTTACTTCAAATAGTTTCAGTAACCTCATTATTTTACCCATTACTTTAGTGTCTTTTTACTAGGTGATGGTAAAATAGTTTTCCAAAAAAAATTAAATTGAGATGTTGGAAATGACCTCCACCCACTTTTGTGCTCTTATTTTACTCCGACAATAACTCGTTGCAACAAATTGGACGAATTATACACTTCCTCACATTTGATGGTAATCCGTTTCGAGAAGACTTCTTCAACTGTGGCTACCGAAGCTTCAAAAATTCAATTTTTAAGGTAAGACCATAAGGAAAAATCAAGAGGAGTTAAACCACAAGACCTTGGGGGCCAAATAATGGAAGTACTTCTGCTAATAAACGGTCGTCGAAAAATTCTGTCACTTATGTAATGGTATCCATCCTGTTGAAAAAATCCTGCATGTATTTCATCGTCATGGAGTCGGCCTATAAAATTCTGAAAAACTTCGTCCTGTTAACAATCTATTGTGGCCGCACAAAATTTTCTAAATTTGTTGAACTCTAGCCTGACTATCTATCTACTCTTGGATTGATAAAGTTGCTGCATCACTAGGATCCAATTCTAGAGGAAGGAACAAATACCCGCTTTACCTCTCTCTTAATTCATCATCGTAGACTTGAAACGGGCCCAGACACCAACTTTCTGGAGATGAAGAGGGCTGCGTACAAAAGTGTGGATTTTCAGCATTTCATATCCACATATTTTAGAAATTAACATGTCCTGTAAGGTGGAAATCATGACAGAAAAAAGATTGATTTAAAAGCTTTTCATCTGCGTTAGGCACCAAGAAAAAACTGGACTGCAGTGGAACGGTTAGGATATAATTTTAACATTTGAACATACGCTGACAAGTTGAATGTGATAATTCCGTTTGTTGGATGAAGTTCAGTTTTACTGAACATTTTTCAGAACTTTTGAATTCTGATCTAAAAAAATTCAAGATTAAAGCTTATCGTTTGTGGTGTTCTGAAGAACACACAAAATTCTCGTAGGACATGATGTCACCTTTAATGAATCGAAATTCTCATTAACTGATGAATCTTGCAATTTTGTAAGTGGTACTGAGGAAAAGTCGATGCTCCCTATCTAAAGTAGAAGACCCCTTTGTACCAGAAGACCTTCATCATCCAGCTCTTGATACTGATTATATTGTTTCAAAAATAAGACAGGAAAAGTTTCCTTCTACTTCTGATTTAGATTATAACTTCCGCAAATGCAATCATAACCAACTGAACGTTAACTGATCCTTTATAGAATCTTGTTCTACTGTTGATACTGCCAAATTTTATTCTGTACTGAATGATAATTTTAAAATTCTAAAAAAGGGTCTTCTTTGTCTCGTACATATCCTACTTGATTCACTATGGATATTATTAATGGATTAAAAAAGAAAAATACAATTTGGAGAAAGCACAAGACAACCAAATCAGTTCAAGACTATAATCCTTTTAAATGCTTAAGCTCCTCAATTAAAAACTGCTTATGCGTCCTTTTTACAATATATCAACATCTTAAAAAGCGATCCTAGGGCTTTTTGGTCTTTTCTACGGTCTAAGAATGACTAATAATGTTCCATCAGAAATAACTCACAACAATAAGAATCTGCGTAGCCCTGATGAAATAGTTAATGCTTTTGGTGATTGCTTTGCTTAGTCCTTATGTATGTTAATCCTTAAATATATGCACACGTTAAATCTAATAAAATACACGTTTGCCGTTGAATTTTTGCCGACTTTTATAAATACTAGTATCAATTACTAGATAACGACTACAAGAAAAAAATTACTAATGCAGACCAGTGGAAGTGATGCTTCCAATCAATCGAAATATACGTAACATATTGTAGTGTGATTGTTTTAAATCTCGGCGCAAAAAAAAGATGAGCTCACAACAGATTTCATGAGCGTCACACTATGAAATATTAAATCGGTTTACATTTGCAGATAAATTAATTAAATAAATTAATTAAATTAAATTAATTAATTAAAGCAATAATATTAATACTGTGTATGAGTTAAATACATATAAAATAATATTGCAATAAGCATACCAGTTACAAAATTCATAAATCATAGGACGCCCATGCCCGTCCGGAATGTACCGACCTTTTTCGATCACAGAAGATGGTGTAATCAAGGCTATTAAGAAACTAAAAAACCTAAAATGACAACTGGCCCAATGGACTTCCTGCCTTTGCCAAACCTCTGACTAGGTTATTCAATCTTATCTTTGTCTCTCCTCAGTTTCCGTCACTAAAAGGGATAGTAAATCCGATATTGTAAATAATAGACCAATATCAATTTCATCTGTAATTTTGCCAAAGCTGCTTCATGTCTTCTTTTATAATCATGACTCATGTTAACCATAAACCAACATGGGTTCAAGAATGGGGGTTCAATAGAAACGAATTTAGTATCAATTAGCCATTTTTTTATGTGAAGTCTGAAGATCATCAAGTGTTACAGTGTAATTTACGTGTTACGTAAAAAAGTACGTTAGAATCTAGAATGTTCCAATACGGCTGCCAAAACGGTAGGCGACCTCGCGGCGCCCCTGTCCTTGCCATGGTTTGTTCCTCGGTTTGTTCATATCGATTTTTCTAGAAAGTTGGTGATTGGTCGTTTTGGATCAGGTGACCTTCCTTGCTTGTGGTTGCACTTCAACACCGATTTCGTTGCTCATCGCTTAGAGTGCACATCGTCGTTTGTTGCGCTTCCCAGTCATTCTGTGAATTCATCAGACTGAGATGTTTGATTGAATAGTGAGTGAACGGAATGTTATTAAACCGTGCTCCGAGAGTGGCACTCTAAGCAATACAAAATATACTTTTATGCTTTTCTAAGCCTGATTTCTACAAATAAATTAGGTATTTATGACAAACAGATTTTGGGCGCAGATCAGATCGTAACGTGTATTTTATTTTCTATTGCTATTCAGGTTTTTTTTGTTGCAGTCTCATTTGGAGCTACCCTGCTGGTATAATTTGGTACAGACAAAGCTACTTATCCACGATCGGACTCGATGATTCGACCTAGCAGCCTGCTTGATCCTTGTAAAAGTTAGAAGACCAGGGCGAATACGCACGGGAACGTTAGACGACGATGAACGACGCCTCGATGTCCCGCCTCCCTGGTTGTCATATCTTCACGAATTATAAATCTAACCTGAAGAAGAACATCGACGACCGTTAGGACAATTTAAGGTTGAATCTTTTGATTTGTTCGCAAGACGTTACGAATTTTGACGTTTATTTGTTTCTTTTTATTGTGATGCGAACCAATCACTGATTATACAAGATTATGTAGAACTGTTAGTTTTGAAAATTGAACACATATAAACGAGTAGTGGGCTCCGCTGACGTATTTATTTTTAACTTTTTACGTGGTTAAAGGCCAGTACACAATAGATTTGCATAAAACATAAGACATAAGACATAAGCCGTAACAGTAATTCGACCTATGTAAAGAAGTGCGCTGTAACACAATAGCTCCGTAACGAGAACAAAGCTTATGTGTTTCTTACGGCCTATGTCTAATGTCTTATGTTTTATGCAAATCCATTGTGCAACCGGCTTAACCTACGTTTATTTTGTAATTAAATCATTTTTGCATTTTATCACACACAGTTTAGATTTTCTATATTGCTCGTGAACTATAAATAAAGACAAGTGTGTAATAGTTGGTAACTATTATTTATTTTTATTTTCTAATTTGGGGTTACGTATGACCCCACCTGTCCAATTGAGTTAGCCGGCAATTGAGACGATCTTAGTTTGCCCTCTCATAATTTTCAGCCTTCAGGTATGTAGGTAGTACAAGGGCAGGTACACTGACTTCTCAAAGGCCTTTGACAAGATCGAGCATCAGCAGTTATTAGACATAAACTTCATTGCTTTGGTTTTTCTGATAATTTAATAATAATAATGGTTTATTCGCCACTGATAATAATGCAGGCAATACAGAAAATCTTTAATTATTAAATGGCTAAAAGGTTCTGGATCAGTAGTTTAAAACTTACAGCTCTGCATCCAAAACCAATTAAAAATTTTAATTAAATTAATGACCTCCTATTTGAAAGAAAGTCACCTACTTCGTGTAACTTAACGGAAACAAATCGAATCTTTTTAAACAGGGAATTGGAGAACCCCAAGGATCTGCTTTAGGTCCTTTATCTAGCATTTTTATCAATGACATTTCGAATGGCCTTGATACTGCTTGCTTGGATGACTCTTCATCTGCAGAGAAACCTTACTGCAGTGGTGTATGAAAAATAATCTTCCAGTAACTATCTCCAAAATTAAGTAATGTTATGACTTCACATAACTTGCAAAATAGATGCATCGGCACTCGTTAGACCCAATATCTTCCGAAATCTTGGTACCTAATACATATTTGATCCTAAAGTTACCTAAACCTAAGATGAAATTGATTTGAAGGTGAAGAATTTATTTCGCAATAGAACATGATATCAGGAATAAATTCGATAAATAGAAGTGATACGAAGCAGCAAGAGACGAATTAAATTCTCTTATGAAAAATGAAACTTAATTTCAAATAACAAACACGTGTTCGAACGGTACGCTGTAAAAATGCAACCGGGGAGGCGCCGCGTCCCTTTCAAGAGGACGAAACACACAGGGAGTCTTTAGAATTTTATAATTGCGGGCGCCATTCAAATTGCACTATAGCTCACAGACATCATAAATCTGTCAGAGTAAACTTTTAGATTTAGTTTCGTTTAGATTTTGTATAGAATTTGCGCTAAATGGCAGATACAGGTCTGTTATGGAAACGGCATCAAATTACGTCGCCAGTTAGAGTGGTTCGCATTAGTCTGTTTTGTTTCGAAAGGGCGCCGGATATATTAAAATGTCAAGTGGGCACTTGTACTGCAGGAAGGTCCAGGCAGATTGCAGATGTTGACAGACCACCCGCGAGTTGTAGCTGATAAGCTAATGGGGGGTTGCTTGGTGCATACAGGGCATCTGGAATAGGCGTGATTGGGAACTAAAAGCAGCGATTATCATTGGTGGAGGTGATTTCAAAATGTATCTTACGAAGTCCGTGTTGGTCTTTGCCGAAAGATTTGCAGGTTAATTAGAAACGATTTGCCGAGAGACTGAAAGGGCCATAACCGCACGTAGCGGAGTGTCGAAAAACAGTCAATTTGGGCCCATTGCGCAATAATTAATTAGATAGGTTTAGCCGACAAAAAAGACGAAGAGAGGAATTTTGAAAAAAGCCGTATATAGTACTACCCTCTCGAGGCGATTGGACGTAGTTGAGAAAAGATCCTACCCATTCCACCTCAATTAATTATCAAGGCGATTGGACGTAGCGAGAGAAGATCCTACCCATTCGACCTTAATTAATTAGTTTAGCAAGGGTTTCCCATCACCTCCGAAAGGAGTTCCTGAAAAACTGGTGATTGCTATTGATTGTCCTGCAAATTGATCGCCGAGGGCGGCATTTTGTATCATACTTCTCCAAACATCTGATTAATCAATTAATTAATTCCATTAATTAAGTACACTGTATCACACTGTGCGTTGGTTGATTGAGCAGAACGAGTCTTAGAGTACGATCTGAAGTGACAAACACTAGTACTAAGACCAAATCTAAATTGAAATTCAATTAATTGTTAATCTAGTTCAGGAGCAGAGCTCTCCAACAACTCTTTGTGTCTGTACGTAACCACCAGCTGTGTGATTTGAAGGCAGTTAGGCCGCTTCGATATTCGAAAGTGAAATCTGTTAAGCGAGTTCTACTGTACTTTCTGATAACCGTAAATTTTGTTTCTTTGTATTGATTTCAACGCAAGGTTTTTACGCTCATTATATCAGACCCCGCAGTGGCTGGTACAAGGAGTTTTTACCTTTTTTTTGCAATAAATAATTAATTAAATCTAACTTCGTATTTTATTTAACGTAATTAGCTCCTTTGTTCTCTCGACTTATCCATCGACGCACCAAAAGAACCAGGTTATCACAACGTAGGTCCAGATTCACAGCGGTCACGAGATTATAATTATTATCAATATTATTACGGTAAAGTTTATCGCTGATTCCGAAGGGTTGTTCAACCGAAACAGAATATAGGCCAGTAGACTAACCAGTAGCGCCGGCGATAGGTCCTAGGTACTTAGCAGGTAGTCGACCGTCCGGAGGGGATGGTATAGGAATGCATGACCAATTGTCGTAGTAAAGTTTGGGTGACTCTTTTGGAATTTCTCCGTAGTAAACATTGTCGGTCCAGTTATTTAATTTGGCAATAAATTTAAGTTGTGATTGTTTGGACATTTTTATTGAGTATTTAGTTGTTCGTAAAAGTAAACAAACAAGGATTTTAAACGGGAGCGTTACATAAAAAGAAGAACAAGATATGTGGAATGGTACGTACAAAGCAAGGTTGGTGATGAAAGAATGTTGACAAAAGAGAGGCTTTGAGTATGAAAATGCATACGCAGTGGTTACTTGTATGCCTACATTTCTTAGCAATTATCAATAAAGAAAATTTGCATGCTCTGCAGATGGTTGTAATCAAATTACAGAACTGACAATCATACAAGCGCACTGTTAGTTCACTTGGTACATACATAGCTGGCCTGACTAAGACTAGGGATACGCTTAATTGTGAGTAAATAAAGGAGAGGTTCATTGAAACTTGTGTGGAAGTGAAATAGAGATATTACAATGTTGCGTAAGAAGGTAGGAATTCGACCGGCGCCAGCGGCCGGAGCGTAGCCCGTGTTATCAATCGGCAACGTCGATTGATGTAGCTATTTCGTTTACTCATGCGGTTTCTACTATTCCATCCTTCATTTACTCATAAGAAACGCATTTCTAGTCTTGGTTAGACTAGCTGTGTATATAAAGTAAGGTTTGGATATACATTCACATAACATGGTCTACCTCAATCGGAACTTTTTTTAAGTGCATCATGAAGAGGTCGATTCAGCAACGGTGTGGGAGATTGAACAGAAGCATATCTCAGAAATTTACAAAGAAGAGAACCTCTCAGCATCAATAGGGAATAAAAAAATCAACTCAACAAATTATCTTGAAGTACAGACACATAATATGAAAATATATCTTCACTCTGAGACTGACTACGGCAGCCTAGCAGTGATCCTGTGGGTTATTTGCAGAAAGCTCGAACTTTTTTCCTCAACCGGTTTCAGATTTTAGCGTTATGTGATTTCAAACATTTTCGCGATGTGACATTTTTATTTTTTTATTATGACTCGTGTTGAAAATAACTCGTCAAAACTCATGCCATAAAGTAGCTGAAATGTAGCAATAAATGTATACAAAACTTTTCGTTTGTTCCAGTGCTTTTGATGGAAACTTGATTAGCAGTCGTAACAAAAGAGTTAAGACAACATCGCGAAGGAAGATAACTTTCGGGAGGCAATCCAACAAAAACCCAATTAAAACCCATTTACGGCGTGTAATGCACAAACAGAGGCGGATTTGCCTCCCTTAATTAGAGGGAATGTGGCTTGAATTTGTACGCGCGCCGTAAGCAAAAGGGGGCGTGGGGTAATCCGCTGATAAGGGCTAAGAATAAAACAGTTCCGACTTCGTGTGCCGCGGAGCATGTAAAGGAATTTCGAGTTCTCAGAAGTCGCTGGAACATCATAAATTATGACAAAGCAGTTTACGCAACTCGCAGCTTTTATTATATTAATAAATCTCGCTTCGGTTATCAAAATAAATTTCCGCGTCGCAAAATAAAACCGATATTTACGTAAGTGATCGACAAAATCTTGTTCTTAAAATAATGCGATGGAAATTTTTAATTCTGGCAGTGACAACGAATGGGAAAAAATATCATTGTGATTCCACGCAAACGAGTATTCGGTGTTTTCGTCCCACTTGCTCCTTCGAAATAATTTACCTCTCCGCCTTTGTGTCATGGAATTTTCTTGGCGACAATTTTTTTTATTTGAAGGATTTGTTTGGACAGTTTTTCTTAGAACGGATGTTTGGCTGAAAAGGACGGACTGCGATGATGAAGTGTGACTTACCTTTTAGGGATGAAAAATATTCGTGGAATCTCTTACATAGAAATTCATCGAATATTTTATGTCCCTAAAGCCAGGCCAATCACAATCAAATTAACTTTAATTTTCGGTTCATCCCCATGGTAACAATTATGAATACAATTGTTCTTGTGGCAATAAACTAAAGGTTAAAGTTAACTTGTGATTGTGATGAAAGTGGAAAAAGGCTTTCATTTTACGTCTGGCAAGTTCTTATATCTTTCAAAACAAGTCTGGATTAAATTTGGTAACAAACTAACTCATTGCATCTTATTATCCCATCCCGAACCGTGTAAAACACATCAACCCTCTCGAACTTATCCAATAAGTCGCCTTTGAGAATCTTCAATTACAAGCGTGATCTCACAGGGGCCGAGTTAATCGAAGTGTTGTAACAACTGGAATTTGTCTTCGGAGTTTGACCGCAAAAGTTTGCAAAGGATTCGGGTTTATTGCTGCTGTGAAACCCGCAGAGGGTGTATTGTGTATACACTCTGCAACGCGACCAGGTTAAAAATGCGCCGTTTAGTTACTAAAAATACGGAGATCAACATGTGTTCTCTCCAACGTGTATAAATAGAAGCAGTTCCTCCGCAAACAACAAAATAACTTGTACTTGACCTCAATGTACATACCTCAACTTATTATATCGCTCGCTCGCGCTCGTTTAAATGTGGCTGTCGACACGAAATTATTTTTCTGTCGGCTTAAAAAAAATCGCCTCGATAGAAAAAAAGACGAGTTCTCGTTACATAGAGCGTGTAAGTTCTATTTGTGCAGGAGGTGCTTGTTTTATAACTGTCACGGGGCGGTGGAAAAATGTTGGCGTGGTGTCAGCGAGTGTTCCCACTCAACGTTTACTAATGAAACCGAAAGTGAATGTTTTCCATTTTAATTTGATTTACGGAGAGCATTTGAGTTTTTCAACGATCTCCAAAGTTCCGCATAGTAAATATTTTCTTTAAAACTCTGTATGAATTTTCATCATTTTTCTCATCACCACAATGGTGTAGTTAAAAAGCAGCGGTTTTGAAAGAACCAGATACCCAAGCCAAAACGAAAAACAATAAACTTTATTTAAATCAACTAGACCGGTGTGTGTTTGGGCCGTTCAAAAAGTACCTCGGTGAACCAGTTCACTCATGGATGTTAGCTCATCCAAATAACAATCTACTCGCTTCCTGAGCTTTGCTGCAAATCTTGGGATGGTACTGCAATACCTCAGAATGTGAAATCGGGGTTTCTGAAATGTGGGATCTCACCATTTGATCGGAAGATCACGACATTCTCTGTTCTTCGGTCTCAGACCGCTCAATTCCTGCTCCTGCGGAACCTGAATCAGCGCCGGCAGAAACTGATGGAATTACTGCTGCTACACCAACTCCTTTCACATCGACGCAACCAGTTTTTCTCGTCTTTCCAGAAAAAATAAGCCCGTATCCTAAGGCTGGGCCAAGGAAGTTGTCTAAGAGCGGTCGAAAGTGCGGAAAGAGCATGATAGCCACAGACACTCCAGAGAATTGAAAGAAAGAGAGCGAATAAAGAAGACAAAGAAAGTGAAGGCCGTGAGGAAGAAAATATTAGAAGAACGGAAGAAAGTAGAAAAAGAAGAAGACTCTTCGGATAAAGACGTAAGAGAAATAATCACAACGTATTCTTCTTCTGAATGGGTAGAAGACAATGAAGATGACGAGTGTCTTAAAACTGTTGGGGACATTGATAAAGGTGACTTCCTAATTGTGAAAGTACCATCGAAAAAAGGCAAGTTTGCAATGAACTACTTGGGTAGAGTAGAAAGGAAGTTTCACGATGGGCTTGAAGCGGCCGCTTCCTTCCAACCGCTTTAAACCCACAGCAGAAGATTCTTCCTTCATAACTTTTGCTCATGTGATGTTGATTCTGCCAAAAGCGATCACAGATAAGCGTCCAAGATTCAAAGACTTGTTATATTTCAACATTGACCTTTCAGGGTTCTGCCTACAATAAATTTCAACAACTTTGTCTACTTTTTCATTTTACCAGTTCAACAAGGACTCCTAACTATTTGTCCATATGATTCCCGATTGACGTCCAAAGTATCCCCGAGTATGGGGGTACGCAATACCTCCATTTCCGACCCTATTCTGGAAAAACGATTGCTGTTGAACTGTTTATATAAACAGGAATGCTTTACTGGAAAACATTATCCTAAAACCAGAAAGGCAGTACATTCAGAAAAACATAGAAAATATGAAATAGGGAAAATGTCCAAACCATCCCCGGTCTCCCCTATTATGTAAATTTGTTAAAAAGAAATTCAAATAAATTCTTGGTCGAACAGCGACTGGCATTGAAATTTTGAGCAAATCGGTCGATCGTAAATTGACATAGGATTGTCATAGATAGAGACTCCTGTGTAATGAAATAATTTTTGAGGTATTTAAAGGCTTTGAAAAAGAACAATGAAATTAAACAAGATGAAGCTTTTCTTTCCGAAAAAAAGTGTTTTGTTTATTAATATCTTTATTAAGTAGAATTTTATTTAAAAAATAAAAGAAATTGAAAGTCTTTTAGCTTTCAGTATTATATGAATCGACATCTTTCTAAAGTCAGTAAATTTTAAACAATGAAAGGTGCATACATATATCGTCCACATTTATTTGTTCAACGGACTCGATCTCATTTCGTAAACTGCATTCCGCCTTAAACTTCGCATAAATCCCGAACTCCTTGTTTGTTTCTTTTCCGCGCAAATCACGTCGTTAACCTCAAGTGCTTGAGAGCTTTAAATCATTCACGTTATTTGCGTACGGGAACGACTATTTCCGTCAGTCGTAAAACCTCGTCGAAAAGAGAGCATGTTTTGATTATATTTAAGAATCTTTTAAAAGACGACGACACGACGTCTCAAGAAGTCAATAAATAAAATACAGTAACAAATAATAATTTATTATTGAGTGACCGTCGTTCAAGTTCAGGTTTTACAGATTATTGATTGTCGATACTAAATTGGCCTTCTGTGTCAAGAAAAGAAAGTAGCAGAACACTGAAAGGAGTATGTAGCATAATCATTGAACACGCTGGCACAGAAGCACCTGTTGTTTTATTTTTACCGGAGACAGCTGGAGGCCGAAAATAAACAGCCGGCGCGCTTCAAATAATTCGGTGACGTTTCGTATCGTCACCAACAATCCGATTAATTCGTTCGGCAAAGTTTGCGGCTAAATCGGAAATTGGTGGAACTTATCAGACCGAGAACACCCGCGTTCAACGAAGCGGCCCTTTTGTGCGTCCGCAAAAAATATCAGTTTAATCTCTTTCTCGTCGACGAGGGACTCGAACATGCAAACTAACGTTACGTCGTCCCTTTTTTTCGAACGTGTTACGCCTGTTTTGATTGCGAAAGTTTTCTACGCGTCCCCTATCAGTTGAAGTGAACGTTCATTTCGTTAGAAAAAAAAAAGTTGCGTTACATTCGAATGTTGAATGGAACGAAAGTTATCTGATAAATCGAACTGCAGCAAGGAAAAGTCTCAAATGAAATTAACTCATGTCTGTCGCTCTGGAGATGCGCTCCACGTGGTTCGGCTTCCTGGAGGAGCCACGTTCGATGAGGTCGGTTGATCCAGAGAATCAGATGACCTCATCTGACGTCTTGTTCACCTCGAATCTGTGTCTCAGGGCGATCCATTTAAACGAGAGTTACCAACAAAATTGTAACCGACAATGAAATTGTAAGGGACAGGGGTTGAAAGCTAAAAGAAAGAGGATGAACCTTTACCTTCAAATTTATCAATTTACAAGGCCTCGTTGAGATACTTTTCTCCTCTAGATATTATGACGAGAGTGATAAAGAGATTCTATTTTTACGCCAAAACCAAAATCAAGTTGTAACTTGATGCACATGTCCAGGATCTCAGTGGTTGTTTGTTGATGCAACGCGACGTGTTCTTTTCAGCATTCTCTGACGCAATATTGCTGCAAGGTTAATCTGAGCACCATGATGGCGAAGCCGTCTTTACAAATGCAATCCACGGCATAACATTTGTTTATATTAACTCTAGGTAGGTGTGATATCCGAGATCCCGCGCGATGACGTATTTGTTTATCTTAACTTGCGAAATGAACATAATGATTTGCTTCTGTACAAACTGCCGGTTTCTTATAAAATCGTCGAAAATGTAGAAAGGGAAAGAAGAAGTCTAAAGAAGAAAGATTACAAGATATGCCATTAACAATTCTCAAGAATCTTTACCTGCCCCAATGCTCTTGCAGGCTCTCTCTCTCTCACACACAAGTAAAATAAAACACTTAAACAGGTGCAATAAACTCCGGCAAACGCCGTTATTATTTCCAAATTTCCAAACATTAATTTGTAAAGTCAAAACGAATCGTCCCAAAAGCACGTCTGCACCGTGTTGAATCCAGGGCGTTCATGACGCATCTTTAGTGTAGTGGCTTAAGTGTCGCACGTAAACACATCAAGGGGATAAATTACTGTTCGTCGATTGAATAAATATTAAACTGTAACAATTTCACGTAAATGAGAAAGTGTCACGAGGGCATACGCTATTGAAAATAACAAATGGAAAGATCATTAGCTATTTCGATAATTTTTTTCTTCTTCCCAAGTCTTATCCTGTCATAACCAAGTTGTGCATTCCTTGGTGGTTAGGTATTTTGTAACTTCTAAGCTCCAGAACTTTCTAGGCCTTCTTGCCTTTCGAGCATCTGGTGATCATACTTTTGTAGAAAGATCTACTTCAACTAGTCCTTCAGTTAAGAGTTGTCGAGGTGTTAATACAAAGAAAAAACTATCTTGGCACAAACCAAAAGTCGTATTACTCTTTAAGAAAGCAATGAGGAATAGTTGTGACCTTTTACCCAAAAATTCGGGTGTTTATTTTGAGCCACACAGTACACTGAAAGAAACTCGAGGAACTTGAAATAATAGGCGCAGTATTCCAAGAGCTGAGTGACACATAATATAGAAAAGGAAGATCTTATAGATTGAAAAAAATCTTCTTTGAAAAAGATAAACATACAACACTGGAAATAATCGTTGGGGAAAAAGTGAAATAAGAAGAAGACGAGAGGAAAACAATAACGAACTACGTAACATAGTTTTTCATTTGAAAGTTCATTTTTTGAAATTAAGTTGAAGCTAGTGAACAGTATAATCCTTCATATCTAATGAAATAGTAAAAAATATACGTGTTTATATGACTGGTAACGAAAGATGAACGTGAACGCAATTAATTGCCTTTAGCTATTCTGATCAATCAGTCTAGACACAAATCTCAACTTTTTGAGCAAGGAACTAGAATAGGTACCCCAAAGATCTGTTCTGGGACCATTCTTTTCAATAGTTTAATTAATGATATTGCTGACAGCAATGACGTGTCATTTCTACTCGATCTTAAAATAATGTAAAAGAGAAGATTAACTTCTCTTGCTAAATTGTCTTGATGCTGTATACGAAATGTGTGAGAAACAATTTTATTGTATCTCCAAATGCAGGGCTATACTTGAAAGACCTTAGTGTCATACGTATTTAAATCCAACTTTATGTTTAATAAACGCATTGATTCTATTTTACAATCTGCGTTTATATATTTGAGTTTTGTAATTAGAAATTGAAGAACACTCTGATTTTGATACCTTAAAGTAATGTATGTGATGTACACCGAGCAAGAAAAGTAAAGTCTCCCCTAAGAATGTTAAATTCTCTGACCACTAAAATAAGTAAATGCTCAAACAAATGAGCAAGTACATAAAAAACACGAAACAAAAACTTGAAATAAATTACTTTTTTTCTCAGCGTACGTTGATTTCATCTGGAGTATACATCATTGGTCTGGTCAACTATATACAATAATCTTGATTTTATGAACAATTTAGGTCGCGACATTCTGCAGTCGATTTTTGAACTAATAAAACGACTTGCAACAAATTTCTTGATTTTATGCTTGAGTATCTCCAACGTAGGCTCCTAGAGACAACTGCCTATTGGATTGGTGGTATATATCTGCCTAGAGATTGTCCGCAAGAACTTCTTTTAGAGAGATTTAACCTAATATCTCTATAGACATCAATGTAATTAAATACCCTATATTATTCTCCAGGATTAATTTCAGAGTTGATATGTAACATTTTAAATTCTCACTGCCAGAACTGATGTAAGGGAGAGTTCCACTTATACTAAATGTTGAGCGAACAAATATTACTATACAAATTGTTGCTGATATTAAAAACATAAGTTAAATGTGTACTGGGTTCTATAATTGTCTCATCAGACATTTCATTCAAATTTTATTAATAGTGATAATAACTTACTCGAGAACTTTGGCCTTGTTCGTCGAATTTCACACTCACAATATTTGGCAATTTCGACACTCGTTATGAAGTGAATTATTAAATACAATTTTATCTCCGACATCTTTAACTTGACCACTCTCATCCTGCGCGGAGTAGGACAACTGTACATTTCCTCCAAAGATGCTACACAATTCGCAATATTACTACGAACGCAATTAAATTCCACAACTATTTTCCTATTTTCTTATAGGACACAATTATAAAAATTGTTTTCTCGGAGATACTGCCAGAAAAAGGTGATTGGAGTTAAATTTCTTACTTATCAATTTTTCATTTCACAATTTATTAAACATTGAACTTTTGAGTCGCGGCCAAACTTACCCTATACCTGTCAACAATTCTGAATTAAGTATTACATAGCCGTGCATAACTCAACTTCGTAAATACATTTTCATCGTAAATATTTTGGCTACGAGGTAAAAAGCACATTGAAATAAATAAGAAAGAACTTAATCTTCAAGCAGAGTCACTTCAAATATTTAAATTGTTATTTTGCATAAATAAATACAGCCTGAATCATAACGTCCGACAAATATTCACACCACGCGATTCTATGTTGAAAAGTATGTAGCAAATTCTAATACCACTTTCCTCTTAAGGCTCTGGTTGTGAAGTTATTGAGAGTTGAAAATTGAATTTTGTTTCGGTAAGGTGCGATAAATCTACCTAATTTCGTCAAGAAATACATGAAACATGCAATAGATTAGTGGACTAAATCATATTTTCTCCCTTTTTCCCCCAGTTTACTTCTAATTCCTATTTTACTAAAGCAAATTCTTTGCATTTTATAATCTGAGAGGATGTTGCAACTGTGTAAATGTGTATCCAGGTAACTTAAAAATCAGTGTCAAAGTGTATTTTCGCAGAATTCTCCTGCTTCTTACTGAAAATCAGGTTGCTAAGAAACGACGCTACGTACAGTTGTGTTCAAAAAGGTGTTGTACAGCTACGTTTTAAATATCCTAGCTTTTGAGCGGCAGTTAGCTTTTCTATTTTTGTGTTCAATGACATTATTATTGCCAGAAACCGTATATGTAACAAAACAACAATTTTTTGACTTCATGAATGCACATACAAATTTACACAGTACAAATTCTGTACAACACTTTTTTGAACACGACTGTACATGTTCCCGAATAGTGGAATTAATTTAATTAAATGTACAGTTCCCTACGCTGCGTTACTATATTTAAAAAACTTTGATCGGCTATATTTTAGAAACTATACGTTTTTGGAGAAAATGATATTATATTTGTCGATACAGTTTTTAACAGAGAATCACGTGGTGTGAATATTTGTCGGATGATATGATACAGGCTGTATACTTATATATATATATATATATAATCAGATCCCTTGTACCCATGTGGGTGTCGGGGTACTTTTAACTCCTGACTATTACAAATTTACGCCAGTCCTTTCTATTTTGCGCAATTCTCTTTGCTTCTTCCCAAGTTTTCCCTTTCTTTACCAATGTTTTTGTAACTTCTTTGTCCCAGCTTAGTTTTGGTCTTCCCCTCATTTTCTTTTTTTGTAATTTTGCCTTCCATACTCGCTTTACTGGTACCGTGTCGCTCATTCTTTGTAAATGGCCCCGCCACAACAACTGTCTTTGTTCTATGTAGCTTCCGATCGATTCTATCTGTAACTCTTCTCTAATTTGTTCGTTTCTTATCCTATCTTTTCTCGTAACATTCATAACTCTTCTTAGGTATTTGATTTCCAGGGCTTGGATCTTACTTTTCTCTTTTGGCTTAAGCACCCATGTTTCGCTTCCATATGTGAGGATTGGTCTATATATTGTTTTATAAACTGTCATCTTTGTTTGCCTTGTTATTTCTTTTTTGTTTATATATCCGGTATTCATAGCATGCTGTATACTTATAATAAAATTTAATATAAGTTGTACAACTCATTTTCGTCGCCGTTCTTTGGATAAATACAATCAAGGCCGTGAGAAATAAACGCAAGGGCTCAAGGAATAAATTTTTACGGTGTCAGGACAGTTATGCCACCGCACATTTGCGCCCTCGACACATTTACGGACTTATGTAAGTATAACCACAAATAATAGATCTCTCCAGATAGCCAACGAGATAGGAACGAATGGACGTCCTAAAAATAGTTTGTGAAATACTCAATATATGTCATTTGCATGCACAAATTAGAAACCTGAAAATTTGTCACAAACCATTTGCTAATTCCAGAGCTCAATTGGCTCATTTACCGCCAGTTGTCGCTTTTAAGTAACAGAGAATTATTTTCTGTTTAAAGTGGGACCGACACGATAATGTGACACACGGTTATAATATACTGTTAATTCTCCATTTAAACTTTGCATCACACCTCTTAATTACAGAATTTGTTTAAATATTACTTATATTTACAGATTTCGGTTTTCCCTCGGTTATTGTAACAGCAGCGCTACCATATATTTGGTGGGTTCTCTGCAAACGAAACCGAGTTTGTCTCCAAATTGGTGCGTCAAATTTAGAACATTTGATGAGCCATTTGTCTAGTTCTATTAAATATCTGTAGTATAACTTATCACTTGAAGTAATTTAGATTTTATTTTTGCAGACCAAAAAGCGTTTTGAGAAGACGGTTATGTTATTGAGAGAGCCTTCACATAAAGCTGAGAGCCACGTCACTAACATAAATCTTTCCAATTGGATAAACGAGTACAACTTATTTTATTCTGTAAAATTATAACGACTCGTAATCCTTTGAAAATCGTTATTATAACGGTATTCGCTATTTTACCGATAAGTTGTATTCAGTAAAATTATTTCTACGATATTGTTACAAGAATATACGTTATGATGTCGTTATGGTGAACGTTATTTAACGAGAGATTCAGAGCGTTCGTTATCATAACAATTTCGACAATTTTGTCAGAAAAAGCCATGGCTGAAGACGAAGTTCTTTTTGTTGTAATCTTAGATGAGTTACAAAGCCGGTAAGGAGTAAATAAAATAACAAAAGTAAAATATGACCTGCAAAAAAATTTCAGTCAAGGATATCGGACATTAAATCGTTTGTTATGTGACAGTAGCAATCCATTCAGTTTGCCAGAAGAAAACTTCAGTAAATTTTATAGATTATCGAGGGAAGCTGTCCGAAACCTTTTCTTTGAAGTGGAACCTTTCCTGCAAGTGCAAAGAAGAAATACAGCAATTCCAAATGTTATAAAAGTACAAATAAATTTAATATGTATAATTTGATTTTAATGGTCATTGCATTTCTTTTCTCACGGAAGTTACCAGAAATCTGTAGGTAAAGATTTCAATGTTGGACTCATTGTCAGTCAAATCAGTGAGCAGATGCGTAAATGAAGTAGTAGATGTCTTCAATAATCATCTGGTCCAAAATTATATAAGATTCCCAACAACAAGGCAAGAGCTACAAGATATAAAAAAAAGGTTCCATGAAAAATTTCAGTTTTGTACGTTCACACTGATTTGGACACAAAAACGTAACCTAAGAACACTAGTTTGATATGTTATGATCAGTATTAGGTGATCATCATATGATTCTGTTCACAATCATTGATTTGAATGAAAGCAACTAACATTAGCATTACAACTTCTAATTTACATAGCAAAAGAAATTATTAACTTGCATTCCCATAGATTAACTGAACAATAACTCGAACTATCTAATTATTATGAAATATAATTCGACAGTACAAAATTCGGTAATTTAGAATTAAAAGAAATTTATTTTACCTAACCTACCTAACAATTTACAAAAAGTAACCAAAAACACATAATATTCTTAAACGCGTGAACATAGTCGCATTCATTGAGTCATTAACTTTTTGAAAAACATTGGGCTACATCGTTAACAAGAAATGCAGCCGAAAATTTGTAACGACAAGTCGTAGTGAATACTATTCCACGCTAATCTCGTAGCAAATATCGTTATGCATATTCATAACAATTATCATAAATCAACGAGTCGTTATTTTTGATCTTTTACAGAATAAGCCCATTACACCTTCTAAAACTCATTCGGTTTTTCCGTTAAGACTGGCCTTAGCTATCAACAATTAAAATTTATAGAAATCCTAATCCTCTGTAACATTAACGCGTATTTCGGATTCAACCCTAATAGAAGCAAGCCACCAACAATCATCATTTTTTTGCAAAGTCATTTCAACATTTGACATCAGTTCGTGTATTTAGTACCACGCTATTAGGCACACCTTTCACCCTTAATTTTGTGTTCTCAGAAAATGTGTACTTCCAAACTTCAGGGTTTTCACAAGATTAGACAATTCCTTCCACCCTATACAAATTATAACTTTTTAAATCTCCAATCAGATAGTGTGTAAGAAATCGGCAATTTCATAAATCATTAAGCTCAATACGTAAATTAAACTCGATACAACGTCGCCTACGCGAGCGCGGAAAATTCTTCCACATAAAAATTATGTAAACATTATGCTTTGAGTCATGATTATGCGGCGGGACAGCGATGGGGTCAGGGTCAGGCGACATCCGCCATTGACTATTGTTTACGTATTTCGTACAGTTTTTGCGCTTTAATTACACTGTAAAAAATGTTACAGCGATAATCGCGGGCAACTTTATGACCCGCGATTATCGCTGTAAAATTACACGTTAATACTATGTATTACTAATGTAATGGGAGGAAATCCACTATACATTTTAATGTGTTTTCACAAACCGAATGTGATATTACCCCGAAATACCTTGTATATTTACAACACTTTTTTTCACATAGCTCTTGCTGTAATATTACCATACTTATCGCTGTAATATTACCATACTTATCGCTGTAATATTATCGTACTTATCACTGTAATTTTACCCCCATTTTTTACAGTGTAGGTCATTCACCGTACAATCCCACCAAGTCCCCGCCGCTTGGTCATGACTGTCCTACTGACTTTTGCGAATTGCAAGAACTGTAGTTGCATAGATGACTCATCGAAAAAACCGGGCATTATGCAAGTGGATCAGCAGGCGGTTTCGGAAAATCACGATGAATCATAGAGCAACTGGCACACATGTAAAGTGTTGCGTAATCGGAATTTCCGTTATCAAACGACATATAAAGGCGGCTGAATTTCACGGAGAGATCAGACCCGTCCTGTCGAGTGCAACTCCACAAGTCCGAGGGAGTAATCAACATTCACAGCATGTCATACTGTGTGGTTGCTCTCCAAAAATTCGTCCGTCTCTCCGTATCCAGTACCATGATTGGGTTAGAAATTATTAATTGATTTTAACATTTTAGCTATGTTTTTTAGAAGCTAACCACTGCTTAATTTGATATATGAAATGCTGCTTTTCTGGTTATAAAATCATTTTGAATTTGTTTAGCATTGCGTTGTACAATGTCGTTCTGAAGTAATCTGTAATTTATACTTAAAATTTGCATTTGTTTAAATTGTGAGTGCTATATGTATGTAATCAGTTTTAAAATTGTCTAAATCAATTCATAATTGTTCTTACTTATTCTGAATACATACACTTGTAGTGATGTAAAATGACGGTCATTTAAAATCGTGACGTCATTTTGGTCATTTAAGTATAAATGACGGTCATTTTGGGGTCTTCATGAACCGTTTAATTCTAGACTAGCACACATTTTATGTATAAGCATTTTAAATGAAATAGATTCATATTTTTTGCAATTATTAAGTAAATGATTTGTCATTCTTGTTGCATGTAATGCGTACGTTTTTTTACAAAATTTACATTCATATGTTTTTATTTTAAGTGAGGTATCAATTTTTTGAATAAAATACTCAAATATTACCATCAGTGATCGCATCTTGCACCTTAGAACTTCAAACTGCAACTAACAATAAGTAACACCCCTCCTTTATGCGTTTATGCTTAGGCAATTCCAACAACAGCATGCGCGCACACGCTTGTTTGCACATGTCTGTGACGGTCATTTATTTAAATGACAGTCATCTATTAAAATGATAGTCATTTATTAAAATGACGGTCAGGTATAACTCACAGCGTCATTTTTAAAATTACCAATCATTGTGACGTGACCGTCATTTTTATTGTTTCCACTGTCATAACCGACGTCATTTAACGAACTTACATCACTATACACTTGTATAAAAATTTTTCTTTGTTTTTTTTTCTTTATTAAAAGTCACTTTAAAAGAAAGAACGTAATTTCGACAATCCCGAAAAATATATGTGTGGCGGGCTAGGGCTGAAATCTCATTCCATATAAAGAGAGCGTTAACCCTTTCGTGAGCGCAAATGAATTATTTACTTCTGAACCGCAACTTTTTGGAATATCATTAAAAATGTCTCATGTATATTAATTTTTAATTCGATTTATTTTTCCAACCCCTATTTTTTATTTCGGGGTGGTGGGAATTTGTTTTCCCACTGCCCTCTACCAAACCTTTTATAAATGAAAATTAACTCTAAAATTATGGAATATTCACTAACAAAACATTTCCTTGCGAAGAAATTTTTTTTTATTTTCGATTAATAAATTGTAAAAGCAAATTTAAAGCCCGTGAAATTTTTGAAACATGGAGCGATACAGAGAGGAATTTTGCACAACGCACAAACATATCGAGTTCTTTTTTCATTTGCTTTAGTGCTGCAGAGCCTATATAGCATCGGTAGTTTTGTTCCTTGTTTGGCATATGTTTACCTACTTCTGATAAGCGCACATCATCCGACGTTTACTTTGCCGAAATGTCTTCCTTCGACATTTTCTAGTGGTAAAATTGGATATCAACTGCCGAGCCAAATTCAATTGAAATGTTAGTTGATCCGTTTTCTTTCTTTTATTGCAATTCATAAGAACAAGAGCATTTATAATGGCCATATCCAGTAAGTAATAAAAAATTTGGTGCAACCATCTGTTGATCTGCGCATAACAGCATAACTCTCTAACAGCTGGCCAAATTTGTCAACTCCACCCATTATTTTGTTATAGACTTCGACGACTCTAGGATAGGAGACTTTTTGTTTTGTACCATCCCTGTTTTTTCTTAGTACAGTCGCTGTTTCTCGAGATGAAACACAATTACTCAAAATATTTACCACTTTACTGTCCATCCATTTTGCTGCTGATACTTTTTGTTTGGTACCAAACATGAATTCTCCATGGTTTAGCTTAGTTTTCTCTTTATAAAAGTCTGGTAATCCTTTTCTTTTGCGCTTACCGTTGCTACAGCATAAATTTGGTCTTTTCGTAAAGTTTTCAATAGAGAATAAGTGTTAAAAAATTATCAAATGCTACTATGCAGTCTTCGTTTTCTCAAAACTTTGGTAAGATTTAGTACAACCTTCTCCCCCAAATTTTTAGCTCTTTCAATATTTTCAGACCTTCCGGTATAAATTTCAAAATTATAAATGTACTTCGTTTGAATTGGCTTCCGGTTGGAACCGCGTCACATTGACTTCTTCTACTGCCGACGTTTCGTTCTCCATTGCAGAAGAATTTCCTCAGGGCTTCTGCTGCTGCTGGTGGTGTTGCTGCTGCTTCTCGTTAGTCGTTGAGACGACAATGGAGAACGAAACGTAGGCAGTAGAAGAAGTCAACGTGACGCGGTTCCAACCAGAAGCCAATTCAAACACGGACGACGGCCGCGGAAGCCTTCAAGTTAAATTATAAATGTACCTTGTTTGTGTCTCTGTGGGACGACATAAATGGAGTTAATTAGTGAACTAATCAGATGTTTTGGGGGAAGTATGTGATACCTGCCGCCTTCAGCGATCAATCTGCAGGTAAATCAGTAGCAATCACCAGTTTTTCACGGACTCCCTTGGGAGGTGATGGATTAACCCTATCTCTAACTAATCTAATTAATGGACCCGTGCAGTGAGCCAGAACTTCTTCTGCTACGAAAGTCCGAGCGATTTAATTGTTATTTGAGAGCGGTGCTTTTACCCAATGCCTGGCCTGTTTCAGGACTCTCTGCATGTCGCTCTTTCGCCGTCTATCTAGCTATTTAATATAAAGGCGCAAGGACCCAGATCGACTGTTTTTGTCACTACACTATGGGTATTTATGGCCGTTCAATCTCGAGGCAATTGCTTCTAATTAACCGACAAACCTCTCAGACAAGACAACAGTTGACCCTCCCACATATACAGGGTGTGGAAACCTTTGTCAAGAAAATGGCCAGGAACGTATTTCAAATTGTTTGGTTTACGATTTGCCTGAGAGAATTCCCCTATGGTAAACTGATTTCTACAGTACACTGTATTGGAAGCCCAAGTAGATGTAGGGAATAACAAATTGCCGTTGATTAATTAATTTATCGAACTCGGCTACTAATTACGGACGCTGACCAATCAAAATTTAAAATATGGAAGCCACTAGTGAGTTTTAATACTCGCTCCAAATGTAAATAAAAATAGTATGATTAAAGTTACCTAAGTGCAATGGTAATAATGAACTTTACTGACTCTTTAGACACTGATGAATGCAAATTAATTTATACTCACGCAATTTGTGTCACCAAAGGTGCGATGGAGAAATACAAATAAATGCAAATTACCTAGCCGCGTATCCCGTGAAACACTCACACACTTCGCGCACGCTGATTTAAACCACCCGCGACGCGAAACGCCCGTGTTTGGTTTTAACTGCCCTTGTTATCACTTAATTTAAAAACCGTACCGGAATAAATGATTTAACAAACAACAAAATTATATAAGAATACCAAGCTGAATAAAGACTACAAGTACCAAGAAAAAACTGCGAAGTCAAACTAAAAATTTAACTCGACCGCTTCCGTCTAAGCTTCAATGCTATCTGCCTTCCTCCGCGTTTTTTCCTTAACACGAAAACAATCAAAAAACCGCCCCTCGGACTTGCAGCGCAATTCAAAAATCGCTTCGGCCAATCCTGGTCGTGGTATTTGTTTCACACGCCCGCCTCCACAGATGCCAAGAAAAATCAAGAGACACTCTATTAACCCCTCGGAATGAAATGTTTGCTGTTCATATGCCTTACGAACACCTATAAATTTTACTATTCAAGTGTGGAAGTTGACGTTTTTAAAGTGTCCGTTATCGGACTGAAGCAAGGCAGACTACAGTGACGCCCCGCCGGGCAACTCGATATCTTCGGCCACTTGACTCGCTCGCCTGCAATTCTGACACTGTAAGGCATATGAAAATTTAGAAAAACGCTTTAAAACGTCAAAATAGATTTGTTTATGATGTCTGCCCATCCCTCTGGCTTTCGCTTGGCGCCTGCAATTATTGTGTGGCAATATTAGTACATGTGCACGAAAATGACAGATAAAGTTACTGGACAGATTTACAACTTGACCGTTCAAAAGAAACAGAGTCCCGAATTCTTGACCACCCACGTAAAGCCCTGCTGCAAGCCCTGAAAAATATGAACATGTGTTTATAGAAAGCAGAGATGCAATAATCGCTTTTTATTTTTAAAACAAATTATCGCGTTTCACCGCGTACGTTCAAATTTCCTGGTCTGCCTAGAACGGAGAGTTAACGAATCGCATTTTATATGTGCTATGAGTTTGTAAGTAAAAATTTTTTTACATTTTGGACTAATGAATAACGAGGAAATTATAAAACTGCGGATTTCCAAGCCAAACTAAATCATCACGAGGAATCCATTTAATTAAATTCACACAGGGTTAGCCTCAAATGAATTTCCGCGGCGCGTTCATTGCGCTGTCTACCTTTTTCTAATTTAAAACGTTTTAAAATCGGAGCGACTTTTTTCCTCTTGCTCCTCGTACGGACGAAAAATGATTATTTAAAAAAGACCAATCACCTTTACGTGATCCACGGCGGAGAGAAATACGACGCAATAAACCGAATTTATGCGCGATGTTCGACGGCGGCAGCGGCGGCGCGCCGCTTATCCATCGCCATTAGCAAATTACGCGCCTCAGCTCTTCCTCGTTTTACGACTTGCGAAAATTTCCGCCGCTTTTTCGGCCAGGAGGGGCGAGGATAATTTTAATCCTGGGCGGCCGTGAAACTCGTAAACAGGTCCGCTGAAATGAGTGCGGAACGGACTCGAGGGCGCGTTTTATGTTGCCGTTCTGCGCCAATTAATAATTCCGCGTCTCTCGCGATACCATTGTTGAGAAGTAGTTTATTACTCTTTTTTGGACTTAGATAATAATAACCTTAATAATAATAAAGCCTGAGGAAGAGGTCTGTGTAATAAACTAAAAGAATGGTTGATATAACTCATAAAAAAAGAAAAGAGAAATGGGAGTATATTCAAACACTTTTTTGGCTAGTAAAAGTAAATAAACAACGATCTATTTCAGTTTGTGCATTCAAGAACTAAAAATGAAAACAGAAGAATATACAAATAGTTCCAGTTGTTCCAATCCATTTGGAAAGAATTCTTTTAGGCCCAGTTTCATAAAAAGTAGTTAACCAGTAGTTAAAGTTTAAATTTGCCCCATTGATATGGATTAATCACACGATTATCTTGATCGAGTGGTTAACTATGTTTTATGGAACTGGGCCTAAGACACTCGGCAAAAAATTGTCTACGACGTCTTTTAAATCCTAGTTTGAAGAAAATCGCCTTTCTCGCAGGAACTTTTTTTAATTTGTCGAAGTTGGTAATAACCAGAGGGAGCCAGATATGGATCATATGGAAGATTTTTATTTTTGTTTGAAACACGTATAATTTGCAATTTGAATGAATAATGATTTATACCGCTTTCGCTTTCAATGACCGACCGCACTTTCCTGGCAGAACAAAGCTTAAAGCGGATTTTAAAAGCTTGAGTTCAAAGCTTGATTCCACATTACATCCGGCAGCCTCGCATCTCTCTACACACCGCCGAACAAAAAATGTTAAAAGCTCGCCCATAAGGAAGCCGCATGAAAAATACAGAGCGCTTAATATTTAAAGACGCTGTATTATGCATAAACGGAGGGGGTCGAAATGAAATTCCGCGAACGTGCGAGCTTCTCAAAAATCATCTTCTGGCGAAGTGAATTTGTAATTGGGAGGTTCGGATCGGAAGAGATGTTAAGGGAAAGTCCTCGCAGATAAATATTTTACGGCGGCGGCGTCTCCGCGCCGCCCCGCAGATGTGTGCTGCTTACTTTGTAAGCTTAATATCCGATCTTTCAAGAATTATATTCGGTGACCTGGAAGGGAGATAATTTATCATATTCAGTCTTAATAGAAAAGCGGCGGGGCGTTAAATGAGCATCGTGACGTAGTTGGGGAGTCTCGAAATCATTTAAATGAATCTTTTCATTCATCAGTTAATATAACTTTGTGAAACGCTTTCAATAATAAGCCGAGTTGCCTTGTTTTCATTCACCAGGGTATATAAAGGAAAGGTGCGTTCACACTACCTACAAGTAGCTCATTAAAATAAATAAGAATCAGTTAATGTTGCTAGTAGTAGTAATAAGTAGAACATCGCATCGAATTGTAATAAAAATTTTGACTAAAGAAGGGAATACTGTTGAAAATATTCATGAGAGAATGACGGCAGTATATAACCATGATTGCCCATCATATTTCCAATGCTACCTACTTCTTCGTCTTAACTGATTGACCCCGTATAAAGTCGCGAACACTGGGAAAAATCGTCGATGTTAAAAACTCTACTTGGAAATATGCCCAGCTCAGTGGAGATGGGGTGGGCTACAAATAGATTTCGGTAGCTTAAACCTGGATGTAAAGAAGGCGCCACCTAGCGCAAAGTTGTCCAAGTAGGCTAGTAAAACTCGTGGTATTGCTAGGTCTACACATGGTATTGAAGGTAACTGAAAATCCTACAGGTTTAGACCTACATAACATATAAATTTGTCGGTCACCTTGTATAGTGATAAATTTAACAACCACTCTGTATCGCAACCAAAAATCAAATACAAACGCGGTAAATGGTGGTACGGGTGGTTTATTAACACACACACCAAAAATAAATCTAAAAACAAATCAGAAACTGGCGTCACAGGAAGAAATTTACCGAACAAAACAGTATCGGCAGCGCAAAAATACAAAACTTTGTCCTCAGAACAGTAACGTCAGTTCGCAAACATCTTTACCTTGATAATAAATTTTAAATTCGGGTTCGGAAGGAACCAAAAGCGTACGTCTGGCAATTACGTATTCGGAAGCACGATACGTACCCAAAATGGACATATACGAAAAAAATTATACCACCAATCTCTCGAAGATTCATCCACGGCAGGGGTGCAACTTCCTTCTTTCGGGTTTTGGCACACATTTCCTTGAAAATGAAAATGAAACTAGCTTAAATGGAAGTCGTGAAAGCGTATAAATTTCACCCTTCTCTTGACTTAAATACATAGAACTAAAATTACAATATGAAACCAAATAACCTGAAGAATTAAAAGTTTCAGTTAAGTTCTATTTTTATTCCTAGATCATTCTCTTTTATTAAAATTAACCATCTCCTTCTATTCTACTTAATTGCGACTCAATTTAAATTTGGTTAGGTGGAGTTACGTCTAAAGTAAGAAGTATTATAAGTGCTGAAACATAAATTATTAATCGACGAAAACTGGGGTAATTCTAGCATTACAGATCTAAATTAATTAAAGCTATAGGTGCAATACTGAACTTCAAGAAGTTAAATTTAATGAGCTTCACTAAAAGGAATCGATCTCGGTTAAGTTAAAAAAAATAGAATCTAATGTTAAAAAAACACGATGTTCAATGAAGCCGCAATAAGATGTTCGACGGAAGGAAAAGATTAAAATCGGAAGGCAGTTTCTGAAAGGCACTTTTTAGCAGTGGCAACGCCACAAACTCATTCTTTGTGGTCTCTTTTTAAACAAATGAAAGATGCATTAAAGTTTTTGCCTAATAAAGTTGATTTTAACTTGCTTAAAGCAAAGCTGACAACCACTATCACATTAACCTTAAGATTTATTTCTCCTCCAGTACAACTAAAAATTGTAACTACATATTATTTTTTTACTATATGCCGATCATATAAATCTGAGTTAAGAAAATATACGACGAAATGACATGACTTGACAAAAGCCAGAAGGCTGTTTCACGAAAGTTAGAAGGATAAAAATTCTTTGACTTATCGATCGCCATATAGACAAAAAATGAACTGTACACTAACTACATATATTTTGGATAAAATGAGACAGAGAAGATTGAAACATTGGAAATGTGGGTGAACTGTACCCCAACGTAATTGTATTGCACAGAATGAAAGAAAGAATAAGAAAAATGAACATTATCAAATCGAACGAAGGAGACATACATTGAGAAACAAAAATTGGAAATGTCTCCAAATGGACGGTTGATAACAGATCTCCAGGTTGAAAACCAAATCTTTGTAATACTAAACTAACATGTCTTTCAATGAATTCTTCGGATTAACTGTCGAAAAAATTCATTGGAACAGCAAAATTAAGAAGATACGTGTTAAAAATTTTTAAAAAAGTCGATTAATTAAATCCTTTTCATTTGGAATAAAATTTGATCTCAGAAAATTGTATTTTTCTAAAGGATTTGGTACTTACCACTGTCCTAACTTAACAACACTTTTTTCTCTAAGCTACAGGGTAGATGTGATGAAAACTACCGCCTACGTCGTAAGGGTTTTAAGACAATATACTTTTGTTAAAATTGTCTGGAATAGATGTTTCCAATTTTTGGACGCCACAAATTTAATTTTCAATCTACTTTGTCTACTGCAAGATTCCACTGTTGCATTCGCACATTCCTAAGTATCACCCAGCTTCCTCCACTTTTGTGGACGGGAAAGTAGGTTATATGATTAATGGTTCACGATCATTAGACACGTCGTCTACTGCAAATCACTCTTTAGCGTGTTACGAGTTGTAAGTGTTGACATCACCATTTATTGTTGATCTAGCAAATAATGATAATTATTTCTTACAAAATTACAGCATGTCAAGGTCACGCTCTGTAATAAAAAAATCGTAAAATGTGTACTATAATTTTACTACTGGCTTTACAAAATATGGCGTTGCACTTCATAGAGCATGGTCATTATCTTATGTACAATTTTTTTCAGTCATTCTAACATTAATTTTTAATTCATTCTAATTTAATAAATACGAGTACAATTGCTTAAACGTTTTTTGAATAATAAATGGCATCTCACTGGTTTTATTTTGTCGGGTTTTAAATTAAATTGCTAATTTAAATCACTCTGTATAATATAGTTACCTTTTACTGTTCTGTCGTCAACCTAATTATGAAAGTCAGCATATTATTAATGGATAATGTCAGTTGACAATTCTTGAAGACTCTTTCCAATTTCTATCAGTATATTGCGATAGTATACCTGATGTTTCACCATCGACCAGCCAAACTTCAAAAGACAAAGTAGAAGTAAAAGTACCGAAGAAGCTTAGCGGAAAATAGAACTCGAAGACTGTGATAAATAAATTTTACTTACGCCGTAAATTGCTATTAATTCTGTATGCACTAGTACCATGTATCAATTGGTAATATACATATGCTTTTTGATAGGGAAAGTTAGTAAAAATTGGAACGACCTGTATATAATAAGACGGTCTTCAACATCTTTTGTTGAGGTTTTTAACGGCATAAGTTTTTTTATGATTGGCCCTTAAACTTTAGATGTAAGAATTTTTTAAACTTAGAACGTGTCCTATATGTTTCGGCAGCTACAACCAGGGGGAGTCCTCCTCTGCAAATACGTTGTCATCTTTACCTTAATAATAAATTTTAAATTCGGGTTCGGAAGGAACCAAAAGCGTAAGTCTGACAATTACGTATTCGAAAGCACAGATACGTACCCAAAATGGACATGTACGAAAACAACGCAAAAAAAATTATACCACTAATCTATTCGAAGATTCATCCACGGGAGGGGTGCAACCCTTAGAACGTGCCCTATATGTTTCGGCAGCTACAACCAGGGGGGAGTCCTTCTCTGCAAATACGTTGTCGAAGAAGACAGGATCTCGAGAACGACAAAACTCGAACAAGGGGGTGTCTTAACCCACAAAATGTTCTAACGGAAGAAACACAAACAATAACTAGAAGGAAACTGATTCGAAAAAGACTACCCCGCTGAGCACTAACAACAAAAGAACCGAGAAAAGAAAACGTGGCGTTCCTATCTTCGAGAAACGCGTGACTTATCCGCAACAAGCTGAATCTTCCACGAACTTCTCACAAACGACACTAAAACCCCTTAATTCAGGGCGGTCTTAACTTCAAAGCCTTAGCACAGAAAACGTAAAATGTTCGACATTCGACCGTCGTTTGCAAAGCATGCTGGTAATCTGGACGCCAAAAAAAAACACCAAGCTGGAAAAACGTTTTCCTTTTCCGTTTTCGAAATTCGGGTAAGCAGTGTTCCCCACTGTTAGAAAAGTTACCAGCGACAACTTAACGAAACAAAGGAGAATTCCTAGAGTATAAAAAATAAAGAGCGAACAAACGAAATAGAAAATAGACAAATAGTTTGAAAGTTTGAAGATCAAAATTGAACCGTGAGGCTAAGTCAAATTTTAGTCAAAGCAGTTTCGTTGGCGGTAGAGAATGGGTGATTAAAGGGGTGGAAAAGCCCTTAGAAGTTCCAAATTCAGAAATAGTAAAAAAAAGTTGAGGATTTAGTGATGAAGGACCCACATCTGAAAGTCTCCTCAATTACTACAGAAGTTGGAACATCTGAAGCTTCAGTTTTAAGAACATTGGACTTGGATCTAGGCCTTAGCAAAGTTTCTGCACGTTGGGTTCCTAAACTGTTAACGCCAGAACAAAAATTGGGCCGCAAGAACATTTCCACGCAAGATTTAGCCTCTTTAGAGGAGAAATCACAAACTATTTTCACAAGTTAGGACCGGCGATGAAACTTGTATTTTTGAGACCCGGAGACGAAACAAGAATCTATGCAAACTATGCATCAGGATCTCCAACCCGGAAAAAGGCACTGCAGGACTAGTGAAGGTATCCTTCTAATTGAATATATGACAAAATGTTCAATAATTGACACAAAAGCTTACCGAAGTATACTTCAAAATTTAAAAGGCTCTTGAAAAAAAAACGACCTCAAAAGCTCGGTAAAGAAATCTTTCTTTTGCACGAGAATTGCAAGCCAAAAAAAGTTAAGGAATTTACCGATAACATTGGCTTCATTGAACTGGACCATCCTCCGTACAGTCCAGATCTGACACCCTCCGACTATTACCGATTTCCACAACAAAAGAACGTGCGAGGAAGGCGATTTCCTTCAGATTAGAATTTAAAAGATGCTGTAGACAATTTTTTGCGATTCTTCCAAAAGAATTCTTTCAAGTGGGTCAGAACAACTGGAAAAAAGTGGCACAAAGAAGAAAAGTATATTGAAAAGTAAAAATGTTTAAATTACACCCTCTCTTCTTCTACATGGTTTGAATTTCCCCTGTTATGACTTTTACTAAGAGGAAAGAACTTGCGTTTTGAGTAACATACACGGCGATAAGGATATCTCCACTCATTGTTTTCTTATTTCTCAATTTTCTCGAAATAACTTTAGTGAGAAAGATGTTGTAAGTCAAACATTTAACAGTGTAAGAATTTTGACAATTATTCAAATGTAATTTTAATCAGTGTTATGAACTAAATTGAAACCATCACGCCTACTACAATTTATTTGATTTCCTAGTATTAAAACTGAAACATATACTGAAGAAAAGTACTTATATCACCGTTTAATTCAGATAAGTTCATATTTGAGACACTCTTAATATTTGATAGACGTCACCGAGTTGATTAGGTAACAATGAAAAGAAACAATAATATTAACTTTAGAAAGAAGTTTTGGAAAATAGCTGATGAAGGCAAAGCCCCGAGTAATCATTAAACCATAAATTAAAAATCTTTTGTAAAAAAAGGAAGCAAAAGGACAAAGTGAAATAAATCGAGCTTTCTTGTGCACTCCCTTATAAAATATGCAAACAGACAAATTTGCATGTTCCCTATAAAGTGGTTTAAATGATTAATCTTTAGAATCCTTTTAACATTAAAAAAAAACTATACTCGACTGAGATTGCTCTTCGCTCTAGGAATTTTCTCGTTTACATGAAACGCCTCGATATGACGCATCTCTCAAGGGTTTTAAAATAAGTCGTCTTTTGAATATTGTACAAATGGTATAAATTCACCAACGTACAATTGTGTGAAGTGTCTTTCAACATCAGACGATATTTCTGTTGCAGAGTCGAGAATATCTCTCCAAGCTGTAAGCTCATTGGAATATATCGTCAATTTTGTTAAGAAAAAAAATAATGTTACTATTACTGTTTATTATAATAAATTAATATACCGTCTTTCAATGTCAGATACAAACCTAATTTTTTTTTAATAAATTCAAAAATAATCGTCAAGTGAATTCCTCTGTTTATGGAACATGTTCTTTACTTAATTTGATTTCAACATTGACATCATCTTTTGTAGGCCCACTTGTACAAAGGCAAGTTAACTTTGACCAGCAGTTTACTCTGATAGTCAAAGTTAACTTGCCTCTGTACAAGTGGGTCCTAGTGGAGTATGTGGTAGCCTAGTTAAGTTAATAACATGATACATAGCCACGTATGTTTAAAATTTCACATATTTCTCAATGAATGAGTGAATTACTGTGTTTCATTTTTAGGAATCAGTCAATTGAAAATGCGATAAATAATTTAAGATTTCGTTCGTTCCCCGAAGATGCTATTGTAGGAAATAAGTATTTTGATGTCGTGCGGACAATTTCAAACACTAAAAGTTGTTTGAAATATTTGCCACATTTTGTAGTTGCTTATAAACTTATAAACAAGAAACGTGCCCCATACGAATATAAACGCTTGGATCTCTTGCTGTACAGTAAGTACGTGAGCAACATCAATGCGCGTTCAAATTGAACAACCTGTGTACTAACTTTATTCCAGCTTATACATACTTATTAGAGTCGACAAAGAGTATCGGCCGTTTAATTAAAACTTAGTTTTCTTAAGACTCTGAATTTTTTATGTGGTGTGATTAAAATTTTATCTTATAGTAATGAGAACCGAACAGAGATTAATCAAAAGGATTAATCAGGGCTTTTGGTTCAAACTTCTTTTTTTTTAATGAAAACTTTTTAATTGATGCGAAGCTTTCCCTAAATTTGTTAGCGTTTTTTCTTTATATAACACATATACAGAGTGTAAATGAAATGTGAAACAAAAAGTCTGCTAATCTTTGGGTTGCATGCAAGAGGAATCTGCATTCAGGAACATTATCTGCTGCTTCTTTTTTAAACAGGAAGCAATTTACCTTCATTTGTAATTCGCATCTTACACGAGATTTAATTGAGAATGCTGTTACTTAGGCAACATTAAGGCATTAATCAACACCCTACGTGTTTAGGTAACGGCGGCATTAGTAATTAAACACGTAAAAAACACAGTCAAAAGTTTGTTATCATTTGAAGTGACGTTTGATAAAGAACTATCAGTAGTTGCAGCTTGCCTTTAATGTTCCAACTTGTTTTAGCTGTTTTCACTTTGTTTTTAAAATAATTACAGTAGACTTTTCTTTGTTCTTGTCATATTTTTTGTTTTTAAGGAAATTGTTGTTAAAATTAAGTGGCTCTTGCAGTCCTAACAGTAAGCTTAGTTTCCGACTCTCAGCCTTGTTTCGGTTATATAACAAAAATAGCTTATTTTAGTCTCATCTACTTACCCTAGGAATTTAGCAAACGAATTATTCAACACCCTGTATATTTGTCGATATCGACCCCCTGGCGTAGATGAAAGCTTGAAAGGGTCGGTGTCGTTTGGGGTCGATGAACATATTAACATTAGTCGAGGAACAATGAAGTATTAAAGGCCGACTGGGAGGTCGATTAACTTCTAGATTTAATTTTTTTATGTATTTTTCTTAACTATATTCAGTTATTTGAAAAATTTGCCTCCAGGATCCCTATCCTACAGATAAACCCTATTAAAAACGCAGCGACATACTTTATACAAAATACATCATAAACGGCTTTTTTTTTTTCATCGCAACCCTTTATTAAAGATTCACAATAGTATAAACAACATCATATTCAAGGCTCAGCCTGACCTGTATCGATAATTTATTAGTAAAAGAAAACAATTGTTATTAACAGTACCATTAATAATTAAATAATGAGCTCTATATTTTAATATAATAATTGATTTTCCATTTAATTCTCTATATTTTTATTTAAACATCTCGAACCCTGTTCAACAGTAATAATAAATTTACGTACGACTTTCTCTCCGGAAAGAGACCGACAGACACTACTTCCCTCCAAGAACTTTCTCTCGGGAATGAAGCGTCCCGACGCTATCGCGGACGAATTCGTAGGTCCTCGACCGCTGATCGTTCCTGTCGCCGCTACATAAATTCATTAACAGTTCTGCGTTGTTAACAGCGTTTACGCGGTGAAACCAAACTGTTTATATTAAAAACGGTTGGATTCTGCCGATATTTGGCAGGGGCCCAATGGGAAATCAGCGTGAAACGGAAAATTTAATTGCGCTAGGAAAACGTAATTGCACTTTAACATCTGGAAGATTTCAGTCGAGCAAAACGCAGTTGTTTTAATAATTACATAAACTAATAGTAACGTTTGATTGGTTTGGTGATAAATCAGTATTCATTGCTCCCCCAGTTAAGACATGTATAGTAGATAAATATAAAATCAATCGACTCAGGTCGGGTTTCTGAAACGTTTCATAAAGTTAACTAATAGATAAAATAAAATATTCCTATGGTTCTAACATGTGTAGCCATAGTAACGTTTACTTTTATCGGACCATTAACTTTATGTGACGTTCCAGAAACCGGGCATCAGACTAGCTTCGAACGATTAACATCTTCTTGGTGATGCTCGAAGAACTACAACTACAACTTACTTTTCCTCTTTCAGTAATGCGCCCACTACAATTATTTCTCCTTCAGATGTATCAGAGCTATTGCCTTTCATATCGGACTGTGAAAAAAAGAAGTCTGAAAGTCAACTGGTGTAAGCATCGTTTAAAGAAATAGTCTCTGCACGTTACCTCTCTGAAATTTGGTGGCAAAATGTGCGTTGTTTGTGACGGTTAAGTGTGCGACAACCTTAACAGTCCGTACACGAAACAAAAACTGTTTTAAGAGTTTGAAGGAGATAAATGATTATCACCACAAACAATTTAGCGTGTAAAACTTGAATCAGTTGTTAACAATTGGCAAGCAAAGTGAAGTCAAATAGTGCCACCAAAATTAGATTTCGGTTACCAATGCCTATGGCTAGTGCAAATGTCCTTAACGGAAGCAATAGGTCGTGGATTATGAAAGACATAAAAAATGAGAGGGCGCCACCAATTTTATATTTAAAAAATATGTTTTCAACCCAAAATTGGAAACGGTTGAAAAAAATTAAATTTGTAGAAATTATGAGAGACAGGCCTCAGCGTTTGAAAAGACAAATAACTCATTCAATAAAAAAACAAATTTTATTCATTTCAAAAGATTGGATACACATTAAAGTGAATAAATGTGTATGAAAGAAATGAGCAAAAAAAAAAATATAATTGAATTGAAACAAGTACACTCTGTTAAAAAAATTACCGTTGTAAAGCTTTACCCCAGCTAACAATATTTTAAAAAAGGTTTTTTTTTCTATGAATGATAAGTGAGTGCTAAAAGGCAACGTAAACAAAATTATTAGGATAAATTAAAAATATATTAAATTTAATGAGTGAAAATTAATAATAGCGCTTAAAGAAATGTTAAATATTTTGCAGCAACTAGCAGTATAATTTGCGGTGTCGGAAAATACTCGTTCAAATTAGATCGGCAAAAGTAAAGCAGAAAAATTTAACGGCGCATGAAAAACTGGACTGGCCAAATACAGCTCACCACGCTATCATCCGGAGTCTGTTCAGGAATATAACTTCCGGGACTGTGTGATCCTTCAGAATTAACCACAGGAATGCAGGAGGATTTTTCTTAACTTTTTTTTTTAAACTTCAGAAAGAAATTGTCAGTAAAATTCCTTAACTTGAAACGAAATGGAGCATCAAGTGGTGCTGAGTAATGGTGCGTCCGTTAAGTAATTTTTCTAGCCCAACATAAAACTCTACATTGAAGAAGAAAAAAAAGATAAAATCAAGTAAAATGTAATCAAAGAGAAAATTCTTACCCTGTGTTTTTCAGGAGTTTTGTCACTAATTCAACGAGAAAATTTTAATAAACCGCGTTCAAAAGCGGCCGATACGGGAAGAAGATCGAGAAAAATTGTCGCAGTGCGACAAACAAAGAGCCCCACCTAAACGTACCTATTTTCAAGTTTTTGCTAAAGCCACAATATTGAAAACAAATTTAAATGCACAGAAAGTCACCTAAACAATAGGCGTTACTTTGACCAATAATAATTATAAAAATCAGAGGGAAAATTAAATGTTACAATAGGGATAGGGAGTAATTAATCTAAACTAAAGAAAAAAATTGTTTTGCAACTGGTTCACGAGTTTACCCCTTATATGTGTCATACTCACTCGAATTCGAAATGCAAACACATTACCAGAACCTGCCACCGTACCTGATTAATTTTCCCGTCCCATGGAGCTCGGTCGGAATTAAATTTGCATGATGCGGTAATTAGTATCAGCACCTGTTGATCGGTCTTACGTAAATTAACGTCGGTAATTGCTTGGCATGCCCACGGCACTGAACATTTAAATATTGATTGAACCGTTTCACACCGAGAAGCAGACAACAAATAATATTAATCTCTAGATACCAACCAGTGAAGTCCTCTACACTGACAACTTTCTAAATAATAATAATAATTTCAGGAATTTACAGTCAACTTAGAATTTCTTGTGGCAACCCTGAGAACGGATATTAGGCGATTATCAACCGCCACGTGACGTGTCCTAATATGAGCAGTTCCGATAACAATGATTTCTAATTGGTTGGAGCTAGATGCTAAATCGGATAACAGATTTAGCATATTTTAGCGTTTCATTACTCGTTCATGATGCTGTGTTGTTGTGATTACAATTACTATAGTTCTGCTGAGGAAATTTAGAGAAACTCAAAATCGACGTAGTCGGAATTTTCACTAGTACATCGCTAAACGAGTTAAGGGAAGATTTCCATTACCCTGCCAGGGCCTGGTTTATCTAAAATCCAGGTAATTTTAGGCTAACGCCATCTTGATTTCTAATTATATTGTTTCTTTTAACTCAGGGTTTTACTTTTGGTACTCTTTTATTTTTCGTTTGGTACTCTTCGGATACTCTGGTATTTTATCTTGGGAGTTGGTGCTATCGGTACTCATCATTTGTGTCTCGCTATCTCGTACTACCGAATTGGAAGGCGCATCCGACTGCGAGAGGAGGTGCCTGACGCAGTTGATCCATAATCGCCACGGACAGCATACAGAAGACCCGTAAGAGGACGTAATCGAATTTTCCACAGATTTTGCGCTATTAGTTGATGACAATAATTATTGTAGTAGAAATGAGGCGGATTGAGTTGATTTATCAATAAAATAAATAAATACGTGTACCCTCAAGTGCAGCAATTTTGAATCGTTTTAGTTATAGAGCTTTAGTCAACATTCAGTCGCATCGCATTTGTAACTTTACAACTGTTCTTGTTATTATGTAATTATGTAATTGAAGCAATTGTTATTGTAACTGCTTGCACCTATATTTCTGTGAGTACCTTCAGCATACAAGTGAGTAAATAAAATCTCCTGTTATTGTTGCGAATGATCAACTACGGCTGAGACAATTTGAGAACACTGTCGAGGAAAATTACGGATCAGCTGGGTATTTTGTTCAGCCTGGCGCCTGCTTTAACACAGGAGTAATCGACACTAGAGTTTTGTGGTAGCAACATTACAATGTTAGTGATACAATTATCACTAAAGTTTTGTGACTTATGAGTCATCAAACAGCTTCATTTAAAGCTCATATAAAGTTGTTTTTATACGTGGTGCTTACAATAGGTTTGTTCGTACAGCAGCTTCTGACTAGTCCGAAACCGTCAGAAGCATGCACCGATCAAAGTTTTACGTGCAGCTTTTAAAAGCGGTGATTAATTCGTCGGGCGAAATATTTGACAATTTCTAACTAGTCAGAAATGCTGTACGAACAAACCTAGTATGTATTTCTTGTTGGACAGTTGTACAGTACTCATCTGGATTGTCATGTTCATACTGATAACAAGCAATGTAATATAAAAATTGAAGGAGCGGTAAAAAGTTGAAGACCAATGAATTTTAATTTAACATCGCCACGGTAGTTCAAATGACATAGACGTCCTAAGGATTTTCTTTGTAAGACAAAAATTCTGGTTAGTTCTGACGCGTGTCCCCAGCAGATAATAGCCTAAGTTATGTGAGCTACTATCAGAGCGTGATAAGCTGTTAATCGTGTATCTAATGGTAATACATTAGCAATATTGCGCAAATTTTTAGAAATGTTCTTAGATAAGCTATCTATGTGGTGAACCCAGGATAATTTGGAGTTTAGTGAGACGCCTAAGAATTTATCGATGCTGTGATATTTATCGATATCTCTGAGCTGTTTATTGCAAAAATTAAACTTGCAGTTCTTCGGCATTAAGTTTAAGACCGTTTGCCTTATGGCAATTGTTTGAATTCTTTAAAACTTGGTTTAAGAAACCTTCGACATTGTCATGTCTATTATTAAGATTGTGTTGTCCGCAAAAAGCTTGACTCGCTCCGTTAATTAGGTCGTTTATATCCATCAAAAATAGAGCTGGGCCTAGAATCGATTCCTGGGGTACTCCTGTTATGATAGATGTAAACCCGTTTACTAAGACCTATTGTTTTCTATTGTGTACATTTGATCAAATGAAATTCCAAGATTTTTTGATGAATAGTTGATTGTCTTCGAATTGTTTTACTATTTGAGTTTTTACAGCTGTTTCAATCATTTTAGAGATTACCAGAACTAATGATACCGCATGGAGGTCATTCCCCGTGGATAGGAATTACCTTAGCAGTTTTAAGACCGTCGGTTACAAAATAGAAAATATTAATGTCATAAAAATGTTTTTTTTAATCCATATTTTTATTTATTTTCAAAAATCATGTATTTTAGAAACACCAGTCCTAAAGGTACTTTATTTATTTCTTGGTGATGCCTGATCAAATATGAAAGTTGCTTCAAAACTCTAACATTTAATATAATACTTTCATGCTACTGTAGTAATAATAATAAGCTTAGGGATATGTATACAGGGTGATCGATGACATGTGTGCCAAACGCCAACCAGCGATAGGGTGGGTCACCTTGAGTAAAAAGTCCATATCAAGATACGTCCTATGCGCTTTTGTTTCTGAGCTATAGCGATTTGTCTTTTCCGTAAGCCACTAGTATGGATGCTACTGAAAGACATGTAATACTTCAAGTCTTTTGTACAAAAAATTTTAAATTAAGTACTGTTCAATTAATACTTCCACTTAGAGAAACACAAGAAGTAGAAAATTAAAAAAAAATAATTAAATAAGATTTGTGTTATAATTTAACAATATTAACCTTATTTAATAAAAAAGGAATAAATTATGTTTACAAGAGATGTTCAAAGTGGCATCCATTGGCACGAATGCATACATGGCAACAACAAATAAGTGAGTCAGTAATTCAAAACACATTATTTATGTCAGCTAGGAAATTGTTAATCCTTTGAATTATGTAATTGTTCTTGTGAATTAAAATCTTCCGTTATACTGAATACTACTTCTAAATACAAGCACCTAATTATTTAATCTGTTAAACCGCAGATTCTTTAAGTAATTTTTGTTACTAAAGGAGTAGCTTGCTTTATAGGTAACGTGATAATTCCACAATTAGGTAATGGTCCAGGGTGAATTTTTACTTCTCAAAAATTTAAACTTGTTATAACTCACTTACACTTTTTTATTCAAATTGACCTCCCCTATCACCAGTTATCGTTTGGCAGGCGTCATAGATCACTCTGTATAGCTTCCTTTTGTGAAAAACGGTTTTTAAGGTTTTCCCCAAAAGTCGCTGCACCGGACTTGTGATGTTTCTCAAATAACCGATTCAGTTCTAAAAGGCCTTAAAAACCGGTCTAAAAGTCCATTTGGGAAAGGAAAAAAGGTTCTTTGTTGCATTTAGAAATACATAGTTAATGCTGATGATTATGATAAGAAACGATAATTGATGTACCTATCAAATGATAGAGGCTACCTTTGGTATTGTATCCGCAGCAATACATAAATTTTTCATAAAAAAACTAAACGTCGAAAAATATCTGGGTGTCACACAAACTAAAGGCCGTTTTAGGCTACCCCACTTCCTGTACAAGATTTGGGTTCAATTTCTATAATAAATATTTGGAACAAGAAATTTTGGGGCTGCAAATATGATTTGAAGATAGAACACGTTCTATATTTTCAGATAATTTTTAATTCAATTGAATTGTTGAAGTATAATTTAAATTGTTTAAAAAATTGGACCAAATCTTGTACAAGAAATGGTGATGAAACCTACATTCCATGATCTGCCAACACATCAAGAAAGTAGAGTATGGGTGTTCATACAGTTGACGCTATCTTTTTCTAATACATGTCTGGTGAAGGTTATTAAATTAGGACACAAGACATCTTCAAAAATAAATCAAAATTTATAATAGATGCCGTGCCGTCTGTTACTCCAAGCCCATATAGGACTCAAATTTTGACTCCATTTCAGAAAACCGAAGGATTCCATCTACGGAAAATTCAACTTAAAAAATGCATTGATGGTGCAGGGGATTACCTTGAGTTTTGTGTTTCTAGCGACTGCATAGCTAAGATTTTTCAGAGTTGCCCTCGTACTTACAAAATTAGAGAAAATCTCGTTATCCTGCACGTCAGTAAATTCATTAAGATTTAAAAACTGTAAAACATTTTCCTCAAAAGACATAAATCACTATTTTCTTTGGCTTTGCCATGGACTTTTTTTCAACAAATTTCACTCATCAAGTTTAGAAGATTCAGTTCTGTTCGACTGCAAATGGATCGGGTGTTAATTACGCCAAACTCCGATGGGAATCTAAATCTGGAGCTAATAAAACGAGACGAATTAGTTGGTAGAGAGCGCTGATGAGAAAGTGACGACCAGAATTGCAAGTGGGATTACATCGGATTTTAATTAAAAGGCAAAACTATTACTCAAGTATCTGCGTCTTCCTCCTAACTTGCCTTCAAACGACTTAGGAGTTTCTTTTTTATCTGATTAAAATAGTCTATGACTTTTTTAACAATTCTATCCCTCGTTAAACTGTTAAGGCTAACGAAGTATAAAATTTCTTTTTTAGCAAACAGTCTCGATTCGCCTTTCGTTTAATGAAAATTTTACTATGTACATTAATGAAATTGCGTGAGCTCATTTTCATTCTGGAAAATTTTGTTTATTTATTAAATCTGGAAGTAATAAATCAGTCTAAAGCACCCTTATTCATATTCATGAGTTCACAGTTTTTTTAGGCATTAGGTGGCGCAATTGACCTTAGTACGTATGTACGTATTATACTTTTTTCTTTTGCCCTTAATTAAAGCGATTCAAATTTTTTATAACGGGCCTCTTATCGGACAATTCGATGCTGCCGCTTAACGAAATTATTAAATTAACTGACGCGAAACGGAATTATTAATTTGCCGCGCTAAATTCGAGAACGACGCGAGGCGTCGTCGACTTGAGCGCGCGATAAAAGCGGAATTAATTTCGACGCCCGGCGCATGTTTTCCGTTCAAGATGGTTTATAACTTCCTCCAAATTTAATTTGATCGAGCTCTAAAGAGTGCCAATGTGCTAATACCAAACAGCTTTGTTAAGAATTTTAATAAAAAAAACGAATTCGATTTCATTTCATACAAAAGCTGTTTGGTTTGGAGAGGAAACAGAACGAGGCGTTACGTTGTGATTTATTTATATTTTATTCAATTTGAATGACGGGGCGGCTGAATTTTATTGCATCTACTCGCAGGAAGTTAATGAATTTCTAAAAGAGAGCTTGTTGAAAGCTTTAATGGATACGTATTTTAGATTTTATCTTGTGTTAAATTTCACAGCTTCCGTGAAAGAGAAAATGAACGAAAAATTACTTTTTACATTCAACACTATAACTTTTTTGACTTTCACTTGAGCTACCGTTCTTTAACAATGGATGGCCTCATATTATTAGCCTCTTAGGAAGTCTCATTAGTTGTGATTGTGAATAGAGAATGAAATTTTATTTATTTTTTTTTCGCTTTATTTCGAACAAGGCAATGAGTGTATGCACAGGATCTTAACGGGAGAATTCCTCTCATCACCCTTACAAATTATGCAAGGATAAACGGCCAACACGTTTAAATTCATATAAACAACTCAACGCGTGGGGGGCGTACAAGTATGACGACCGTTGCTTCACTTACTTTTGTATACGTCCCTTCCTTATGTACTTCTTACAACTTCCTTGGGTTATATAAGCAAACCAAAACAACGATTTGCAAATTGTCATTCGTTCAAACGTCAATTGGCTTAGAAAGTCACCCCTTTTTCTTTCAATAAAAAATTTAAAACCAACAAACACTCGTTACTTTACAAAGGTGTAAATATATTAAATCAATAGATTAGATTAAACAATGCTTTATAAATAAATTAATTAAAATTAATTTAGATTGTAAAGCTTTGTAAATTCCTTCAACACACGTATAGTCGTCAGACAACAGCCCTTATTTATATATGTATGTCGTCGTACATTACACAAAAACGAAATATCAAAGGGGAAGTTTGTAAAGTCGCGACCTTCTAAACGAGCCCCCGCTCATTGTCCTCCGCCCTTCGAGATTTCCTAGGCGAGCAAACACGTCCCATTTTATTTCGCCCTTAACAATGCCCACCTTAAATTTGATGTCTTGAGCCTGGTCTTCCATAAATTACGCGACACCATGAAAAGTCAGGGTCGAGCTACCACCTCAGATTTTCATGAACAATGCCCGTACTTAAACAACCAACGCTTTCACACGTTCACACAAAATATTAATTAAATAAATTCATCTTGCAAACATGTTATATATTTATTGCGGGATAAAACTCTGAAAGGAACTTGCCGATGGATCTGTAGCAGAGTTGAATGGAAGGATTATTATGTATAAATTGCAGTTGACTTCCGCGAGCGTATTCAACTTCCTTGCAGTCGGAAAGGAAGGATTGATGTGTGTGGAGGCATCGAGACAGATTTATTCAAGACGGAAATAGAATTCTTTTGGAATTCGCACGCCTTGCGCTTCAGAATTGAAGCGCGACGATTAATCCCCAATATTTACGCTTTACTGCACGGGAATCCCACAGATTTTAAAACGTAAAACGTGCATGGATCGATTTCATTTTCCGCATTCTGTTAAATTAACATTTTCCTCGCATAGACATCGTTTTGTTTCGATGTTTCCCTTCTGCGTTGTTACTGCTTCGTGAGTTCTATACTCCGAAAGTAATTTTACGCGCTCGTTAATACACCCGAGAGATTCGCAACTTTCCGTCCTCTATTATAACACGTAAGCAACGGAATTATTGTTGCTTTACACGTTCCAAAGGAGTTCGGTTGAATTGTCATTAATTCGCAAGTAAAGTTACAGTAAGTTCGATTTCTTTTCAAGAATGTTAGACGCTATTCAAATAAAAGATACTACATGATACCGATGTAAAAGTTTGAAAGGGCTCGTACACCTTAAAATTACCTCCTGTAAAGTAACCATCGCAAAAGATATTTAACGGTTCAGGAGCTGCATTCACCGCGATTTTCTCTACGGGGAGGAATAAACGGACACATTACATCAGTTCATGTTGGAAACACCGGAAGCTCCGCTTGTGAATGCAGGTTACGTTCGATTTACGTAACGCTGTGGGAAAGCACACACGGAATATTGCATTGACCTGTTTGTGTCTCTGCGGGCGATTATTTATATGCGGGATGTGGGTGTTACATTGCAATCGGGAGCACATTACAAAGATCAAGAAAAAGTTCTCGGGGTTTTGCAAGACGGCGGCAAGTCGTGTTTTATGGTAAAACAGCAATATTTCTTTCTTAGTTCTCTTGGCAACCCCACCGGAACATCTCGACTGCTTTCATTCCATTTAACTTTATCGTGCGCAATCATGTTCTCGTGTTTTTTCGCCGCTCTCTGATGGGGCATTTGGACAAGACTTGGGATACTGGAATCGAATCTGAATAGATATTTGCATCTGTAAATCTTAAGAGAAACTTGTCTTTTTTTTTTCATTTAAAAAAATCAGAGTATAGAAACAAGTTATTTTATTGTAAAATAAATTTCACCATATTATAAATTCAGTAAGAAGAATAATATGTAATTCGCTTGCCTTTACAATAATTTCAAGTATGTAATTCCAAGAATAATTGTTAAAAACCAGTTGAATTTGTAAGCATAGTATTGTTACGAATTCGGGGTCCGAAAAAATTATAATTTCTTAAATTAAAAATATTTTTTACTTCGTTAACATTAAAAATTTAACGAACGAGCTGCAGTGCTATTGTACCAACTATTAGAGGTGAACGCTTAAACGAAAAGCAATTAAATTAACATGCTTTTTAAGAGAAGCTTATAAGCATGTTAAATAAAATAAGCAGTTTTCGTTAAAAAAAGCTCTTGAAAATAATTTCTTTGTTCGGCGGCGGACGTCTTTAAACAGTGAGACGAAAACGAGCAAAAAATTTTCTATTCAACAAAAAATTTTACGAGATACTATTAAAAATTCGGATGCTTTTGCGGTGAATGCAAGCGGCATTTGTACTTTCAAAGAGAGAGTGTAAAGAACACGTACCGCCTCTATAAATTTTTATCTGAATACACAATAAAATTATGACTAATACATACACACTTTTCTTATATACGTTAAGGAATATCAAAGGTCAAAAAGCGATCGCAGGATGTCGCGTTTAAAGCGGGAGACACATTGAAGCGGTTGCGGTAGCGATTGCGGTGGCGGTGGCGGGCACAAAGGTTCACATGCGAGCGATCACGGTAAAGTTACGTAAATTCATTGGCAGATCTATCTTGTCGCATACATGTGAACGGTTTTCATCGCCATCGCCACCGCCACCTCAACCGCCTCAATGTGTTTCCCGCTTAAAGCGGAAGACACATTGAGGCGGTTGTGGTAGCGATTGCGGTGGCGGTGACGGTCACGAACGTTCACATGCGAGCGATCACGGTAAAGTTACGTAAATTCATTGGCAGATCTATCTTGTCGCATACATGTGAACGGTTTTCATCGCCACCGCTATCACAATCGCTACCGCAATTTTTCTGAACTGCTTATTTTAGTCAGTAAACAAAGTAATTGCTTTCGTCTGCTTACTGTGACCGTTGGTGTTAATGGTATTTTGTTGTATATGCGAAACACAAATTACTGATAACATATATTTTTCTTTGAGTGTAAAATTGCAAAGAGTATAGTTATAGTAAATTTTAAATACCTAGTTATGTTGTAAATAAACGTATGTATTTTATGAATAAGTGTATGTACGTAGTACATATTAAAGTAATTAATTTAATTTTTAAATTGAAGTTAAAGAAAATCGTGCGATGTGCTTTTTATAACAAGAATTAAAATAAGCTAACAGCGACGCACGCTGCTATTCGTTTATATAAGCTACTGCGCTTTATTCAACGTACCGATTCAACGTCGATACGCTTAAAAAGCATAAGCTTAAAAAAATTCTGCTATTTCAAAAAAGTATAACGTTTAAGCGCGCTATCAAAATAAAGCCGTTATTTCCATCTCTACCAACTATAACTACGGTTGTGCTTTTATAGGAATTTCCTCTTTCGAGAATGCGGTGGAACCGATGCACTCCATCAATAATATGGAATCTGCAACGGAGCTTTGTGGAATCATCGAGAATCTAGCTAGCAATTATAAATCTAGCTAACAATTATAAGAAAAAGATCTGTAAGCGGTACAGGATGTAACATTATCAAATTTTGAAGGTATTTATTCCTCGCCGTGATTATTATTAAATCATCTGTAAAAACGTATTCGATTATTTCCATTTTTTAATCAATTTAAATGAATAGTCATTTTTGTTTCCAAAAAATCTACTTATTTTATTAATTGCAGCCCTTAGTTATTCATTTAATTAAAGAAAGTAAATAAATACTGTAGAAAAATTTTGTAAAATAAAAACTTTCTTTATTCTTTTCAAATCAAGTCCGAGGCGGCGATGATTCAATTTTAATCAAGTCACGCCATCTGCCGTCTCGATTATTCCAGTGAGTTTCGAATAGAACGCCAGATGATTCCAGACGTTTTCTAGAAAATTCGAGAAGGAAAATAATAGCCGAACCTGGCGGGCAATTTGAATCAGTTATTATTCCGAAGGCGATAAGTGCCAATGTAGCGGTTAATAGAACGTGTGTTATTTATTAGATAAGTGTTGTAGCTCGTTATTGTTGTGTTTTGATTTTATGTTAAGCAACTATGGACGTAAAACTTAAATTAAACGACATTTTTTTTACTAATCCGAATTCGTAACATTTTACCCCCATTCCCAACTTGGTTTTAACTTTCATTATTTCACCGCTTTGTGTATTTGACACGCCAGGCTACAAATGTCGCAAATGTTTTTCCTTCGATTCCCATTACCAATTTAGCTTTAGGTTTCACTATTGCTGTCACAAGTGGCGTAGATGCTTTTTTCCCTTCGATTCCCATCCCCGATTTAGTTTCAGCTTTCGCTGTTGCAGCCACAAGGAACGTAGGTGCTTTCCGTCTCCGGTTCCCATCCCCAATTTAGTTTTAGCTTTCATTATATTAGCAACAGGTAATGTGGATGTAAGAATCCAGCATCTCATAAATCATTAAGCTTAATACGTAAATTAAATTCGATACAACGTCGCCTACGCGACCGCGGAAAATATGCTCACCTAAAAATTATGTAAGCAAACGATACAGCGACTCACTTTATCTATCATAAGTCATGACTAACCTTTGCAAATTACGTTAGAAGAATTTCAGCTGCATGGGTGACTCATCGAAAAAGCCGGGCTTGTGAGCAGACTGTTTCGGAAAATCACGATGAATCATAGGGCAATTGGCCCACATATAAAGTGTTATATAATCGGAATTTCCGTTATAAAACCATATAAAAGGAGACTGCTTTGCACAAGAGAGATCAGAATGCTAGTAGACGTTTGGTCGTGTGCAATTCCCGAAGGCATAATCAACATTCATAGAATGTTATAATATGTGTGAACAAATTCCGAAAATCCGTCTGTCTCTCTGTATCTAGTACCATGGCTTGGGCGAGAAAATATTAATTTAGAAACTAACAACTGCTTATTTGAGTTATGAAATGCTGTTTTTCTCATTATGAAATCATTTTGAATTTGTTTTGCATTGTCTCTCTTTGTATGATATCAGTCTAAAATAATCTAGAATTACATTTAAATTTTACATTTGTCTAAATTTAATTTGACTAATATGTTATATGTATGTAACCATTTTTTAAAATGTCTAAATCGGTTTGTAACTGCTTTTACTTATTCTGAATATACACTGCGTTCGTAAAGTATGGAATAAATTCATTTTCTCCGAAATAAACGATTTTTATGTAAAATCCTGAAACAGGTCGATTTTTAATTAATAAATGACACTATTTTAGTGGAATTTTGTATCTCCCCCTCCAACCTCCTCCGAGTGACAGTTGCCCCTTTAAAATTTTTAAATGGAATGGGGGGTCATGTGATACCTCGTTTGGAAGAACTTTTCATTCTCTATTCAGTAGTATAAGAATTTTTTTTAAATTCCTATTTTTTCTAAAAAGAATAATACATTTTAAAATCAACACACAAAATTTTACTGGAAACCGTTTGATTAATGACAATAGTACAAACGTTGCTGACGTTCATCTGAAACATTTCATTTCCAGGGTAATTTGATTAATTCCAATTTTTTTTAATTCTTTATGAAAACGAATAGAAACTGTAGATACTAATGTATGTAATCAACGTAGAAGTAAAAGTAATAACACCAATATCAAAGAAACTGTTCAAAATGTCCTCCTCCTACCTCTTGACAATAACCAAGACGAAATTCAAACTCATGCCGATTATTTCCGGACTGATTCCTCGTATTTCATTTCTTATTCTGTCTTTTAGTTCTTCAAGACTGTTTGGTTTAGTTCTGGAGACTTTACTTTTTAGAAATCCCCATAAAAAGAAATCGAGAGATGTTAGATCAGGAGATCTAGCCTGCTACTCAATTGCCCCCCTTCGACCAATCCATCTATTGGGGAAAACGTCATCCAAATAATTCATTTTAAAATTTTGTGTGTTGATTTTAAAATGTATTATTCTTTCTAGAAAAAATAGGAATTAAAAAAAATTCTTATACTACTGAATAGAGAATGAAAAGCCCTTTCAAATGAGGTATCACATGTCCCCCTATTCCATTTAAAAATTTTAAAGGGGCAACTGTCACTCGGAGGGGGTTGGAGGGGGAGATGCAAAATTCCGCTAAAATAGTGTCATTTTTTAATTAAAAATCGACCTGTTTCAGGATTTTACATAAAAATCGTTTATTTCGTAGAAAATGAATTTATTCCATACTTTACGAACGCAGTGTATATAATTTGCAGGGTTTGTAAATCAGATATTAGAGCACACAAAATTTGCATTAAAAAAAACAAAATGTATGAAATTACAAGGCTTTAAAATTTTGAATGTCATTTAAATAATTTTTCTCTTTATTTTTAATTAAATGTCATTTTAAGAGAAAGAATGTAATTTCGTCAATCCCGAAAAATATATGACGGGCAATGGCTAAAATCTCATTCCAAATAAACAAGGCATTAATAGCAATCCTCTAGCTAAAAAGCTCAAACCAGACAGCTACAAACAAAGGAATTGCTACTTGGATGGTTTGGTAAAAGAGTGAGGAGAAGAAGTGGAAATTGTTGATTATTATTTTTAGTGGTAATAGAACTTCTCTCTCACTCTCGTCGTAATATCTAAAGGAGACACTATGCTCCTCGACGAGGCTTTGTAAAATTGACAAAGTTGAAAGTAAAGGATAATAAATTCATCCCCTTTCTGTTATTATTTTTAATCACCCGTCCCTCACATAGCTTCTAGATCCCAAACCCAATTTCGTTTGGTTTTCATTATTGTCGCCATAGGAAACGCAGACGCTTTTCTTCCGGATTCCCATCCCTAATTTAGCTTTGGATTTCATTATTTGTAAAAAAAATGCGTTTTACGTTTGAGAGTTATTTCCTTCCTACAACGAAAGAATAGTGACAAACAGGAAGAAAAATATATTCATATCCTTTTTCAGGATAATAAAAAATTATAATTCCTTAAATATGGCGTGAAGTTTCTAATAATCTAAGGAGTGGTTTCAAATGTACGAAAGTAATTCATAGTTTAACCTAAACTTATTTTCCAATATTGTAATAATTAAATAATCCTTTTGAAAATATATTTCTTCTATAATTTACAAAATCACCCATTAATGTTTTCTCACCCAAACCATGTTATTAGATACAAAGAGACGGACGGATTTTCGGAGTTTGCGTACAAACAAACTAGTCCATATCCGCGTTTGATCCGAAACCAAAAAGTTATGAATAAACAATTGCAGATTCAATAAATTGAATAAATTCATCGGCTTAAGCAATTTTTGTTTTTCCATATTGAAATCGCCAACTTTGAGGCAGACGACGTTGTTAGTCGAATTGCTGATTCTTCTTTCCTTCAATCCTTTTAATAATTTTCTGTAGATACCTCGTATTACAGCGACTTTATTTCCATTTCTGCGTCATTTCTAATTTTTCTTTATCTGATACTCTGCTTTTTGATGCTAGTAGCAGTACATAATAATAACCTTTATACTCAAGCCATAAAATGTATTATGCACCTATAAATATAAGATAATTGATCAATTTAGAACGATGGCATCAACTTGCTATAAATACATTTGGTGAATATAAAAACCGGGCCTTAATAATGGCCTGGTTTCATTAACACAAAGTAAATATATGTATTGTAGATTTTAATGCCTTATTGTTAGTAACTCAATAAAACTCAACAAAATAAAATTTCAGATGAGCTACTTTATGAAACCCAAATGAGTTTCATAATGTAGTCATTAGAGCACCAAAATAGCACTATTGTTTCCTCAATCTTTGATCATTTTGATTTCAAGATAGCAGAAGTCCACCCACTTACTTTTTCGTTCCATTGTCTGATTCTAATTGCACGTTGCTGCGACATTTCATTTCATATTTACGTTATTTATTGGAAAATAAATTCCATTTCACATTTACGTTATTTAGGGCCAGTTTCGTAATGGAATTTAAAGGAGACTTTAAATTTAAAGCCACTTTCAGATGTCAAAACAAATATGAAAACACATTTGTTTACACATCAGAATGTGACTGATTTTAAAGCCGTCTTAAGTTCCTTTATGAAACTGGCCTTTATTGGAAATTATTTTATCAGCAAAGTGCGAAGCATTTCAAATAAAGTCGTAGATTCCTTTTCAAAGTAAAATAAAATATTTTCTATCACCACAGGCATTGAACCAAAACAGAATTTCCCAAAACTAAAAATAAATTTCTCGCGACTTTTTTTTAATTAAATATAGCCAATTGAATCGCAGCGATTTAAAACAAATGCATTTTGTGAGTTACAGTAGATGGGCATGACTCTCGTTGGAGTGTAATTGCTTTTTAATGAGCAAATGCAAAATCGATAAGGCATTTATAACATGCAAATTATTCAAAACGAAATAAATTACAGTGTACTTCAATTTATTTAAAACAGAACATTCATTCTGGGCAGGTGAATTTGATTAATGTTATTTTGGTTTAGTTGCATGCTACTAAATTTATTTAAAATTAGTTAGTTTAGGTCTTATTTTGAGTTTACAACAAAATCCCACCTCGAGTCAGCCTTGGAAACAAAAGTACGTATCGTAGATTAAACTGTACAGATGTGTGATTATCGCAAGTACTGTCACAATACAAAAAGTAGGTTATGCGAAGGTACTAAATTCAATTTATTTTAATATATTCTTTTAAAAACAAGAATATTACTTTCAGAACATCCTTTTGTGTTGGCCACTTCCGCCAACGAATATGTGTCTTCCAACAATTGAAATTAACGATTAAAAGCTAGATATTGTCCACATACGAACATTTTGAGGTTAATCAAATTTTTTGACATATGAGAAATGAATATGAAAGCTACGATATATGATTTTTTTCCAAGACTGAGTCGAGGAATCTTTTGTTGAACGCTTGTTATTTACAATTACTAAGCTTCCTAAGCTTCAGTTCAAAAGAAGAGAAAAGAAAATTGTGTTTTGATCCGGCGCATCCACCACAACAGACTCGATATAAAACATCTGATTTTTCCCTAGGTTCAGACGTCAGCGAAAATTAATTTTCTAATTACAATTTTCTCTAAAAATTAATTGCTCCATTGGCCTGCACTTCGCACACAAAGGCGTTTCCTTTTTTTTTTTTCATTTTCACGGCTAAAGTAAATCAGGATGAAAAGGGATGCGTTCCAATGCACAGGAACGTGTGCTGGTGTCGTGCAGGTTTTGAAGCGGCATAATTAAAATGGAGGCAAACAAACGAAGGCTGATTGCACGCGCTAAGTTAATTTCGTAATTTTCGAGCGAAGAAATTCAATAGTGCACATTACGCGAGCGCTGTAAACGCTATAGAATTTTCATCGTACTTGTTTAGTAATCGAAGTGTGTAAATGAATGTATAGAGCGAGTCTGACGATTTTCGAATGAAAATTAATAATCGATTAAAAGTAAAGTATATTTTTTAATAACCAGAGAGTCTAAATTCAAAAATTACTTACTTAACCAAGAAGAAGAAGAAGAACAAGAGAGGGGTTACTTTACACATTTTTATTTTTCAGTGGCTTCTCCATTTAAATGCACATACTTGTGCCACTTTTTTTCTAGATGTGTCAAAAACTTCATAACTGTTAAAAATCGGCAACATAGCTCTTTTATTTCGAAGCTAAGTAGTCAATTATTGAATCTCCACTCGAGCGCAACTGCAAACTGCACAAAATATAGACTCACTACTAATAACATCAACGAAATATAGCAATTATTTTTTTCAAATTAAGAAGCAGAAACTGTCGCGGTTCTAAAACAAACAATCTTTACATTATTTATGTTTCCTTATTTTAGGCAATTTTTTTATTAACAATACGTAAAAAATGCCTGTCAGTGCCTCCTCGTAACACGATTAAATCTCGAACATTGTTCGCACACCATAAGTGCAATATATCACATACTTTCGCCTTTTATCTCGAAGTTGGAACGACCAAAAGTTTCCCCATATTTCTCTGTTATCCTTTCCTCGATCGAAAACACATCACATCGACAATTCTCGCACATCCAATAATTTGGGTCGCCCGGGAACTATTGACGCTTGACGAAGAAGCGTGGAACAGAAAAATAAACAGTCTATTAAGTCGGCTGTGGTATTTCGCAGCTCGACAATTTTTCCACGTTAGTAAACCTTTTTCCTCTGGAGAATTCGCAGGACAACAATACAGCCGAATGAAATTCCATTTCTTGGCTGGCGATTAATGACCATACAAACTGTGTTTAATTCCGGGAAAACGTGCAGAAATTCCGGGCTCGAATTGATTCAGTTTTAAAGCGAGTCACGGTACAATTATTTTACTGTTATTTCCTATCGTCCTCCCCGACATTTCATTGTCTTTAACCGTCCTGATAAGATCAGCGGATAACATTTTTGTGACAGCTATTTCAATAATAAAAGAATAGTTAATATTATTTTAACTTTTCACTAAAACTTGAAATTTTATTTATTTAAATAAAGAAAAGTTTCCAAATTGTTTTAGAATCCGATCGAGTCTATCATAATTCGTTACAATTTAAATAAATAAAAACGAAGGCCGTCCAATCGATTAAAGAAAATTGTTGTAAAAAGAGGAAATGATTTCTGTAATTAGAAAAACCTAATTTATTGCAGCAATTTAACTTAATCGACGGAAAAACGTGTCGGTAATTTTTTATTATTTATGCACCAAGTCAACAAGGAAAGTAAAGATAAATAACCACCAATCTTTAAAAGAGAAACTTAAGATTATGTGAGAATCCATCGAACATTTTGATGATGAATTTCTTCGAAAGTATTGTCTAACAAAAGCATAGACATAGTAGAATGGATGTCGTATGGCAATGGCAAGTGCATAGGAAACGAATGACTCCAACATTAAAGGGAGATAACTTAATACAATTACCCGCAGGAGAGTAAAGGAAAAAATATGACCACGTGACTTCGGGTAAGAAGTCGAATATAGGCGCAAACACATTATTATCACATCACGTGTATTCACATGATATCACGCCACACATGAATCACGTACTATTAACAATAGAATCACACTGCTGTCACGGCACGTGAATTCTCTCGTCTATCCAATTAGAAATCAAAGTATTAAAAAAGTATCTATTAAAAAAATGTTCAAAATAAACAATAATTGTTCATCCTCCTCTTCAGAATTTCAAGAAGATTTTGAAAAAGCCTGTGCTTTGCTTTTAATGTCGGAAAACAAAACTAGGAAATGAAATTAATTTGAACATCACGTGTCACGAAATTGATGCCAAAACAGAAAATCAGATCGCGTGCCAGCACGTAACAACATGTGATATCACGTGAATGCGTGAGGTGACAATAGTGTGTCTACTATAAATCCATATTTATGGAAAAGCGGAATTCACCAAATTTACGATTCACGCGTCTTCACGTGAACTCACGTGAATTCACGTGACGTGATAATAATGTGTTTTCGCCTTAACTTGCAGGGCTGAGATAAGAAAAGATTAATTTTTTTATTAATTTAAGAAAATCGTCTTCGGTACAATGTATTGTAGAGCCAAGATTGTTCCCGTCAGTAATCCATGTTCGTGTCATTAGGGCATTACGTCGTCCATTTCTAAAATTTCTATGATCAAGAGGTATAATAGAGAATAGAGATTGTCTGCAGCTTGTATTATAAATTGTCAAACCAGAAAATAATTAAAATAGGTAACTTAAACGTGTATTTAATTTTATTAGTACATCAGTAGATGTAAAATGCAAAATAATGGCAAGGAGCATTAATTTTATTAATTATATTAAGAAAAATTGTGTGTTACTCAATTTTTTTGCTTCCTTTTCCTTTTTTACTTTTCCATTACTAAGTTCCCCTTCGATTTATTAAGTAGTTTAGTCAGTATACTTAGAATAAGAATAAAACTATAATTAAAACAGAGAAAAAAATCTATTAACAATCAGTATTAAAGCGAAAGAAGGTGGGGCCTTAAAATCAACAATAAAATCGTGCAACGTTCAAAACTTACTTTTCATTTAATTTCTTGACTGTTTTGCACATAATAAATGAAGTACATAAAATAATTTTCATTAAATCGAAACAACTATAAAGAAAAGAAATGAAGTTAAAATTGAAATGAATTAAAAATTATGTTGAAAGGTGGGGCTTAATATTAAAAAAATTCAATTTTGAAATAAGAAACGATCGACTTGAAAGCAAGAGAATTGAAAAAATTAATGCCCGGTTGCACCAACTTTTTAAGCAGAGCTTAAATTTAAGTTATGTTTAGAATGTGACTTACATTTATGGTCAGTATAATGTCAAATAAATTCTGATTGACACTGAAACTTCCAACTCAAGTATCAATTAGAATGTGACTAACATTTTGTTAAATCTATAATTAATGTCATAGTCTAAACACCACTTGAATTTAAGCTCTGCTTAAAAAGTTGGTGCAACTGGGCATAAATCAATGAAAAGAAATTGAATGGAATTTAAAAATATCCATTGAATTAAAAACAATCGAGAATGAGCGATTTTAATATTAAAAAAACCCTTTTTGAACAAAAGAAACTATTTTAAAGCAGAAAGATGACTTTTAAAACAAGAATATCGCTTTAAAAATTTTAATTCAAAAATTAAAAATTAAATTAGAATTAAAAATTCTGACAGTAGAAAAGTTTATTTTATTAAAAAAACGATCTTTTTTAAATAATAAACGAGATTTAAAAATATAAATAAAACGAACATGATTGAAACTAAAGATGAAAGGCATCCCCTCAAACGATTTCTATGAAAAAGAATAATTTTTATTCAAATTAAAAAATCAAATTTTGCGCGTTCAGTGAACAGCAGCTGCTGAGTTGCTGACTCAGCAATCGTTTGTGATTGGCTATTACCTTAATGTAAACCAATCACAAACGATTGCTGAGTAAGCAACTCAGCACATTGACTTTTGTGCTTCTTTTTATTTTATTACGTAGTATTATGGTGGCTTCAATAAATGACAATATACGATAATTCAGGTAAATTTCTATGAGATGGCGCCACTATCTGCTTGATGACGTCACAGCGTTGCAAGTGTCAGAGTGTCACTCTTCAGACAAAATCATGCTAAATTTGAAGCAAAAGCCCTGCATTAAGGCAGGCGGCCACTGAACGCGAAACTAAGCTAAGCTGAGCGAAACTAAGTTTTTTGAAAATTAGATCCAACGTAATCTTACGCGAACGTAGCAACTAAAGCTAAGGGAAGCGAAGTGAGCACAGCAAAGATGTAAAACAATGTTTATCTTCGCTCGGTTGCCTCGTCCGAAAATATAGTTGTCACAGCAGATCTTAGATTCGGGATAGTCAGTAAGAGATTAATTTCTAATATGCCATTGACAATTCCATCTATAAAATGAAGACGGCTCACCTCTTTAGCGGACATACATCCACAAACCATTAACGAACTGCACTTTTTAAGCAATTTTTATGGGCAATATCATGAGCAGTTCGAATTACGATTTGTTATCTCCAGGCTTACGATTTCGGCCCACGTCGCATTTAAACATACTTATTGAAAAATTGCTATGGGCCACGCGATCGCAGTAAATAATTAAATCAAGTTTAACATAAATCAAAAAAGTACAATGTAAGACAATATTTACTACCTACCGTGTTGTGCGAAGCCGGGGAGTTTACAATCCAAGATGTTCGAAGTGGGCCGAAATCGTAACCCTGGTTATCTCCAGGACAAATCTCAAATCTTAATTCATCGCTCCCATATTACTGACTGCAGCAACGTTTTGTCGGCTGGGAAGGTGATGCCCAGTAGGCTGATTAATCGATTCGAATCGATTTTCCTTTTTGAATCGATTCACCGATTCGGAAAAAATATCGAATCAAAATATCGAATCGATTTTTTTCTTAAATCGATTCACAAATGGGAAAAAACTGTTTCACGAAAGTTAAAAAGAGGTAGCTATATAAAAGTTATTAAAATTATCACTCGATTGATCGGTATACGAGGTCTGTTCAAGAAATAACCGAATTTTTTAAATTGCGCGGTAACGAAGTATCGTAGCGTCGTGCGGTTGGCAACACTGTGCTTGTCATAACTTCCCGAGTAATCTGCTCTTTACGGATTGTTGATATCTCGCTTCATTCCAGCGTTATTGTTTTTTGAGTGCAAGGTGTTCCAGCGTTCGTGGAGAGTTTTACAATGTGCGATTTTCGGGAATAACGAACAACGTGAAGTTTTGCGTGAAAATGGGGAAAACTTTTATCGAAACATTTCAACTTTTGAAACAAGCTTATGAAGACGATGCTCTAGGCCGTACGCAGTGTTACGAATGGTTTTGCCGATTCAAAAGTGAACTGTTTTGCAAAGCGGAAACACCGCTGGGAAAAGTGTGTGAATTGGGGAGGGGAGTACTTTGAAGGGGACAAGGACCAATAATGTGTAAGTTGAAAAATAAAAATTTTAAAAATGAAGTTCGGTTATTTCTTGAACAGACCTCGTATAATAAAAAATATTACGTGCACATACAATTTTAAATGAAGAATTAGGTCAGTTTTAGAAACATGGAATAAGGACAGAATAACTATTCACCGAATATCCGTTATTATTCTTCAATATCTGCGTCACGTTATTTTGAGCATAGTGTTATACTCAGTTTCCGACGATTGTCAAATCGGGCCTTAATCATAAAAACTTTGGGCTCGCTGAATTCCCTGCAGTTTAATCGATAAAGAAAAACAAAATCATGATTCAAAAAATGAAAATCAAAAGGAATGGTGCCAGGAAATGCTCCAACAATTTGGATTTATTCCTACGAACCAAAACCGAATGGGCAATTTGGGTCTTTCAAAATGAACCCAAACCAACAAAGGTTATTTGTTTTCAAGTGTTTCGATAAACATTATTGCTTCGTTCTTCGGTTTAGCTATATTGCGTGATGGCTTTACAAAATCGAACCTTAGTTACTGCCGACTGGTATACAAACATCTGCATACCAGATACCATCAGTAAATTAGAAAAATTAATTTAAGAAACGGATCACCCTGCTGCCTGCATCAAGACAACGCAAGCTGACACACAACAGCTCAAAAAGTCGATTATTTAAAGCGCCAAGACATCCACTTAATGTCCCACTGTCCTTATGGTCCTGATGTATCGCCCAATGACTTCTTCCTATTGCCTCAGATGAAGAACAAAATGCTGGGTTAACGTTTTATAACGCCTGCAGCTTGAAGAGGTTGTTGAAGCATATAAATCTTCTATTTTGGATGAAAAAAGTGCTTGGAAAACTGGTTTGATCGTATGTTAAAATGTGTAGCAAATAAGCGAGAATACTTTGAAAAACAGTAAAACCATTTTGTCGAATTCTTCTATGATTTTTTTTACAAACTTTCTCGAATCTTTCGCAGCAACCCACTTACCCACGTACAGGCTCGAAACGTAACATTTCTGAGTCTGTCAAGTAAATTTCATACTACTCTAAATTATTGTTGTTAAACTAGAAAATGTTTAATAAAAGTTGAAGAAGCAGCGCTGGAAATTTGTTTTTCCAAAGATGGAAATACAAGAATTGTAATAATAAATGTGCTTCTATGGTCTTCTATTACATCCAAACACCAAAAACTTGTGATGTTAATGATAACAATTAAATTATTAATACAAGTTGGTTTCGATTTGGTTTCGTGCGAATTGATTCAATTTTGTGCGAATCGATTCACTTTCGCGCGAATCGATTCTATTCCTGCGAATCAATTCGATTCAATGCGAATTGATTCGATTCTGAATGGAGACCTTGTTAAAACATAAAATTGATTTTTAACTTGCTTTTTTACCCTAATTATTAAACGCCCCTCATATTTTGGACACAAAGCTCTATGAAGTCAAGAGATGTGCCTCAAGATATTCGCATACGTTTCTAACTAAAAGCGAAACATATGGTATGTATTTATTATTCGGGACATATTCTTTTTAATACAGCCCTGTTTTAAAAAGTCATTGTCAGTTAAGATTAATTATCCAATTAACTTTCCATTTATTTTACATGACTCAATAATTTTTCGACGTAACATTCAATTATGATTTTTCTAGATTAAAAGCACTTATTTTTCAGCGTGATCGAAAACGCCCGCGCATTTTCCATTATCCGCGCAGTCCGTTTATTCTAAAATCATAAATTAAACATCGGAATTGTATTACTTATCGGATTAAATAATTTATCGCCCGCCAATTTATGTATAAGCGCCAGTACGCGCTCGCCCTTTCCCCTTCGCTCCCCGAATTCATTTCGAATCCGGCCATTGAAAAAGTTTACTCCGCGTCCACTGCAAATTGTATTAATCCCAGATTACCGGCGAATACTTATTTACACGACCTTTGCGGGTCCCCGTTTCAAAGCAAATGCATCTCGCTAATAAGGACGCCATCCGCCGAATAAAGACCTAATTTCGATAACTGATTTAAGCACGCGCCCGCCTAAAAGCTTTCGGAAACTCCGGCGATAATGCCACGCAAGTCGCTAAGAGGAATGCGAATGGGGAAAAATCGGGCCCGGTTTTTGGAAATTTCTCGGCTAAATTAGAAATTCTAGTTCAACAAATAATTTTCACCAAGGTTAATTGAAACATTCTCCGAGCGAGCTCTGCACCTGAAACCACACCGAACAGAATGTGCGAAGGAGCTATTGTTTTGGAAATTGCAAATTATGAGCTGACACAGTAAAACAATTTGCGCCAAACTCTGAGCTGCATTTACACCTGAGAATTTCAGATGAGAACGTCTTTGTTCAGTAGTCAACTTTAATAAGTACTTACCTTGATCCTGTTAAATATTCATTTTGAAGTACGCGAGCGGAGACGATATCTGGCAACAAAGAAAAATATTAATAATAAAACACAACGCGGATGCTATTATATTAATACAAGAAACTGTGTTTGCTGGGACGGAAAAAATATAACTCAAAAAATCATTCGTTGAGTTATATTTTTTTAGAAATTAGTTTTGCTAATGTGAAGGGCTTTTTAAATTTTCACAATCTTTTATTAATAATAATTGTAAACAATAACGCAAGAGTTATATTTAGTTGGGATGTATGTATTTGCTTTAGCAAAATCATGAAAATCGCCGAAGTTGCAAATAAAAAATTCCGCGAAAATCGCTGTTTTCGATGTTAATGTACATACAAAATGCTCGTATATCCGTTAAGCATTACAAAAACACGTCTTTGAACTTCCACATTTATATTCCATTAATACGGTTTTGACTTGGCCGCTTTTCATCGAGGAGATTGATGGGGCGAAAACATAGAAGATTGTTTATACCGAGCGAATAAATTTATGATACACAACAGATATATGTCTGGGTGTTGCGTAATATTTTTCAATCTGCTTTTGTCTTCCTTATTTGCTATAACATTCGATTTATTCGTTGAAGTAATTATCGCTTACAAAGTAGGTATGTTCGGAAACTGATTTGAAAATCGATTAATATCAAATATATTTTAGACAAAAAAAAATTAAAAATAAAAGCACACTTAGAAAACATTTATTTAACTTTTATTGGGTGTCCCAGAAAAAGGGGCAACACTATAATAACAATAATCTAAAGTATAAACTAAACATTATAAATGTTACGTATTACAAAAAAAATTATTTGTAATTGAAAAAGAAAGTTCAAATATCAAAATTTCTTAGACTTTTGATAAATGGTAGTAACTATTAACTGGAGTATAAAATATGTACTTGTTGATGGAAAACATGATATTTTGTAGAGTTTTGTATTTTAACTTAAACGTATTATTCTCCACTTAAGCCTAACAGAAAAACAAAAAAGTTTCTATTTATGGTAGTAAATCCGTCACTCTAATCTGTCAAATCTGGTGTTTTTGGAATTCATTACTTGGATCTATCTTGTACACTTTTAGTTTACATAACCCTGTTCATATCACTTTTAGCTAATGATATAACGAGTGTTCAATTGAAAAGTTCATCAAGTTGACTTTGATTTTTTTATTGAAAAAGAAAAAAGGGATGACTTTCTAAACCGATTGATGTTTAACACATACTGTAACGCGCCCACTAAAAACCCTTGTTTATTTACTTTTACGCACAAGTAAATAAGCAATAAAAATGTACAAACAAACACAACTTCAAATTTATTGCCAAAGAAGAAAAAACTGTCGCGTGGAATTCCGAAAGGCCATCCAGATTTTAGGTCTGTTCCCTTCGTCAGGATTTCGAGTTCTGAACCGTTCAAAATCGCACTGAGCACGAGCAGTGCACAAAATTGGATATAAATTTCATACTGCGCATGATGCGAACGGTTCAGAATTTGAAATTTTGTCAAATGGATCAGACCTTTTACTAGCCAAATGCATGCACTCCTAGACGTCCTTTCCGGACGGTCAGCTATCTGCTAATGACTACTGGCGGCCGCCCTAAAAGTTATTCTACTGGCCTATATTCTTTTCGGTTGAACGACCCTTCGGAGAATTCGCTATAATTAATAATACTTTGATTATGGCTCGTGATCGTTGTGAATAGGAATCGATTCTTCTTGGTGCGGGTGTAGTCAATTGAATGAACAAAGGAGCGGATTACATTAATAAAAACACGAAATTAGATTTAATTAATTATTTATTGTAAAAAAAAAGGTAAAAACTCCTTGTACCAGCCATTGCGGGGTTTGATATAATGAGCGAAAAAACCTTGCATTGAAATGAAATACAAAGGAAGAAAAATTACGATTTTCAGAAGTACAGTATAACCCGCTTAACAGATTTCACTTTCGAATATCAGCGCGATCTACTTTCTTTCGATTCACACCGTTGGTGGTTTAACGTCTACACAGATATTTGTTGAAGAGCTTTGCTCCTTAATTGGATTAACAATTAATTGAATTTCAACTTAGCTCGAGTCTTGGTACTAGTGTTCGTCACTTCTGATCGTACTCTAAGACTTGTTCTGTTTAATAAACTAACGCACAATGTGTCACAGTGGGACTACAGTGTACTTACTTAATGGAGTTAATTAATGAATTACTCGGAGTTCTGGGGAAGTATGTGATACAAAATGCCGTCCTCAGCGTTCAATTTGCAAGTAAATCAGTAAGAATCACCTGTTTTTCAGGGACTCCCGTGGGAGGTGTTGGGATACCCTATCTCTAGCTAACCTAATTAATAAGGTGGAGTGTAGGGAACGCCGCTACTCCTCTCACCAGAGCGTTTAATTGAGGTCGAATTAGTAGGAGCTTTTCTCGACATCTCGACTACTTTCGCCTTGCGTCGACGGTGGTACTCTGTACCCGCTTGCCTGGGTTTCAGGTCCCTCTATTTGTTGCTCTTTCGTCGTCTAAACCTATCTAATTAATTTATAGCGCAAGGACACAATTTTGACTGTTTTACTGGCACTACATTATGGGTGTTTTTGGCACTTTCAGTCTCTCGGAAATCGCTTCTAATTAACCGGCAAATCTCTCGGCAAAGACCACAGTTTGGCCCACACACATACAGGGTGTGAAAGAAACTTTGTTAAGAAAATGGCTATGAATATGAAGTTCAAATTGTTCGGCCTCGTAGTTTCACGAAATTCGTAAAGACAATTAATTGGCCTTGATTTCTTTGTTTATTTTGTGCTGGCGCACTTGGTTCCAGCCGCAGATATAGTTGCTTCACGCCAGTGACTGAGATTGGCGACTTTCCTGTACAACTCGAAAAACAACCGTTAGCGTGTTTCCAACTTGCCGGAGAAAATCCCCAAGGGTAGAATGATTTCTAAAAGTACACTGTATTAAATTCTCAGGTAGATGTGGGAAATAGTTAATTGCTGTTGGTTGATTAAATTACAGAATTGGTCTAATAACTAAACAATGTTTTAATATTCCATGTCCCAATTCTTGCTTTGTTTTTCTTTTTCTCTGTGTTTTTATTTGTTCTCCATTTTCTTTCCATTTTCGTCTCTTTTGTTTCCGTCTCTTAGTACTCCTTTGGTTAGTTTTTTGGTTTCTTGTTCAGTACTAATTCCTTTTTGTTGTTATCCCATGTCATTATACTTCCGTCTATAATTATTTTTTTAAATCCTACTTTTGCTCTTTTCCCTTTTTCTTTTTCCATTTTTGCAACTTCCTGTATAGTTTTCTGTATTTTTCTTTCTTGCTCTGTTAAGTCCGACTCTATGTAACAGTTTGTATTTTTCAGCTTGTTTTTATTTCTTAAGATCTTCAGTTTGTTTTCCCAGTTTTGGAGTTTCGACCTTTTCTATTTCACTTTTTACTCCTATTTTACTTTCTAGAAATTCTTGTGCTTGTTTTATTTCTATTTTATCTTTGAGTTTAACTCCTTTAATTATTATGTTCATTTTACAATTTTCTTTCTCTCTTTTCTCAATCTTTTGCTCCAATTCCTCCGTTTTCTCTATATTATTTTCAATTTCCACTATTTTTTTCCTTAGTTCTATATTTTCCTTCCTTAATTCCCTGATTTCCTCAAAGTAGTTCTTCTGATCTATTCTTATTTCTTTCATTTCTTTCATTAAATCTTTCATTACCTCTAATAATTCTTCCATTTTTTGTCCTATTTTCTCTTTCCTGGTTAGTTTCTCGGTAGCTTAGTTTCTGCTGGATTAAAATATCTGTCATCGCGCAAAAAGCCTCCGGCCAGTCCACCCGTCGGACCTCAGCTCTTATCGGTGTTGCCCACGGTGTTGAAATATATATTCTAGTTTTCAAATCATATCAGATTTTGGTCTTTTGGAAAAATTAAAAAATACAATTAATTCCAGCTAGATTGCAAAAGTGTGGCGAAATTGTTATAAATTAATTATAAACTGTTCCATAAAATTTTTTAAACATTTTTTCCTGTAATTTGTGACATCAATTTTCATCCTGTATACGCAACATATTTGGTCCACTGTCTACATTACCCCTCCCGGGTGGTGATCAGAAAAAAGCTTATACGAAAAAAGGCCACACGAAAATTGCGCACAAAAAGGTGAAAAATACAAGAAAAAAGCACACGAAAATTGCTTACAACGAAAAAGGAAAAAGTGAAAAATTGCTCACATAGAAAATTGGCTGGTTTGATATAAACAGTTTTAGAACATTTTGTTCGATGGTTATTTACACCAAATTAACGCTAATGTTCTTGCTCCACGGTCTTGTTTTGCATGATATAAATGCAGCTTAAGATGAATACCAAAGAAGAAAAAAGTATTTGGTAAGTTGGTGATACCACTGCCGCTGCCGGCAGGTACAGACATCACTAACAAGTTCAGTTTAAGGCAAATATGAGTTTAAAAAAAAAGAAATTTTCTTTCCACTCTTGCAAATCAAGCTGGAAAAACTGCTACAGCCAATCACTGATTATTCTTGTGTTAACTTCATGTTAGAAGAATACTTGGCGTAGTCCAACCTCAATTTGAAATTACTGAAATTTTCTGTGAAGTTGAAATTAGCAGAAATAGGACAGACGTACCTTAAGATTAACGACTCTAATTTCATTTTTTCAAATTAAACGAGACGCGCAATCCAATTTCTGCCTGAAAATTATTTTCACCACTTCATTATAACAGCAGGTAATAACCGTTTTAATCTAAAACGAAACGAAGCGCAGAGCTTAAAGTCGTTTTCGTATAGTATTTGGAACAGCAAAGCGTTTTTTTTTAATGAGGGCGACCCTCACTCTGAAACTGCGAATTGTAAGTAATCGAAATATTTTTCATAGCCTAGCTTCTTTTCACCTTAGTTTTATAACTAAAGGGCGGCGCAGAGATTATATTTTTCAAGGTTTTGCTAACCGATAACCTTGAAAATATAATCTTTCCGCTTAATATTTATAACTGATCGATTGTAAAATTAAATTGTAACAGGAACGCTGTAATACGATGAGAAATTTTTGAAACGCAAAAGCGACGACGTGAATGTTAGTAAAAACGTTTGCTCGTTACGAGAATAAACGACCTAGAGCTTCGCTAAATGGATAATTTCGGTTTCTCCCAATTAACTCCAGGCTAGATCTGATACACAAATCCTATGTTATGTATAAGCATAAATCTACAAAGCGTTCTCATTGTTTCCCAACAGCTCTCCTGAGAACGCTTTCGTAAATTTCACAGTGGTCAACGGACCTGTGAGATTATTGTCTTAAATCCGGAAGTACCGAATAAATTCTACCGGTTACCTCAGGGCGAACGCCACAAACACAGAAGAAACCGGTGCCTTCTTAATTAAACGTGCCATCAAGTTCCGGTCACGTGATGTTATTGTGCGCCGGGCTTTGACGCCGCCGGCCGTAATCCCAGTTCGCCGCGTACAACGAGCCAATCGGCTTGATGAGCTAATAAAAAGCCTCGGGGCGCAATCAAGATTTCGGTAATTTTTACAGCCACCCATCCACTTTATCAAAAGAACTTGATTTATTTTTATGTGGAAGCCCACAGATTACAGATCGAATTCTAAACGATTGCTACTTCTAAAGAATGGAATTTGCAAATCCCCCAGGTTTCGCAGAAAGAAAGGCAAAGAGACAGAGCAGATTGAAATTACAAAAATGCCGCCGTAATATATTTGGCCTATCAACGGCTAGATGGTGCAGAGGAAACGTTAAAAACAAAGCCCCTAGTTTTCACAGAAATAACACTCAAGAACTCAACCAAAAAGTCGATAGTGAAATTAAGAAATCAATAAATTGTCTTTCTGTAAACGGCGCAGCGTCCGAAACACTTTTGTATCAGACACTTTCTTTGTATGCCAGAAATAAGGGCGGAAAAGGAGGGAGAAACTTCAGTTCAAAGCAGCAGACAGCAGCACTTTGCAAACGGCTTTCGAAGCGCTTTGAAATTTTCGAAAATTTTTGTATCAGACACTCTCTTCTTATGTCAATAGTAAGGGCGGAAAAGTAGGGAGAGACTTCAGGTCATAGCAGGAGACACTTTGGTGAATAACTCGAAAAGTACTGACGTTAGACCTACCATGCGACCCATCAAATCGGACTAAAATTTAACGCGGAATTCAAAAATACAATAATATACAGGGCGTTCCGTTTAAAAACGCCATGTTTTGGACTAAATCTTGAAAATGCGACGCTCAATTGTTTTTCTGTAAACGGCTTTCGAAGCGCTTTCAAATCCTCGAAAACTTTTGTATCAGACATTTTCTTTTTATGGCAATAGTAAGGGCGGAAAAGTAGGGAGAGACTTCAGGTCATAGCATAGTAGCAGACACTTTAGTGAATAACTCGAAAAGTATTGACATTAGATCCATCATGCGACCCATCAAATCGGACTAAAATTTAACGCGGAATTCAAAAATACAATAATATACAGGGCGTTCCATTTAAAAACGCCAAGTTTTGGATTAAATCTTGAAAACGCGACGCTCAATTGTTTTTCTGGAAACGGCTTTCGAAGCGCTTTCAAATTCTCGAAAACTTTTGTATCAGACACTTTCTTCTTATGGCAATAGTAAGGGCGGAAAAGTAGGGAGAGACTTCAGGTCATAGCAGGAGACACTTTGGTGAATAACTCGAAAAGTACTGACGTTAGACCTATCATGCGACGCATCAAATCGGACTATAATTTAACGCGGAATTCAAAAATATAATAATATACAGGGTGTTTCATTTAAAAACGCCAAGTTTTGGATTAAATCTTGGAAACGCGACGCTCAATTGTTTTTCTGTTAACGGCTTTCGAAGCACTTTTAAATTCTCGAAAACTTTTGTATCAGACACTTTCTTCTTATGGCAATAGTAAGGGCGGAAAAGTAGGGAGAGACTTCAGATCATAGCAGGAGACACTTTGGTTCTTTGGTGAATAACTCTAAAAGTATTGACGTTAGACCCATCATGCGACTCATCAAATCAGACTAAAATTTAACGTAGAATTCAAATACGCAACGACAAACAGGGTGTTCTATTTAACAATGCCCAAGTTTGCATTATTTTTTGAGAAGGCGACGCCCAATTGTTTTTCCGTGAACGGCGCTCGAAACGCTAGGAAATTTTCTAAAATTTTTGTACGAAATGTTTTCTCGTAATTTCAAAAATAAGGGCGGAAAAAAACAGAGAGACTTCGATTCACAACGGTGAATACCTCGAAAAGTATTGACGTTAGACCCATCATGCGACCCATCAAGTCGGACTAAAATTTAACGCGGAATTCAAAAATGCAATAATATATAGGGCGTTCCGTTAAAAAACAGCAAGCTCGAGTTGTATCTCGAGAAGGCGGCACTCGATTGTATTTCCGCGGACAGCATTCGAAGCGTCGGAAGAATACCCGAAATTTTGTAAATAATTTTTTTTTCCTAATTCGCAAGTCAAGGCGTTTTTTTGTAAACAGTTGATGGATGTGAATATTTGGTTGTCATCGATTCAAATCTAATAAAGTGGATGGTGGGGGGAGTTTTCCTTTCAACGACTGCAAAATGAAAGCAAAAAAAATGTTTAACTCTAGTTTGTAATTAGGCACCGAAATGGCCCATTGTTTCTTGCACTAAAGCTCCGCGTATGACAACTTTTAATTTCTGATTTGTTAAATAGAATTTTTTATTTCTGGTAATCTGTGACATTACTTCTCTTGTCGGTTTTATTTTGGTGGTCATTATTATGTCATTCACCCTGTAGTTGCAACGTTCAGCAGTGATTATAGAAAAAAGGAATAGAGAAAGAAACGTGGTTTTTTTACTTTAAGAATTAATTTATGATAATCACATAATTGATGGAAGACGCATTTACGAGTACTTATTTAATTAACAGTTAATTGTAACTTCAAATAAGTAAACAGTCAATTAATTCCGTTCCACGAGGTTCACGTCCACATCGCGAGTTGGTAGGCAGCATGTACATAATTGCCATGCAACATCCCAGAACAAAAATATCAAACACGAAAATCAATACAGCGCGCGATATGTCGGGGGTTATGAGAAAAGAGCAAACAAAAGAAAAAGTTTCCCTCTGTCCCGAAAATTAGCATAAATTCATGGAAATTTCGCTCGCCCCGTCGAAGCATATTTATTTTAAGGGAAGCAAGCGGTCGTCGTTCGTTCTTGTGCAGGCGAAATACATTTGCGCGTCGTTCAGACCGTTCCACGCCATTACTTCAATTAGCCTATCGATCAACTTCCGGCTCATTTGTCTCACTTAGAACGTTCGCTTCCAATAAGCGATTCCATAGAACAGGCACAGAAGAGGAATGCTTGAACAGTAACAAACTGATTTTAATTAACATCGGTTTACAAAACAAGACGGAAGTAGGGACGGATTGATCCAGAAGGTCCTCGGGAATTCACGGATGGGATAGCGCGCAACAGGCCGAGATATCCGTATTAAACACTTCGCGAAGTGGAAGCTTGATGTGATGTTTGATGACATGTTTGATTAAATGATGAAGAAGGAAAAGTGTAATGGCAATTTGTTTAACGTTATGTTTGATTGTATATGTGCAACACATTCTATGGAGCACATCGGATTGAGAGGGCATGAAGATGTTAATCTATCGATCAACTTTCGGCTCATTTGTCTCACTTAGAACGTTCGCTTCCAATAAGCGATTCCATAGAACAAACACAGAAGAGGAACGCTTGAACAATAACAAACCGATTTTAATTAACATTGGTTTACAAAACAAGATGGAAGTAGGGACGAATTGATCCAGAAGGTCCTCGGGGATTTACGGATGGGGCGGCGCACAACAGGCCAAGATATCCGTATTAAACACTTCACGAAGTGGAAGCTTGATATGATGTTTGATGACATGTTTGATTAAATGATGAAGTGGGAGGAGTGTAATGGCAATTTGTTTGACGATATGTTTGATTGTATATGTGTTCCATCGAGCACATCAGCTTGACATGGCATGAAGACCTTAATCTATCGATCAACTTTCTGCTCATTTGACTTAGTTAGAACGTTCGCTTCCAATAAGCGATTCCATAGAACAGGCACAGAAGAGGAACGCTTGTAAAGTAACAAACTGATTTCAATTAACATCGGTTTATAAAACAAGACGGAAGTAGGGACGGATTGATCCAGAAGGTCCTCGGGGATGGGTTGGCGCGCAACAGGCCGAGATATCCGTATTAAACATTTCACGAAGTGGAAGCTTGATATGATATTTGATGACATGTTTGATTAAATGATGAAGTGGGAGGAGTGTAATGGCAATTTATTTGACGATATGTTTGATTGTATATGTGTTCCATCGAGCACATCGGATTGAGAGGGCACGAAGACCTTAATCTATCGATCAACTTTCTGCTCATTTGTCTCACTTAGAACGTTCGCTTCCAATAAGCGATTCTATAGAACAGACACAGAAGAGGAATGCTTGTACAGTAACAAACTGATTTTAATTAATATCGGTTTACAAAACAAGACGGAAGTAGGGACGGATTGATCCAGAAGGTCCTCGGGGATTTACGAATGGGGTGGCGTGCAACAGGTCGAGATATCCGTATTAAACACGTCACGAAGTGGAAGCTTGATATGATGTTTGATGACATGTTTGATTAAATGATGAAGTGGGAGGAGTGTAATGGCAGTTTGTTTGACGATATGTTTGATTGTATATGTGTTCCATCGAGCACATCGGATTGAGAGGGCACGAAGACCTTAATCTATCGATCAACTTTCCGCTCATTTGTCTCACTTAGAACGTTCGCTTCCAATAAGCGATTCCATAGAACAAACACAGAAGAGGAACGCTTGAACAATAACAAACCGATTTTAATTAACATTGGTTTACAAAACAAGACGAAAGTAGGGACGGATTGATCCAGAAGGTCCTCGGGGATTTACGGATGGGGTGGCGCGCAACAGGCCGACATATCCGTATTAAACACTTCACGAAATGGAAGCTTGATGTGATGTTTGATGACATGTTTGATTAAATGATGAAGTGGGAGGAGTGTAATGGCAATTTATTTGACGATATGTTTGATTGTATATGTGTTCCATCGAGCACATCGGATTGAGAGGGCACGAAGACCTTAATCTATCGATCAACTTTCTGCTCATTTGTCTCACTTAGAACATTCGATTCCATAGAACAGGCACAGAAGAGGAATGCTTGAACAGTAACAAACTGATTTTAATTAACATTGGTTTACGAAATAAGACGAAAGATAGGGACGGATTGATCCAGAATGCCCTCGGGGATTCACAGATGGGGTGGTGCGCAACAGGCCGAGATATCCGTATTGAACACTTCGCGAAGTGGAAGTTTGATAACATGTTAGAATAAATGATGAAGTGAGAGAAGTACGATTTGTTTGACGATGTGTTTGTGTAAAACATTCTGTTAAGCACATCGGGTACACTGCAAAATATTTGATTGGGCGATTGTATCTTAAACGCGTGAGCGTAGGGATATAACACTACAATGATGGGGTGGTGAGACGACTCCTACATCTCACAGCCGCATAGATATAAATTGCATGCGGAACATCCAATTAATACCTACAAAGTGTATAGTTATGTGTAATGTAATTCGATCACTATTCGATTAGTAAGTTGATTCAAAGACGGGTTAGATGCTATCAACCACAAATTGGATAGCATCGTTAATAGTTTAGAAACCAAAGTTTGCAAGCTGGAATCCGAAAATGCTACTCTTCGCTCCAAAGTTGATCAATTAGAGCAGTACTCACGGCGCAGTTGTCTCCGGATCTTCGGAGTTGTGGAAGAAAAACACGAAGATGTTACTGCCAAAGTTCTTAATGTTCTAACGAACACGATGAGGATGCAATTGGAAGATGGAAGTATTGATGTCTGTCATAGGACTGGAAGTGCCTCACAACAAGAACAAGGGGTAAATAAAAAGAATCGCCCGATCATCGTTAAGTTCACCACACATCATCTTTGTCGCGCTGTACATGCCAATAAAAAACTACTCAAAGGTACTAAAATAAGTATTAGGGAAGACCTTACTACATTTAGAGTCAATTTATTAAAACATGCCTCAGCTGCCTTCGGATTCAGGAATGCTTGGTCCTTCGGTGGCAATATTTACGCTAGTTACAAAAATAAAAAATATAAAATTAATGATATTACTGATATAGAACAAATTAAGCAGGAAGGAGTCCCGCAGCGGCAATAATGTACTCATTACACCTCTGTACGGTATTTTCTTGCGGCCAAACAAAAAAAAAAAAAATAAGGCGATAAAGCCGGTTTAGTTTACTTTTAACAATACAGGTTTCTTTTGATTAATATTCCTAATTGCTTTCACTTACATTTACTGACATTAGTAGTAAGTTATTAGTAAATACATTTTCAGTTTGCGCTCTTATTTGATAGTTAGTTTGTTAGTTTACTAGGTTCATTTCATAAACTGATGCGTAATAATGACTTAAAATTCGGCCACCTCAATATCAGGTCTATTTTACAAAAAGTTCATAATCTTGCAGATATTGTTAATCTTAACGAATTTGATATTCTTTTTGTATCTGAAACATGGCTGTCTGACAATATCGCTTCAAGTTTATTAGCTATTCCAGGTTTTGATTTTATCAGATGTGATCGAGATGGTCACGGAGGAGGTCTTGGTGTTTATATTAAAAAATCTGTAAGGTGTTTTGGTGGAGTCAGGGTAACAGATTTCGCATGAGCATTTATTTGTAAAACTGATTGTTAACAACAAATGCATTCTGGCTGGAGTTATATAGACCGCCAAATTATATAACTTTTTCGCAATTTTTTCCGTTTCTCGAAGATATTCTTCTGAATTTGTCTGTGTCTGTGTCCTACGATTATATTTATGTGTTGGGAGATTTTAATATTAACGTTCTCACACCGCTTTGCGGCGTGCGTTTTTGCAGTATCTTGAACTTTTGGAGTCTTTTAATATGAGACAAAATTATTACGCAAGCCACTCGCACAACCGGGACGACATCTACTCTCATTGATCACATAATAACTAAACAGAGAATACCGTCAAGGACTGGGGAATTTTAGATGCATATATTTCCGATCATTGCTTTAATTTGGTGTACAGTAGCTATTGATATTTCTTTTAATAATGAAGTCAATTGTTCACTTATCACGATTTTAAAATCTTAATCTACACAATTTTGATAAAGACTTGCGTTCTGTAAGTGGCAAGAAATTTATTCCCTAGTTGATATTAATGATAAAGTAGATTTCCTCAATAATAATCTTGCTGCGATCTTTGATGTTCACTTTCCCTTAAAAGTTTATACTATAAAACACAAAAATCCACCATGGTTAACTGATAACTTGAAATTTATGTTTAACCTCAGAGATAAGGCATTGAAGCGATTCAAACAATCTGGGAATTCGGAACACTGGACTTATTATAAATCGCTGAGAAATTTAGCAACACAGTCAGTTAGGACAGAAAAGAAAGCCTACTTGGAACATAAAATTAAGACTTCCACAAAAAAAAAAATGTTTGGAAACAACTCAAAGATTTTGGTATTAACAGTAACAATAAGCCATCTCTTCCTGTGGAACTAGATAATGTAAATGATATTAATAAACATTTTATAAGCGGGACTGTACTACCTGGAGGTGATTCTGGATACTGTAATCAGTTCTTATAATACTGATAGTTCAGTATTAAGTGATAGTTTCTCATTTACTTCAGTTACAGAAGACACTGTTGCCAAAATTTTTTGTTAAAATTCTCCAGTAAAGCTTACGGGGCTGACATCTTTAATATTGATTTATTGCGCTTCTGTTGTCCTTTTCTTCTTCCAGTATTTACTCGCATAATTAACCATTGCATAATTCATGGTGTATTTCCGAAAATTTGGAAAGAAGCTCGCATCTTGCCTATACCCAAAACTAAAAACCCTAAATCGTTTAATAATATTCGTCCTATTAGAATACTATCTGTCCTCTCCAAAGTGTTGGAAAGGATCATATATAATCAACTGAACTCATACCTTTCGGTTCATGATTTAATTCCTGAAAAACAGTCGGGTATCCGGCAGCGCTACAGCTGTACGAGTGCACTGACTACAATAACTGACGATAGCAGCTCTTGATGATAATAAATATGTACTATTGATATTATTAGACTATTCTAAAGCTTTTGATCTAATTAACCACAAAATAATGCTGGCAATCCTAAAATGTATTGGTTTCAGTCAGAGTGCCTTGAATCTATTTAAAAATTATCTGGTGGGTAGATTTCAAAGAGTGTTTTACAACGGTGTGCTATCTGAACGTCTTGAAATCCATAGGGGCGTACCGCAAGGGTCAATTCTAGGTCCTTTACTATTCTGTTTATATACTTTTAGGTTGCCTAAAGTTCTTAAACATTGTAGTTATCACTTGTATGCGGATGACACACAGTTGTATTACGCGTTTAATGCCGATGCAGTTGGTAATGCCTGCTCACATTTAAATGAGGATCTGAATAACTTAGTTAAGATTTCAAAACAACATTGTCTGCAACTAAATCCAGCAAAAACTCAAGTTATGTTATTCGGGGGGAAAGGTTCTCATGGATGTTGCTGCTGCAGTAAATTTACGTTTGGGGAATCACTCTTTATCTCTGACTGATTGCTCAAAGAATTTAGGCTTGTTCATGGACGTTGATCTTAAATTTACTCGACATGTTACAGAACTGATTAAAAGGGCTTATGCCAGTATTGTTGATTTATGTAAACAGACACTTTCTTTCAAAAACATCAAAATATGCTGTGTGAATCTCTAGTGTTGTCTCACTTCATACTGCGACACCGTATATGGCCCATTTTAAGTTATTCTGATGTTACTAGAATACAGACAGTTCAAAATGCTTGTATGCAGCTCATATGCGGGGTTCGACGTAGACAACGCATTCTTATAAACTCATTGAATTAGGATGGCTAAATATGAAAGAAAAAAGATACTTGCACTCCGCGCAATTTTACCATAAAATTTTGTTATATAAAAGTCCGCCATATTTGTACAACAAGATCACATTCCGGACGGATGTTCATAACGTTAATATTCGATTTCGGGGTCTATCTATACCCAAACATAGACTACAGTTTTTTAAGCGCTCCTATAGTTACAGGATAGTTAATGTTATGAATGCCTTGCCGAGTGAGTTTTTAAAATTGGGACCATCCAAATTTGCGAAGCAATTAAAGCAAAAGCTCCTTCGTGACCGTAGCGAACAAATTAATTAAAATATATATTAAATTACATATACTATATTCTAAAATGTAAGCTAAGTGTAAATTTATGTATTATATTTTTTCATTGCCTGTTTTAAGTTAGGATGTTTTGGTGAAGGGGGTAGATCAGGGTATTAACTTTGTTAATGCATCTGACCCTTCACCATTTAAGCACAGAATTTTTGCTTAATAGCTATTGTATCTTTTTTTTTGTGTACAATTACTTATTCTTGTGCTTAATAAACGTATTATTATTATTATTATTATTATTCAAGCGTATGTGTTCAGTTTGGAATTGAAAAAAAAAAACGCTTTTAAAAAAAAGGTGTATTTAAATAACTTGGATCAATTTAAAATAATATCATACAAAACAAATTCAATGTACAGAGCAGAAACGGCATTCTGTACAACAATTAAAGCAGATGACACTAGCAGTGAGAGAAACGGAAACGGTCACACAGATTACTTTAGTCGGGTGTCAATACTGTCCATATGACGATACAATTTGTCGAGCTGCTCGTGTAATAATGATTGTCAGCTTCCTGGAACTTTTACACAGTCTTCGTAACCGAGGAATTTCGATTATTTACGATAAAAAGTTTTTCAAGTTGAATCAGGCTGTAACTATCGCATATATGTTCCAAAACGGATGCGGGTTTCTCCGGTCACTGGAAGGTTAGGCGAACTGACTCCGCGTCGATCGCTCTGCGACAATATTTTGTTTATATTTTTTTAAATCTAAAATAAGCAAATTTCTGTACGGAATACCGGTTTCTTATATTGCTATTCTCAACTGGGGAACATTAGGAACATTTTCTGATCTTTGGATGCAAGAAGTATTGAATTCTTCATAAGCGGCTGTAACAATATGGCACTATGATGTGCCATTGCAATGTCGGGCCAGATTTCCATGGTATTTTCTTAAAAAAAAGGAACTAGCCTTTTTCTTATGCACTCTTTTGCATAAACGTTTTGATTTATTGCAAGTTCTGAAGGAATAAAACACATGTTCTGTGTTCGTTCATAAACTTTTCGTAACAATCAGTTTCGTCGAGAGCTATGGAAATAGTTAGTCATTGAAGGCAGTCCACATCTGATATTATCGTGTATGTACAGACAATTTAATTTGTTTAATGTTTAGTTATGTGCGTTATTTACTACATTTTACATTTCATGAAACTCAATCGACGACGTCAGTTTTTTCTTTGCTGTTAATACAGTGAAAAAGAATCATTTCGAGAATTTTTGTGCAATGTGCTATTATAAAATGTAATACATTTTGAACAATATAAGAGTATTGATTATATTTTTAGCAAATATTTACTGAGCAGATTATGATCGCTTTCATGTTTTCGAAAAATGTCGTCCAGATAGAGCAATAAAATCACGTGACTTACGAGCGGCGTGTTTATTTCATTGTTTACCAGCGAGCGTGAGAGTAGCGATTTAGATTTTCGAGAGCTCATCAAACAGATTATTTTTTACATGCTCGAAATAAACGATTAACAGCAACAAGCTCTTTTTACCGAATGGAAGCTTTAAGTCCTTGGGATTATTGAAAGCTTTTATTAACACTTTGTTTTATTAAGGTCACAGCAAATTTTATTAAAACTATGAATTATAAAAAAAACTCTTATTAATTACGCATTTTTCTAAATAATCTCACATTCTCTGGTATGAAAGTACCAAGTGGGCCTATAAATAAGAAGGTTCCATTTAAAAAATGACACCTTTCATCAAGCTTACTTTAATCGAAAGAAGTTGATGTTACTTGCAGTAGGTTTGGAACACCCTGTATAAATGTTACTAATTTTAAAATACGCCATCAATCATTAAAACTTCATTGGGGTTATTTATTCCACCATAACAAATTCATAATCACAATCAGAAATCTCCTGAACAAAACAAGTTCATATCAAATTAAAAGGAAATAAATCGATTGTTTTGCTTTTATTTCTGAGTAATTTCGAAGCACATTAATTATTTAAATTTAAAAAAGAAAAACATGCAATATTGACGATGATGTAGTGGAGTGTTATTGTCAGCGTGAGCTGAATGTGTTTTTAATTCACAATGCCAGTTTTTAAATAAAACGTCGACACGCTTTGCTCTAGTTTCAGTTTGGCTTTGGGGAATCGATGATGTGCTCGTTTAATCGGCCAAATTTTATCATGAATTTTAAACTCGCCCCAGTCTTCCATAAATAAACTGGAAGTAGAAATCAGCGCCAAATTCACGCGCCTTTGCACAACGCTTTTTTGATTGCTTTTTTCTAAAGCTCTTTTTAAATTAAGTACTTTTTTATCAAATAGTATTTCTATTATTTATCGTTCTAGGAATCGATGTTAATCGCATACTTCGCTCTCTGAACAACTTAGTTGACTAAAATCGCGCGCACGCACGGTGCGGCTTTTATATAGGTTTCATCTTTCGGGGATTTCCAATCCCATCTAGAATGCGCATCCCTCTTTATTTATGTATGAATATTTTTCCATATTTAAAGGTATGCATACGTCAACTAATAATCCGAACAACCTGTTACATGACTAACCAAGTGGGCATTGACAACAAATGCTACTTATGCCATTACTAATGGAGCTTTCGATTGAGGTACACTATATGTATATGCACTGAGCAGGTACTCCGAGTATTCACATCTTATTTTAACGTAATATCACAGTATAAAGAATACAGTAGCGCAACTCGCTTGTCGGCACTTTGATCTCTTTACTGGATTTTCATTGACCTCGAGTAGATAAAAGGGGTGTGTCGAACTGTTTGTTCTGCTTTACGTGTGAGCGATTTTGTTGTAAATTGTACATTCACACGTGCTCACACAGCAGGGCCGGATTGTAGTGTTTAGTGGACGTGGTAAAAAAAAACAAGGCATAAATAATGTGTATTAACATAATTATAAAGATCCATTCGTCACCAGAGCCGTGAATGAATGAGCTCTGCATCCCGAGATTGTGACTCAGACCTTGCGCGGGATGTTATGCGCGAACTGAATATTTTCATGAGAGTCGCGCTACTGTGTAATCTTTATACTGTGGTAATATAGTAAAACGAGGTGAAGATACAGATATAAGAACCCCAATCGAAAGTGCGAGGTGACATATCTGTCACGTTCTAGTAGCGTTTCATGCAGTGCTGTAAAAAATGAATGAGTTAAAAGAAGAGGAGCACAGAAACACTATTGGCGAATATTATAAACATAACAAAGACTATGGAAAAGTCTTCACCGTAAAACATTTTTAAAATGTGGGAATTGCGAAAATAAAACATTATTCAATAAAATGTTGAACAGACTTGACGGCAAATCCCCGAAATTATTTTTCTTATTGTATTAATAACAAAGAAAACACAGACGTTATCACTGATTGAGTTTTATGAAATGTAAAATGCTTGAAACGGAGCTTCATAATAACGGACATAACTAAACATTAAACCAATTAAATTGTCTGTACGCACACAATAATATCAGATGTGATCTGCTTTCATTGAATAACTACTTCAATAGCTCTCGACGAAACTGATTGTTACGAAATGTTTACGAAACACGTATTTTACTACTTCAGGACTCGCAATAAATCAAAACGTTTATGTAAAAGAGTGCTTAAGAAAAAAACTAATTCCTTTTTTAGGTAGTAATTAGGACTTCTGGCCTGACATAGCAACCGCACATTACGGTACCATCGTTACTCGATTAGTTGCTTATGAAGAATTTAATTTTTCTTACATTCAAAGATCAGAAAATGTTGCTAGCGTTCTACAGTTGAGGCCAATAGAAATATAAGAAAACGGCATTCTGTACAGAAATTTGTTTATTTTAAATAGGAAAAAAATTATAAAAGAAAACGTTGTCACGAAGCAATCGACGCGGAGTTTCCCGATTATCCAATAATCAAATCGGATAAAATTAAGGGCGCTTTAAAAAAATGAATTCATTCATTATCACTTCTTCTTATTCGGAACGTGTCGAATGTTAAACGAAAATCACAAATAAAGAAAAACAAATGACGATCGCAATATTTACGGAATGACAGAAACACAGCAAAGAATGGAGACAATCAAAAAGAAAATAGAATGAAAAACGTTGTTGACCATCGGCGAACAACCAAAAAGAAAATTTCAAAAACTGTCAGAAATATTTAATGGCGATTGAAGAAAAAAAATTTTCTGCGTCAAGCAAGTTCTTGGGTAAACCTCCAATTCATTTCGCTTTAACTTAACCACAAACAGTGGAGGGACTTTGTAAAAGAAAGCAGATACGCAGAAGTATGAGAAGGTCGAAATCCAGAAATACTACTACTAATACTTTTGGAAAATATTTCATGATCATTCATGTAGTTTAATTTCGCTTTTATTTGAGGAACGTCTACACTTTTAGGAGGAATATTATTCTTTCCAAAACGACCCCTCACTTTTCGTGATCTGTTCCTAAAGATGAAGATGGAAATAAATTGAATGAATATGTTTTGGAGAGGGATGAAGAAAAATAAAAGTTTTAAAAGAAGATATTCAGATACTTTGGGTTTATCCTAAACAGGAATTAAGGTAGAGCGGAACAAGAAAAAAAATCAAGCCCCAAGCAGAAACCAGTTAATGAAGAAGATATGTAAAACAATCTAGTCTTAGCAAATGCACCCGAAACCACGAATATGACACACAAGAAAATGAAAATTCATTGATGGTGATGCAAAATAGAGTGTATTGAGAACCAAAGTAAGCCCTGCTTAGGTCAATCGATATCAAAAGGATAAACTAATCTCGCAAATTATTTAAAATCGGTAAACAAAGAGTGACGGGAAAATACTGAAAACGAGAAAAAAAAGCGAAATGTTCAAGGGTCTCAATCACATTAAAAAAAAGAAACAATAGGAAAAAGAAAAGGCTATTATAAAAGAAGTGCGTGTACACCACGGGAACATAGCAGAATCCTTTAAATCCTTTAATCCTGTTAAAGAAAACATGTTCCTCAGGTATAGCTCAACAAGGAAGGACTAAAACGATCATATAAAAAAAATATCCAAAAGACTTCCAGGACAACCGTCAAGACGTTGAGCTGAAAGGTAGGTTTCCTTATCAAAGGAATACAAAAAAAAAACAGGTTGTAAAAAAGGATAAAGAAGAAGAAGGAGGATTTTACGAAGTAGACGATTTTTATTTTGAATCGGATTCATTTAAATAGCATATTTTTTGTTTCAGGTTGCCCGAGACCTGCGTGGTTGTATCCAATCGCTCATGCATTCTCGGCTAATCACTGCTAAAAGTAAAGGCAAGATAAGGGACCATAGACCTAGAACAGAAGGTTTAGAGGTGGACGGAAATATGGTAATAACATATGCATGAAGTAGGACATGAGGAATTAAAAAAAAACAGACAATATAATTAAAATTGAAAGACTCACAGGGGTAACTCATAATGAAGTCTTGAATGTAAAAGAATTTAATCAAAAGTCACAAGTCTTCTTCATAAAATAATTTTATGAAGAAGATTTAAAAGAATTTAATCAAAAGTCACAAATCTTCTTCATAAAATTATTTTATGAAGAAGACTTGTGACTTTTGATTAAATTCTTTAACAATATATGTAGTTATTCGGTTGTAAAAAGGAGGAAGTAGAAAAAGAATTTCACGAAGTAGAGGCAGTTCATTTTGATTCTGACTCATTTATACAGTTTATTCCTTGCTTTAGATCGCCTGAAGCATGCGTCACAAATCCACATAAAGGAGATGGAATTTCTGCTTAGGCTAGTCACTGTTGAAAGTAAAAGTAAGGTGAGGGACCATAGACCTTGAAAACCAGATTTAGAACTAGACGGAAATATGGCATATCAAATAGGGCATTGGAGAAAAAGGTGAAGATTTGGTTTATGGAAAAAAGAACGGGAAAGAAGTTAGAACGAACAAGAGTCAGGAACAGATTGGCCGAAACGAAAAACCAGCTTCCAAACCATAAACTTGTGACAAAAATAATAAAAATAATCTCGTTCCGCTAATTTTTTTGAGCAGTGTATTTGTAACAAATAATCAAAATTGTGGTGCGTTCACTATAAGCGTTTTGTCACGGCCAACTTCGATGCCAAATTTAACCGCATTATAACGCGTGATCGATATCTTTTCTAATCAAGTGACCTATGGAAAAAAATTATGTCTTTGTTTGGTTCATTATTTCAAATGCCATTTGAATTATTTTTATTGCATTCCTATCGTTTTGTATAGGAATGCAATATAAATATGTAATTCAAGTGGCATTTGAAATAATGAACTAATCAAAGACACATGATTTTATTTCCATAGGTCACCTGATTAGAAAAGATATTGATCACCTATTAGCGGTTCAATAAAAAATTGAATAGGAACAAAAAGCGACATGTCGTTTCTTCAGTTCTCTAAATTTGAAAAGTGATTCTGATACTGTCAGTATACGAATGACTGGCTCGTTCTGCGGGAAAATATTCCCGAAATTCTTCATAGTAGACAACATAGGAATATTGCCATTCACGATTTTTCAGTTTAATTCCATTCCTGAAAAACGATTCTAAAAGAAAAGCTTTGACTGGCTGTAACAATTTCTCGTGTCATGGTTTGTCAGGCTGACACTTGTTAAAAATGTTTAAGATGAAACGTGCGGATTTAGGTTCCTAGCTAACTTTGAGTAACTTTTTAATTGATCGCATTGTAGAAGGAGAAAAAAAAACACTAAAATTGAAAAATCACGAACAGGAAAATTTCCGGGAAATATAAATATACCCCAGTGTTACATCTGCCGCTGGCCAACCAGTTTTTATAAATTTTCATGCCATCTACTTTCCCAATAAACTGAGAGGCTTCGATACGAGTGGCATCACAGGATTTGTTGTTGATTCTTGATTACTGATTATCATTTTTCACATAAAATGGACGTATCCTGTTTTGCTAGAACGCTCCTCAGTAACAGTTTAAGTTAGGAAGCACTCCTCAGTTACGGTTTAAGTTATTGGGAATATTTTTTGTTAAATAGTCATGTCATTTCATATTTTGATTTCCTCCAGTAAAACCTATATCAGATATAAGTCCTTGCGCAGGCTCAGATCCGTCAGGAATTTTGTAAGAGACCACCGCACCTGCCCATAGGTACGGGCTTAAGCGATTGTCAAATGTTTCAAAATTCAGAAACAGTCGATAAACAAATGATCGAAAAAAGATGGAAATATTCGAGCGGGAATTTCAAACTTAAAATAATACATAAACAAATTCATTTCTATTTATTATTATTAAAGGTCAAATCAGGATGACACAATTTTTAACGACAAGGTACGATTCTTTCGCCAAGAAAGTACAAAGTTTGAAAATTTGTGATTAGCAGCACTGTCTAAAATTGCGTTAAGCATGTACACCCGTGGCCAAGTAAATCGTTACGATTAGAAGGACATGTAACCCTTAGGCTGGGGATACACGAGCGTTTTATAAACGTGCGTTGGAACACACGTCACCACGAACGTTACAGCATTTACTTTACTTTAAATGAATTCGGTCACACGACAAACGTGCGTTTGTTTTACGTGCATTGTAGCGAGTACATGCGTGGTCAAGCTAGACGCGCGATTTATCTTTTAGACGTGCGTCATAGTACTTAACGCTGTCCACATGCGCTGTGAGTTTTCGCCATGTCTGATGTGGAATTATTACTCATTAACGAAATTGAAAAAAGACCAGCGCTATGGGACACCACTTATAAAGATTACAAAGACAAAAACAAGAAGAATGCTACTTGGATGGAAGTATATGTTGTTTTAATCTCTGTATGTTAAGTAACTGAACATAGCTGCATAAACAGCGTCCACATTGTGTTTTTAAAATTAACGCACGTTTACTGAATGCTCAATACACTCGTGTAAGGTACGTTTTGAATGACGCTCGTGTTCCCCAACCTACGACAACCTACTTACATTGGTGGGTACAATTGTTTCGTGGAACTAGAGGTCTTTTCCGAAGAAAAACAACGGGTCAACCTCGAAAACGTAGGGAAACACGGGGCAAGATGGGGACGTTAACTCAAGATATTTAAAAAAATTTGGAAAATAGTTATTACAAAATCGAAATTCAAATATTTATTATTTGTTTGTGTAAAGTATACAATACAGAAATAAATTGATATTTAGAGATTCTTTCATTTAAAAAAATAAAATTAACAACAATGCATTTTTACCATTTTTCCCCAGGTAGGGGGCGAAATGAAGATATTATTGCAATAGTATTACAACGGTAAAGCAACTCGTCATCATCATCGTCAACTTGTGCATAAGAGTTATGTGACCATCTAAGACACAAAGTACAACGAATCCAGCTTTCATGGGACTTGGAATAGAGACATTGACAGTATAAACATTCCGTATCGGAGTCATCTTCTACTTCTGATGAACTATCATGGGTTTTCTTTCGTTTTTGGAAACTAATTTTGTTGGAACAAGCGGAATGTTTGTCTCTCCCTTACCACAAAAATATTGTTTTAAAAGTTTTACCATACAAAGGGGTAAAATGAGGAAATCCCCATTATGCCGCAACCATTTTGCCCCAAACAACCTTTAAGTAGCAATTGTAGGTTACCTACTCTAAAACAACTTAATTCATCCAATTTTGTATTCACACAGGTTCTTCTAACTAGGAACGAAGCCTATTTCGTAATGAAACCACACGAATATTTACTTACCTTGTTAATTCCCTAATTTTTTGATGTCAGTTATTAGATGGACACTATCAAAAAACTAAAATCCGTTATAACTAAATATACACGTTCCGCAGCGCTCTGTAAATTTTTCTAGGATATAAACAACATCTCTGAATGCTTTCGACAACAAATAATAATAATAATAATAATATGTCTTTATTGGCGAGGTTCGGATATTAACCGCTCTTCCACCTAACCATACAAAATTAGAATAAATTCCAACAAATATAATAGGCAAAAAGCAAATAAAATAACATTAGCTAAACTTATTTAAAAAATAGGCGTAGGAGGACTGTTCGAAAGTCTGCAGAGGCTTAGACAATCGTGCAAGAAACACAACCCAGTATATTTTTACGACGCATCCCCATTTTACCTCCTATCCCCATCCTGCCCCGTGTTCCCCTACTGCTTAAGTTATCGAAACTGCAAGTCATAATGAAAAATGCTTCTCACACGTCTATCCACCAATTATCACAACAGATTGAGCTTTCTGTGGGAACGTGCCACAAATTGTTACGCAAAGATGTTCAGCTCTATCCATACCGCATGAAATTGGTGCAAGAATTGCTGCCCGGTGATTCCATACAGAGATTGTTTTTCTGTGAATCTTATAATATAATAAATTACTTAATTTGTGAGTTAATTGTTATTTTATAATTTGTCATGCTGACATTTAAAAATCACTAGCACTGCGACGTTTTTCAAAACAAAATATTTCCACAGGTAATGCTACCGGGTTATTAAATTAACACAGTATTTATGCTTTGTCCGAAATTTTAGTTGAGACACCCTTAAAACGAACATAAAGAAGATCTGCAGTTTGCTTCCTCCCATAAACAAGAAATGTTCTCGTTTTACTACCTATTTGTAATCGGCTGTATATCCTCGGGCATTACAAAGATAGATTTACACGATTATCCCAATCCACGATTATTTAGTGACCACCTGGTGGCTTGTCCGTATGTGTTCGTGAGCGTAATGCGACGATTGGAACCGTGCCAAGACCAAGTGCAATATTTACTTTTGGGCGCACTCTCCTATTTTGTGAGTTACATCGACCGTGAACCTGTCGGGGAACTTCCTTCCGCCTGATGTTATTTAGCTCAAAACCAGATAAAGCCGAAGAAGAAAAAGTATTAAATCATCGGCGAACAATAAAGGCTGTATCGCCTCGTGTTATACCCGGCGCACTCAATTATCATAAAAGTAAATCATATTTACGATGATGCGACGTCGTTTTTCCGGGCCCCGGGGGAAATTCGACATTCAAAGCGTAACATCGCGAACGAGTTTTGGAGTTTATTCACGTTTTATTATCTTAAGTGCCGGGAAGAAAAAATCAGGAAGGTGAACGCCGCTGATTAGCAGATGTCGAGGCAGCGAAGGAAGAAATGAAACGTCGCGTTTATGACCACGTTTCCGGATTTGCCTAAAAAATTAGAAATTCGAACCCGGATTTTTCATTTTTTCTTTTTTGTTGAATTCGTTGATTTCTCTAATTTATGTCAGAGGTGCGGCACGCATACCAATTCTATCGCGCGATAGTTTCACAAAAGAGAATTTATTAAATTTTCTGCACGTACGGCGGCGGCAAAACCAAACTTTATTACGAAGTTTCCACCACGTCCATTACAAATAAAACCAATGAGAATTTAAGCCCGCCGCGAGCAAATTGTTTCGTCCCGGATTAAAACGATTATTACCCGCTGTTACAGGGGCGACATTAGCGACGCACCGGGACAATAGTCTTAAACACAGATCGGACAGTTCCTAAATTTAATCTTTCGGGGAACCCCATAATCGTAAACTTATTTTGATAAATTACAGGCCTAGTGTGTATACTTATGAGAGAATACATGGGCAATACAAATATTGCTGCGCGTTCAATTAGGCGCATAAATTAATTATAATCCTAAGCAAATTCGATTTGGAGCGGATGGTTTGTTCGGTGGTTTCCTAACACAAAGCCATTTGCTTTTGCCCCCATCCCCTCCACACCACAATATTGCAGTACTAACAAAAAATAAAAAATATAAAATTAAAAGTAATCATTGGTTTTTTTTTTGAACGACCGTACGATGTTGAGGGAGAAAATGTTCAAAAAGGGTTCAAGAAATAGAAATTCTGAAGATTCGCGATGAGATCCCGCGTTAAAAAAATATCTGAACTCGCTGGCCTTTTTTCCTCCCAGCGGCAATATTTAAAACATTTCTTATCAAGACTTGTAAAAGGCGGCTATCAACACATGAGCCAATTAAATCTGAATATTTCTGTACCAAGCGAAACTTCTATCCGAGGAGTAGCTATCGACAGTGCTATACCTACCTGAATGGCAGCAAGTTGCAGGAGGGTTATTTAAGATCTCCAGCACAGCCGGCTAACTCCTGGAGATAGGGGAGGGGATCGTACGGAACCCCAAAAGTACAAGGGCAAATAATTAATAAAATAAAAATTCCCCAATACGGTACAATTGTCCTTATTTACAATAATAATTAAACACGTTATAAAATAAAAATCAACAATAAAAATAAAGAAACGCAAACAAAACGCAACGAGGTTATCAAATTCTAAACCCGATAACTCGGTACCGACTTTACGTTACAAAGTCAAAACAAAATTAACTAACCTCGGCAACAAACGGTTGCTTAATTTACAAAAGAATTTAAAAGCGTGCGTTACCGCAATTTAAATCAAAATAATCCGACCTTGATTACATCCTCGCGCCTCCAACGGCAGCTGTCGTCGTCAATGCCCGTAGAGTATCGAATCCGGTGGAAAACCACTGAAGCCAAGACGGCGTATCGCAAGTTCCCAGCGGACTCTCACGACGAAATTCACCAACAGCGGTTGGGTGAGCTCAAGACCGGACAGACGGGGGAGTAATGACGGTAAATGTAACTGTTATCGCACTGACCTTGCGGCAACTTAACAGGTTAAGCGCCAGAGGTGTTTCATCAAAGTCTTGCTCTGGGACCAAAACTATTTTTTAGTAACTTCATATTCCTTTAGATGTTGAAAAACCTTGACAATTATTTTTTGTATTTCATGGCACAGATTTAAAAGAAAAATCAAAGGAGACACCGGTGACCGCCATGGCCTGACTAAATTTGCCAGCGGTCACCGGTTTTCGCCGTGGCCAGACCAAACTAACTTTTTTTCATCATGTCATAATACGAAATTATACGAATGCATTTCCAATTCCATTAGGCAGCGGACGGCCGTTGGGCAGGCGAGAGTGAGAGACGTGTCGAACGGGCGAAAAATAATTGTCACTCTACTAATTAGTAGAGGCGATGTATTTTTCGTCCGTTAGACACGAGCCCACTCTCGCTTGCCCAACGGCCGTCTGCTGCCTAGATCATGCATGTTTCTGTAGGTGTTGATTGTTTTGACGTTTGATTTGTTGTTAATAATCATTGTATTTTATGTTTTCATATTACAATGAATAAAAGAGTTTATGAGAAACATTTTTTTTGATTATTCAAACTCAAAATTATTTGACGTAAAACCTGTACTCAGCAAAGAAGAGACCAGGGCCACAGCGGGCACATAATAACACTAAACTGTATATAATCATGACCGCTTGGCCGAGCAAGGACAACGAAAACTGAGAAGTCGAACGGACACCGGTGACCGCTTCGGCCCAGAGAACCAGTGCTGGGGGAGACACCGGTGTCCGCCCTGGCGCTCAACCTGTTAAAGATGGAGGAGCCCCCGAAATCAACTCCAACAGTTTGGGCAGCCACAGATGCGATGTTCTTAGTAATCGTAATAAATCGAAGGGTAGAAGATAGAGCAACAAATAGCAAAGCGTAGAACGCAGTATAAACAAAAAAAACCTAAAAGAAAAGAACACATGCGTTACATTTTGAACCACGCCCAAGTACACGCCAAATTTACCTAATCTCAAACTGCCGGGACTAGGCTTGGACAAGCATTAAACAATGCTTACAAATGCAGGGGTGACGATTTTTAAAATCCGGTAATCAAAGTACCGTAAACATTCGTCTACAGGCGTTTTCACCTAAATGAATTGCAAAACACAAAACCACAACAGTGACACTACACGTGCACACCCTACAATGAGCCACGAAGGACTGGCTAGCGTGCAAGCATTTTCAGCGCATGTAAGATATCAAGAGGGGGGTTGATAGAAGAACAGAATTAACTCACTTCAGGACAAAGGGAGATGGAAACAATTCTGTATTGCGTATTGCAGGCCATCGTTTAATCGGCGTACAAATGAAACGCGCATGGCAGAATAACGGAATGTTCATGTTATTTCACAATACAGGGTGACTGACAATACTAAAATGATTTTAACGGGATTTTCATCCGTAACAACAGATGACAGATGGATGCAATTTCCCAGTGTATGCACGCAAGCTATGTTAATCTCGCCTCCATTTGCTAATTTCCAATTTTCTAAATTGTTGAACTAGCGGTTTCATAGCGGCGCCGGTCGTGATAAGAGCAGAATTTTCTGCGAAATTCTATGCTTCAAACAGGGCTTCACACGGTCTTAAGTCACGTTGTCAATTATATCTCTTCTACATAAGATTTCCGTTTCGTATTAAATGTAAAAATTTGCTCCTTTATTTGGACTGTGTTTCAATTCTTCACGTCGGAACTTTAATTTATTTTCTAGTTTAAAAAAAATCTTCATTAAGACTTAGTATTTTGAAATAAGATTTCTCATATCTACAGATAAAGCTATTGCTTGTTTAATATATTCATTACTTGTACGAAATATTTAATAATGGTTATGTTTATTTTTTGAGAAGTCGTAGATCGCTCTCTCTCTTTCGAAATAAAATTTAGGTACTTGTAAGTAAGTTTCTTATCTTTCCATCAGTATTTATTAGCAAGGCTGTCTATTTCTTTTTCTTTTTTTAATCCGCCAATCGATAGCTACTGTTATACAGGGTGTCCCAACAGTGTGTTCTCGGGCCATATCTCCATAAGTACTGAAGATAGAAAAAAATTTTCAATACAATTTCTTTTTTAATTTAAGAGATCTACAACACGAAATTATTTTCATCTATACAGAGTGAATCAAAACAGTAATGCCGGACACAACTTTTTTATTTCAAATGGCATGCCCCATATATGAAACCAAATTTGGATTGCCCATAAAATTGTAAACATTTTCTGTATACCATTGCCTATACCTAAACCTAACTGTTCTTGAGATATTTAACATTTTGTCTAAAAACTGCCATTTGCAGCCACTATTTTATTTATTGATATTTCATATAATTTTAACTCTAAGAAAAAGATTTTTGATACAGATGTAGTTGATACATAAGCTTATCATAAGCCGTTATTAAAAGTACTTTTATCGCTACAGGGTGGTCATGGTAATAAACGAAATCTTAGAAATTTCAAAATGGCAAAACACAATTTTCTTAAATAGCATGCCCTATATTTTTCTATCCTAAATTGTTCGTTTAATAAAGTACTTTCATTTTTCTTAAGTATGTCTTATACCTATCTGCGATATTTTTTGAGATTTTCAGATCTATTTGAATTATATCGAACACTTGTCTAAGGTGGCTGTGGAAAACCGGCAAACAATGAACCGGTTGACATTAATAATTATTTTTCAAAGTGTTAGACTGTTGGGTACTTGTTAAGACATGAATTATTAGATTTATTGAATTATTTCTTTACTAAATGGTTGCATAGCGAAAGTTGGTTGGATCCGCTGGCAACGGGCTTGACGCTTGGTCGGACAATTATAGGTGTGTGTTCGAATCCCCTCCTGGTACATGTGGGTCCTATGTGACAAATGGAACACTTATGTGTCGGATTGTGTTCAGGATTCATTTCGGCCCCTTCGAACTAGGTTTTCTGCGTTTTCCCGGTTTGTAAACAAATGCCGATGGAAAACACCTAGTAGGTCGGTCGCAGCCGCAGCGGGCAATGTTACAATAACCAGCTTAACGCATTCCTGATAAGCTCATAGAGAGCTTGGGGCATGTATGACGTAAGTACAAAAAAAATGTATAACTGTTTAAAGGAGTCACGTACTAGAACTAACTAATGCCTGTACATTATTGTCGCTTGAAAATTAATTATTAAAGTCAACAGGTTCATTTGTTTGCCGTTTTCCACGGCCACCTTAGATAATAACTCGTTTTAAAAGAAATAATTCAAATAAATCTAAAAATCTCAGAAAATATCTCAGATAGGTATAAGACATACTTAACAAAAATGAAAGTACTTTATTAAATGAAGAATTTAGGATAGAAAAATATAGGGCATGCTATTTAAGAAAATTGAGTTCTGTCATTTTGAAATTTCTGAGATTTCGTTTATTACCAAGACCACCCTGTAGCGATAAAAGTATATTTAATAATGGCTTATGATAAGCTTATGTATCAACTACATCTGTACCAAAAATCTTTTTCTTAGGGTTAAAAATAAATAAAATATCAATAAATAAAATAGTGGCTTCAAATGGCGGTTTTTAGACAAAATCTTAAATATCTCAAGAACGGTTAGGTTTAGGTATAGGCAATGGTATACAGAAAATGTGTAGAATTTTATGGGCAATTCAAATTTGATTTCATATATAGGGCATGCCATTTGAAATAAAAAAGTTTTGTCCGGCACCACTGTTTTGATTCACTCTGTATAGATGAAAATAATTTTGTGTTGTAGATCTCTTAAATTAAAAAAGAAATTGTGTTGAAAATTTTTTTGTATCTTCAATAGTTATGGAGATATGGCCCGAGAACACACTGTTGGGACATCCTGTATATGCACACTGAATAATGAAGGCAACAAGAACTTTCTGGTGTACATCCGCCCCTAACTAACTCGGGTTTCTCCGTTCCTTATGCAAGGCATAAATAATTCTCGACTATCTAAAACGTAAAATTAAAAAAAAATCAACATTCCACGCCATCTCTACATTTCTCTTCATTATCTCTTTCGCTATTCTAAGAACTTGTGTTGAATTTCCTTGTTTCTGAAGGTTTTATCTGACTCCATTTGTTTAGATGTTCTTCTATTCTTTTGTCGTTCCTTCTGTGGATAATTTTAATTCGTATTGTTACCTCTGTGCCGCCGCACCGACAGTGGCGCACCCAAGGCGGGGTGAGGGGGGCAATGGGGCAGTGCTCCCCATATATTTGCTTTTTGCTTCGTTATTTTTCTTCCTCACCCCTTTGTATACGACATGGTCAAAACCTAAGTATACTATGTCCCCAGCAGGAGTAGGTACTGGTGCTGGTGGAAAAACCAAAAAAAAATCCTGAGGACGAACCGTCGTATAGACCCATCTGCCTCCTAGACGTAGCGTCCAAACTCTTGGAGTCGCCCGTCAAACAGCGCCTGATCGAGGAACTAGACGGTAAACATTTCTTGCACGACCGCCAATACGGCTTTAGGTCGGGTAGGTCGACAACAGACGCACTGAGTAAAGTGACCAACATTGTCATGGAAACAAAAAAAGCTGCATGGAAAACAGGCATTTTTACCTAATGCTTACATTAGACGTAAAAAATGCCTTTAACTCGGCCTCTTGGTCGAAGATAGTAGAAGCTCTCAACGTGGCGGGAGTCGGCAGCTACCTGACCAAAATACTTCAATCCTACATGGACGAAAGGACCATAATTACCCCCGCGGGCGCAGAGAAAGCGATGACATGCGGCGTTCCACAGGGCTCTGTCCTAGGACCGACCCTGTGGAATGTCCTATATAACAGCCTCTTGCAGATACAGATGGGCCAGGGGATTACTCCCATTGCTTACGCAAACGACCTTGCAATTATAATCAGTGCCAAAACTCCTGCACTGCTAGAAGAAAAAGCGAAATACGCTATGTCCAAGACCAAAAGCTGGCTAATTGAGCACGATCTAGAATTAGCCGATACCAAATCAGAAATGATTATTCTGGCTGGACCGAGAAGACTCCGAACGCTAACGATTGGCTTCGAAGAGACCGCCATAACCAGCAAATCCGAAATAAAGTACCTGGGCGTATACCTCGACAGGGATCTCAGGATGACCACCCACATTAAGAAAACATGCGAGAAAGCTAGCAAGACCTTAATGGCGCTTTCCAGGGTCATGCCAAACATCGGGGGACCTCGATTTAAGAAGAGGAAGGTCCTAGCAGGGGTTGTCACTTCGACCATCCTATATGCGGCGCCAATATGGCTCCCAGCATTGAAATATAAACACTACGAGCGTCTTCTCGAGTCCATAAACAGGAAAGTGGCTATCAGAGTCACTTCTGTCTACAGGACTGTCGCCACTGACGCTATACTAGCGATAGCGGCTATTCCACCAATTAAGTTGAAGGCAGAGGAAAGGAGACAAAAATACCTAATGGGTAGAGCAGACACTGAAGAGAATCGTGAAACCCTCATAGAAAAATTGCAACTCATATGGGACACGTATCGTGGGTGAACCAAAATTTTTATCAAGGACCTGCATAAATGGTGCAACAGAAAGTTCGGAGAGATTGATTTACTACGTAACTCAAGCCATGACGGGGCAAGGGGTCTTCGCCAGATACCTACACCGAATCGGAAAACTAGATACTGACGCATGCTGGTATTGCCAAGAAATAGACACGGCGGAGCACACAGTCTTCGGCTGTACGAAATGGACCAATACCAAAGAAAAAGCGAATGGAAACTGCGGCACAATCATTTCTGCAGCAAACATCGCCGAAATCATGCTAAAGAGCGAGGAACATTGGAACCATGTAACCAACATGCTGAGAGAAATCATGCAGCAAAAGGCCAAGATGAGAAACAAATAGAAGGAGTGAGAAATACAAATGCGTAATGAGACTGAAACGAATAACACCTGACAGTACGAAATTTCTGACGGAATGCTTCACGGCAAATACCAGAAATTAGTAGCTGCAAAAGAGGATAAGGAGTTTAGTTGGTAGGCGCTCTTGTCAAGGACCTAAGAAATAGGCGATTAAGACATATCTGATACCGGATTCCGTTGATGATGTCTGCTGAAGATTCTCCAAACCTCTATAAAAAAAAGGAGTAGGTACTGGGTGCGCCACTGGACGCCGATGATTCATTTCTAGCCTGGTCACACCATCTACAATTTCAATTATTCCAGTGAGTTTCGAGTCAAACGATAGATGGCTCCAGGCATTTGCTGGAAAATTCGAGAAGGAAAGGATCTTCACTGTATGTATAGTTCTTTTTTATAATACCTGTCAGTGTCACAATTTTAGGGTTTCTATTGGAACCCTACGTTTATCACTAAATATAGAACTGAAATTTTTTTTAAATTTCTTAACATTCATGTAACTACATCAGAAACATTTGACAGGTATTACAGAAAAAAAATGGGAATATAAATATAAGCGAGGATTCGCGCGCTATTTGAATTATTATTGTTCCGAAACATGCTGCAGCTCGTCAGTCTTATATTTTTATTGTGTTAAGCGACTGAGGACATTGAAGTGTTTTTAAATTAAAAAAGCGACAATTTTTCTGCGAACCCGAATTCGTAACACTATATTTGATATGTCAATGAATAGACGTAAGATGCGTGATCGAAAAGTAATGACCTATTGATTGACCCTAGGTCTGAATATAAGAAGACGTTCAACAGAACCCACGCGCCCTGTATACACATAGCGCTTCAACTGTGGTCGAAAATATCCAAAGAATCAGAGATATCGCTCGAAATGATTATTATTTTAAAATTAGAAACCTTGCTGAAATAATAAATATTGAAAGAGAAACTACTGGATTATTCAATACAAAAAGAAAGTGTAGGACCATAAGGGCTGGTCACTGGTTTTTTTTTTTATCTGTGGTGATTGCCCAACGGGGTCCTAAGTCAAAGACTTGTCAGGATCTCAGGAGCGAGAGTGTATTTGAGTGTGTGTAAAGTGACTTTGTTACTTCCAACCTTCTCGCCGTTTAAGGGGAAGCAGTGTCGTATTTTATCCCCAACACTGAATGGTGCCTGAAGTCGATACCGACCACCCCCGAGAAAAATCCCGAGTGCGGTTCGAACCGACGACCATGCGATTGCAAGGCCGGTCCTCTTACCAGTGGACCGTTCAGGCGTTGGTTAACTTTAATAATCTTTGGTTTATTCCCATACAAACAATTGTCTTTACAATTGTAGGCATGGAAATAAACCTTAATTAAAGTTAAGGTTAACCAATGACCAAAGTAACGTGCGTTCAAAAAAATCCGTTATCGAGAAGGATCTGAACTTACTTTTAAGCTTAAAAGTAAATCCACTTCAGGGTATGCTCAAATCCCCTGCTCTATCATATTCGTTAAACTCTTATACATATACGACTTTTAACTATGTATTAGGAACTGTTGCTTTTCAAATCAGTGGAAACCCGCCAAAGTCTGTCCTATTTTTAAAGAGGATGATCCTACACAAGTTTCTAATTATCGCCCCGTTTCTATTCTTTCTAACTTTGCTAAGGTGTTTGAGATTGCACTGCGCGCAAAAATGTATGCTTTCGTTAAGAACCTCATATCATCCAACCAACATAGATTTGTGGAGAAGCGTTCCAGCGTTCCACTAACCTAAGTTGTTTTACTCAGTTTGTTTCAGAAATTATGGACAATCGTGGCCAGGTCGATGTGATTTACACAGATATTAGTAAGGCTTTTGACTGTGTCAATCATGCTATTCTTTTGTCTAATTTGTCCTATTTTGGATTTAGCGACTCTCTGATAAATTTCATTAGAACCTATTAGGACAACAGGTTGCACTGTGTAAATTACAATGGCTATACGTCACATTACTTTGTTGCTACATCAGGGATTCCGCAAGGATTCAATTTAGGACCTCTGTTCTTCATTTTATTTATCAACGATTTATGTGATACGGTTGACTGCAGAGTAGAACTGTTTGCTGATGGTGCCAAATTTGTTTCTGTCATTAACTCAATTGGAGATTGCAGTAAACCACAGAATAATATTGACAAGGTCAATATTTGGTGTGTTGAAAATAAGTTACAACTTAATGCCCGAATTTTAATGTAATATCGAACAGAAACTTCTCGATCGTCTTACTTCAATTAATGATTAAAGCTGGTTTTCTCAGTCCTAGTGTAACTTTAAACTCCTGTTTATTCCCATGGTAGCAATTATAGAGACAATTGTTCCTATAGAAATAAACAGAAGTTTAAAGTTAAACTAGGACTGAGAAAACCAGCCTTAGCGGGTCAACATTTTGGTAACACCTTAGTTAAAGTCTTATTAACCTTGGAAAAAACAAAACTGGATTTCTTGTAATTGACACTCGTCCATCACGATGACAGAAGTCACGAAAATTGAGTATCGAGGTGTTATCAAAGCCCTTACTCAAAAAGGTCTTTCTCCCCAAAGCATCAAAGATCGACTGGATGGGGTGTACGGACAAAACTCCCTGTCTTATTTTGATTGGGCAAAACGGTTTCGAATGGGACAGGAATCCTTGGAAGATGACGCAAGAACAAAAGTGGTGACGGCGGACAACACCCTTGCTGAGGAAACGGTATTAAGCGATCGACGCTTGAAGGTGAAATAAATACTAAAAACGTCGGGGCTTTCACCAAAACCTCCACGTTCATTTAGACATGAATAAAGTTAGTCCAGGGTGAGTCCCCAGCGCCAACGTCGTGTTGAATGCGCTCGATCCCTTTTAGAGCTCTGTAGAGAAAATCCTGCGGACATGTCACAGGGGATGAAACTATGGTTCCTTTGTCCAAAAAGTGAGTCGATAGAATGGAGACGAAAAGGAGAAGCACCGCCAAATTCAGGGTCTATCAGTAGACAAAAAAAGGGTAATGGGCACGATTTTCCGGAATTGTGAGGGTATTCTACTCATAGACTATAAATAACGCAACACCACAGTTAATGCTGCATAAATTACGACAAAATATTCGGAAGTAATTGACTAGAGGGGTGCGTTTGCTATATGACAATGCACTTGTGCACATGCGTAAGCCGCAACTCGTTTCGAACTGCAGTTTTGAACAAATCGATCACCCTCAGATATCATCCAGATATGACTATTACCTGTTTGGAAATTTATTTGAAAAAGGACCTTCGCGTACGCCATTGCAGTGACAATGAAGAGGTGAACAGCCGACTTACAGCATTAACTTCCAAATTTAGTTTGGAGCGTTGTAGGGGTGGAGGAAGGAATTGCTTTACAGTTTCTTTTTTTTTCAGTAAAAGAATTTAGCGTTAGTCCAATTACTTTCCTGTCACGATAAAGAAAAGACTATTTTAAAATGGCACTGTGAGATTACCTTTCATTATTCTTTAAATAGGCTTTCAACCGGAATAATAATATCATGTTTGTCTTTATTTTCGACCATAAATAAGAAATACAGCAAAGCACTTACCTGGATGAATCAAAGCAGATCGCCACCTGTTGTTCGTAAATGATTACGCCGTGGGGTATTGTCCCATCGAAAAAGGTAAATTAATTCGTGTTGGAAGTGCTCCCCGTTCGCAAATTAACTGCCCTCGAGCACTGCGCTAGCCATCAAAAAAGGAAATTAATTCCAGGCAAACAGTTGTAGGTACCCCCGTTAGCCGAAACTTTATCAGATAACGACGCACACTAATTACCTCAACCCACCCCCCCAAAAACTATAACAATAATTCGCAGATGCCGTTAGGATGAGCATTTCATTTTTTTTTTCGCAACAGGAAATTAAATAATTGCAAATTCGGAGAACCCGCTTTTTCGAACGGTTTTTACGAGCGTCCCGACGCCCTGAGTGTGACAGATAGGCGGCGATAATCCGACACATGAAGCTTGCACATATGGAACGGACGTGAAGAGGATTTATTATCGAATTCGGCGGATCACTTCACGGAATGCAATTAAAGAATCTCTATTATCATCATTAATATTATTAATGCATCAATCAAGCTAAACCGATGTTTCTATCAACAAATATGGATATTAATATTATTATTATTATTATTATTAGTAACGGTATTAATGTTCAGACAACGCCAACGCGTCTGGTTAATTATCGCTGCAATAAAAGTGTCAGAATGATTTGCGATATTTTTAATGACGACTTATTTCGAACTAATATTATCAAAAAATGAATTGCCCGTAAGCAAAGTTACTCTTTCATTTAGTTTTTGATCAAAACTAAACAGATCTTTCTCGATCTGGGAAATATTATATTTTCTATGCCTGACGCGTGATTTTAAATTACTCTCCTCAACCTTGAATTTTTGAGTGAACGCCAAAGCTCTGTAATAACATCGTGCTTTACGTACAAAAAATTCTGAATGATTTGAAAAATCATTTACTTGACAGCGAAAAAGTAAATTATTTTCAGTCTATAAGTATGGACTGCTCTGTAAGTGAAAAGAAATGTATGTTTGTACAAGATTGCAGAAGATGATCATGACATTGCTGTTTAGTTGTGGTATTAGGGAGTACGTACAGTTTCGGACAGAAGATTTCGGATGTCACTGTCATTCCACTGACGTAAAAGTTAAGAAATTCCTATATGTATACGTCAGATGAGTGACAGTGACATCCGAAATTTTCTGTCTGCAACTGTACATAATAGGTTTGCTCGTACAACAGCTTCTGAGTAGTCAGAAACTGTCAGAAGCATGCGCTGATCTAAGTTTCACATTCACATTCATTCTTGAAAGCAGTGATTAATTCGATGGGCGAATTTTGACAGTTTCAAACTAGTCAGAAATGCTGCACGGACAGACCTGGTATAAAGAATTCCCTCCTAATGCATTAAATTTTCATATGAAATCATATAGAACAGATTTATACAAATCTCTATAGATTACTGTAACTTTCACACTCATACTTACAATAAATTATTCTACCTGATTTAATTGAGGGCAACGCGTCAATTACATTTCATCACTTTTCGATGTTATTTATTTGACATTAGGCCACATTACTTCCCTCTTTTGTTTATAATAAATTAGTTATTATTTATTAAATGAAATTTCTACGTTTTGAATAAATGAGAAGTCGTTACCATTCTTACGTCATCGACGATGTTATACTGCATCCGCACGCGCCAATATGTTTATGTTAGCGATCAATAAACAGTAAAACATGGCAATAAATATCGGGGGAAATCCTGTTTAAATGAAATTATCGCCATTAGGTGGAAATTTATGCCAAATCATATAACGAGGACCCAACGCAAATTCAGAATAACGTCCCTGAATTCCTCGTAGCTTACAATTAGTCGAAATTAATATTCTCCGTATCTTAATAAATATAAACGACTGTTATGTATTTACAGGCTGTGACAATCTAAACTAGCTTCCGTAAATAACGCCAAAATCGGTCAAAATCACCTTGCTTTGTTCAATCCACGTTTGGCTTTACTTAGTGTTAATATTTTTTCGTATCATGTTGGTCTTCTTCACAAAATATAAAGCACGAAGACTGTACTGTAAGTTTTGTGTGTCTCAATTCAGTGTTGGTCACATTTCTCCACTCTACCATATAAATTTCCCCCAAATCAGCAAATTATTTTAAAATTTCCCCATCCCTAATACTTTACCTTTAAAGTTATGTTTTTATTAAAATATAGCGGTATTACCTTTTAGTAATTGACACGTCGCGTCGCGTCGTCGTATCAGGACAGAACACATTTATAAATAAAATTCTAAGTGAACCCAAAGTTTCAAGGAAGGACCTTCTTTCAAGTGTTGAAAAAAATCGAGTCCGTTTCCGACTTCCTCAAGTCAACTATGCTGTGTGATTTATTTCTTGGGGGCAGTTTCTTTGAATAGTAATATGATAAACTATGAAGCGATGACTTTTTTATTCTTTGATGATATCAAACATCAAAAGACAAATTCCGCCTTGGCATCTTCCTGTACTCTGCTCTACTTTAATAATGCTTAATATAAAAGAAGAAAATTGCAGTAAATATTGTTGCCCCAAGTATAAGAAATGTTATTGTCTTTCAACTATAACGTTTAGCTGTTAAGCGTATGCATCTAATAAGAAATTCGCTGTATATTCAAAATCTAAATGTAAATTAGGTACTTCAGAACAGTATCGTATAACACAATGCAAAGCAAATTCAAAATAACCTTATAATGAGAACAAACAACATTTTTTAAATCAAATAAAGCAATTGTTAGTTTCTATTAACGTAGTTAAATGGCAAATAAATTAATGTTTTCTCACCCAAACCATAGTACTGGATACAGAGAGACGGGCGGATTACCGGAGTTTGCCCACACACTATGACATTCGGTGAATGCTAGTACGCCTTCGGACTCTGGGTGATGTTCACGACCACACGACTTTTGGTTATGTAATACCTCTGCATGAAACCCTGTCGTCTTTTATATGGTTTATACCGGAAATTCCGATTACGAAAAACTTTGCATGTGGCACACTTCCCCTATGAATCATCGTGCTTTTCCTAAATCGTTCGCTCTTAGCCATGTTTGATTATGCTTGCATAATGCCGGCTGATATTCTCCGAATGCAGTTTTATTGCAACGGTCAGTCATGACTTATTATGGCAAAGCCTTTGAAAAAGCAAGTCGTTTGATTACATTATTTTTAGGTTCTGTATTAGTAGCTCTGAAAGCAAGGCTTGTATCATCTGCGTATCCTGTTCCAGACGTATTTACTTAAATTTAATTAAAAATAGCAGGGTCAATAGAACGCTTCCTTGAGGGGTTCCTCGCTTGACTTCCATTTCCTTTGAATTTGCTGAAGTTACACTATTTCTAAGTTGGACGGCTTGCCTCCTGTTTAAGGAAAATTTTCTCTAAAACTCCTCATGTGGCAACATAGTGTCCTATGCAACATATTATTAGTTTATCACGATGGATGAGGGGGTCTTGGCTTATTTAGGTAAGATGGACAAATTGATATGACACCGAGGCAACACCGCACCGTAAACAATATATCATTCGAAAAATAATGCAGCCTTTAAGCTCTTTTTTTTTCAAATAAAAAAATGTCTATTCATCCCTATATGTTACACAGTTATTTTTTTATCGGACCTTGTATAGAAACTGAATGTAGAAATTATTAATTAAAGAATCTTTAACACAGGGTGTAACTACTATTGCACGCAGTTAAATTCGGCCGATGATATCAGGGGGATAAAAAGGCCTTAGTCACTGTTACAGAACAATGTAAAGACTATCTACCACATTTTGGTTAAAGCATTAAAGTCTTTAGATAAGTATATTACTACTTTAAAGATTAAAGAAATTATGATTGAGGCTCTTTCTTGTCCGTTGAAAATTATATTACATTTAGGCTGCGTTTAGTTCATGGGCGACGTTGTCGATATCGTTTAGTCCGTAGTTACTTTACGTTGTCTGACTAATCAGCTGAGTGGTCACGGCGGTCGTGATTTGAGATGCGACCATTAGGCAACCACGGTGGGTATAAGTTCCGTTTAGAAAACAGTCCGCCCGAGCTCGTTAAACTTTGACGGTTCGTCTGTCAACTAAACGCAGCCTTAATCGAACACTTCGTAAAATTGATATAAATGTCGACGTTTCGGTGTACGTTTGACAGCTTCAATTTTAAGAAGTATCCGTTGATGCGTGTAAAGGGAAGATCCTTTATACCGTACGGATCGTTGAAGTACACAGAGACCCAGAAATTTAATGAGAGCAAATGGTGCAGATAACTAACTGAAGATTGAAAATTATGAAAAGCGAAAGGGAAGGCCACCTCTCTGAACGGATTTAGAAAGTAACAAGGAGCGGAGGTTGTACCGCTAGTTACAGGGCTGATCAGCAATTTGCCATCTCTAATATACTTCGTCGGGATTATTATTTCCACTAGGGATTTATTAAAATTGTTCACTCTTTAAAGTTGAAGAAACGTGAACAGCAATTTTTCTAAAAAATTAATTATATTCTAAATACTATTTAAAGTCCCGCATATTACTCGATGAATGACCGAATTGTAATATTGGGCAAGTTATTTTTTTTAAAGCAGAATGTACTGTACTCTAATTAGCAAAAATAAGATAAGATCATTTATTGTTGCTTATAAACAAGAATACGTATTCTGAAGACGCCACGTCTGCTTCATCTCTTTTACGCTTTCTGTCTGTCATATTTTCTAAGTTTTCATTTTTAAACAACTACCTGTATGTACAGTTACAGGTGTACACCCGAATTAAAATATAATTTTACGCCAGACCATGCGGCTCCTGGTAAATAAAGTAAATGGAGAAAATTTATTTTAATATACAATGTTTGTCTCAAATTTATATTAATAAAAAAAATAGTAATAACGTCTCTCTCAACACAATGAACAACTCTTTTCTTTGGTGAAATGGACAAAGGCGAGAAAAAAAGCAGGTTAATTAATAATCATCTTAAAAATACGCTTATACATACATATTATTCCTCAAATTATGGACAAATGCTAATGTCAAAAATTACATCAACTACTAAAAGTTTTTGGTTTACTATTAGCTGCTATTTTTTATAAGTTCTCTTAAAAATACATTTCACGTTTAAATAAACGTTTAAATTTTAAATAAATTCTTAAATAAGAATAAAACTTTTACTTCGGTGCAATTTAAATAGACGCAATAATTTTATTTATTTTTAGGCGTACAAATGTGTAAGAAATCGGAATTCTGTACGGAAGAATTTATTATTTTAAATTAGAAAAGAAATTAAATTTCCGACGCAAAGAATTAAAACGTAGCTTAAAGACAAAGGAGTTTGTAATCTCAACGTAAACAGAGGGACCGAGGCGCCACTCTGAAATTCTGATTCGACTTGCGTGGGCGCACTCTGACGGTGGCTATTTCTCACTAAGAAGCTTCGCGCGGGATAAAAATATTTAAATTTAATTGGTTCATTTGATGTCATCCACCCACTTGCAGGATCCGATAAGAATGTTTTAAATACATACAAGTTCGGTTTCGCGAAAAAAATTTCTCCACAGTCTGTATTCGATAGGAAAGGAAGAATTCTTTCTGCGATTATTTATCTTTTCTTTAGTTTTGCTTTAAGTAAGTCGTAAATGAAACGTCTCAAACTAAGTATCCCAAAATTTTGGATTACTGGAAGAGTAAAGAGACTCAATATTCGTTGAACAAAAAAATCAATTTATTTGTCCAGAATTAAGAAAGTAGCGTAAGCTTTAAATGTGGTACAGAATACCGTTTCTTCTCTCTTCAAGTTAGTTTTGATTGTATTGTTTGCATTTTCATTTTTGTATTTTGAGAACGAATCCTGGCTACCTAACACTACTTAACCTAGAAACGCACAAACAAAGGAATTTCATCTTGGCTCTTTCATGGTTTGACAAAAATTTGGTAAAGAGAATGAGAAAAAAGGAAAAGAAATAGTTTGTCCATTGTGTAGGTACACACACCTTTTGTATAAGTCAGAGATATTTGGGTTTCGATGTTTGAATATCTTTTTCACTATCGTCGTGGTATTTAGTAGTAAAAAAAAATTGATAATCTTGAAAGCGTAGGTTTCTTTACTCTACTGTCTTTGATCAATTCCATCCGGTCGTTACAAATGTAAAAATCTAAACAGTAACGCAATTAAAATTAATTATTCAAGATATCTCTGGATGCACCATTACCTCTGCTCTTGACAGAAACTATGTAAGTTGCAAGCGCCCAACTGTAAACTAAGCTTTACATAACGCAGTAAAGTATTTTAAATTCATAACCTCTGTTTATTTTAGTAGCCTGTACAGGAACTGATTGAGTTAATTAAAAAAGTTGAATTTTAATTTAAAGTTGTTTTAAATTGCAAACCTCGTCATCGTCTCTTTATAATGAGAGGATTACCCTAGAGCGGGCTTCTAAGGATCCACCGCAGCACTTGAATACGTACATACATAAATAAATTCTAATTCAGAGCTTTTAGTGCGGCATAAAACCTGGCAAATAAAAACTTGCACGTCCGCAAAGTTGCTGTTGATTTAAAACAAACTCGGACCTTGTTTTCTGCTTTTTTTTTCTGTTAACTCCGACAAGAATGATTATCTCCGATACATCAGGCCTGGAATTTCTTTCTAAACTCGGGTTACACACGTAAAAATAACCCTCTCCGGGCGTACGGAAACGTACGAACGCAATTTATTATTTTTCGAAACCATTAATAATGCGGGCGACCTTTATTGATATGTTCCGGACAATAAATAAAAGAACGCGCGACGGCGCGCGTCAGAACTCCGAATGGGGTAATAAATTGCGGGGCTCCGTTTTCTATTTTCTTTGCCCCCCAGCGAAAAGGAAACGCCGCGCCGGTGACCGAACGAAAAACTAAGTACTGCCTAAATTCACTGACGGCAAACGAAATTGTAAAGCTCCTTGCAATTCTATTTGCAGACTATAAAAGATTTCGTCTAAATAATTTCTGAGCGTCCGACTCGACGCCGGCGGGCGGGCGTCTACTTGCCCAGCTCCGAACTCCGGACCCTCCGCAAATTGAACTAATTTATGTTCAATTTAACAATTTGCTCTGAACTAGGGCACGACCGCTTCGTATTTGGATTAAGTAGGTTGAGCGTCCGATTAATGTCAAGATGCATCAGCTTGTTCCGTTTGAAGACTTTAGTGGTACGTGACAAGTTTAAGACTGAACGGGGGGAAGTTTGTTGGAACAACTTCGGTTTCTGAACTACCCCATTAAATACTACTTAATTAATCTTAATTAATTGGAATGTCCAACAAAATTATTACTGTGTACAACTATTTCCGTATTAAACGCCCATAACTATTGCGACTTCTCTCCTCTCAATTTTTTACACTTTAATACATCCACATTAAAAAGGGAGGGAATGGCAGGAACGTCATGCTACAGACAAACAACTTTTTTTAGACGTATCTTTAAAATGCTCATTGTGGTCCATCTGTTTTTATATGTATGTATATATATATCTGTTGGCCATGATTACGACTGCGTAGGTCGTAACTTAAAACGACGTTATACTGCCTCCAAAATTATCAAAGGCGTTTTCTCGTTTGAAAAGCCGCTGTTGGCGGGTTATAGATTCATTCAGTTTCAGAACTTTATTACTTATTACAATTTCGAATCTCTAAATTTTACTCAAAAACATAACATTCATGAAATGAGAGTTCTTTTATTTGATTTTCTTTCTTTAAAAAAAAATGCAGAAACATACCCAAAATAAAAAAGAACCGTTACTCGTTTTCTTTCATTTCACAAGATTACAAAATATTGCACACCTAGACAAAAGCAATAACTTCCACCACATGGAAATGTTCTACTTCACTCACTCTCCTGAGTAATTCAGCCCCCCTGCAGTGTTCATTCCGTCAACCCTCACTCGTGAACGACCGCGCCAGTTCCGCTCAGTATTGTTGCTCCTAGCTTAGCGTAACCTCATGTTTTGGGCTCAGCCAATTCACCAAACTGTTTTGTTTAAGTGAGGATTAAACGGAAGATAATATTCCGAGTTTGATAAGTGCGTTCTAAGCAACAAAAGGGTTTCGAAGCCTGATTACTACATATCAGCTTTGATTTGGGACCACCCGTCTGTTTTATCTTTGGGCCGTGGTAGAAAATCGTTGCGATTCGTCTCCGGACATACGAACTAGAGACTGGTACCTCGTTGCTTGGCATCATCGTCGCAAGAGAGAGTTGGTTCTCCGGAACGCAGGGTGACACACTGGACGCTACCTCCCGGACGTTTGATTCTCAAACGACTGAAGAGGGCGCGACAATTGTTTTCAAAATAAAAGCGATTATTACATGTCTAATTTCAAATAGCAAACAAATGGCCGGCTTCTCGGGGTCTGCAGCGGTGTTTTGCGCGCGGGAGGCCAACAATTCGAGACGACGCGTTTCCCTTGCAGTGGACCACCCTCGGCTGGTCGTAAATCTGTCAGAATAATCTTTATCTTTGTATTTCGAATTTCTGTACAAAATTTAGTCACGCTGAAATCACAAGTACTTACGTTAGCGGAAAAACCATATCGAATTACTCCTAAGTTAGAGTGTGGTGTTGTTGTTTCCAAAGCTGGCACCTCAAACCCACTATAGATGCACAGACGTCATGAAACAAATCTATCTGACGTTTAAATTGTTTTCGTAGATTTGGACACATTCTGTCGCGTTAAAATTGCAGATAAATGGTCATGTGTTTAAAGATATCAAGTTGCATGACAAGTTGAGGCCTTCGCTGGAGTCTGGTCCTTTTCAGTGTGTTTTTTCCTTAGGCGCTATTCATTTTTTGGTTAAATCATTTATTTCGGTAGGGTTTAAATACAGTGTGTTAAGAAAGGCAATTAAAACTAAAAACGTAGGCGTCGCGACGCGAGTGATTTAATCAGAGTGATAGTGAGCGGAAGTGGACACGGATTATACGGCTTAGGTAAATGACATTTATTAGTATTCTTTCAGCGCACCTTTGGTGGTAACAATTGCGGAGGGAAAATTTGATTTGCATTAATTACTGACTCAAGAGTCAGCCAAGTTCATATTGACATTGCATTTAAATAACTTTGATCAAATTCATCTTAGAAAAATTGATTGGTCAGTGTTTCTTTAATTAATAATAATAATAATAATAATAATAATGTTTTATTGGACACCCCAAACAGGATTACAACAAAAAAAAAATATATACAAGTTATATATGTAAGGCCCGTGTGACACCACGACATCTCCCGCGCAAGACCCGTTACAAAGTGAGAGAGATGAGCTACCACAGTGAATTCTGATTGGTTGAATTGGCACTTCTCGCTCACCTGACAACAAATCCCGCACAAGAAACATCATAGTGTCAAACGGCCCTAAGTTACACATGTGGTGACCAATGAGTTCTGAATCAGCAAATTCTTGCGAATATGCTGCTCTACCTTCAGAATCTTGAGAAACAAAACAAAAAAAAAAACAATGTAAACGGCGCAAAAAGAAAAAAAAAGCAATGCTATAAATGCATATTATCTAATAGATCATTAAATCACCTAATTAACCCACTTACAAAACATCATTAGAGCGAACGCAACTTGTCAGATCACTGGTGAGAAATGTTCAGACTCGGCAACCCAAAATGTGATTTTTCATGTGGTACTTAAATGCAGAAACAGTTTGGCATGATTTTAATAAGTTAGGAAGGTTGTTATAATTCTTTGCGATGTTATAAGAAAAAGAGCGTTGAAAGATGGCAGTGCGGTGACCAGGAGGTGTTAATAATCCCTTGCTCCTAACATTAACATTATGAACATCCGTTCTGTATGTAATTTTATTGTAGAGGTAACTAGGTATCTTTTTGTGAATAATTTTAAAGTAGAATACAGAACGATGTAGTAAACGTCTTTGTGACATGTTGAGCCACTTCTCTCTAACAAAAACATGAGAAATGTGGTCCCTTTTACGAAGACCTTTTAGTAGACAAATTCTGTAATTTAATCAACCAACAGCAATTAACTATTTCCCACATCTACCTGGGCTTTCAATACAGTGTACTTTTAGAAATCATTCTACCCTTGGGGATTTTCTCAGGCAAATTGGAAGCCAAACAATTTGAACCATATTCCTAGCCATTTTCTTAACAAAGTTTCTCTCACACCCTATATATGGGGGGGGGCTGTGGTCTTTGCCGAGAGATTTGTCGGTTAATTAGAAGCGATTGCCTAGAGACTGTTATGCCAAAACCACCCATAGTGGAGTGCAAATAAGGCAGTCAAAACTTATTTCTTGCGCTTTAAATTAATTAGCTAGGTTAGACGGCGAAAGAGCGACATACAGAGGGTCCTGAAAAAGACAGGCAAGTGGGTAGAGCACCGCCCTCAAAGCAATTAATTAACGCTCAGGTGACGTAGTAGAAGAAGTTCGGCTCACTACACGCACCATATTAATCAGGTTAGCTAGAGATAGGGTTAAACCAACACCTCCCAAGGGAGTCCCTGAAAAACAGGTGATTGCTACTGATTTACTTGCAAATTGATCGCTGAAGGCGGCATTTGCATCACATACTTCTCTAAACCATCTGATTAATTCATTAGTTAACTCCATTAAGTAAGTACACTGTGGTCCCACTGAGACACTTATTAAACAGAACAAATCTTTGAGTACGATCAGAGTGACGAACACTGTACCAAGACTCGAGCTCAGTTGAAGCTCAATTAATTATTAATCTAACTAAGGAGCAGAGCTCTCCAACAGATATCTGTGTAGACATTAAACCGCCAATGGTGTGAATCGAAAGAAAATAGATCGCACCGATATTCAAAAGTGAAATCTGTTAAACGAGTTATACCGTACTTTCTGAAAATCGTAATTTTTGTTTATTTGTATTGATTTCGAACGCAAGGGTTTTTCACTCACGATCTCCGATCCCACAGAGTCGGATATCAGGAGTTTTTCCCATTTTTTTTTTCAATAAATAATTAATTAAAGTTAATTATTGAGCTTTATTCAAAGTGTCTAATTCCTTGTTTGAATTATTTTACTGCTCGTACCAAAAGAAGCAGGTTATCACAACGTAGTTTCCTGTTCACGACGATCACGTAAGCCCTAATTAAAGGTATTATTCTTTATAGCGTGTTCTCCGGAGGGTCGTTCAACTGCAAACAGAAAATTTAGGGCAGTAGATTAACTCGTAGACGGCCGCAGTAGACACAATAGCAGGTAGCAGTCTGACCGTAGTGTAGATAATCTTACCGACCAGCAGAGCGACCTTTCGAAAGCCACCAGACAGTTATTTAAATTGGCCATAAATCTCAAGTGGGGTTTGTTAATAATAGATTTGAGATTTCGTGAAGCGAGCACTTTACGAAGTTGAAAATTTTGAAAAAAATTGTACAGTTTCATTATTTGTTTACTTGTAAGTAATATTCAATAAGCAAGTCTAATTGGGGGGGGGGGGGCGTCACACGACGTTAGTGCAGTTGGTACACACGCATTTTGAACGACTGAAGGTCGGTTTCTTTTATTTAATTTTAATAATATCTTTGCGTTATTTTAGTTCAAGCAATGTTGTCATCGTGGAGATTAATTTAATCCAGATTTAATATTTATTTTAGTTTGTGAGCGAAAAACGGATCCGTACTTCGTATTTTATTTCATTTAACTTGTTGCGATTTATCGCTCATTTATTTAAGACATGCGTTGATGACATGCGTCATTACAATTTTAAAATGTTGACACAAATAAAGACAAAAGTGTGCAATACTGCTGACTTTTATTTATTGTAAAATTCAGCCCTTGGTTTTGGAGGTTACGTACGAGCCCGACCCATTCCATTAAGTTAGCCAATAGCCGGTCAATGGGATGATCTTCATTTGCAGTGTCAACATTTGCAAACCATCAGGTACGTAGCATTTTCTACCTTCTTTCAAGTTCTAGTTGAGCCTCCAGGGAATTTATGGAGACGCAAACAGAATTTCTCTGTGGGATTCACACCAAAGAAGAAAGATACTAAAAACAAAAACTAAACTGTTTGCGGCAAGATCGCGGTGAACGTTTCGGAACCAAGTAAAACACACCCGCTTTCAGAAAGGGTTGGGTAAATAATCCCCAATGGAACACCTCTTTGCCAAAAGGCAAACATGGTGAACTTTTCAATAGAATTTAAAAATGGAGAGGAGAAACGCAACCGTTTGCGAAAATTAATTTTGAATTTTCTGTTGCCGTGGAACCTTATTGTTTACATTAAAACTTTCCCCTCTTAAACAATTTTATCCGAGAGGTGCAGTCCTCTAGTCGGATCCCTTTCAATTAGGTCACTAGAATGACTTGACGTAATAATGAGGGATTTTGTTCAGTCGTCTTAAAAGCGTGGGTGTATTTCTCAAGCGTCAAGAATTCTTCATAATGATTTATTTACTTTAACGTAGTAGACAATTAACTGACAAATAGAACCAAATTTACAACTGGAAAAGAATCATTTCCCGTTTTTTTTGAATTCAGCTGTATCTTAATGGTGAGTTATCGGAAGGAGAGTCAGTATTTTGGCTAGGGGCTTTCCGCTCGAATCCGTGATCATATGAGAATGTTTATGTTAAAATAAAGTTTCAGATGCTTTTGTGAATACATCCAAGGAGATTTTCATTTTAATTTAATAATTTAGAGTAAAAATTTTTGTCTGTTTACAAAAAGTTGCGAATGAATGTAGAATTGGGATCCGTATTTTTGAACCCTAAATCGTTTGATCTTATATTAATGAAATAATTTAGTATAAAACTGGTAATTATAGAGACGAAGAAATTTTTTTAAAATTTTGAATTGAGTTTTTTTTTCTCCTCTACATCTAAATAATGTTGACAGATGAATGATTTGATGATCATGATGTTTAAAATGCCGCGAGTCATAAAAACTTATGAAAATAATTCACATGATATCCATTCCGGGCTCGCTTATGTAATAGTAAGAATTCTCATTTTCATTATTATCGACCGTCGTGGTCTCTATAAGTACGTAATAAGAATTCTCGAAGCAACCCCGGCGTTCTGGTCTTTCTTGCATTATTCGGAAATTGCAGTTTGTCGCTCCAGGGGGCGCGTTCGCAAGGCGTTTGCAAAAAATCGCAATATAAGTGCAACGCTTTGTTGCAAGTTGCAAGTATGCAGATGTTTAAGAAGGCAAGAAGTGTGCCCAAAGCTGCGCTCTGAAAATCTAGATTTTGAAAGAATATGGAGAGTATGAATAGAAAAAGCTGAGATAAATAACGCAGTTTCGTTACCTGAGGAAAAATTATCATGCACTACCTTTTGTTACGTAGAAAGAAGTTTTATATACGCAATGGCGCGAACAAATATTTAGCAAGATTGAGATGAACCTCAACTTTTTCAAATCTCCTTTTTCATTCGATTCGTCCTTATCTAATTATTTCCAATTGGTTGAGTTGAGTTGGATGCAAAAGATTGTCGGGATTATCTTCACCACTCGTTAGTTACTTTCAATTAACTTCGTCGACCTCCTTGGATATCTTCGCTTCCTCCATCTTAACACCTGATTTTGCGAGAAAATTAATTTTTTTTTTCTTCCTCAATCCTCCTCACTAGAGGAGTCATGATCAAGAGTTCTGCGCTGGGTCTACTTTGGTCACTCTTCAACATCTTCTTGGATCAACATCCTCTATTCTTTTAAAGATAATAAAACTACTCTTTCGATTAATAGTTCTAGTTCGTCTTATCAAAAGAAAACCTTTTCCCCGATTTTGGCATTGTGGATATATAACTTCGGCATTTGGTCACATCATCGCAACGATTTAAACGGCTGCGATGAGGAAGGAGCAGAGGCCATTAAATCTTAAACTCGATGGTGTAGATCTTATCCCCAAGAACGCCGTGAATTACCTAAGAGTTTAATTTGGAGCATATCCGCCATGCCACCAGAAGTTAAGGAGCTGCGGAAAAGAAGAGCTTGCTTAATTAACAAGTATAAAGAAAAATTATTGAAATGCCAACGAATCTATGCAATAAGGGTGTGCAGAGCGTACAGGACGGTGGCAACTGAAGCAGCCTTTGCGCTAGCACGAATTATACCAATCGACCTGCTGGCAATAGAAAGGATAGGTTTTATGGTGTTATCAAAGAAACAAAAAATAATCTCAGAGAGGGGACTATGGTGACCTGAAAAAACATCGCAGTGTACCAGAAAACTAATTCATGACTTCATACATGAATAATACCTTAGACCACATGGGGAACTGAACCAGTTTCTCACTGGACACGGTTCCTTCGAACATTATCGATATAAAATTTAAAAAGTAGACTCTCCTTCGTGTCAATACCGTGATTGTCAATTTGAAAACACTATCTTTATATGTAACCGGTGGGAAATTCTGAGAAACAACGCTGGAATCCGGATAGGATGGCCCATAACACCAGTCAATATCGTTGGACCCATGCTTGAGAGCGATGAAAATTGGACTGCGATCTCCAAAACGGTTGAAGGCATCCTGAAGTTAAAAGAGAAATAAGAGAGAAGGACAACGGGGATTTAACCTGGAGTCTCGACCAAATGGTGATACCGCAGCAGATCCGGACTCAAAGAGGAACGCAGTTTAGTTGGTAAGCGTGCCGGCGATCAACTGGGTCGGATCGCTGTGCTTTCGATATGAATCCAACACACTGTTACGTTTGAAAAATTCATTTAAGTTATTCCATAATACTTTTCCGAACACTCTGTATTAGCGTGAGAAACTAACGGCCAGACTTGGCCTACGTGCCGGTCGGCATATTTCACAATGTTTTGTAACTGAATCATACGTTGTTATTTAGACCTACTGTATACCTCCGTTTCACTCTTTCGCCCGACTAAAACTCATTTCATCCGTAACGACTTCTGCCTTCACTTCTTCAGCGCATGTGGAAAGGCACGTCGCGCTCGTCTGGCGGTCATATTTGTGTTGTGAAAAGCTCTTAATATATGTTATGTGAACGCACCACAAGACGATATGTTCAGTGCGCTCTCTAAAAGACAGGAGAGATAGTTGGTACCGAGGCGTCAGCGAACAGTCGGTCGGGGATCACCATCTTGTTAATCGTTCTTTTGTACTTATGTAATATAAATATATCTGTGTATAAGTAAGAACCCAGTATTTATTAACAAATACAACAATTTGTATCAGCGCTCGCGTCGTGTGCTTTGTTTATTTGTGTCTTCAATTCTTCACGGAATTTGTGATCGAAACTCGATTTTCTCTGAGATTTACTAAAGCCCGCCGAGTGATTTACAAGCTGTTTAAACAGCTTATCGAAGGCTTGCTCCTGAGAAAAGGAACAGCTATGTTTTGTTGGCCATTTTGTGTCCATGTTGGAGAGTAACGTGTTTTTCTCTTCCACTATGCTTCAAATTCAAATTGCAGTTCAAATTCAAACTCCAGTTCAAATTCCTGTTCGAGTTCTAGCGTGTTGTGTTTGTATTTACCTTGGGTGGAAAGAGAAAGCTGGTTCTCGGCTTTAGAAACGTTTTGAGCCCCGCAACCCAGCTTCCCCGTCTGTGAAAGTGGACCTGACTGGGCCTGCAAGGTGACGCCATTTGGTGACGTAATACCTGTGACGAAATACGTCATTGACTGACTGCAGTTACCTCCGTTGGAGGGCGCTCTCTCCCGACTAACAGCTGTCGAGCGGCCTGTCAATACGCCGGATCCTGGTATATACAAGGTCGAAATTATACCATAAATTACTCTGTTAAGTTACCGCGACGATGTTATTTGTTTTGCTCTTTCATTTGATAATAGAGTGAACTTCATTAATCGCCTTAAGCGATAATTGTGACCGAAGAACAGATCTGTTGATCGGATTAAATTTTACGTGTTGTTTATCTAATTACATTTCGGGTTTGTTTTATTGGATCCCTTCAGGGGCGAACTCGTATATTTGTAATTTGTTTTCTTATTCGATATTTAATTTTGAGCCTTTTAAATGAAAACAAGTGTGCTCAGGTGGAGCTTTTCATTTTGTTCACTTTGCCCACCTTTTGCTTGGGGTTACGTCGAACCTTCCTTCTCCAAGAGCTTAGCCGAGCGGTGCTGGAGAAACGTCAGTCACTCGCACAAATTGCTGGCCTTCAGGAAGGTAGCAACACCCCTTGGCATTGACCACAGCCTTGGGGCGTCTTTTGAAGATTCTGTAAACCTCTATTAAAAGAAAACGCCACCAGAGAGAGAAATGACTGCAAAAGGTAGCATGACTACAGTAACCTTTGTCAAGTAGCTCGATCATATTGCTACGTATCGTTTGTTGATATTTAGAAGCAGCCTCACATTATGGTCTCTGCCGAGGAACACAACATAACACTTCTTCGCCATGAACTACAATCAACATAAGTCTGTTTTCCGATCATTTGAATACTTTTGGGGCGAAGGAATTGCTAAAATATTGGTTGGGCGAACATGAGCGGAAGATTATGAAGTGAAGATTTGGTCATATTCTGAGTGGAGTTTGACCTAAAAAGCAAGGTCTAAACAAACCAGAGTGCAACTGGAAGATACTCTTTTAGCCACAATCCGTTTTTGCATTTACCACTTTGAGTGAAAGGCCTCTACAAGAATGATGCAGTGCAGTTACTCAAATTACTGGATTGCAGTAGTGACCATGATCATACTACCTGCCCTGTAAGCAACCTATCAGATTCGAATTGGTCACAATCCATTTGCAGTGTATCGAGAAAAGCCATCTCAAAATTCAATTGAATTAATGTCTCTGGACCAAACGCTCACCAGGATTCTTCTGAATTACTTCTTGTAGTAAACGATCATCACAAGTCACCCAGACCTTCTTATTCAAACCAGCACGAAAAAATACCGGATCTAGAAAGGTCAAGCAGTTTCCCTGAATTGCTTCCAACACCTAAAATAAAAATCTCGAAGAAAACAAAACCTATATGTCGGTGTGTCGGTATGTCCATAATTTATGCGTTGGTTTCATCTTCCCCCAATGTTTAGTTCAGTAACGAAAAGAATTTTTGGCTATTTTATTCCATTTCTGACAAACAAAAATGTTGTTGAAACAGAATTTTGCTTCAATCAAGTTTCTTTCCATCGTTCAAAAATTGAAGTTATTACTTGTTGTAAGGGCCTTACGTTTTTATTAGCTTACGTAACATTTAAAAAGAAAAACAAACTAAGTATTCGTTTCGTTAAGTTTGCACGCACGCAAAAGTTATGAAGCGCCTGTGTACTATGTATTTTCCATTTGGCTTAAAGGCTGTAATGCACACGAATCTCGTTCTCTTAACGTATCTCGCGTAATCCAAGCAATTTTCTTTTAACAACCGGAGCGAGCGAATTTAAAAATAACCGACGCGCAAAAGTTTCCCTCTTTTCCAATATTGCAAGCGCGTCTCCCGAGAACGAACTGCATCATAAAAACCTCCACAGTTCGAAACCGAGGTAAATAATTGATGCATGTCGGAAAATTCCTGTGCAAGTTGTTTCGTGGGTTAAAAAATTAAGGCGTCAGCCGAGGGAGATTTGTTAAGGGTCGGGCTGGGTGAAAGCGATGGAAAATTTATGCACGCCGGAGTAAGTTATAACTTGGATTAAAGTCCTGCTTGTTCAGCGTAACAGAGAATGCATTAAGGAGCTGTCAAAGTAAAGAAGGAACGCGGAGCTCTTAACAATGCAAATATATTCTGTTTACGAAATTACGTTCGGAAAAGTTTTATTTATTATAAACTCGCCGTCAGTTTTCCCGCCTAAGTGCGGCGTAACTTTCTAGGCACGTTCTGCATTTAATTTGTATAATGGGGCCCGAGGACCGTGAAGCGTTTAAGTCAAGGTGTGTTTTGAGCGATTTATGAAATTTATGCTAGTTGATTTTTGGGGAAGACACCAACATAATAAATAATTCAATTTTAAAAAGAAAAGAAACAAAATACTTGTTCCTCAAGTATCTTGTACCTATACTCAACTAACAATTGGTTTCTAGCCAAGCGGAAGTTCAAAAAGTATAATTTCGCTTGAAACTCTAGAAGTAAATTTAGCCTGAAGATTAACAATAGGACAAAGGAGGATACCAACACCTTTGAAGTTATACAATTATATTATACAATTATATTACTTTATATTACTTTACGTAACTGCAACCGACTTCTTAAAGAACTTACAAAACGAAAAGTTTAAGTTTTTCCTAAACGGAAATAAAATTTTGCATACGTAAGATGAGTTATTATAAACATGAATCAATTATGAGCTATAAAGTTTAAAATGACAACATCTCAAGACGAGAACATCGAGCGAAACTTGAAGCCTTAATTTTAAACAAATTTTGTTTTTTAATCTAACATGTGTTCATATATAATCCGGTAGCATTACCTATGGAAATATTTTGTTTTGGAAAACGTATGTCGCAGTATTAAAATTGAACATAACCTGACTTTTAATATCAACATAATGTAAATCATAAAATATCCATTACTACTCATTCACAAATTAAGTAATTTATTACGTGAGATTCGCAGAAAGACAATATCTGTACGGGATTGCCGGGCAGCAATTCTTGCATCAATATCATGCTATAAGGGTAGAGCTGAACATCTTTACGTAACAATTTGTGGCACGTTCCCACAGAAAGCTCAATCTGTTGTGATAATTGGCGGATAGAGTGTGAGAAACATTATTCATTACGTCTTGCAGTTTCGATAGCCTCGGCAGCACATTTTCGAGGTTGGCCTGTTGTTTTTCTTCGGAAAAGACCTCCAATTTCACGAAACAACTGTGCACACCAATGCAGGTTGTCTTCGAGTAATAATAACATCGGGAAATTCAACTAAATATTATCTGTTTTTTATTTATTTACCATCGAAGTATGTCGTGAAAGTTCAGGGAAAAAGTGGTACTAATGCAAGTAACTAAACTTTGACAATGAAAGTCATTTTGATTTTGAGTTTAAGGTTACTGCGAATGAAGCGATGTTGCAGTATTTTCTTTTCCTCACAAGGTGTATTCACCTACAAATTCACATACATAAATTGTAAAACGTTTCCTCTCACTTTTAATCTCGACTTACTTTTCAAATCTATTTCGATGATCTATCTGATTTGAAGTGTCACATTTTGGCATATGTTATAATGACATGAAATTAATTCGTCTAATTTTACTATAATAGCCAACCTAATAAAATAAAATCACGACCTACTTGATGGTAAATAAAAAAAACGCAGATAATATGTACAAACTCTTCCAAGCAGTTTCGTACTCAGTATACCAATGCCGCCTCATCGATTTTTGAACTATTATGAAAATAACTTTCAATCACAAATGTTTTCTGCTTTAATATAAACACCATTTTGTTTGTAGTGCAATAAATGTAAAGTAAATGAGTCCTAATTTTTGTATAAAACCAACAAACAGCGCAAACAAACACGACAGCTGATAGGACGAATGACATTAGTGACAATTCTGTTCGCGGCGAGCTTAAGCTACCGCATGACTTTACGAGAACAAAATATTTCCATAGCCAATGATACCGGAATATTAAATGAACACATGATACAAGCACTGAATTAAAACGCATTCATTAGGTTATTAGAAGATGAAATGGTTCAGTACAATACATGGTTCATGATGTGGTTTAGTTTGACCGTTGACTTGACGGCTTTGTGCAAGTTGACCTTTTACTTAACGCACCCTAAGATAAATTATGAACTTATTGATATAACTGTGCAATTGATATTCTTAAATCCTCTTCACCTGGTGATTATTTTTAAAAAATCAGTGCCTTTTCGCAAAATCTAAATAATAAGAAACATTTTATAACATTTATGCCCGGCTGCGCCAACATTTTAAGCAGAGCTTAAATTTAAGTGGTGTTTAGACGATGACATTATTGATAGATTTAACAAAATGTTAGTACATTCTAATTGATACTTAAGTTGAAGTTTAAATGTTAATCAGAATGTATTTGACATTACACTGACCATACGTAAATGTCATATTCTAAACATAACTTAAATTTAAGCCCTGCTTAAAAATTTGGTGCAACCGGGCATTAGTAACTTTTATTTATTTTTATCTTGTAAATTCTTAATCCATTAAATTGTGTTGTAAAATCGATTGTCTCTTGTTTTTATAATTTGTTTAAATTTGATTATTTTTGTATTTTTATTATCTTGTATTCTTTGTTTTTCCACCATTCGTTTCAAATTGTTTTTTCTTTATAAATATATTATTAATCTACTGAACTGCATTGCGTTTTTGAAGCTTCAATAATAATGTCAAAAATTAAAATAAATTACAATGAGCACAAACATTTAAGCTGGTGCTTTTCGGTTGGTAACTAGTGATTTCTTGTCAGCCAATGAATTATTAAGTATAGAAATGGCATCCAATAGTAAAACTTCGAAGCCAACCTACCAATAAATTTGTTTATATTTCCCACAGAACCAATAGCGTACCGTTACAGCAGGGAAGTATTTCTCGTTTTTTCTATATAAAATACATAACGTGAACTATTGTCATCAATAAAAAAACTCTCACCAAGAATCTTATTCTATGAAATCCAATGTGTGATTCTAAATTATGTAAAACCATTGAATATGGATATCCAATTTCGATGTATGAAATATATGCGACGCCACTGAGTTATTTACTTTTTAACAATCACTTATCAAACTGACAAATGATGCCATAAATGACATAAGAATTAATCGCGATACAAGTTATCACATTAATTTTCATTCGAACTACAATTTATTAATACACAAAATGAACAATTATTTGATTCCGGCAAATCAGCTGTTCACAAACGCGTCCATGATATGCCTCTCGACCAATCAAACGCTGTGTCTGATCAAGAACAAAGTCACACGTTACATGTCGCATTCAATAAGTTGTATACCGCACCATTTCTATTTATCCGATTTCAATGTTGTCAGCTAATCTGATGATTTAAATTTTGATCGTATGGCAACATTGAGTGTCACTAGGCCACAAGTACACACCGAGAAGATATCTCTCACCAAACGCATAGAGACAGACACTCTACACAGTCAAAGTCAAAAGGTTAATGTTTTCAAGATGACTAACACCAAAAACGATACTGACGATACTGTCACTTTGACTTTTCTATGTCAAATAAAAAGTTCCGCTTTACGAAAATAGTGATACTTGTTACTTACATAACCTCAAAAATACACTTTAAAAACGTGGTTAAAGTCTATGGTTAAAGTACCTAGGCAACAAGGACGACTCGATGGATGAAAAAACAAAGTCTATGGATAAAGTCAACTCATCATCTAACCTCTCTTTTAAGCTTCGAGTTTCCCACCTTTCTGTTTAAATCAACAAGGAAGACGATTTCTGAGAAGAACCATTTATATTATGACCCTGAAAAGGGCCGTTTATTACAAATTTTACAGCAAATGTTCGAAGTGGCCACCATTTCGTTTGCAACACTGTCACGTTTGGAAAATTATTATCTAAATTAGTTTTTTACTTTTGGAGTTACACGAAATTTAACGCGCGCATTTTAGGTTTAATTGACAAAATTGTTTAGCTAGCATTTCACAAGTACGGTCATCGACTTAGCCTCCGCGGACGTGGTCTAATATGAACGACCGACCTTTGCTTAGCTTGCAGGTCAAACTCCTTTTCGAACAGTGACACTTATGCAAAATTAACGTTTAAAACAGGGGATTCCATGCTGACAAATGGAAACTAAGTTGTTTGAACTTACTTGAAAATGCTATGCTACACGACAGTTCGTATTTTCATTGAAAACAATTAACGCTGACAATTTTGAAACACAGAGCTTTGAACCCCAATCTCTGAAAACGTACTTTATGACATCCGGCACGGGTGGAATAGAAAGGGAAATTGGGAAATGAAATGGGAGTAGTTAAGTTTTTTTAGTCGCGGTTTTATATGAGTTAGTTGTTAATTGTTGAGTTCGGGAATTCACGCGGTGCAAGCTCGGAGCGAAAAGTAGAGTGAGAACGCAGCTGTTTTGATGTACGTCAAAATGAGACAAAAATACTCGACGAGTGAATAGAGTGAGCGCGGAGAAATTACCGAACCCAGCAATAGAATTGTGAAGTTTTATAGTCGAAAAACCGTCAACAGACAGTTTCTAGTATTCGTTAATAAAATTAGTTTAATGTGTTGATGAGTTTTAATTGTGACTTCGGAATCGATCCTTGGAGATGGCGGGCGTTTGGTCGAGTCAGGTGCAAAGAGGTGAGGTAATGTAGAATTTAAATTAATTATTATGTTGCGTTCGCGAATGTCCTGCCCCGCAAGCGAGTACTCGATATAAGGGAAAATATAACGTGGTGGCGACCCCCTTATAACACAACCACGTTTTCCCTTACAACGCGACATAGTGGAGCCTTCCCCTAATACGTAACATTATGGAGCCACCCCAAAATTCATGACATGGTGGAAGTTTCCCTTAAGTCGTTACTAAAAATGTGCTGCAATGTGTCTGGTGTTATTTCACTGCATTTTGAGGTAATACGTTCCATCAGTAGTTATTAATCCGTTCTTTATAGACCTCGTTTTTGAAGAATCTAAAAATTGAAGTCTAACGGAGCAGTAAGATCCGGTGATCTAGTTGATCAGGCGCCTCTGTTCACAAATAATAATAAATCATAAATATATTGCATTTTTCTCACTTCAAAGTATTGCATTTTAACAGATTATGCCCTAGTTTTTGGCAATCACCAATCACTTCTCTGAAGATAGTAACAGGTGGCTCCCTCTTCGAAATAGGAAAATGGCTCTGAACCAGTCGGAAAAAGACTTTGTCCCTTATTAATCTATGATGCCGTAATGGCAACGGTAAAAGTTCAATGCAAAATTGTATGTATGTACAGACTAACGAGAACTTTTACGGAACAGATTTTTTCAAACGCGACCGTCCGGATAAAGGATCGATCCTTTATTAATCTAGGCGGACGTGAAATCTAGCATTGACGTACTAATTTCTACTCACCATGCTAAAGTGTGAATGAACTTGCTTTCAAAAAACATTTTTTCAGTATGCGGAAATCGAAGGGAAAAAGAAACAAAATTTGATTTATACTCGTATCACTACTCCTACACATTAGGAGCATCTAAATCCGTCTCGACTGACAGAAACAGATTATCGAACGACTTCTCCGACTTCGCGCAAATGCATCTAAATTTAGGTAACATTTTTCTCTAAACAATGCAGACTTAAAGTCTAGACCCGGAGTCTGTCGGAAATAGATGAGAAACGTCATTACTGCGACTGCATGTGGATCTGCTCAATGTGGAATTCCAGCTGGCAAACCGCATAAATCACGCGCCTTATGACATACACCCGCCATTCATTACAACGCCGCAATCAAATTATCATTTTGATCGCGAGTGAAATCCTGCACCATCACGTAGGGGTTCAATGCCGGAGGGAGATAAGCGCGGATCGATTGAATTAGAAAGGTCAGAGATGCATATTGTAGATGCATCTGGTTTTATCACTGCCAACTGAACCAAAAAAATTTAAACCTCTTAAATAAAGACCTACCCACTACCTAGTGATCATCTACATAAAACAAAATATTGATAGTTAAGTTTATTTAACCTACTGGCGAGAGAAACAGAAGAAAGCAAGGATCCTACCATTTTCCTCAATAATCAGCATCCATAATCCATCAATAATGGTCGACGTCTAATATGGCAACAACATGTTTTTATGTATGATGCATGGGCAACTGGGATTAAAATATTGAAAACTTTATTGGCTAATTCGTCGACTTTAACAAGGAATCGTATCGCTATCACTGCAAAGAAATAAATATCCAGATGGAGTTATCTTTTTCATTGCAAACTTAACTCCCCATGTTCACGTTTCTTATTTGTCACCTTTAGATTTGATCCGTCCCGGAAATTGAAATGACGTCCTTCGTGAATAATATTTTTAAATTAGAGATGTCACGGGATGAAAGAAAAACGAGGGCCTAAAAATAAAATTGCAAAGATATACTTTTGGGTACGTATTCAATTTTATAAAGGCGAAGCGGAAGCTGAATAAACAAACAGAGAATGGAATTGAAAACGAACGGTTTCGGGAAACGCGGACGATATTTCAATATGATTAATACATACAAAAGTAAAGATTGATTAAAGAAAAAATAACAGAGAGGAGCAAAAGCAAGGGCTTGATAATAATTGTGTTCTACGTTCTGACCTAGACATAATCCGGAGGTTGTAAATTATTGGAAATTAATATTCCTGAGTCCGCTTAATGACGTAATTACCTATGAGATAGGCTAATCTGATGCGGTATAATTAATGGGGGAGCTAGATACGCTCCCTAGATCACCCAACATTAATTTCAAAAAATATATTCATTGGTTGGTCCTAATTTGTCCTGACGTACGTACATTTCAAATATGTTTTCTTGATTTTAAGCACTTTATTTTTAGCCATCCCTGTTAGATGCCGAGGTCAGTCTGTGTTTGTAAATCATTTTCAGTGTTTGAAATAAAAATTAATAAATCGGCTTAATGACAGATTAAATCCATTTGGCATCTCGCTTTTTTTAAGTTCAGTTCCGACTATTACTCGCTCGATTTAAAATAGGCAGAGTAAAAAATGAAAATTTTATTTTTAAGGAGCACTAAATTATTATGTCGTTCGAACTTAATTTAATTGCTTATACTCTGTTAATGTGAAGATATAAACGCCAATACTACTGCCAAGTTCAGGGAGAGTTTAGAAATAGTTTGAGATGATCGTAAATCACAACACTTTTGAAATACGAAGTCCATAAAGCTGCTAATAAAATGAGATTATTAGAAGTCGATAAAATATATATCATATGTTTCATTTTGATCTGGAAATGACGTGCTTATCTAGCGCGAGTTAAGTTTCATCAATATCCTATTTTCTTCTTTTACAATCGGTGCAACTTCGCTGTCATTGGAGTGTAGAATTTTTCTTCTTGAACTTCTGCTTCCGCTTTATTAAGTTTAACAGCATCTGAAAATATTCTTTGCATCTTTGCTCTTCACCCGTTTTCTAAATCTTTTTGTTCCTATCCCACATATAAATGTAGGAAAACACAACTAAGGCATAGACAAGATCAAAAGAAATCACAACAATTAAAAAGTTGCTTCTTTTAAACAGGCTTTAACACGACGCAATTTTTATTGCAGCAAGACGCAATTTTTATTATTCACATGCGCAACGGCAAATGTTTGTGCAATAATTGTTAATTAACCTGAATAAGACCACTCAAATATAAGACACCGTAAATATTATATTCAGAAATTGGTATATTTCATTACAACCACTCAGTAGATATAAAGTCGCGAGCAAATGTAATTTTTGTGTGCAATATTTAAAGTAGGTTTTACACGATGCAATTTCTATTGCAGAAAGACGCAATTTTTATCGTGCGCATGCGCATTGGCAAATATGTGTGAACAATAATTGTTAATTAACCGCAATAAGACCACTCAAATATGAAGCACCATAAAATTTACTTACATTCAAAAATTGCTACCTTTCATTGCAACTTCTCAGAAATAGCTTAAATATAAAGCCGCGAGCAAAAATGTAATTTTGTAGGCAATGTTCATTGCCTAGTGTGGAGCCTGCTTTAAATTTACAAACTTTACATGTAGTTATCACATGTATGGTTCAGAAGGCCAAGTTCCGCCAAATACGACAAAAGCTGAGACAGCTTCAAAGTTTCAATTTTAATGTAGATTCCAATCAATTAAAAATAAACGAGATTAAAGAAAATTGACCACAGTCAATCTTGTTGCTGTTTATCATGTACAGTCGCGATCATGTAAATCGAGATCGATCGAGAATTTTTTGGCCCTTGCTGCCAGCGCCAATAAGGACAGATGCGGGTCATTTCTGGGGTGTCGATTTACACGATCGAGATTGTACCTGCTTGATTTGGGTTATTCAGATTTTTAAGATGGTTTTTGAACGAACTCTTTTTAGAGAAAAAATCTCGCTTATATTCAATCAAATGTTGGACGCTTAATTTGTTGTAAAATTTCAATTTAATTATTAAGTTTAATTTAAATTGCGTCTTGTAAATGCTTATTTCGTTTTGCTTTGTAAATTATCTCGGAAACGACGCATGTGCGGGCATATGTTTAATAGGATCTTTTATTTGATTTTCCTCTAGGAATACGCTGGTAAAGTATTGTGCAATCAAGGTGGGACAACCTGTATACAATGAAAATCACGGAACTTGAGTGCTGCGTAATCAATCGCCTAAGCAGGAACCGACAATTATTTCAGTATTATTTCTTTGTTAACGGTGAATGAGAAAAAAGGACGGAGTTATGATTCATAAGTCTGTTGATGCAACACCAGACAATGACGCAACGGTCTTCTCTTGTGAATAATACTGTGGATGATGCGTAGATGAATACCGTTGTGTCAAAATCGTTTGCTGTGAATTTTCGAGATATCGAAGATTCCGTTAGACCATATGGTGATAAAAACAAATATCAAACTGAAAAGTAGATAATTAATTTTGAAGAAGTTGCAAATATAATAAAGTGAATTCTGAAATAAGAGTAGGAACCAATTGAAAAAAACGACTATATGAAGAATTTCAGGTTAAAACCAACACTGGCGAAATACATAAGATTTTAATGACACGAAAGAAAAAGAAAGAAGAAACTTTACATCATCATGCAAGTACAACAGTTATTGAAGAAGAAATAGGATTACAGTATATTGTAGATTGAACTATTCAAATCATTAAATCACGAATTTAAATTAGGCAAAAGTGAATTTCAATGTAAAGCCGAAGGACAAGAAAAAATTACAACAAACGAAGAAAATATTTTAATTGTAGTAAAGAAGAGCAAAAGTTAAATATAGCTGAGATTATAACGTGTAATTCAATAAAACTTTCATCAAAGTGTGCCACGAACAAAATTACTTATGTCCGAGTATAAAGTTTGAATGTTGGAACTATACCAAATCTTCAAATGCGTTACGTGTTAAATAAATTCACGAAACATCAATTATTTCACTATTTCTAAAATATATTTCTACATTCTACATTTTTGGTGATCATTGAAAGCCATGACGTTGAAATGTGAGAGAATAATCAAAACTTCAATCTGACAGAACTGACAAATGTAATTTTGAAAAGTCACCAATTGTGGTATCTCACACATGCACGTTATGTCTATCTTTATTTATCATGGCACCCTTCGATGAAAGTTTTTTGAATCACAGATGAAACCAGTACAGTTGATAAAAACCGCAATATATAAAAGAAAATTAAATTAATAAATGAAAAGAAAATTGTATTAATAAATGACTTGGGAGATCCTGTGAAGGAACTCAAGAAGAAACAGTCTTAAGTCAAAGAGGTCATTGAAGCAAAAAACCAATGGAAAGTACAAGAAGAAACCTGAAACAGAACAAGACCTTCAAAAATAAAAAACACTGTAACAAGGAAATTAGAACGCCACCTGCGCAATGCACAAAATCACCAGTAGGAGTCATTGGAAAATAGGTCAAGGCAAGGATTATATAAAATCCTCCGACACACTTTATAGGGTCCACACACAGTCAAACAATTTGCACAAACTTCTGTTGTACAACACTGTGTTGTGCATTTAACTGTTGCAAACAACTCAAACGCGAACACAATCATCAAAATGTTTGCACAACAACCTCTGTTGCGCAAATTGTTTGATCGTGTATGTAGTATGATTTTCCCAATGACTCATATGCTAAGGCAGAATTACATCAGAGCCCCTGGAAACTTTCTAAAAACGCATACCCTTTATATACTCGGAAGAACTAACATTTGGATGATTAGAATGATATCTAGTCAGAAGGGTAATTCCCCCCTGTTGTATTATAGTGTAGTGAACAACCATGTAAGTTTACCTTCACTTATTTTTAATAAATAATGTATTATTTTATCGAGCTACGACCCTTATTTAAGTTACATAAATTATTTTGTAACATTTTTGGTGAAGGTGCCGGGAAAACTATAAATCTTAAAGCAAAAGTAGAGTTTGATAGATTGTATCGTGGAAGAAATAGATAAGTTACAATCGCGTTTGAAGAAAACCCAATGCATTAAAAGTGAAATACAAGAATGAAGAAAGAAAGCAAAAGAGTCGACAAGCTGGAGAAAATATAGGCGGAGTTTCGCTGCAAATATATAGAGGTGTTATTCGCCACAATTCTTTTCAACAAAGTATAAACACTGCACCGTTTGAACTGTCGCAACTACATATAAAAATGAGAAATAAAGAAAAAATCGAATTTCAAGATAAGCGAGGAGAATTAAGAAAATGAAGCAAAGAGCACCTACTAAAAATTCAAGAATTTGGGAACGACTGTAAGAGATTGGTGATTTATGGAAAAGAATAAATTTTATCAGATTATAAAAGAAAAATAATGTTCAATAAAAGTTGCGTAAACTTGGCAAGGATGTCCTAAATAAATATTGTTTGCTACCAGTAACGTGTTTATTGTTTTTTATCTCCCGATAGAAATTTTTAAAGCTCCTATTCCTAGACCTCTATAAAATAACAGTTAACATAATCTAATTCAATACTATTTCTCTATTTTTGTGGCACTGACTGAAATACTGACTTTTATCATTGATTTTACAACTGCCCTATAAATTTTGTGATAATTAACAAATAAGACTGCGCTTTAATTGGAATACATCCGAGCCCCACGTTGGGCGCCAATTTTATGTGGTGTTGTTGTTTTTAGTACTCAGTGTTGGTTTGTGACCCCAGAAGGTTGTGGTTTTGTGTAGAGTAATGATGTGTGCTGTAGAAGAAATTCTGAAGGTCGTACGTCATCGGTGTGGAACATAATTGTCTACTCATTACGATTTTCACCCTCATATTGACAATATCGCAGCAATATGTACCCTCTGAAATTATAAGCTAAAACCAAATTTTTCAAAGAAACGTACAAATCTCGAAAGTTTCCACCCAAAAATAATACAAGATTGAAAAGAATATGTAGTGTA